>CM024757.1:25367990-26077204 GCA_014218235.1 Colocasia esculenta | reverse complement strand
TCCGGCCGGCCAGAGGATGAGAGCTCTTCGTAGAACTTCGCTTGAATGCCTGCCAATCAAAGGGAGAAACAACAAAAGCCCTATTAGAACATGATTAGTGTAGTATTTGCTCTAAAAATGAAAGGAAATGAAACAACATGAGGGGAACGAACCTGGGGATGGTTTTTAAACCCCTAGGAAAGGAAAAAACGTGGAAGGAAAAGGAGTGCAATCTATCTAGGAAATAAAATAGTAATGCATAGGGGTGTTCACTATTCGGTTCAAACCGAAAAACCAAACCGAACCGAGTGATTCGGTTTGGTTTGGTTCGGTTTGAACATGAAAAAAATTTGGTTTGGTTTCAAACCAAACCGAATTAGAAAATTCGGTTTGGTTCGGTTTCTACCTCTAGAAACCAAACCAAACCGATTAAACCGAATTACAATAATAAATTTTATTTGTATATATCTATCAAGTTTTTTCAATATATTTACGTAAAATATATATATTATTGAGGTTAATATGGTCATCAATTTTTAATACTTCATTTCAAATATTATTTGATAGTGATTTATTAGAGAAACAAGTGATTAAAATCTTATTTAAGACTAAGAGAATCTAAAGGCCCATTTATTTTCAAGTTAATTCGGTTTGGTTCGGTTTGGTTTCATAGGACTTCGGTTTGGTTTGGTTCGGTTTGAGTCCAAATTGGTTTGGTTTGATTTCCTAAAAATCTCCTATAAACCAAACCAAACCAAACCATGAACACCCCTAGTAATGCATGAAGAAATGATGAAAAGGAGAGAGAAGAAGGTGAGCCCCATTGGGGCGACTCTTGGCTTGATGAATGTCCCAGATGTCGTCCAAAAAACTTCAGGGAGATGTTGGAGTCACCGTTCATGCGTTCCCTGCTCCGTTCATCAAGAAATGAATGAATTTTGTAGAACAAGATGTGAAAGGAAATGGTGGGGATGTGAGGGCTGCGAGTCTAAGTATGGACCAGAGAGAATTTTGGCAGCCCTTCGGGGTAAAAAACGAGGGTCCCCATCCTTCAAGAGAGGCCTTGCTTTTATAGAGCCTTTTAGAGATAATATCTCATTGGAATGAGAATTAATTAAAATGGGAGATAAACTTCACCCAAAATCGGATGGAGAGTCCTTAGGAGCCTCAAGGAGAGTCCCTAGGGCCCAAATCCCGCCTAAGGGGTTGAAATATTCCCTAGGGATAAAGATAGACCCATAGGAGGATAAATAGGAGGTGGTTGCGGAGGCCTGCATACGCAGCTACTGTCGCGGCGTATCGTAGGGCCGCGACATGGAGACGCGATAGGGCAGAGCGTCGCGACAGAATTGTCCACGTGCATGGATAATGCATGGGCTGTCGCGACAGCCTAGACCGTCACGACTCAGAGACGCGGCGCCATGATGCGTCGCAGCTATAAAATCGATATTTATGTGAATTATCAGTGAACCGCATGAATGGATGAGTTATTGATGCTTAAGGACTCTCTCAAAGTGATATGGGTGGGATTTCAAGGCAATTTAAATCGCTAATGGGCTCAAATCAAGGCTAATGATGGGCTCAAGGTGAGTGACCAATTAGGGGCCCACTGAAGTGACAAGAAATGTGGTTCAACCCATTAGTCGCAATCGGGTGTCTACACATGGTAGTCAGTCCATAATCGCGACATTTGGGTCTGTCGCATTCAACGTAATCGGTGTGGGACAGGAAGATGCGACGCGGTGGACTGTTGCATTCATGACGCGATGCGGTCTACTATCGCGACCTTGATGAGAACGCGATCGATCGGGCCGTCACGTTCTCAGAGATCCAAGCCGAGCCCAAAAGGTGAAATGGTCCACTTAGGGTTGCAGTCTAGTCCTCCAGGGACTTGACACAAGGGTCTTTATAAATTAATATCAAATCGTATACATGATGAAAAATCACAAAATCAGTTTTAAACGAAACTAGACTTGCAGAGTTATCAACCGTAAGGAGTAATTAGGTTCCTAATGTGATGTCCTAAAACTTTATTCTTAATTTTTAATTTCAATTGTTGTCTATTTTGTTGTGTATTTAAATTTTTATGTGCATATATGTGTGTAGTATAGTAGGTTGTAGAGTGGAATGGTCTATTCTCGGGTAGGTTGCAGAGTCTACCTGTGTTTCCGACGGCAACATCGACTACCGTCAACAGCAGGTTAATGGCAACATCCCTTGCCGTCAACTACAGGTAAACGTCCATATCGATTGATGTCTACTCTGTGTAAACGACAGTAAACCTTGACGTCTACTTCTTCCGGAACAGACAATGAAAATTTCGCAGTCTAGCTCTGGTGGAGTTATGGTAGGGGCTAGAAATTAGGAAATGCTTAGGGGTTACGTATCCTACCTTGTGGGCAGAGTTTGGCGAGGCCAATCCTTTATAAAAAGGGTGGATTAGCTTTTTGGAACCAATCTTTTGGGAGTTTTCTCCAAGTCTCAAGGAAAGGTGGAAGAAATTCGGCAATTTGATCTTCGTGGAGGCTAAGACCAAGCATCTACGAGTTGAAGAGGGTGTGCTTTTGAAGGCTGAAGGCGTCTCCAAGGTGCTCATATCATCGAAGACCTGCTGATCAAGGATTTTAACCCGGAGAGAGGACTGTCTTGGTTTCCAAGGTGGGCTTCATCGACTAAATCTGTTGATTTCTTGGTGTTTTAGAGGCAAGTAACCTAGGGATCGGGTTCCGAACCTTATATTTTACCTTTTTACAATTTTTCCATGATTTTAAAATTTTACAAAACAGATAGATTTGGTGTTTATATGAGTCTCGGAAGGGTTTTGGTTTCCTGTGAGGTTAACGTCAACCTTGACTGCCATCTTAACGTCAACCTTGACTGCCATCAAGGATGAACTTAACATCAACCTTCTTATCGTCAATTGAAGTTAACGGCGACAGGGTTGCCATCAAGTTCTTCTATTCATTATTTTTACCTATTTTTACATCTGGATTTGTATTTGATGCATGCTCATGATAAATTTGTGATTTCTATGTAGAAGTACATGACAGGGATATTTTCATACTGTGTTAGATCTAAAATCCGAATTTGACAGTTTTCTGTAATTTCCATGACTAAAATACAAAAATCAATAGTACTATTTTAATTTGATAAATAGCTTCTAGATTCCAAAAATCATGAGCTTTTGAACAGTGGTTTGTATGATTATTATATACACTCAGTAAAAATATTGAACCAGGTAGATAGAAGGTTTCATTATGATGAATAATTCTCTATTTATATCACTGATTTGATTGCTGCAGAAATTAAAATATATGTCATAAAATCATGAAAAATTCTTGATTTGATTCATAACAAAAGAGGCACGTTTTGCCAAAATCTTGTGAATTTGCAATGTTTGTATCTATTTTATTCTGATTATCATCACCAGAAATGTGTTCTATTGAAATGATTTGTGGGAAAATGTTTAGAAAATACAACATGTGATAAATCATAAATATGTCTCTGTTAGCATCTGAATATATGTATACATTTGGTAGCATGTTATGTTGCATTTGAATCTGGAGAAATTTATATATGAGTTTATATATAGCCAATAAGACAAAGCCACCATAGAAGTAATCTGGAACATGACCATAGTAATGTCCCTATGGAAATGTTCAATATGTTATATGTTCCCGAGGGTACAAGAAGAAATCCTGGAGGTGGACAAGTATCACTGGTTAAGGTGGGGAGGGCTTCCCCCGATATTGTGCAATAACTAAGACTCTATCACTAATTGCCTATGTGAAGAGTATATGTTCATATGTCTATCTGACTTCTAATGGGTGGTTTGGGCTGTGTCTTGGCAGAATTTGTACATATGTATATGCTATACAAAATGGTTTGTTTTCAGCTTTATAATGATATCATGTAATACTTATCTTATTTCTATTTAGGTGAATGTTTTGTAATCATGCTTAATATGCAAACTCTTGAAACGATGTATGACAATTGTACCATGATAATACTTAAATTTATGTCATCATGATCAGAACTGAAATCTCTTTGCAAAGTTAAACATTATGAAGTTAAGTTTATGTCTTAAACTCAGGCTTTATTCAAGTAGCAATTGTACCCACTTTTGACTTAAGATGTATTTGATAAATAAATATATTGCAAGTAGTATTGTAACGACCCCGAGAACCTGACCCTCGGCCCAAGCCGAGGACTCGATTTTTGCGGTTGCCGCCACGAGTCCGGGGACCCGGAAGGGCTATAACACAAGTCTAACAGAATATGTAAGGGAAATAAACGTCAACTACTAACTAGGAGCACACACGTGGAAGCAGAAAGAAGAGCGAGACCGCAGCATATCGCTCTAGGTACAGTCCCAACACAAGCACACTAGTACAAGTAAAAAGAGGAAGGACAGAGCCCTTAGGGGCATACCCCGAGGGTGACGTACAACTGAAGGGGGAAAACACTGCTAACAGTGGGGACGACGATTACTGCCTCCCCTCCTCCGCCCGACGGGCGCCCTACCGCTGTTGAGAAGTCTCACCTGGAAAAGAAAGGATGAGCTTCACAATAGAAGCTCAGTAGGGACGACCAATCTCCTACTGGCTCTAAAAAGTAGAAGAATATATATATATATATATATATATATATATAGACAATTAATTAAATAACAAAAATTATATATTCTACTCTACAAAGAGAAGTGCGGAAACAAAGCTACTAAGTAACAACGGTACGGAAGGATACCACGGTCGGAATTCCGTATAACCTGCACGTCGTGACCACCACACGGCTGGCTACGCAGATAGAGAGAACAATGTCTTGACAAGAGACACTAGCTACGGAAAATGCTACCACCAGTCAACCGGTCAGGTGCATCCACTGACGTCTTATCCTCGACCCAGGTCCAAACCTCCACGTCTCGTCAGAGTGGGGCAGGAACACAAGTAACACAACAGTAACCGTCGTAGTCTGGTCGGACTACGGTGTAATGCCCTCAAATTTTAAATACCATGATTTGCTTAGAAATTCTTGTTTATGCAAACTGATTATGTTTAAATTGTGATATTTAGGATTAAGGGTATGTTTAAGACACTTTATCATACCCAGGTACTACTTTCGGTCGTACGCACCCCGACAGGGCGACACCGGAAAACTGTAACGAAAATAAAATCTGAGAACACCATAATTCGTAGCAAATTGTGCAGATATTAAAAATATTATTATTCAGAATTTTTGGCATACGGATTTAGAGATTAAGCTGACGCAACTATTTTTGGGGTGATTTTTCACCCAGTGTAAAATAAATTTTAAAAATTAAACTAAAATTGCGATAATTTGTAAAACCTTCCTATTAGTCTGTGGTTGAAATTTCAAGTTAAACGGATATCATTTGGATACCTAAATATAAATATCTTTGGCCCAGCTAATTTATGGGCTATTTACGGTGGTGAATTTTCTGGGAATTTAGTTTGGCAACGTGTTGAGTGAGGAGCAAGCCACTTGATGTAAGGAGGAAGCCTACACATCTTACCATAGGTGTCAGTTGGGGAAGCTATGCATGGTAAAGGACTCAATGGTTAAAATTCCATGGCCCTTACTGTGACAGCTTGGGAGTTAACGTGTCATCGTGCATGGCTTGCCTGAAGAACTATAAAACTTACTTGCGGCAGAAGTCTAACCTTTTCCTCCTCCCATCTCTGTTGCACTTGGCATTTCTTACCTTGAGGAACGTTGCTGGTGCTGTCACCGTGAGGAAGGTGCTGCTATTGGAGCTGATGTTTCCTCTTCATCTGAATTACCAAATCCCAACAGCATCTGCCGAAGCCCTGCCTTAGCAGTTTTCTTTAAATTTCCTCATCTTGTTGCTGTGTTGATCTCTATACTAAGAAGAAGAAGAAGAACTTTTGTTCCCTTTCAGATCAAGTAGGTTCTCATCTTTCCCTTGAACTTCTAGTCTCTACTCATGTTGAAAAAATTTTAGTCTTATATGAGATTGCCTTTGAGCCTACTAACCAGTCTCGATTAAGTTTGCATATGAGACTGTAATCTCAGACCCTTTTGTTTAATTTTCTCAATTAACTTTGGAATCATGTAGTTACCAAGGAACATCTTCACTCCCATTACAATTTAAGTAGGTTTTTAACTTCTTCTTCCACCCATGATTCAAGTTTATGTTACAGAGTTTTGCTAGAAATTTCGATATCCTAGGATATTGTGATTTCTTTCCATTCGGATGTTTGTACTTCAAGCCTTGATTTGGAACATTAAATATCTTGTGTTTTAGTGTCCATATTGTAAGAATCTCCCAATAATCCATTGCTATCAAGACCACACTTCCAACAATATATTATGGCTAGTTTCTAGCTAGACAAGCTTGAATTGCAAACCTCTCATTTCATCTCGCTAGTTCGGTTTATAAACCACTGTGAGAACTATAATTAGACTCTTCTATTTGATATACATCATGCCTTGATTCATAGGTTCTATGGTTAGCATGATTAGAGTGCATTCAAGTCACTTGTGAGTGAGGAACAAGCAGCTGTCGACAGGCAGCCCATAGCTGTCGACAGACTAGCTTTTCCTGAACTCTAGATAACTGGACTGTGTGGATCTGTCGACAGATCCCTTGCTGCTATTGACAGATACCCACAGAGCCAGCAAACCTAAGCTCTGTCTGTGCCATCTGTCGACAGCCCCTTCCTGGCTGTCGACAGCTACTGTTCTGCCTTGGATTTCAGCAACTTTTCATGGTAGAACTCTTGCTTAAACTTCATCCTAAAAGCCAAGAAAGTTACCCTCTCATTTACCTTGGTATTTATTGTCATACTACCTCAAAGTTTACCCACATTATGTACCTTAATCTCCCTTAAGTTATTCTTAAAGTTAGCAATTACGAATAGTACTCCGATTGAGTCTATTCTTCAGTATTCGGTATCTAAGTTTATAAAACTTGACCACTTGAGAGTTCATATGTTTGAACACCTTATGAAATGTGAATACTTGGGATGACAATTGTGGACCTTCATTTTCTTGGGTTCTTATGTGATTTAAATCTTCTGAAGTTATTGGCTTTGAGTCATAATCTTGTCTCAACCAATTGTCTTTCTCATATTCATGAACTATGAACTACTTTGTCACCAAGATATTTGTATTGATTCTCAATCAAATCTTCCTTTGGATTTCCAATTTCTATTATGCTCATGAAAAGAAATTTATGATTTATTGACAGTGCTCTCTTCAAAGAGGGTTTAGGATCACTTGTAGTAGCACCAGCTACTTGTGATCAGCTGTGGGCGACAGTTTGTACGTATGCAAATCCAAGTCAAGGAATCGACGATGGTGGGTAATAAAATAATTATACCCCGTTCTTACGCAATGAACAAGATCCGAGGTGCTGGAATCGCCTAGGCACTGAAGATGTATTTACATCTATATAGTAACCTCTTGAGAGTAGTGATGCCTGTCAAGTTTGTTCTAAAATCAAGTTATGATAGGAATTTTGTAAGACAAATATGACTTTTGTTCTGATATTCGTTTGAGCCCATCATGAAATTAACTTGGGCTATATGTTTATGTTAAGTATGAAATTCATGAGCAATTATGTTTTGATCCACGTATGCACTATTTGAATATTCATTCAGTTCTGCAAATGAAACTTCTACTCTATGTTTACTTATACCTACTGAGTCCTTTCGACTCATGCCTTTGTTTCTTCCATCCCTTTTCAGATTGAAGGTGTGTATAATCTCAGCTACATGTGAATCCTAATTCTGCTGCGGACGATGAAGAGATGAAGAAAAATAGCATAGTTTAGTAGTTTTATTTTGAGTTGTTGATGTATTAAGTTAAAGAGAGAAACTTAGCTTTTGTAAATAATGAGTGTTTCTACTTTGTCACTTTGTGTATTATAATGTGTTCCAAGATACCTTTGTGAAATGGTTTGCCAGATTTGTGCATTGCACGGATATATCTACCCATAACGAAAGTTTGTCAGCGTAACCCCTCTTCCGATCAAAGGTTACGTATGTGTTTGTGTGAAGTCGGAGGAGGGTGTTACAAAGGTGGTATCAGAGCAAGGTTATGGGTGCTAGATATCTCTGTGACCATTTTCACAAAGGAAATAAATAAAATTTGTGTGTATTCTAGAATCTTTAAAGATCATTTTGGTTCTAACAAAATTTAAGTAGTTAGTATGAATTAATTGGATGTGTTTGATGGTGTTCCAAGAAATGGCAGACAAAGGGAAAGCTATCGACACATCTAGTGAGGATAGGCATGAGGAAAGCTCTAGGGAGGAAGTACACAATGTCCCATTGGCCGAAAATTCTCAAGAAGGAAGTACTGGGACTCCTGATTTTGCTACATTTATGCAGTCATTTCAGGGGTTAGTGCAAACACTAATGAAGAACCAACAGGACATGAATGGAGGAAGGATTACTGGAACATCTTTGTTAGAAAAATTTAAGAAGATGGGACCTCCAGCTTTTAAAGGAAATGGCCAGCCTGAGGTTGTAGAAGGATGGGTTAGAGAGATGGAAAAGATATTTAAGGCAATTAGATGTGAAGAAGAAGACAAAGTCACATTGGCAACTTACATGCTCCAGGATAGAGCAGATGAATGGTGGCAATCTGCCATGAGAAATGCATTTAGAAATAGAAGGGATAATATTAGTTGGGAAGAGTTCCTAAGATAATTGTATGAGAAATACACTCCACCACATGTCAAGGATAGGAAAGAAGTGGAATTCTTACAGTTGGAACAAAAAGACATGACTGTGGCAGAATATGAAACCAAATTCACTGAACTAGAAAAGTATGCACCTCATATTTGTGACAATGAAATTAGAAGGGTAAAGAAGTTTGTGAGAGGATTGAAACCCGGTGTGAGGAGCAGGGTAGCTCTACTATAGTGGAATCTGAGTTTGAGGAGTATATGAAAAACAAAGAAACCAATGGAGGTAAGAAGAAAAATGTGTATAACAAGGAAACGAAAGGTCAGAAGCGAAAAGTTGATTCAACCAAGCAGCAGGGAGAACAGAAAAAGAGTTGGCCCGTGTGCACTCAATGTGGAGGAAGACACCCTGGTAATGAGTGCTGGAAAGTAGCAGGAAAATGTTATGGATGTGGTTAGAAAGGGCATATGATTAAGGACTGTCCAGTAAGAGCAGACCAGTCAAAGACACCAAAGCCACAACCTTATTTCCAGCAAGCCTCAAGACAACCACCCAAGGGACCAGCTAGAGTCTTTGCTCTGACAAAGGAAGAAGCCCAGGACACCCCTACAGTAGCTGAAGGTATTCTCCTAACCGAAAATATGTATGCTAGAGTGTTATTTGACCCTGGAGCTACACACTCTTTTATTTCTCGAGTATTTATTAATTTTATATCTCGGAAACCAGATAAATTAGTAGGAAGCATGATACTTGACTGTCCTACTGGTCAAATAGCTACACTTACCTCTGTTATTCTAGAAATAACTCTGAAAATAGGAGAATGTGAACTTACTGCATATGTATATGTACTAGATAACATGCAAGATTTTGACATTATATTGGGAATGGATTGGTTAGCAGAAAATCATGTCGTATTAGATTGCCATAAGAAAGTCTTAACATTTAAAAGGCCGGGATTAGCAGATTTCAGCTATACATGTCCAAAGAATAATGGAAACAAGAAGACTATATCAGCACTTAAAGCCATGAAATGGCTGAGAAATGGTTGTCAAGGTTATCTGGCAAGTGTGATGGCCATATCAAATGAGCATAAACAGGTATCAGTTCAAGATATTGATGTTGTAAAAGAATTTCCAGATGTCTTTCCTAATGATTTATCTGGATTACCTCCAATTAGAGAAATTGACTTTACCATTGAACTTTTACCTGGAACTTTGCCTATATCCATAGCTCCTTATAGAATGGCACCAGCTGAGTTGATAGAATTAAAAAGTAGTTGCAAGACTTATTAGACAAAGGTTTTATTAGGCCAAGTGTATCACCATGGGGAGCTCCGGTATTATTTGTTAGAAAGAAAGATGGATCCCTCAGATTATGCATTGATTATAGAAAGTTGAATCAAGTCACAATTAAGAACAAATATCCATTACCTAGAATTGATGACTTGTTTGATCAACTCCGGTCTGCTACAGTATTCTCTAAGATCGATTTAAGGTCGGGGTACCATCAATTGAGAGTTAAAGAAGATGATATTTCTAAGACTGCATTTAGAACCAGATACGGACATTATGAGTTTTTAGTACTCCCCTTTGGATTGACTAATGCACCTGCTGTATTTATGGATCTGATGAACAGAGTATTCCAGCCTTATTTGGATAATTTTGTGGTATATTTATAGATGATGTGTTGATATACTCATCTAGTGAAGAAGAACATAAGGAGCATTTGAGAATTGTACTGCAAACCTTAAGAAATCATCAATTGTATGCTAAGTTAAGTAAATGTGAGTTTTGGCTCAAGGAAGTGAAATTTTTGGGCCATGTAATCTCGGGAAAAGGTGTGGCAGTGGATCCGAGTAAAATTGAAGCAATTCTAAATTGGGAACGACCCAAGAATCCATCAGAAATTCGAAGTTTCTTGGGATTAGCTGGCTACTATAGAAGATTTATTGAAGGCTTTTCTTCTATAGCTATGCCTTTGACTCAGTTAACCAGAAAAGAAATACCTTTTGTGTGGAATGAGAAATGTGAGGCCAGTTTTCAGGAATTAAAAGGGAAGCTTACCACAGCTCTGATTCTTACCTTACCTCAAGGATCGGGAGGATTATAGTCTATACGGATGCATCTCAAAGAGGAATTGGATGTGTTCTTATGCAACATGGGAAAGTGGTAGCTTATGCCTCTAAACAACTGATCATGAAAGGAATTATCTGGCTCATGACTTAGAATTGGCAGCGATCATACATGCTTTGAAAATCTAGCGCCACTATTTGTATAGGGAACAATTTGAAGTTTATACTGATCATAAGAGTTTAAAGTACATATTTTCTCAGAAGGAACTGAATTTAAGACAAAGGAGATGGTTAGAATTTTTAAAGGATTATGATTTTACGGTGAATTACCATCCGGGTAAAGCTAATGTGGTTGCTGATGCTTTGAGCAGAAAGAAATCAAGAGCATTACAATTACACCAACAGTGGAAAGAAATGACAGATTTGATCAATACTCACCAAGGTGTGATGCAGAAAATCTGATATTGGCACAATTGATAGTAAGGTCGGTATTATTAGATAAAATTGGTGAAGCACAGAACCAAGATCAGAAACTAAAAGAAATGGTAAACAAACCAGGATACGTCAAAGATAACCAAGGAATAATCAAATTTCAAAACAGAATATGCATACCAGAGAATGAAGAAATTAAAAGTGAGTTATTGAAGGAAGGACACAAATCTCAGTATTCAATTCATCCTGGAAGCTCTAAAATGTATCAGGATCTGAAAAAGCAATTTGGTGGCATGGAATGAAAAAGGACATAGCAGAATTTGTGAGTAAATGTCTGACATGTCAACAAATAAAAGCTGAGCACCAGAAGCCAGCAGGGCCTATGCAACTCATTGAAATTCCAGTATGGAAATGGGCAGATAACCATGGACTTCGTAATGGGTTTGCCAAAGACAAGGAAGAAGCATGATGCTATTTGGGTAATTGTGGATAGATTAACTAAATCAGCTCATTTTCTAGCCATTATGAAGACTCAATCATTAGAAGATTTGGCTCAATTATATATAAAGGAAATAGTAAGACTTCATGGAATTCCTTTGTCAATAATTTCAGATAGAGATCCAAGGTTCACTGCTAGATTTTGGAAAAGTTTGCAGGCAGCCATGGGTACACAATTAAAATTCAGTTCAGCATATCATCCACAAACCGATGGTCAATCAGAAAGAACTATCCGAACCCTCGAAGATATGCTAAGAGCCTGTAGTTTAGATTGGCGTGGTAGCTGGGATGATTACCTACCCTTAATTGAGTTTGCATGCAATAATAATTATCATACAAGTATTGGAATGGCACCATATGAGGCATTATATGGTAGACCTTGTAGATCACCCCTCTGTTGGGCAGAAGTGGGAGAAAAGAGTCTCATTGGGCCAGAATTAATTCAGAATTGCTCAGAGAAGATTAAATTAATCAGGAAGAGATTATTAATAGCTCAAGACAGACAGAAGAAGTATGCTGATAGAAGAAGAAGGCCACTGGAGTTTAACATAGGTGATCATGTATTTCTCAAGATCTCTCCAACCAAAGGTATTATGAGATTTGGTAAGAAAGGAAAACTCAGTCCAAGATATGTAGGGCCTTTTGAAATATTACAGAGAATAGGGGAAGTAGCATACCAATTAGCTCTTCCACCTTCTTGGTCACACATTCATAATGTATTCCATATATCTATGTTGAGGAAATACATAATGGACCCCTCACATGTGATCAGCTATGAAGATGTGGAAATACAACCAGATTTAACCGTACAAGAGGAACCAGTGAAAATATTGGACAGGAAAGAACGAGTCCTCAGAAACAAAGCGGTTTCTATGGTGAAGATCTTATGGAAAAGCGCATTCATCGAAGAAGAAATGTGGGAATTGGAGCAAGAGATGAAAGACAAGTATCCACAGCTATTTGGTAAGTAAAATTTGCCAATTTCGATGACGAAATTTATTTTAACAGGGGAGAAATGTAATGCCCTCAAATTTTAAATACCATGATTTGCTTACAAATTCTTGTTTATGCAAACTGATTAGGTTTAAATTGTGATATTTAGGATTAAGGGTATGTTTAAGACACTTTATCATACCCAGGTACTACTTTCGGTCGTACGTACCCCGACAGGGCGACACCGGAAAACTATAACGGAAATAAAATCTGAGAACACCATAATTCTTAGAAAATGTGGAGATATTAAAAAATTATTATTCGGAATTTTTGCATACAGATTTAGAGATTAAGCTGACGCAATTATTTTTGGGGTGATTTTTCACCCAGTGTAAAATAAATTCTAAAAATTAAACTAAAATTACGACAATTTGTAAAACCTACCTATTAGTCTATGGTTGAAATGTCAAGTTAAACGGATATCATTAGGATACCTAAATATAAAGACCTTTTGCCCAGCTGATTTATGGGCTATTTACGGTGGTGAATTTTCTGGGAATTTAGTTTGGCTACGTGTTGGGTGAGGAGCAAGCCATTTGATGTAAGGAGAAAGCCTACACATCTTACCATAGGTGTCAGTTGGGGAAGCTATGCATGGTAAAGGTATCAATGGTTAAAATTCCATGGCCCTTACTGTGACAGCTTGGGAGTTAACATGTCATCGTGCATGGCTTGCCTGAAGAACTATAAAACTTACTTGCGGCAGAAGTCTAACCTTTTCCTCCTCCCATCTCTGTTGCACTTGGCATTTCTTACCTTGAGGAACGTTGCTGGTGCGTCACCGTGAGGAGGTGCTGCTATTGGAGCTGATGTTTCCTCTTCATCTGAATTACCAAATCCCAACAGCATCTGTCGAAGCCCTGCCTTAGCAGTTTTCTTTAAATTTCCTCATCTTGTTGTTGTGTGATCTCTATACTAAGAAGAAGAAGAAGAACTTTTGTTCCCTTTCAGATCAAGTAGGTTCTCATCTTTCCCTTGAACTTCTAGTCTCTACTCATGTTGAAAAAATTTAGTCTTATACGAGATTGCCTTTGAGCCTGCTAACCAGTCTCGATTAGTTTGCATATGAGACTGTAATCTCAGACCCTTGTGTTTAA
The DNA here is from genome assembly GCA_014218235.1 of Colocasia esculenta. Taxonomy (NCBI): domain Eukaryota; kingdom Viridiplantae; phylum Streptophyta; class Magnoliopsida; order Alismatales; family Araceae; genus Colocasia; species Colocasia esculenta. The sequence goes on along the minus strand of CM024757.1, from coordinate 26,063,459 downwards.
TTTTCTCAATTAACTTTGGAATCATGTAGTTACCAGGAACATCTTCACTCCCATTACAATTTAAGTAGGTTTTTAACTTCTTCTTCCACCCATGATTCAAGTTTATGTTATAGAGTTTTGCTAGAAATTTCGATATCCTAGATATTGTGATTTCTTCCATTCGGATGTTTGTACTTCAAGCCTTGATTTGGAACATTAAATATCTTGTGTTTTAGTGTCCATCTTATAAGAATCTTCCAATAATCCATTGCTATCAAGACCCACTTCCAACAATATACTATGTCTAGTTTCTATCTAGACAAGCTTGAATTGCAAACCTCTCATTTCATCTCGCTAGTTCGGTTTATAAACCACTGTGAGAACTATAATTAGACTCTTCTATTTGATATACATCATGCCTTGATTCATAGGTTCCATGGTTAGCATGATTAGAGTTCATTCAAAGTCACTTGTCAGTGAGGAACAGCGGTTGTCGACAGGCACCCATAGCTGTCGACAGTCTAGCTTTTCCTGAACTCTGGATAACTGGACTCTGTGGATCTGTCGACAGATCCCTTGCTATTGTCGACAGATACCCACAGAGCCAGAAAACCTGAGCTCTGTCTGTGCCATCTGTCGACAGCCCCTTCCTGGCTGTCGACATCTACTGTCCTGCCTTGGATTTCAGCAACTTTTCATGGTAGAACTCTTGCTTAAACTTCATCCTAAAAGCCAAGAAAGTTACCCTCTCATTTACCTTGGTATTTATTGTCATACTACCTCAAAGTTTACCCACATTATGTACCTTAATCTCCCTTAAGTTCTTCTTAAAGTTAGCAATTACGAATAGTACTCCGATTGAGTCTATTCTTCAGTATTCGGTATCTAAGTTTATAAAACTTGACCACTTGAGAGTACATATGTTTGAACACCTTATGAGATGTGAATACTTGTGATGACAATTGTGGACCTTCATTTTCTTGGGTTCTTATGTGATTTAAATCTTCTGAAGTTATTGGCTTTGAGTCATAATCTTGTCTCAACCAATTGTCTTTCTCATATTCTTGAACTATGAACTACTTTGTCACCAAGATATTTGTATTGATTCTCAATCAAATCTTCCTTTGGATTTCCAATTTCTATTATGCTCATGAAATGAAATTTATGATTTATGGACAGTGCTCTCTTCAAAGAGGGTTTAGGATCACTTGTAGTAGCACCTGCTACTTGTGATCAGCTGTGGGAGACAGTTTGTACGTATGCAAATCCAAGTCAAGGAATCGACGATGGTGGGTAATAAAATAATTATACCCCATTCTTGCGCAATGAACAAGATCCGAGGTGCTGGAATTGCCTAGGCACTGAAGATGTATTTACGTCTATATAGTAACCTCTTGAGAGCAGTGATGCCTGTCAAGTTTGTTTTGAAATCAAGTTATGATAGGAATTTTGAAAGACAAATATGACTTTTGTTCTGATATTCATTTGAGCCCATCATGAAATTAACTTGGGCTATATGTTTATGTTAGGTATGAAATTCATGAGCAATTATGTTTTGATCCACGTATGCACTATTTGAATATTCATTTAGTTCTGTAAATGAAACTTCTACTCTATGTTTACTTATACCTACTGAGTCCTTTCGACTCATGCCTTTATTTCTTCCATCCCTTTTCAGATTGAAGTGTGTATAATCTCAGCTACATGTGAATCCTAATTCGCTGCGGACGATGAAGAGATGAAGAAAAATAGCATAGTTTAGTAGTTTTATTTTGAGTTGTTGATGTATTAAGTTAAAGTGTGAAACTTAACTTTGTAATAATGAATGTTGCTACTTTGTCACTTTGTGTATTATAATGTGTTCGAAGATACCTTTGTGGAATGGTTTGCCAGATTTGTGCATTGCACGGATATATCTACCCATAACAAAAGTTTGTCAGCGTAACCCCTCTTCCGATCAAAGGTTACGTATGTGTTTGGGTGAAGTCAGAGGAGGGTGTTACAGAGGTCCCACGCCTGGCCTATCTAAGTGGTTCCGAGGCCACAAAGAGCGAGGCAGTGAGAAAAAGACTGACTGTCCTGTGCCGGGAAGGACTCCAAATGACCTCGGCATCCCAGACCAACCAAGAGAGCTCTACAAATGACTCAACGCCGCTGTCCTAACCACCATTTTCCCCTGCGCTCTAGAGTCCGCGACTCGAGCATGCCCGCCGCCCAGAGTACTCCCTCTACAGGCGCGCGAGGATGGGGGTCCCAGGCAACGGTAAAAACCTCTCTCATTGAACAAGCCCTCAAGTGCCGAGCACCGGGCGAACGACTAGTGTAGGACCGTACTAGGAAACTAGCACTGGTGCCATGAGTACAGCAAGAACAAGAAATGGAGAAGACTCCACAGAAAACGGAACTCCGCAAGACTTACCAGTCTCAGATGTTGTCGCGACGCATCGGGCCGTCGCGACACTGTCATGATGCCCAAGGCCGTCGCGACCATGTCGCAACGCCTGAGAGCGCTACGATGATGTCGCGACAGCCTTGCGGGTCCCGACATCATCGCGACCTCTATAGCGGTCGTGATCTCAGTCGAGAGGGGTCCCGGTACAGTCCTCCCAGGGACTACCCTAAAAATCGATACAAACCATCCATAGGGGGGAGGGGAGCATGGAAACTACAAGAGAAAGCATGTGAATGCATCAAACTGCCCTCGAATCTCATAAAACATGGATTACAAGGGATCTACGCTCAAAGGAAACCTCACTCACCTTGAGCATGATCCTCACACACACCCCACGAGCCCAACCACGGAGAAACCATCTTCTCAAGGGGGAAGGGAGCATGCTTAGAGCGAGTGAGAGAAGAGGGTCCCTACCTCCAAGAGTAGAGCCGACCCGATGGGGCCTTCATGTCGGAATGGCCACTTCCTCCTCGCTCCAAGCACCATGAGCACGTCCCCTACATGATGGAGATGACACCTCCTCACCACGAGCACCACGAATGCCAAGAAATCACCGGAGGAGACGAGAGATCTCGGGAGAGGAAGAAGGAAGAAGAAGAAGAGGGAAAAGGGGGAGAGGGGGAAATGGGGCGCCGGCCTCGGTTTTAAACTGATGGGCACCGAGACGCGATGGGTCGGCCTAGCATGACAACAAACTTGTCACGACGCCCCCGGGCGTCGCGACCATGTCGCGACAGCCACCCCCCAGTGTGACCCCAAAAGGCGGTCAAACCTGGAAGACCGAGAAACCAGAGCGCGATGGCCTGATAGGTCACGTCATGCTGTACGCACCTGACATCCGACAAGGCCGTTCTGACAGAAAGGATAGTGGTCAAATCGATCAGAAAAGCAGTCGCGACGCCACCAGACGCCGCGACAAGAACATGACGCCCACCCCCGTCGCAACATGTCGCGTCCCAAAACCTGTCGAAACGGGCTCCCCTGGTGCGTTCATGTCACGACCAGGGTGCCTGTCCTGACCTTGAGGACATGGCCAAGAGCCCAAGAGGGCCGGGTCTTACATCCCACCCTCCTTAAGAAATTTCATCCTAGAAAATAAAAGAAACTCAGTTTCAACAGGAAGCAACATAAAAGGGAAAACATGTACCAATCAATCAAACAGATACGGGAACTGCTCTCTCATCTCATCCTCGCGCTCCCAAGTGGCCTCGCCACCAACGCGGTTCTCCCAGACAACCTTGACTAGCGGAATCTGCTTCCTGTGCAACTACTGCACTCTGTGGTCTACAACTCTGACTGGGTACTCTGGCAGTGACAAGTCTAGCGCTACCTCAAGCTGTGAGTAGTCCAACACATGTGACGGATCTGCGACGTACCTCCTGAGCTGCGAAACGTGGAAAACACTGTGCACGCCTGCCAACTCTGCCGGAAGACTCAACCTGTAAGCAACCTTGCCGATCCTCTCTATGATAGGGAAAGGCCCAATATACCTCGGACTGAGCTTCCCCTTCCTACCAAACCTCATGACAGCCTTGGTCGGCGAAACCTGCAAGAACACAAGGTCACCTACGCTGAACTGCAACGGCCTCCTGCGGACATCTGCATAGCTCTTCTGTTTGCTCTGTGCTGCCTGAAGTCTCTGCCTGACTAAACTGACTGTGTCTGCATAATGCTGCACCATCTCTGGTCCCAAAAGCTGCCTCTCACCCACTTTAAACCAGTGAAGTGGTGTCCTACAAGGTCGACCATAAAAAGCCTTGTATGGTGCCATTCCAATGCTCGAGTGATAACTGTTGTTGTATGCAAACTCTACCATCAGAAGGTGGGACTCCCAGGTGCCACCCCAGTCCAAGCAACAAGCTCTCAACATATCCTCTAAGGTCTGAATAGTTCTCTCTGACTGACCATCTGACTGCGGGTGATATGCCAAACTCAGCCTCAACTCTGTACCAAGAGCTCTTTGGAAACTATGCCAAAACCTTGAAGTGAACCTCGCATCTCTATCAGAGACGATAGAAATTAGGGTTCCGTGCAATAGAACAACTCGGTCCACGTACAGTCTGGCAAGCCTGTCCACTGACCAAGACATCCTGACTGGAAGGAAGTGCGCCAACTTGGTCAACCTATCCACAATCACCCAGATACCATCATGCCTCTACAGAGTACGGGGCAAACCAACCACAAAGTCCATGGTGATGTCGTCCCACTTCCACTCAGGAATGGGCAATGACTGTAGCTCACCACCAGGACGCTGATGCTCAGCCTTCACCTGTTGACAGGTAAGGCACCGAGCGACAAACTCTGCCACGCCCCTCTTCATCCCTGGCCACCAGAAGAACCTCCTTAGGTTATGATACATCTTGGTGGAACCAGGATGAACAACATACCTCGACCGTTGTGCCTCTGACAACAACGCCTGGCGCGCGTCACAGGGAACATACAACCTGCCTCTGAACCAGACCTCACTATCCTCGTCTAGCTCAACATCTGGCATCTGCAAAATATCTACCAACTCTGTATCTGCCTGTTGTGCCTCTAGCACTTGACGGTACACTGATGGGTGAACTGACAAACTGGTCATCACTGCACGGTCTCTATACCTTAAAGGGCAGAAAACTCCCTGGGACAAGTCCTCATATAACCTCCACTCTCTGACTAGCAATAAACTCAGGCGAACCCGTCTGCTTAAAGCATCTGCTACGATGTTAGCCCTTCCTGGGTGATAGGAGAGGGTAAGGTCGTAGTCCTTCAAGTACTCTATCCATCTGCGCTGCCTCAAGTTCAAATCCTTCTGAGTGAAGTTATACTGCAAACTCTGATGGTTGGTGAAGTTCTTAAACACCTCACCGTACAAATAGTGCCTCCACAATTTCAGAACGAACACCACTATAGCCAACTCTAAGTCATGGGTAGGGTAGTTCTCCTCATGCTTCTTCAACTGTCGAGAAGCATAGGCAACGACTCCACCATGCTGCATCAGCACGGCACTTAAACCTGACCTCGAAGCGTCGGTGTAGACCACAAAACCTCCGCTACCTGACGACAAGACCAACACTGGTGCTGAAGTCAACCTCATATTTAGCTCCTGGAACTCTGCTCGCAGTCCTCAGTTCAAACAAATCTGGTCTCAAGTCTGGTCAATCTGGTCAACGGCTCTGCAATCCTGGAAAAATCCTAGATAAACCTCCTGTAATAGCCTGCCAAACCCAGAAAGTTGCGAACCTCTGACACTGAAGTGGGCTGCTTCCAAGACAACACTGCCTCAACCTTGGCAGGGTCCATTGCCACACCAGAACCTGAGATCACGTGCCTAAGAAAGTCCACCTCCCTCAGCCAAAATTCACACTTGTCGAACTTGGCATAAAATTGGTGACTATGCAACATCTCTAGCACGATCCTCAGATGCTCCTCGTGCTCCTCCTCAGAAGCCGAGTAGACAAAAATGTCATCTACAAAGATGACCATGAACCGATCCAGGTACTCACTGAACACCCTATGCATCAAATCCATAAAAGCTGTTGGCATGTTCGTGAGCCCAAACGGCATCACGACGAACTCAAAGTGACCATACCTCGAACGGAAAGCTATCATGCGAATATCTGACTCTCTGATCCTCAACTGGTAGTAGCCTAATCTCAAGTCGATCTTTGAAAACACCTTGGTTGACCGCAACTGGTCAAACAAGTCATCGATCCTAGGCAATGGATACTTGTTCTTCACTGTTACTTGGTTCAGCTACCTATAATCGATGCACAACCTCAAACTACCGTCCTTCTTCCTCACAAACAACACTGGCGTGCCCCACGGTGAACGACTCGGGCAGATGAAACCCAACTCAAGTAACTCCTACAACTGGCGCTTCAGCTCGCGCAACTCAGTCGGAGCCATCCGATAAGGTGCCTTGGACAAAGGCATCATACTAGGCAAAAGCTCAATGGAGAACTCCACCTCCTGCTCAGGCGGTAACCCAGGTAGATCCTCCGAAAAAATATCAGATAACTCACAAACACAGGTACATCAAAGATCGACGACCTGCTAGGCTCGAAAGAACACACAGAAGCAGATATTCTACACAACCATCGCGGATCAAACGACGAGCTCTACAGAAAGAAATGAAAGGTCGACGGATAGACCGGATATCTCGGAAGCTGAAAATGGGCTCTCCAGGTATCTCAAATCGAATGGTCTTCCGCTGACAATCCACCACAACTGAGTGAGCCTCCAACCAGTCCATGCCCAGGATGACGTCAAAGTCACGAAGCAGCAACGCGTACAACCTGGCCGGAAACTGGTGTCCCTGGACCTCAACTGTGACACCCTCCAGGTAACCGAAAGAATGCATGTAATCACCTGATGGGAGATCGACCATCACATCACACTGCCTCTCAGGTGTGTGACGAACCAGCGACTCGTAAAACTCCTCGGAAGCAAAACAAACAGAAGCACTGGGATCAACCAAAACATGAGCAGCTCTACCAAGGATAGGCAAAGTACTTATAACTAGGTTTGATGCCTCGGCCTCCTCCCTGGTGAGAGCCATCACACGACCACGCCCACGCTACGGCGCCTGCTGGGGCTGCGGCGGCTGCTGGTGCTATGGAAACTGTTGCTGCTGCTGTTGGTACAGTTGAAACTGCTGAGGCTGCTTATGCTGCTGACATTGTTGAGGCTGCAAATGGTACTGCCCCTGCAGCTGCTGACGAGCTACCTGCTGCTGCTGCTGGGGGTACTGGTACTGCGGCAACTGCTGAGTGTACTGCACTGGCTGCTGCTGGACTTGCCCCATCGGGGAATCCCTCCTGAAGTGGCCCGGTAGACCACAAGTGTAACAGACTGCCTCCTGCCTGCCCTACTCGGCTCCCTGCTGGACTGACTGGTCCACAAACCTCGACTGACTCTTCTGCTGTCGGCTCCGTCCACCCCCGCGAGTGTTCATCTGCCTGAACTTCAAGCGCAAACCAAAACTGCCCGAACTGCCTGACCCCAAAAAAGAAGTCGCACTACCGCAACTACCTGCGGGGCGCTAGTACGGTGAGGTCCTAGAGGAAGCTCCTCCCTACTGCTGCTGCTGCTGGGGCTGCCAGGTCTCTCTCTCTAAGGCGGTGGCCTTAGCCACGGCCTCTCACAAAGTGGCACACATGTGAGTAGTCACACCCCACCTTAAATCTGGCCACAGTCCTGCAATAAACCTCTGCACAAGCCTGCTCACTGCTGACAACATGAGGAACATGCCTCAACAACCAGACAAACCTCTGATGGTACTAGGTAACTGACAAATCACTTTGAACCAACTCATGAAACTGGTCTCGTCTCTCACGTCGAGCATAATCGGGGAAGTACTCGCCGTGAAAGACCCCCAAAAACCTCTGCCAAGTGATCTGATCCAAACGCTACCCTGGAAAGTGAGTCTGCCTCTGAACTCTCCACCACTCATGGGCTGGCCCCTCGAGCTGATACACTGCTAGTCTCACCTGGTCCTCCTCGGCGCACTCCATGGTCTCGAATGTGCGCTCCAACTCGTGCGTCCAACTCTCTGCCTTGTCTGGATCATAGTCGCCAAAGAACACCGGCAGCCGGAGACGCAAGAACCTCTCCAAGAGGGCGGTCCTGTCCTTAGTGACAGCCGTCCTCCGCCTACCGGCTCGGGTACTCCCAGTATCTGATGCCTGCTGAACTGCTGGCTGCTCCACCTGCAGGTCAGCCTACTGCTCTAGTACTACCGGGGGAGGTACTGGAGGCTGACCTCCCGCTGCTGCCTACCCAGGTTGCCATGCTCCCTGGTACAGGGTCCTGAAGAACTGTTCAGCCATGGGGAACCAATCCGCGTATTGCTGTGGCTGGGGCTGGTGCCACTGCTGCTGCTGCTCACCCGCTGCTGCTGCTGCCACTGCTCCCTGAGGCTGCGCCACAGACTCCTTTGTTGACACCTCCTCCTGAACCTGACCTGGCGCTGGCATATCTGACTCACATTGCTGCTCTATTAGCTCTCTGGCCTGTCTACGCCTGCGCGGAGCCATATCTTGCACGGCACACAACCAACAAGGTTAACAATACCAACTCGGGCGGCTAGCAGTGTACTTGTACTATTGTTGGGACTTTCTGTTGCAGTTTAAATCCACTACAAGTCCTGTCAGACTCTCGCTCTGATACCAACTGTAATGATCCCGAGAACCCTACCCTCGGCCCAAGCTAAGGACCTAATTTTCGCGGTCGTCGCCCACGAGTCCAGGGACCCGGAAGGGCTATAACACAAATCTAATAGAATTTGTAAGGGAAATAAACATCAACTACTAACTAGGAACACAGACGCGGAAGAAGAAAGAACAGTGAGACCGCAGCGTATCGCTCTAGGTACAGTCCCAACACACGCACACTAGTACAAGTAAAAAGGGGAAGGACAGAGCCCTTAGAGGCATACCCCGAGGGTGACGTACAACTGAAGGGGGAAAACACTGCTAGCTACAAGGACGACGATTACTGCCCCACCTCCTCCGCCCGACGCGCCCCTACCGCTGCTGAGAAGTCTCACCTGGAAAAGAAAGGGATGAGCTTCACATTAGAAGCTCAGTAGGGACTACCATCTCCTACTGGCTCTAATAGGTAGAAGAATATATATATATACAATTATTTAAATAACAATAATTATATCTTCTACTCTACAAAGAAGTGCGGAAGTAAATCTACTAACTAACAACGGTACAGAAGGATACCACTGCTGGAAACTCCGTATAACCTGCACGTCGTGACCACCACACGGTTGGCTACGCAGACAGGGAGAACCCTGTCTGGACAAGAGACACTAGCTACGAAAAATGCTACCACTAGTCAACCGGTTAGGTGCGTCCACTGACGTCTTATCCTCGACCCAGGTCCAAACCTCCACGTCTCATCAGAGTGGGGTAGGAACACAAGTAACACAACAGTAACCGCCATAGTCTGGCCGGACTACGGTCCCACGCCTGGCCTCTCTAAGTGGTTCAGGTGCCACAAAGAGCAAGGCAATGAGAAAAGGACTGACTGGCCTGCGCCAGGAAGGACTCCAAACGACCTCGGCGTCCCAGACCAACCAAGAGAGCTCTGCAAATGACTCAACGTCGCTGTCCTAACTACCATTTTCCCCTCCGCTCCAAAGTCCGCGACGCAAGCACGCCCGTCGCCTAGAGTACTCCCTCTACAGGTAGGGGTGTCAATGGGTGGCTTTGGGCTGGCCCAATTCAACCCAGTTCAACCCAACACTAAAATAACACAACCAAGCCTAACCCAATTTTATGATCAAAGTAAAACAAACCCATGCTAGTCCATTGGGACCCTTTCAGCCCATTAAGCAAATATGTAATAGATTCACTATTTAATTTAAGTATGTTTTAATTTAGAGAGAACTATTGGTGTGTGGAAATCGGTTTTTTATTTAAGCATGTTTTTAATGCATGTGTAGGTATGGTGGTTATTGATAGGTACGGTGGTTATTGATGTCTCTTAGCCTAATGGCTAACCCGAGTCCACCCATCAAGTGATGGGTTGACAAATGGCTTCAAAAGAGATCCATGGGCTAACCCAAGTCCAACCCAAATTGAGTCTGGAGTGGACTGCCCATTGGGCTTCAACTAACCCAGCCCATTGACACCCCTATCTACAGGCCGCCGGACGAGGGTCCGCGGCATAACACCTCTCTCACGGGACAAGCCCTCAAGTGCCGAGCACCGAGCGAACAACTAGTGTAGGATCGTACTAGAAAACTAGCACTGGTGCCACGGGTACAGCAAGAACTGAAAACGACGAAGACTCCACAGAAAATAGAACTCCGCAAGACTTACCTGTCTCAGATGCTGTCGCAACACATCGGGCCGTCGCGACACTGTCGCGACCCCCAAGGCCATCGCGACCATGTCGCGACGCCTGAGAGCACCGCGATGATATCACCGCGACCTCTATAGCGGTCGCGATCTCAGCCGAGAGGGGTCCCAATACAGTCCTCCCAGGGACCACTCTAAAAATTGATACAAACCATCCATAGGGTGGAGGGGAGCATGGAAACCATAGGAGAAAGCATGTGAATGCATCAAACCACCCTCGAACCCCATAAAACATGGATTACAAGGGATCTATGCTCAAAGGAAACCTCACTCACCTCGAGCATGATCCTCACACACACCCCACGACCCCAACCACGGAGAAACCATCATCTCAAGGGGGAAGGGAGCATACTTAGAGCGAGTGGGAGAAGAGGGTCCCTACCTCCAAGAGTAGAGCCGACCCGTTGGGGCCTTCATGTCGGAATGTCCACCTCCTCCTCGCTCCAAGCACCACGAGCACGTCCCCTACACGATGGAGACGACACCTCCTCACCACGAGCACCAAGAACGCCAAGAAATCGCTGGAGGACACGAGAGAGCTCGGGAGAGGAAGAAGGAAGAAGAAGAAGAGGGAAAAGTGGAAGAGGGGGAAATGGGGCACCGGCCTCGGTTTTAAACCGATGGGCCTCGAGACGCGACGGGTCGGCCTGGCTGCTTCCAAGTCTCCTTCTCCCTTGATTGCTTCGTCCAAATGCCTCTTTTTCTCGTTCTCCAAGCTTCAGAAGGTCAATAGGGTCAGCTGGGGACGAAATGGAAGTGTATTTGTATGTTTACGGTTGCCTAATCTCTTAAAACTTTTCACTTCCTCTAACTCCGAATTTTCATAATTATCTACCATTTTTCCTTGCATTTATCCCTCTAGTGGCTTGGGAGGACTCCTAATCTGTGGTCAACGAATTAGGATAGAGTTAGGACTCTTCTTTAGGATATTTATGAGTCAAAATAATGATTATATTATCCTTTTTAATTTATTAATTATTTAGGTATGAATTTAGACCTATTTATCTCCAATCCATCATTGGGCTTTTGCTTTGTGGCCCATTAATTCATGTATGAGCTTTTAATGAAATCCCATCACTTGTTTTTACTTAATGGGTGTTAATTTATACACATTTATTTTTAATTTAATTTATTTATCTCAATTTAAAAATTGAGAGTTGCTACAATTATAATATGTTTTAAAGATATGTTCGTACATTTTGATTTAATATTTTTAAAGAATATATCTGAAGCACTGCAGCTTAGATTATTCCCAGGTAGCTATTTGTTTTTGCAAGATATCCCCAAGTGTCCTTCTAACTGACATATTTCTAGTTTTTAAGGAAAACATTTTTACAGATGTATTGCACGCCAAGCAAGTGTCTATACCTCCTTGACTGCTTACGTACTCTAGCACACTTTAAGTATAGACTTTTTCTCTAAAGTAGTTAGATATCCTTTTAAATGACTTGTCTCTTACTTTCACTTAATATTTTATTACTTACAAGTCTAACCATGAGGAAGAGAAAAGACCTAGCATGGGTATGGTGCTTGCAGACATTTATTACGGTTATCTACAGAACCATGCAACTATCCATGTGTAGCGTATTGATCGTTCGAATCGTGGCTTTGTGGTTGTGGAGGCCAGTGTGTTGCCCTTGGTGTGTGTTACAGGTGTTTAAGTAGGTTGTGGGGCTTTGTGGGCCTACAGGTTGGGCCCAAAGCACCCATCGGTTCACTATTTGTGAACGCGACAGGGCTAGGCGTCGCGTTCTGAACGCGACAGCCCTAGGTGTCGCGTTTTGGTTACCTCTGCAGGTGGGTCTTCGTCTGCATGTCCGCTGTGTGGCGTGCGCTGGGCGGCCTGCTGACGTCGGCCATGAGAAGGCGACGGCCTTCTCCGTCGCGTTCAGGTCACGACGGTAGGGTGCGTCGCGTTCTCAACCGTGAAATACTCTTAACCTAGGTCGGCCAGATAGAGCCCAACAAGCTCTATTTGGCCAGAGGGAGGAATTTTCGCGTGGATTTCGTGCGATTCGACGTTTTGGTGTTGTTTTTGGCGTGGTCTTGTCGCGAGGACGTGCTACGGAGTGGGGGAAACATCGGGGTATCGCCGTTCTTCACGTTCTTCGCAAAGGTAGGGAGATTCCACCTTGTTTCACGTTGTAGATGCTTGGTTTAGCATGTTTAGCTTGTTAAATGCATGGAAGATGATAGATAGCATGCAAGTGCAATGTTTAGAACTGTTATAATTGCCTTATATACATGTTTATGTGGTTTGCATGGGGATTCCAAAGATGGAATCCCGATTTTAGGGTTCTGACTGTGAAGGCAATGGACCTGACTGTCGCGTTGTGAATGCGACAGTCTGACCCATCGCGTTCTGCTTCTGAACGCGACATATCGAGGTGTCGCGTTCTGAAGGCGACAGAGGACCCTGTCGCGTTAAGAATTCCGATGGCAATGGTCTTTGCACATGGTCGTGTGATTATTGGTTTATCGTTACATGTTGTGCATGGCAATGGTAAGTGATGCATTGGCACCTGTAGAGCTCGAGGAGCGTGCTGTTTACAGGGTTGACATGTTGTTCACGTGAGTTGTGCGGTGTGTTCACGGGTTTGTGTGTGTGTGGCGAGTAGTACGATGCCTACCGTGGTTACCTCTTCAGTTGGGAGCCCTTGGTTTTGTGTGAGCCAGGCACGTTAGTGCTCGGGGCTTGTCCCGGTACTTGTGTACTGTCGAGGTCTGTGTGGTCTTCTTGGACACCCTCACTCTCGTGTAGAGTTGTACGTCTGGCTGAGGGAAAGACGGCAGTGAGACAGTGACTTGTGAGAGCTTGTGTTTTTTTGCTTGTAGCACGCTCGTGGTTGGGGGTTACGGACACTAGTAAACGTACTGGGCCCCAGCTAGTCCTATTTTCCAGTGCCTCACTTTAGGGAGCTCGGGCCGGAGTCCCTAAAGGTGTCAGGCATGGACCTGTGGCAGTGTGGTCCGCAGGAGTGGTGTTGGTTGGTCTGCACAGTTTCTTGGGTTGTTCAAGTGGAGCGACAGCTGGACCTTTCGTCCGTGGCTACGAGACTGAGTGGTAGTCCTGTGTGGTTTGTCCAGGTCAGTTGCTAGTGTCGCGAATCAAACTTCGTGACTCAAGTGTGGCGTTTTTCTACTTTAGGACGTATACTTGCGAGGTTTTCCATTTTATTTATAAAGGCTGATTTCTATTAAGGCATGCGGTAAGTAGTGTTTACAGCTTTATATTCTGTGATGATAGTTCTATAAATTGCTAGCGTAGCTTCCTGCTTCTAACTTGTGAGTTTGGTTTTGTTCGGATTTTGGGGGAGTTCCATACTGAACCAGTGATCATGAGGCTCACCCCTACTTCTTTCATATGAGGGCGAGCAAGAGGCTTCTCGCCCCTCTTCTAGCTAGGAGCCGCACCGTAGCGGAGTTGGGTCTGCACCACCAGCAGTGTAATTTTCTTTCTTTGTACACCTCGGGGTATGCCCTAAGTCGTTCTTATACTTGTGTCTGGCTACAGTTGAGAAAATGGCTATGTATATTTCATGTAAATATTTGTGAGATGGCAATCTTATATATATTTGAGTTGTTTCCTTTATATTTCTACGGACTTGTGAATGGTATCCCTTGCGAGGCTATGGCTCGTTCACGGGAGGCGGAGTCGGGTCAAGCTCGTTATTAGGTTAACGGGTTTGAACGAAAAGGACCGCTACAGTTGGTATCAAAGCAAGGTCCGTGTGAATATAAAGGAATCAGAAATTTGCATAGCATATTCTCTACTTTAGCCCACTGCTGGTAGTTGACCCTGGTCTTTGTATTGATTTGTTATATGTTGTGTGGTTGGAATGATATTTGTGCAAGGTCAGAAATGGCAGACAGGAGAGGTTGGGGAGGAGGTGGAGATGAACCTGAGGAGACTACGCATCAGATGATAGAAAGGATATGGGAAAGCCTCACAGAGATTCGTACTAGACTGGATCATCAGGCACCAGTACAGCCGGCAGTAGGGGCACCGCCGATTCTGGAGGAGGTAGTACCAATGGCACCACCCCCACCACCACCAGTAGTTGAGGTACCACCCGTTGTACCTATACTTCCTGGAGCACCAGCATGGATAGTTAGTGTGGAGGATCCTACAACACTAGTAGAGAGGTTTCTGCGGTAGCGCGGTAGCAGCCACCCACATACTCAGGAGGTCCAAATCCCGACACAGCAGAGCACTGGGTGCATGAGATAGAGAGAGTTTTTGTTATTATGAGATGTTCACAATCTGATAGGGTGTTACTAGCTGCCTATCAGTTGTGTGGATTTGCACAAGAATGGTGGAGACTGAAGATGCAGACGGCAGCCCGCAGCTTTTCCAGGTTTTCGGTGTTATAATTGTGGGTAGCCAGGGCATTTAGCCAGGAATTGTTCGCATCCTCGGAAGTACAGTTATGGAAGAGGAGCACCACAGCAACAGCAGCCATTTCAGCAGCCAACAGAGCGAGGCAGAGGCGCACCTTTCCAGAGAGGAGGACGGGGTCGAGTTATGGCAGTTACCAGAGCTCAGGCAGAGGCATCCAATTTAATTGAAGGTATATTATCTCTTTTTGACTTTTCTGCTAGAATATTAATTGATCTAGGTGCTTCGCATTCGTTCATTTCCGAGGATTTTATGGATAGCATGGTACATCCCCTAGAAGAAAGGTAGTGTGAGTTGATTGTAGAGATTCCCTCAGGAGGTTTTATGCTTACTTCCTATTACTTAGATGAGGTTCCGAAAGTAATTTAAGGGAATCACATGCCAGCAAGACTTTATGCACTTTCATTGAAGGATTATGGTGTGATTTTGGGGATGGATTGGTTGGAAGCCTATGGGGCATTGGTGGATTGTAGAAAGAAGAAAGTCAGATTTTGCAGGCCTGGTGGAACAGTGTTTGAGTTCTAAGGTATGCCGTTCTACACTCCTAAGTTTATTATTTCTTCACTTAGAGCTAGAAAGTTGATCAATGTGGGTTGTGTAGCATATCTTGCTTCAGTAAGTTTAGTAGAGACAGATAAGTCTGTAGAGATGGTACCCGTGGTCCAAGAATTTGCAGATGTGTTTCCAGAAGAATTGCCAGGGTTGGCTCCACATAGAGAGGTGGATTTCACAGTTGAGTTGCAGCCAGGCAGTATGCCCATTTCAAAGGCACCTTATAGAATGGCACTGGCTGAGCTGAAGGAATTGAAGAAGCAATTGCAGGAACTGTTAGAGAAAGGCTTCATTAGACCCAGTCATTCGCCATGGGGAGCACCAATTTGTTTTGTTAAAAGAAAGATGGTAGTCTGAGAATGTGTATTGATTACAGGCAATTGAATAAGGTTACAATCAAGAATAAGTATCCGCTTCCCAGAATAGATGATTTGTTTGATCAGCTTCAGTCAGCCAGAGTATTTTCCAAGATTGACTTGAGGTCAGGGTATCATCAGCTAAGGATTAAGGAAGAAGACATTGACAAAATAGCTTTCAGGACCAGATATGGGCATTATGAGTTAGTTGTTATGCCATTCGGGTTGACTAATGTGCCGACAGCATTCATGAATTTGATGAACAGGATATTCCACCCTTATCTGGATCAATTCATTGTAGTATTTATTGATGATATATTGGTATATTTAGCATCAGAGGAAGAGCATGTGGCACACTTGAGAATCACGTTGTAAACTTTGCGAGATCACCAGTTGTATGCCAAGTTTAGTAAATGTGAGTTTTGGCTGAAAGAAATTCAGTTTCTGGGTCATGTGATTTCAGGTGAAGGTGTTGCAGTTGATCCGGCCAAGGTGGAGGCAGTAATGAAGTTGGAAGAACCAAAGACAGTGACAGAGATTAGAAGTTTTCTGGGTTTGGTAGGATATTATAGGCAGTTCATTCAAGATTTCTCGAAGATTGTAGCACCAATGACAAGATTGACAAGAAAAGAGCACCATTTGTATGGTCTTCGGATTGTCGCCGCAGTTTTGTAGAGCTAAAGAAGAGACTTACCACAGCACCAATCTTGGAGATTCGTCAGGCAGTGGGCGAATTTGTATTGTATACCGATGCATCTAGAAGAGGTTGGGAGCAGTGTTAATGTAGCATGGAAAGGTGGTAGCCTATGCATCCAGGCCATTGAAGAAGCATGAAGAGAATTATCTGACACATGATTTAGAGCTGGCAGTAGTTGTGTTTGCACTGAAGATTTGGTGACATTATCTGTATAGTGAAAGGTTTGAGATATTTACTAATCAAAAGAGTTTAAAGTACATCTTCTCCCAGAAAGATCTGAATTTGAGGCAGTGTAGGTGGATGGAATATTTGAAAGATTATGACTTCAGTTTGGCATATCACCCAGGCAAGGCTAATGTTGTAGCAGATGCACTAAGTAGAAAGGCAGTTATGAGTCATATGATGATCAGAGAATGGAAATTGTATGAAGATGTGGTAGAAAATTCATTATATGTACCAAATAGTCAGCGGCGAGCAATATTAGCAAATAGTGCAATGGAACCTTCTCTATATTGGCAGATAGTTGAAGCGCAAAGAACAGATGAAAATTTAGTTGATATTGTGAGAATGGAGGAGGTGACACTTGATGATGACAGTGTAGTCAGGCTTAAGGGCCAGTTGTATGTTCCAGCAGATGCCGAGGTGAGGCAGAAAGTGTTAGAGGAAGCTCACAAGTCCAGATACACCATCCATCCAGGCAGTACCAAGATGTATCAAGATTTAAAGAAGCATTTCTGGTGGCCTAATATGAAGAAAGAAATTGCAGAATTCATAGCAAGATGTTCAGTTTGTCAACAAGTGAAGGCAGAGCACCAAAGGCCAGGAGGACTGTTGCGGCCATTACCCATTCCACAATGGAAATGGGATGATATTGCCATGGATTTTGTAGTTGGTTTGCCCAGGACAGTAGCAGGTCACAATGGTATTTGGGTTTTTGTGGACATACTTACCAAAGTTTGTAGATTATTGGCAGTAAGTATGTCATGGACTGTGGATAGATTAGCCAGATTATATGTAGACAGAATAGTACCTTTGCATGGGATTCCCGTTACTATCATTTCAGATCGAGATCCCAGGTTCACTTCAGGTTTCTGGAGGAGTTCACAGAGAGTGATTGGTACAGAATTGAGGTATAGTTTCGCTTATCATCCACAGACAGATGGGCAAACAGAGAGAACCATTCAGACTATAGAAGATATGTTGAGAGCTTGCTGTCTAGTATGGGGAGATACTTGGGAGCACCACTTGGGTTATAGTAGAGTTTGCATATATAACAGTCATCATGCAAGTATTGGAATGGCACCTTATGAAGCATTATATGGAATACCATGCAGGACACCACTAAATTGGCATGAGGTAGGTGAGAGACAAGTCATGGGTCTAGAGTTGATTCAACAATGTGCAAAAATGGTTAAATTTATTAAAGAAAAGCTTCAAACAGTGCAAAGTCGTCAAAAGAGTTATGCAGATACCAGACACAGGCCAATATTGTTTGAAGTTGGTGATTATGTGTTTTTGAAGGTTTCTCCAACCAAGGGTGTGCTCAGGTTCAGAAAGAAGGGCAAATTAAGTCCAAGATATGTTGGCCCACTCTAGATATTAGAAAGAATTGGTGAAACAGCTTACAGATTAGATCTCCCAGCAGATTTCACAGATGTCCATGATGTGTTTCATGTTTCTATGCTCAGAAGATACATCCGAGATTTGTCCCAGGTGGCCAGTTACCAGAGATATGATTTGAAGCCAGACATGACAATGCCAAAATATCTAGTACAGATTACAGGCCGCAGAACCCAGAAGCTAAGGAATAAAGAAATTGAATTAGTGAAAGTCAGATGGGAGAATAGACAGGCGGAGAGGATATGTGGGAATTAGCTGAGAAATAATGAAAGTGTATCCATACTTGTTTGAGTAAGCTTTAATTCTTTTAGGTGATAGTACCATGCTTGTTTAATTGAAAATTTGGTGTTGAGTTTTCTTTCAATTTCGAGGATGAAATTTATTTGGTGATAGTAAATGTAATGTAGCGTATGACCGTCAGATCGTGGCTTTGTGGTTGTGGAGGCCAGTGTGTGGCCTTTGTGTGTGTTACAGGTGTTTACGCAGGTTGTGGGGCTTTGTGAGCCGACATGTTTGGGCCCAAAGCACCCATCCGTTCACAGTTTGTGAACGCGATAGGGCTAGGCATCGCGTCTGAATGCGACAGCCCTGGGGTCCACGTTCTGGTTACCGCCACAGGTGGGTCTTCGTCTGCAAGTCCTCCGTGTGGGGTGCATTGGGCGGCCTACTGACGTCGGCCATGAGAAGGCGACGGCCTTCTCCATCGCGTTCAGGTTGTGACGGTAAGGTGCGTCACGTTCTCAACCGCGAAATGTTCTTAACCTAGGTCGGCCAGACAGAGCCCAGCAAGCTCTGTTTGACTAAGGGGAAGAGTTTTCATGTGGATTTTGGGCGATTCGACGTTTTGGTGCTATTTTTGGCGTGGTCTAGCCGCGAGGACGTGCTACGAAGCAGGGGAAACGTCGGGGTATCGCCGTTCTTCGCGAAGGTAGGGAGATTCCACCTTGTTTCATGCTGTAGATGCTTGGTTTAGCATGTTTAGCTTGTTAAATGCATGGAAGATGATAGATAGCATGCAATTGCAATGTTTAGAACTGTTATAATTGCCTTATATACATGTTTATGTGGTTTGCATGGGGATTCTGGAGATGGAATCCCGGTTTTAGGGTTCTGACTATGAAGGCGACGGACTTGACTGTCGCGTTGTGAACGCGACAGCCCACCGTCGTGTTCTGCTTCTGAACACGACATATCGAGGTGTCGCATTCTGAAGGCAACAGAGGACCCTGTCGCGTTAAGAATTCTGATGGCAATGGTATTGCGCATGGTCGTGTGATTATCGGTTTATCGTTACATCTTGTACATGGCAATGGTAAGCAGTGCATTGGCACCTATAGAGCTCAAGGAGCGTGCTATTTACAGGGTTGACGTGTTGTTCATGTGAGTTGTGCAGTGTGTTCACGTGGTTTGTGTGTGCGTGGCGAGTAGTACGATGCCTACCATGGTTACCTCTTCAGTTGCGAGCCCTAAGTTTTGCGTGAGCCAGGCACGTTAGTGCTCGGGGCTTGTCCCTATACTTGTGTACCGTTGAGGTCTGTGTCGTCTTCTTGGACACCCTCACTCTCGTGTAGAGTTGTACGTCCGGCTGAGGGAAAGACGGCAGTGAGTGTAATCACGGAAATTGATCCCCAAATAAAGATGATTAAAAATTAAAGAAAGGACCGTGATCGCCACCGTAGTTGCAAAGAGTGATATGATGAATAACAGACGCTAACTACTCTGGAAAAGGAAGAAAAGTGCAAAAGAATACCTAGTCCTGAGAACGCGACCAGAAGCTGTCACCTTCTGAAGAACGCGACCAGGAATGCGTCGCCTTCTATAACAGAAGATGGAAAACTGTGGGTTCTTATCTTCCTGCTCCTCAGTCGGCCAAGGGGCAAGAGCCTCGTGCCTGAGATGTCTTCTTCAACCTACCAAGAACATCAAAATGACATAAACCCATTAGAAATTCGTTTGATGTAGAATCTATCCCAAAATATGAAAGAACATGAACGAATTGAGGAACTCACGTGGTGTGGGTGTTTTAACCCTTTGGGTGTTAATATAGGTGTGGTGTGAGTGATCTAATGAAAAACTACGAACAGAAATTATCTAACATGCATACATGAAGGGAAAAACTGAGAATAGGAGAGAGAAAGTATAGAGGTGAAAAATCGCCCTGGTGGGCACTTCCTGGTCATCTAGAGGCTGAGAGTTCTTCTGAGGATTCATAGCCCTCTAGGATACGAAGAAGCAGACGCCAGCCTTACCCAAAACTGTGCCCTATTGACACTTTTATATGCCATTATTCCTGACGGGAGGGAAAGGAATAATGAGCTGGAGTCCGAGTTTTGGTAATTGTGCTCGTGCAAGGAGAGTCAGAACATGGTAAGGGATTCTAAGGAAGGTTTGCTCTGAGTTTGGCAAGGTTTGGAGACCTCTAGACCCACCAAAAGTCGGATTATCCATGAATAGCAAGGCTCCAAGTGGGAATAGGAAAGCCACGTTGCATGGTTCTATGAAGGAAACCGGAAAGCGACAGTCTCTGTGTCGCTACCAGGTAGCGACGCCTCGATACGTCGCCTTCCATAGAGGGAAATCTTGAAGTATTTTCTAGTGAATTTTCAGGGAATAAAATGCCAAATGAGAATGTGACGTATAGAGGTGTCGCCTTCTGAGTGTTAACACGACAGGGGCGTTGTCGCCTTCAGGATCTTTCAGCATGTGACTCACTCCAAGTGTCTAATCTCCTTGCATGGGTATCGGATTGGCACACGGTTTGAAGCGTTGGATCCCCAACTTAGAGAGCTACGAGATGATGATGAAGACTGATTGATTTGACTAGGAAGAGCCCACCAGGGTGATGAACTAATCGGAAGATGTCATGATCGAATAAAGCCAGCTTGGCGATGATGAGCCAATGTGGGGCGTCAATGATATGACAAGGAATTTGGCTCAGCTTTTGGACCAGAAATGGGTGTCTACAGATTTCCCCTCCTTGATGCCTACTTTGCAAGGGAGTGGAGCGATAGTGGAGCGGAGATGGCATGAAATGACGATGTAGTGAAGTGAAGCAAAATGAAATGAAAAGCGGGCATTAAGGTAAAGAGACTCCCATTTTGGACGAATAAGCAGCGAGAATTATCCGGCGATCTTCGAACATGGCTGGAACAGAGTGCACGGATGGTTCCAATCTGGGACGAACAAAGATTAAAAGAAAAGAAATGATCAACCTCTTGATGAAGAGGTACCGGCCATGTTAGGCTTGCAGGTTTCGTTCATTAGGGGGTAGGTGTTGTCCCGTAGGTCTATTCGACTCTGGCCTTCGACGATTCACGACTAATGAGAGGATCAGTGGGAAATGGGAGGACTAATATAATGAATGGGGATGAGAGGAATCTTGAATAGGAACCATATTGGAAAACTGGCACGAGCAACTAGCTCGAACAGAACTTTCAAATTCAGAATAGAATGTATTCCGTGTGAAAAATGAGATCTGGTGGACATCATTGCGAAGCTGGCTTTAACTAATCATAAAACGTGAAGCTCAAGATCTTACATGATGCATGCGGGCTAAAAGAAAAAAATCATAAAATAAGATGCAAAGAAAAGGAGGAAAATAACAAATCTCAAGATAATATTGCAAGACAAAATGAGCAAGGGTCAAGACACTTCGCATCCTCGGCGTGCGATAGAATCCATCGTCCCCGAGCCATACCATCTAACGGCCTATCCCACGATTAAAGTGCGCACTTAGATCATCCTCGTTTTTGTTGAAGGGGAACTCAGATCCCGAACACACTGAGAACTAGCCGGTCCTCGAGATAATATAGTAGAGTAGATACCATATAGTAATGCAGAGAGATAAGATGAGGAATACCTACCTGAACTTACCTGATGAGACCATTTTTGGATTTTCTGATTTTTTTTTATTTGTAGAATTTTCTGCATTTTCTGATTTATGGATTAAGCAAGATAATAAAACATAAAGCACAAGATAAAAAACTCAATTTGCACTAAAACAAATAAAGATTAAGCAAGTGCAAGAATACATCTTAAATTGGCAAAAGTAATCATGACAATGTAAAGAACAAGCCAACAGACTCAGAATGATAAGGCGACAGCATAGGCGTCACGACCAGGTGGCGACATATCGATACGTCACGACCTCAGTACCCCCAGAAGCCAGGAGGTGGAGCTGAGAGATGCTCTAGCACGGACGGCCGCGTTAGAGATGGAGATGCCGGAGGTGTGCCTACGCCCCCAGGCGGACGAGGCCACAGGACTGTGCTGAGAGGTGGACGAGCTCCACTCACAGCTGGGGACCGAGTGGTAGACCGTCCTGATGCTTAGTTCGGAGATGAAGGGGCTGGAGAGGGCCCTAGCACTGGTCGGCCGTAGCCGTCCGTCAGCCAGCAGGAGCGGTGCTCCTAGTGGCTCGACAGGGCATTACTTGACCGGTTCCTCTGGACGACGGAGGAATGAGAAGGAGGGACGACGACGCGAGGGAGCGGCCGAGGGGAGCACGACAGGAGGTCAGGACCAAGGGAGATGGCCCCTCCATCCTCTCACCCGCCTGAGGGTACAGGGGAGAGAGGTTGAGGATTTGTACTCTTTTCACTTTTTGTTTATCATGTGTTATGATAATGTGTACATATGGAATGGAATAGAATGGAATCTTTTTGGCTATGGGATGTGATTTCGTGACAATGGCGAGTGAGATATGAGTGTCGCTTTCTTTCTTCTGCTGCGACCTGCACACTTAGAAAAAAACATGAAGACAAGTTAGATCCGTTCTTCGACTCAGTCCCTTGCCTTAAGCATGACGAGTGACCAATCTTGATAAATAGTCAAGGGGCTAAGCCTTATTAAATTGGCGAAAAGACATAAGTAAGTAAATGACATGCATGAATGAATGAGTAAAGTGTTTTTTGGGATTTTGAAAACATTTTTTTTTAGTTTTGAAATATTTGCTTTTTTTGGAATTTTGAAATGTTTGATTTTTTTGGAATTTTGAAATATTTGATTTTTTTTAGAGTTTTGAAAGACGCCTAAAGCCGACGTTAGCCATTCCTAAAATAAGACGCGCGAGATGGAAGGTACTCGCCCTTTTGGGCCACAACACATAGACCAATTCAAACCGGTGGTTAGGAATCTTGGTCACTTCCCCTTTTCGCCGAGGACTCTATAAGGAAAGGCGTGCGTTTAGGGTGACATGCCATAGACAGCTGCCCCTAGTTGATAGCGCGGCTACTTAGGCCATACCTAAGAGATGACTCGATCTATAGAGGGAAATGGAAGACTATTAAGGAAAGTCTAATGTAGGGTTAAGGATGTTGGGTTCGGCTTCTTCCCAGCATACCCTTCAAAGATAGGTCTATTGCGTAGGAACTTGTGGTCTTTCATGGACTTATACTGTCTGGGGCAATGCATACGACGGGCTAATGAGCATCCCACGGGAACTTGCCACTCTTGCCATGCCCCTATTCTATCATGTATTTTTCTATCCTTCTTTTGCTTCTTTGTTCCTTCGCTTTTGGTATTTTGACCGCCCTGTTTGAGACTTCCTTTCGTCAGGGTATGCTTAAAGGTTGATGAGCTCACCCTTACGACCCTTGCCCCTACACTTCGACCGATTTAGGAGAGAATGACCATCGCATCGCTTAAGTAGGGCTTACGTAGCCACGATACCTACTAAGTGCAGTCGCCTGGGCTTGCAGTGTGTGTGTGTGTGGGTCGTAACTTAGAGCAACCCTTGATGATTGGGGAAGGGACTTTGGACTCTTAACACGGGTTATCCCTATCTAAGTGTGTGGCCTCACACCTATAGACCTAGGGATAGAATCTTTGAGGTACAACCCATTCCACGGATGTGACAATTCCGAGCCCTCAGCATTGATTAGCGGTAGGCATTTCCCGGATACACCTCTTTCACAACGTACGGACCTTCCCAATTTGGTGTAATTTAGACTTGGACCTCAGGTTTGATAAAAAGTGTTCAAGACCATATCACCCTCTTGGAATTTCGTTCAATTACCTTCTTTTCAAAAGACCTTGAGATTCGCCGTTGATATGAAAGTACGTGATCGGTTTCCATTAACCGCCTTTCATCCAAGAGTTCCAATTTAACTAGCAACGCCTCTCGACGTTCGTCAAGATTAAGTTCCTTGTCAAGTTGGACTCTTAGTGAAGGGATTAAGATCTCGTATGGGACTACCGCCTCCATCCCATAAGTGAGAGCATACAGGGTTTGTCCCGTGGGAGTACAGACAGAGGTACGATAGGCCCATAGAGCCTCTATTAGCTTTTTTGGCCAATCAACAAATTTATGCGATTCACAAGTTTTCTTTAGGCTTTTAAGAAGGGTATTGTTAGTTGCTTCAGCTTGGCCATTGCCTTGTGGGTAATATGGAGATGAATGATGCAGAGTGAAGTTGTATTTCTTACAAAGGTCCTTGAGTTCTTGTGAGATGAATTACGGCCCGTTGTCTGTGACGATGCTGCTTGGACTCCGAACCGTGAAATGATATTCTTCATGATAAAGCGGCACACTGTGGATGCTTTGATTTCTGTGAACGCTTCTACTTCTGCCCACTTAGTGTAATACTCAGTTGCTGTTAGGATAAAGGATTTTTGTTTGGTTTGAGCATTAGGATCACAAGGGGGCCAACAATATCAAAAGCCTACATGGAGAATGGCCATGGTGTGGAGAGTGGATGAAGTGAGGATGAAGGAGCATGAATTTTATCAGCATGGAGTTGGCATTTGACACACCTACGGACGTAGATGACACAGTCTTCTTCTAGGGTCGACCAGTAGTAGCCCTGCCTAATGATCTTCTTAGCAAGCATCTGACTGTTGACATGCCCTCCGCATTCACTAGCATGGGCTCCTTCTACCACTTTCCAAGCTTCGTCATCATTAAGACACCTCAAAAGAACTCCATTAAGAGCCCGCCTGTACAAAACTTCTCTGAGGACTGTGTACCTTAGGGCGGATCTTCTTATGGCCTTGCGATCCTCTAAATTTGCCCCTTCGAGATACGACCCATCCTTACAATACTGCTCAATCTCAAAATACCATGGCAATCCTTCTTCATCTAAGATTTCCTCGAGCTCAGCTAGCATGATCTGTTGCACTCCTCTCTTCCTAGCCCTCTCTTCTAAGGTTGTTCTAAGGTTCTTGAACCTAGGATCTTGGGGAGATGGAACATCGAGCCGTTGGACGACAATTGTCTCGGTCCGATGGCTTAGAGGGAAGGATAGAGAAGAACCTAGTGACGCCAAAGCATCAGCCATGATGTTTTGAGAGCAAGGAGTGTGGACATAGATAAGCTTGCGGAATTGCCTTGCCAGCAACGTGACCAAATCTTGATATGGTTTAAGCTTTGGGTCACGAGTGCGGTAAGTTGAGAGCACCTACCGCAGAACAAGCTGAGAGTCTCCTATGATTCTAAGGTGGGATGCACCCAAGATATAACCACGTTTAAGACCAGCTAGGAGAGCTTCATACTCAGACATGTTGTTAGTGGCGGAGAAGGTGAGTTGAAAGACGATGGGGATGGTAATGCCTTCCGGGGTGAGCAGTACGGCTCAATGCCCCGTCCCTGAGAGTTGAGTGCACCATCGAAATGGAGGGACCATAAGGGATCTTTGGAGATGACCGAGAGCTCTTCATCGGGAAATTCCTCTTGGATGGAATCGTTGTGAGGGAGTGGAAAATGGGCAAGGTACTCGGCGATGGCATATCCTTTGATGGCCTTTTGGACCACAAAAGAGATGTCAAATTGGGAGAGGAAGCTCTGCCAGCACGCGAGCCGATCAGAGAGGACAGGTTTTTCTAAGAGGTACCTGAGTGGATCCATCCTCGAGATCAACTTGACCTCGTGGGCAAGAAAGTAGTGCTTGAGCTTTTGAACTACCCACACGAGCGTGGCACAAGTTTTGTCCGCGGTGGTGTACTTGGATTCTGTGGTGTTGAAAAATCTAAAAAGATAGTATGCTGCCCTTTCTTTTCCAGATTCATCGTGTTGTGCAAGGACAGCACCTAGGGAGTCCTCAATGACTGAGAGATATAGGATTAGTGGTTTCCCAGGTACAAGGGGTTGCAAAACTGGGGGATTCATGATACCTTTTCAAATCATCAAAGGCTTCTCGGCACTTGTCATTCCATTCGAACTTTGCCCCTCCTTTCAAGAGATCATAGAATGGGCGGCATCTTTGTGAATGCTGTGATATGAATCTTCTAATGAATTGCAGGCACCCAATCAAACCTCTTAGTTGTGAGATATTCTTTGGAGGCGGCATTTCCGTAATAGCCCTAGCCTTGTTTGGATCGATCTCAATTCCCCACTTACTAACTATGAAGCCTAGCAACTTTCCTGATGATACCCCGAACACACACTTCTTTGGATTCATTCTCAATTGATACTCCCTTGATCTTTGCAACACCTTGGCGAGGATCTCGGGGTGTTCTCTCCTGGTTCTTGACTTCACCAAAATATCATCCACGTATACTTCTACATAGACATGCATCATGTCGTGGAAGATAGCCATCATCGCCCTCTGATAGGTAGCCCCAGCATTCTTTAGCCCAAATGGCATGACTACATAACAGTATGTACCCCAGGGCGTGGTGAAGGAGGTTTTCTTTTGGTCTTCAGGAGCTAGACAAATTTGGTTATAGCCTGAATATCCATCCATGAATGAGAGGGTCTCATACCCAGCAGTGTTGTCAATTAATACATCAATGTGAGGAAGCAGGAAGTCATCCTTTGGACATGCCTTATTTAGATCCTAGAAGTCAATACAGATTTTGACCTTTCCGTTCTTCTTCATGACCGGGACTATATTCGCTACCTAGTTTGGATAAAGCACTACCCTGATGAATCAAGCTTTGTGGAGTTTGTCCACCTCGTCTTTCATCTTCAGGGCCATTAGTGGGTGGAATCTTCTGAGTTTTTACTTTATGGCCTTTGCCTCTTCTTTCAACACAAGTCGGTGCTCCACTAATGAGGGGTCTAGACTGGGCATATCCTCATATGACCAGGCATATGTGTCTTTATACTCCCTCAAAATTTGCACCAGCTCCTTTTCTTCATCAGGAGGGAGGTTCACTGAAATCATCACAATCCTGGGATCTTCTTCTATTCCAAGGTTGACTTCCTTAGTAGGTTCATCCAATGTCGTCGTAAGCTCATCAAATCTTCTTACGCCACTAGCGTACATCTCGGCAGTGTCTTCTACTTCGCTATCCCCTTCATCGATTGTGTCCTCATCATTCATGATTTCATAAACACCAAACCCGTTGTCCGCAAACACCCCATCCTGCACAACTTCTTCTTCTAATACCAACGCTTCTTTTGTGAATTCCTCTATTAACAATAGTGCTTGACATCGCCGAGCTAACTCTTGAAGGTATCTGAGGGGAATAGCCTTGCCCCGCTACTTCCTAGGGTGATGCTTGGACTTGGCGGGTGGTGGGTTGACCTGACTCTCTACCCTAGACTCGCCTAGACTAAGACTATACTCTTCTAACCTAGATGACTCTACCTGACTAGATGACTCTACAGGACAAGTTGAGGACATGGGGTCCTCGAAGAGGATGGCTCCTAGTGAAGGAGTGAAAGGGGAAGCCCCAGTTGAGGGGTGCCCCTGATCAAGAGGGTGAAGGAGGTATGCCAGCTCCTCGACCTCAACATGCATTTGAAAATCGGTGTTTTTTTTTAGGCTAGTGGAGAGCATGCAACACGAGAAAGTGATCTCATAGTCGCTTGGACCAGACTGTAGGGTAGCGAAGACTGAGTGTGGGAGGCGAGGAGTGAGGTTGTTGTGTGTAGCTGCCAGGAGTTGGGGAGATAATAAACGATTATGGGAAGGGACGAAGGAATGAGACGGGGAGGATGGAGCACAGAAGTGATGGATGGATGGCAGGCATGTGCCTCTCCACAGCTCGTTTACCGTCTTCCCTTCTTCGTAAGCAATGTCTGGCTCTCCCACGTCTGTGGCGTCGCTCATCAACTGCCGCTTGGACGTGATGGATGTGGGCGGCTCTAGCAGTTCAGCTGCGGCTGGCGGCCATGTTCTCTCTTCTTCCCAGAATAGACGGCTAAAGGCTATAGTGATGTCTTCCATGTCAAACCAGTGATACCATTCAGCCTCTTGGTCCCCTGTCTTCCTTCTTTTTCCTGGGCGGAGTGTTTCCAATGCCTTGTATGTGAGCATGGGGGCCATGTGCCGGGAGAAGTTCTTGCCATGTATATCATGTTGTGATAGCTTGGCTTTGACCACCACAGTGTTGTACCCAGGTTGGGTTGGGCCTTTTATGAAATGACACCACAGTGTCCATGTGAGTGGTTGGTGCTCAGCCTTAAGAGTGGATGTGATAGATGACCACGGCTTGGACTTCTCCCTGTAACCAAGTCCCCATTGGCTTTTCATTACAATGTCTGGAATAGGCTTGGTAATGCCTTGCAGTTCTGCCCCTAGGCCCTTCCCTTCCTCATAGCTTAGCTTCATCATGATTTGCCACCCTTTAGTGCTTAGTGGCTCCTTCCTCTTGACCGCGTTGACTTGTGCAGGACTGGCCTCTTGTTTGGAGTGGAATGAGTAGGCCCAAGGATAGTTGATGTCCAGCATGAGACAACGGGCTTATTGGCGGGCCATACAGCTGGGAGAAGGGTATCATTGATGGCGTCGACTGTATGAGCCGTGGCTATGCTTTTGACTTTGATAACCCGTCCTTGGAAAGGGAACTTTAGACATTGGTGTGCGGTGGACGGGATGGCCCCCAGTGTTTCCAACTATGGGCGCCCTAGAATAGCCTTGAACATGGGGTCGATATCAAGTACATAGAAGTCGACAGTGACAGCTAGCGGCCCCAGTTCGGCTTGTACAGTCACCATGCCGTGGCAGGATGTTCTGGAGTTGTCATATGCGGCTATGCCGGTTGGTGTCGATCTTAGCAGTCCTTCCAACACATTACATGCCCTCGGAGTGCTCAATGGGCAGACATTTATTGACGCCCCAGTGTCGACCAGTGCTGCCCTCACTGCTACATGGTTGATGACTAGGGTTGAAGGATCGAGGAATGATGTGGACAAGATCTAGAAAGGGGGGGTTGAATAGATCTATGTCAACTAATGCGGAAGCTTAACCAATTTTGAAAAACTCTTGAGTCAGAGACAAATTGACAAACAGATTTCACAGATCTGAAGATAAATTGAGTGAGTCTGCCAAAAGGAGTGTGTGAACAAGTTGATTAGATGAATTCGAACGATCCTATGCATGCATCTAACGAAAGGTAAATTCAAACCACAATCAGATCAATGCACAGAGATTTTTAGGTGGTTTGGAAATCACACCATGTGATTCCTACATCCACCCCTCACACAGTGAGGATCCACTAATCAACCTGGGTACACACACACCCACTGGAGCCTGACAACTCCAACAACCTGAGTTTAAAACTCACACGACCTCTAGAGTAAGACTACTCTAACCTGAGCAAGACTGCTCAACTACAATTGAGTACGACGACTCACAAACCACTGAGCACGACGGCTCACAAACAACTTGCTAGAAAGACAGACAAGACTCAGATCCTCTAGCAATAGATCTAGTCTAACAAGAGTTAATTCATGAGACTTATGCAACAACCCATGCACAATCTCAGAATCACTCAGAAGAGAAAAGGAAAATGAGAATTGTATCGATGAATTTTCTCTTCAGATGTACTCCCTTGTAGAAGGTCGAATTGTGAAGAGCTTGATCTCTGGAAGTTCCTGGGCGATGCTCTGCAATCTGATCTTCAGGATCTTCCTTGAATTCTTCACAAGAGTCGGCTTCTACTTGATCTGCTTCCTTGAGGTGATCCAATTGCTTCTTCAACGATCAATTTCCACTTCTCATGCTTGAACAGATGAGAATTTGGCTTGAGGAAGCACCAGGAAGGCAAGAACATGGAGGAGAACTCTTCTAGCCGCCAACCGAATTTTTGGGAGGCTCTGAAAGGGTTCTTTCATGTTGGATAGCCAATAGGAGGGTATTTATACCCCTAATAGTCCAAGTGTACCCTTGGGGGTCGTGGGCACACGATCCAAGGCTAACCCAACAATTCCCTAGGGTGTCACGTGTCCAGGAGAGACTTTAAGTCAAGTTTCCAGAGTGTGTCGACCTGCCCATAGGGTGTGTCAACACACTGTCCCAGACTGGGAAAATAGTTCCCTAGGAGAGGCATCTAGTGTCGACCTGAGATTGAGTAGTGTCGACCTGCCGTAGTCAGCTGAAAACAGGCCTTCTGGGAAGGCTCTCTAGTGTCGACCTGACTGCATTTGGTGTCGACCTGAGATAGATGCATGTTGATTTGTTTCTCTGGGATCTGTCTCTAGTGTCGACCTGCCCTGGTTTAGGGTCGACACCAGTTGACCAATTCTTCATATTTTGGCTTAGGGCTTTGAGCATTGTGTCGACACCAGTTGTGGGTGTGTCGACACTACCCATTGCAATAAATGTTTGTCCCTGAGAAATAAACACAAAATCATTAGTCAAATGTATTATCATGAATATAATGATAAATGTGTTGGAACATGATTTTTGAATATTGTTTTTTCAGGTGTGATGTATTTCACATGTTCCAAATGTTATGCATTAAAATCACAACTTGTCATCATCAAAATATGAGGGAAATGAATTATATTCACACTCAACCCAACAATCTCCCCCTTTTTGATGATGGCAACATTAAGTCCATATAAAAATGAAGTTTCGATGAAATGTGATTTTAAGCATTTTCATTTCCTTTTATTCATACTTGTCAAGGCCTTTGAACATTTTTAGTGACATTTGAAAGTTGCACACATGAAAGACACAATGTTACTAGAAATAAGCTATTTTCACACAAAGGTCAAGCAGCTTGACAAGCATTCATACATTCACATATTGACATTCATTCAAAGAGTTTTCAATCACATTGCAGACACAAAAGTTTTTATTCATTTCATTCAAGGATATTACAATCTTCAAAAAGACATTACAAACTTTCTTTCTTCTTGTTATCTTCTATCTTCTCCCCCTTTGACATCAGCAAAAGAAATAACATTAGGTGGAAGGAGGAGGAGGAGGAGGAATGGGGATCAAGATGGTCTCAATATCCGACAATATCTTGTCCATTGAAGTCAAACTGAACTTCATTTGAGCTTGGATAGTTGAGAGTTTTTATTAAAAAGATGTTCCATTCTCTCTAAATCTCTGACATGGTAGCTGAAGGGCACTGAAATCAGTTGACATTGGCTGTGGATGAAGAAGACCAGCTGACCAAAGCCTAACATGCCAAGTTTTGAATTCCTTTTTCAGTTCAGACATCTCTTCATCAATATGAGCAGATAAGTTCTTCATGCTCTCTAAGTCATCTACCAGATGAGCAAAAGACAGTCTTGTCTTAGTTATCTGAGAAAGTGTTGCTTTGGTGTTGAAGACATCAGCTTGGGAATTTGCCAAAATTCCCTTCAGAACTGTTTCCAACTGTTCTTGATGTTCTTTAAGCTCAACTGAAGCATCTGCCAATGTGCCAATCAGCCTGTTGAATCTTTGCACTGCATGGTCAGAGGCTGCTTTTTGCTCAATAAATTTGGCAGACATAGTGTTCTCCAACCTCTGTACCTTTAACTCAAAATTTTCTATCATTGTCTGAATGGAGGTGTTCAATGCATCAAATTTGTCATTTAGAAAGGTGTACAACTCTGGTGGAATAGAAGGTCACCAAAGGATGTGGATGCTTGAACTTGAGGTTGTGGAGAAAAAGATGGAATTTCTATGTCAGGGTTCAAGGAGGAGGAGGGATGAAGTTGAGGTGAAAGTGGGGCATTAAGGGGTACATCAACTTTATCTGCAACATGAGGCTGATCCTCATTCACTGGAGGCTGGTCCTCATTTACTGGAGGTTGTCCCTCTTGAACTGGAGGCTGATCCTCTTGCACTTGAGGCTGATCCTCTTGAACCACAGGGGCCTCTACTACAGCTAGCCCTCTCCTAACCTGGTCACCCACAATCCTAAAGCCCATGAACTTTTGAACATGCTTGAAATAATAAATGTTGGACTTAGGAATTTTCTGGGACTTTTCATTCTCAAGTGACACACCAAAGTGCTTAAAGACTTCAGTCAAATGGGCTGCATAAGGAAGTGATCTATGTAAATCTGCTCTAGTTGTCTCAGATATGATCTGGTACATTATGACATGGAGATTGATCTTTATGTCCTTGTTCATGCAGTATATCACAAATCTTTGAATGTCTGTGAGTCTATCCCTCCCACCACCTTGGGGTGTTATGATAGTGGTGAGTATATGATGGGTAAGTCTCAACACAGGTGGAAAAGTGTTTGTGTTGAACTTGGTGACATGTGTTTGCTTGGGATCAGACACATCTGCTTGCAACCCAGTTAAGATTGTATAGGCTTCATGAAGATCAACTCAAAATTATGGTAATCAGCTCCTTCATCTGGAATTTTAAAAAGGTGGCTGCTAGGTCTAAAGGCAAATCAATCTCAATTCCTTTGACCTTTGACTTGTAACCATCATCAGTGCATTCCAAATACATATAGAATTCCTGGACAAGTCTGGGGTATATTATGCGAACTCAGAGATGAAGGATTGACAAGACTGAAACTTGAAGAAGTTGATGACTTCAGGAAAAGCAGCATTCAATGCACTGTCCTCTAATCCACTGCTCTAGGTTTCAGAATGATCTTCCCTTCACTCAGTGGTTTGGAAGGAGTTGCCTTAGAAGGCTGGGAAGACTCAGAGGATGAAGAGGATGACTGCTCAGAGACTTCAGGAGAAGAAACCAAAATCTTCCTCCTAGGGTATGCAAACCCTCTACCCCGACCAGAAGATGAAGTTCTACCTCTCTTAGCAGACGACGGGGATGCAGAGGAAGGCCCTGGCTGCTCCGCAGGGTCATGGCGCCTCTTAGTTCTCCTTTCAGTGGGAGGAGCATCGTCCGCCGGAATGGGCCTTGCCGTAGCCCTGGACCTTGCTCCACGGCGAGGTGCTTGCTTGGGTGCCATGGAGACAAGATGGAGTGGAATAGGAGAGGATGGAGAGGAAGAAATGAGAGAAGAATGACAGGGATGAATGGAGGAGGGAAGAGGTGGAAAGCCTGCCGGATTCAAAGGTAGAAGACAGCCGTCGGGTCGACCTGCAGAAGAAAAGGGGTTTTCAGGGTACACTACCCCGCAGGAACAACCAAACCCTTACCGGTGCCCACGGCGTATATGACTCTGGCAGGGGGTCAGTGTCGACACTAGAAGAGATTAGTGTCGACCTGAGCTAACCTGTGTCGACACTAGATGTAAGTAGTGTCGACCTGGCCTGATGAAAAAATTGAGATTTGAGTATGGAAAAATGTTGTGAGCTTTGGGACATCTTTATAATGATAAGCAATGGGTGGAATAATCATTTCAAGGATTTTTAAGAGGCTAAAAAATTCATTTGTTATATTTTGCAAAAATTCAACACAGTTCAAGTTTTACATAATATCCAACAGGATATGAGCATTCAGTGACTTGAGTCATTAAAATGATGATTTGAGGGATATAATACATTTAACAATCAACTACACACTACCATATTCTTCAAGTCCAAAGAAATAAAAAAATCTTTTAGACTGAAATCAAGTGTGTTGAAAGTAAACAACTTTTTTAAAACAACTTGATGATGGATAGGAATGATTCTTTTAAACAATTCTCCAATGATACACACATTTTGTTTTTGAAACAAAGAATCAAATGAGATAAATCTTGTTCACTCAAGAACTAATGCTTTTCACACACTATAGTCCTTGGATACTAAAGATTTATCCATTATCAAGTCTCAAAGGGGTAAATGATGACCTTTTGACATGAAAATATATGTTTTTTAGACGCCAATATTTCCAGTTACTCAGTCATCATCAAAAAGGAATAGGGCATATTTTTTTCTTTGCATTTATTTTTTATTTGGAACCCCTTTGAACAGAGATAGCATTAGTGCCTCATGACATACATGGCACTTCATTCATTGTAAAGGTGTGCAGTTTTCTAGCACATATGCCATTGCTCGTTGAATTATCAATTTTTGGAGAGTTTTTTGTAAGATATAAATCATTTATATCCAATCATCAGTTGCAAACAAAAACATGTTTAATTCAAGGCACACATTATCCTTCAGTCTTTGAAAGAAATCTGAATTTCTATAGTTTTGAAGAATATAGGTGAGAGTTGACAAATGAATATAGTAGATCACTCAATGGATCATTTTGAGACTCTAGACGCCTGAATGAGGACATCATGCAAGGAAATTGATGTAATGCAAGAAAAGTGAAATTTTTCAAAAGACATGACTTGAATTCTCTAGCTCCCCCTGAGATGAGGATTTCAACCACTTTTCATCAGAATAAAGATATGCAAGTTTTTGAAATCAGATAATTCTCTTTGAACAACAAAAGCTCCCCCTCAACAATTGTATATTCATTTCTTGGTACTTGGCGGAGACATATACTCTCGCATAGTGAAAGTGTCCAGACAAGCAGAACTTGTCCTTCTTCAAATCACCATTTGATATACCAAGAAGTTCAACACAATATGAGTTGAAGAGTTCATTGTCAAAAAGAAATAGAAGTGAAATGGAGAGAGATATGATCAGTATGAATCAAGGAAGCAAATGATAATGATGATGCAAAGAACTCCCTCTCAGAAGATGCCTAACACTCAACCCAATCCCAATGAGAGAGATCAAGAAAATGGACATTTACAAAGACCAAGGTCTCTCCTTAAAGATGAGAATCTACTGTCAGGAAGGGGTTTGATGAAGATGTCAGCAATTTGTTTTTCAGTTTCTATGAAATGGAGTTCAAAGAATTTCTTTACTACCTCATCTCTCAAGAAATAATGCCTAATTTCAATATGCTTGGTTCTGGAATGCTGAATGGGGTTCTTAGACAGATTTATTGCACTTGTGTTATCACAAAGAATGGGAACACAACCTATGTCTTGGTTATAATCAAGAGTTGATGTTTCACCCAAAGAATTTGAGTTCCACATCTACCTGCTGCAACATACTCAGCCTCTGCAGTTGACAGAGCAACTGAATGTTGCTTCTTAGAAGCCCAAGAAATTAGGCACCCACCTAAGTAAACACAAGCCACTTGTGCTTTTTCTATCTAATTTGCATCCAGCATAGTCAGCATCACAATAGGCAATCAAATCTAACTTGCAACGAGCAGGATACCAAATTCCTAAATCACATGTTCCAACAAGATACTTAAAATTCTTTTAACAGCTAACATGTGACTTCCCTTAGGTTTTGATTGAAATATGGCACACAAACACACACAAAACTGAATATCAGGTCTAGAAGTTGTAAGATAGAGTAGAGAACCAATCATACCTCTGTAGGTCTTTGGGTCTACTACTTACCAAGTGAGTCTTCTTCTAGCTTAGCATTAATAGCAATTGGTGTGTTTGAATGCTTGAGGTTCTGAAAGTCAACCTTTTCAAAAGTTCCTTGACATACTTGGTTTGACTGATGAAGATTCCTCATGTGTTTGGTTAACCTGCAATCCCAAGAAAAACTTTAGATCTCCCATTAAACTCATTTCAAATTCATTTTTCATTTGATTTGAAAATTCAGTACACAGGCTTTTATTGGTTGATCCAATATTATGTCATCAACATAAATTTGGACTGCAATTATTTGATTATTGACTGTTTTTGTGAACAATGTTTGATCAACATTTCCTCTAGAATATCCTTTTTCAAGTAAAAAAGAACTCAAACGGTCATACCAAGCTCTTGGAGCTTGTTTAAGACCATAGAGCCTTATGAAGCTTGAAAACATGGTTAGGATGTTTTTCATTTTCAAATCCAGGAGGTTGTTCAACAAAAATTTTCCTTTATGTATCCATTTAGAAATGCACTTTTGACATCCATTTAATAAACTTTAAATTTCATGGAGGATGCAAAAGCAAGGAAAATCCTAACTGCTTCTAGTCTAGCTACAGGGGCATATGATTCTTCAAAATCAATTCCAAATTCTTGATTATACCCTTTTGCAACTAGCCTAGCTTTATTTCTAATGACTTGACCATTTTCATTCAATTTGTTTCTGAAAACTCATCTAGTGCCAATGACTGCTTGGTCACTAGGTCTAGGTACTAATTCCCATACTTGATTTCTTTCAAATTGATGAAGTTCATCATGCATGGCATTGATCCAATCAGAACTTGATAAAGCTTCATCAATTGACTTTGGTTCAATTTGGGAAATTAGAGCTAGTGGGTCTTCTTCAATAGCATGCAGGAATGATGATCTAGTCCTAACTCTATCATGCAAATTACCAACTATATTATCTAATGGGTGATCTCTCAAAATTCGATGTTCAGAAATTACCTGTTGAGGGGTACTTAAATCTGGAGCAACATTACCTGATCCACTTGAAGATGGTGAATGGATGTTCAAGTTCTCACCAATGTCTTCAAGCTCCTCAACAGTTGGTGAAGAGTCCACAATGAAATCATCATCTTCACTGTCTTGTCTTTCCCTGCAAGTTTTAGAATTATTAGTTGAAAAGGAATTTTCATCAAAGATAACATGTGGAGATTCTTCAACAGTTTTGTTTTTGGAATGTACACTTTGAAAGCTCTTGACACTTCAGAATAGCCAAGAAAGATGGCTTCCTGACTTTTAGCATCAAACTTGTCAATTTTCTTTGTTATTGTTGTGTACAAAGCATTTACACCCAAAGTTTTGAAATAAGATACAGTTGGCTTTTTGTTTTTCAATAATTCATAGGGGGTTTTTCTAATTTTTGGTCTGATCAAAGCTCTATTTAGAATGTGATTTGTTGTGTTTACAGCTTCAGCCCAGAAGGATTTGGGCAATTACTTTCTAAAAGCATGGATCTAGCCATTTCCACAAGAGTTCTATTCTTTCTTTCCACAACTCCATTTTGTTCTGGAGTTCTTAGTGAAGAAAACTTGTAAAATATTTGAAGTTCAGCACATAAATCAGAAAAGGATTTGTTTTCAAACTCACCCCCATGATCAGTCAAAATTTTTTGATTTTATATGGATAAGTTGTTAAGGCAGTGGTACAGAAATTCCTGAACTCAAGACAAGTATCACTTTTGTGGGACAAGAAGATAACCCAAGTAAATCTGGTAAAATCATCAATGATCACAAACCCATATCTCTTGCCACTTAGACTTAGAATTCTTGTTGGGCCAAAGAGGTCCATATGAAGTAATTCTAGTGGCCTAGATGTGAGTACCTCATTGAAAGTTTTAAAAGATTTCCTGGTTTGTTTTCCCTGGGCACAAATCCCACAAACTTGATTTTCAATATTAGAGAAAGATTCAGGAAGACCCTTAACCAAATTCAGCCTTAACAATTTATTCATTGTTCTGAAACTTGCATGGCCAAGTCTTTTGTGCCAAGTCCATGCAATTTCATCTTTATTAGCAACAAAACAAAGGTTTTCAAAAACGTTTTTATTGAGGTTGATCATATAAACATTGTTTTCCCTTTTTCCAAAAAATTTTATTTTATCAGTTGATGAATCAATTATCTTACAGAAATCAGATTCAAACACAACTTTGTGACCTTTGTCACATAGTTGGCTAATGCTGAGCAAATTGTAATTCAGACCATCAACTAATAAAACATTATCAACAGAGTTTGAGGAAGATTGACCAACCTTACCAGATCCAATGATCTTTCCTTTATTTTTACCTCCAAAAGTTACTGAACCTCCCTCCTTCTCAATCAGGAATGAAAATTTGGCTCTATCTCCAGTCATGTGTCGTGAACACCCACTGTCAAGGAACCACACATTCGAATTGGGTGCACGACCTTCCTGCAAAATCAATCAGTGGAGAGAAGATTTTGGTACCCAAACAGTGTTGGGACCATCAGAATGTTTGAACATTGTCATCAAATCTTTTCTCACCCAAATTTGATTTGTTTTTTATTTTTGTTTTATTACAGTGGTGTTCTCAGTCTTTTTCAGTTTATTCTTTCCCTTAGGAATGAAAACACCAGTGTTTTTGTTTTTAGTAGGAGGGGTGTTTTTCACTTGCATATGAGGAGAGTGTAGATGAGGAGGTGGAATCCAAGGATTTTGTTGGTACATCAGAAATTTGGATAGAAGAATTGAGGATGATACCAACATGGGTTATGATACC
Organism: Colocasia esculenta; assembly: GCA_014218235.1. Lineage (NCBI taxonomy): Eukaryota > Viridiplantae > Streptophyta > Magnoliopsida > Alismatales > Araceae > Colocasia > Colocasia esculenta. Next base: position 26,025,357 of record CM024757.1, on the reverse strand, counting down.
ATTGGTTCCAATCAGCTTGATGTGCTGTATTGGAGGTCCAAGGTTTTTATGAATGACTTCCTTTGGATTTTTCTTATTTTTCAAATTTTTATTTGAATTTTTTATTTTGTGGTTTATTTTTGTTGATGTTGAGCAGGTCGACCTCTCCTTGACTGGTGTCGACACAACAACCACAGAATCCTTCTTCTTGTGGACTGGTGTCGACCTGGTTGCCTTGTTTTGATTCTGAGTTTTTGAGATTTTTGGTGTTTTGCTTGATGTTTGCTTAATTTCAATGTTCTCAGAACTAGGACCTTTGACAAATTTAATCAATGGTGCTTTATCCTTTTTCTCACCAGATTTGTCTTTCTTAGGTTTTTGTTTATTGAATCCTAGTCCATGAGAGATTGAGTTCATTTTGGCTCCCAGCAATGCCTCCAAATTGTCCTTACCTTTTGTAAAGGTTTCAATGACTTTATCATTTTCCTTTAGCTAGTTTTCCAAGGTTTTGATTTCTTCAACCTTTTGTAGTTTAGATTTGTTTTCTATTTTCAGCTTTTCAGACAGTTCTTTGAATTCATGGGTGACCTTTTGAGAGGCAAGCTTAAGTTCATCAATTAAGTTCAGGAGATTTTCTTTTTCTTCATTAAGTTCTGTTACCTCATTTTCTAATTCACAAATTCTTTTGTTTAAGGAATAGTTATTCATGATGTTATCCATTTTCTTTTTGAGATGCTTGTTTTCTTTCCTCATTTCAGTGTATTTTTCAACAAGTTCTGCATATGCATCTTGCCAATCCTCAACTGAATAGTCTTCGAAGGATGTACTTACCTTTCCATCAGAACTATTCACCATGAAGCAAATTTCCTCACTATCAGAACTTGAGGATTTTTCTTCTTCTTCCTTTTCACTTGAGTCTTCATCAGACCAAGTGGCTACCATGGCCTTTGGCTTCTTGAACTTGTGAATCTTTTTGTGCTTCTCCTTCTTGTTTTCAGGACATTCTCCCTTCATATGTCCTGGCTTGTTGCACCTGTAACAAATGACAATTTCGTCAGATTTTTTATTCTTGTTAGAATTAGCATTAGAAAAGGAAGTGTTTCTTTTACCTGATGAAAATTTCTTTTTGCCAGAAAGTTTTCCTTTTCTATACTTCAAGAATTTTCTAAATTGCCTGGTCATGAGGGCAATCTCATCCTCATTTGACTCAGACTCATCAGAACTGGTTTTCTCCAGACTCTTGTCTTTGTTACTAGATGAGGCCTTTAGTGCTACTGGCTTGGTTTTGATTATATGTTCTTCACTTCTCTTTAGATTAATTTCATATGTCATTAAAGATCCTATCAATTCATCCAAAGAGATTTTGGACAGATCTTTAGAATCTTCAATGACAGTGGCCTTTGTGTGCCAAATTGAAGAGAGAGAACGTAGAATTTTCCTTACCAAGTCAGCATCTGAATAGTCCTTACCTAAGGCCTTCAATCCATTGACTATGATCATAAACCTGGCAAACATTTCAGAAATTGTCTCATTAGATTTCATCATAAACAATTCATATTCAGAGATAAGAATGTTAGTCTTAGTTTCTTTAACCTGAGATGTTCCCTCATAGAGTAACTCAAGTTTATCCCACATCTCTTTGGCAGATTTGCACATTGAGATTCTTGAGTACTCTTTGGGGTGGACTGCACATTGGATCATGTTCATGGCACTATAATTTAAAGTGGCCCTCCTTATCTGTTCCCTAGTCCAGGTCTCTTCCTCCCCCTGATTTTCATAGGGACCTACTTCGACTACCTTCCAAATTTCATAGTTTTGGGCTCTAAGGAAGACCTGCATTCTATTCTTCCAATAGGTGTAGTCTGTTCCATTGAAAAAGGGTGGCCTATTTATAGAGTGACCCTCAGCCATGAACCCTCTTGAATCCATTAAGATAATTAAATGGTGCAAAGAAGAGATACTTAGCAAACAAACAAGCAAACAATCAAGACACACAGAACACTCAGAAATTACTCAGATCAAATCAGATCAACTGTAAACCTGCTCTGATACCAATTGAAGGATCGAGGAATGACGTGGACAAGATCTAGAAGGGGGGGTTGAATAGATCTATGTCAACTAATGCGGAAGCTTAACCAATTTTGAAAAACTCTTGAGTCAGAGACAAATTGACAAAGAGATTTCACAGATCTGAAGATAAATTGAGTGAGTTGTGCCAAAAGGAGTGTGTGAACAAGTTGATTAGATGAATTCGAACGATCCTATGCATGCATCTAACGAAAGGTAAATTCAAACCACAATCAGATCAATGCACAGAGATTTTTAGGTGGTTCGGAAATCACACCATGTGATTCCTACATCCACCCCTCACACAGTGAGGATCCACTAATCAACACACCCACTGGAGCCTGACAACTCCAACAACCTGAGTTTACAACTCACACGACCTCTAGAGTAAGACTACTCTAGAACCTGAGCAAGACTACTCAACTACAACTTGAGTACGACGACTCACAAACCACTGAGCACGACGGCTCACAAACAACTTGCTAGAAAGATAGACAAGACTCAGATCCTCTAGCAATAGATCTAGTCTAACAAGAGTTAATTCATGAGACTTATGCAACAACCCATGCACAATCTCAGAATCACTCAGAAGAGAAAAGGAAAATGAGAATTGTATCGATGAATTTTTCTCTTCAGATGTACTCCCTTGTAGAAGGTCGAATTGTGAAGAGCTTTGATCTCTGGAAGTTCCTGGGCGATGCTCTGCAATCTGATCTTCAGGATCTTCCTTGAATTCTTCACAAGAGTCGGCTTCTACTTGATCTGCTTCCTTGAGGTGATCCAATTGCTTCTTCAACGATCAATTTCCACTTCTCATGCTTGAACAGATGAGAATTGGCTTGAGGAAGCACCAGGAAGGCAAGAACATGGAGGAGAACTCTTCTAGCCGCCAACCGATTTTGGGAGGCTCTGAAAGGGTTCTTGCATGTTGGATAGCCAATAGGAGGGTATTTATACCCCTAATAGTCCAAGTGTACCCTTGGGGGTCGTGGGCACACGATCCAAGGCTAACCCAACAATTCCCTAGGGTGCCACGTGTCCAGGAGAGACTTTAAGTCAAAAGCTTTCCGGAGTGTGTCGACCTGCCCATAGGGTGTGTCGACACACTGTCCCAGACTGGGCAAAACAGTTCCCTGGGAGGGGCATCTAGTGTCGACCTGAGATTGAGTAGTGTCGACCTGCCGTAGTCAGCTGAAAAACAGGCCTTCTGGGAAGGCTCTCTAGTGTCGACCTGACTGCATTTGGTGTCAACCTGAGATAGATGCCTGTTGATTTGTTTCTCTGGGATTTGTCTCTAGTGTCAACCTGCCCTGGTTTAGTGTCGACACTAGTTGACCAATTCTTCATATTTTGGCTTAGGGCTTTGAGCATTGTGTCGACACCAGTATGGGGTGTGTCGACACTACCCTTGCAATAAATTTTGTCCCTGAGAAATAAACACATAAATCATTAGTCAAATGTATTATCATGAATATAAATGATAAATGTGTTTGGAACATGCTTTTTGAATATTGTTATTTCAGGTGTGATGTATTTCACATGTTCCAAATGTTATGCATTAAAATCACAACTTGTCATCATCAAAATGTGAGGAGAAATGAATTATATTCACACTCAACCCAACAAGGGTGACACAGAGTGGGAGCCTCCTGGCTTCTGGGGGTGCTAGTTCGTTTTCAGAAAATGTGATGGCCGGCCCACGAGTTACCATGGCTAGTTCACTTGGCAGTTTGTCGGCAAGCATGTCCTCATTCACCACTACCCTTTGCAAGAAATTTCTCAAAGCTTCTAGGTGCTCTTTGGATCTCTTTATCAATTCCAGTATGGAGATCTTGGCCGGCACATGATCAAGATGTTTGAGGATATCATAGTGTGTGCCGGGCAGCAGCTCAATCACCCCCTCTTCTTGTGGTTGCTGTTGAGGCTGTTGCTGAGGTGGTTTTAGGACCTGTTGGGGATTGTTTTGGCTGGTGGAGGTAGTGGAGATGGGTGGATACGGGCGACGGAAGACTCGTCCACTCCGCAGGGTAGTTGGTTGGTTGACGGGTTGTCTGGTGGAGGATAAAGTGGCGGCGAAAGGTTGGTCCAGCCTAGGACGGTAAAATGATGGGCGTAGTGGTGGCCATGGCGGATGGTGGTGGTGTGGAGACAAGTGGAGCAAGGGGTATGTTAGGTGGTAGGATAATGGGAGGTCTAGCAACTGGGGTGGATGTTGAGCCGATGGGCAGTATGATGGTGTTGGCCTGGGATACTAAAGGAGGGATTGATTGAGGGGCCATGGCGGCCGGTTGTATTGTTTGAGGTAATTAGGGATATTGGTGGTTAATAGCCATCATCTGCTGAACATCGGGTTCATCATCGTACGTCCAGTTTGCTTGCGGAGGAGGATGGTGGACAATAGGATTCACCTGGGCTGGTGGTCATGGTGGATTGGGAGCTGGCGAGTGGTTTGGTAGTGTGTTATGGACAATGCTTAGGTCCTGCAATGGCTGTTGTTGCTGCTGTTGTTGAGGGGGTGGCTGGTGCTGCTTCCTTTGTTGTTGTTGTTGCCTCTGCCTTTCTTTGATATCTTCGATTACTCTTCGGAGAGCTGTCCAGTCTAGCCTATTCTGCTCATGGAGATCATACACCAGGTCTTTGAATGTGAAGCACTGCTCAATGGTATGACCTGGCTACCGGTGGAACATGCAGTACCTTGTTTGGTCCACATTCGGGTTCAATGGCCTTTCCGGAGGGAGCTTGATGGCATCTGTAGAGATCAAGGCCAAGAAAATGTTGGAGAGTGTCTCAGGGAGTGGTGGTACTGAGTTCTCCTTGGACCTAGGGGACGCCTTTGTTGGGAGCCATCAGGAGGTGGTACTTAGTTATATTGGCGTGGCTGGCCTTGTGGAGGATTAGTGGTATTTTGACCTTGGGTTGTATAGGATTGGCGGTTGTTGTTTTGGCCGACAGGGTTGAATGCACTCACTTGCTCATTGACTTGGACACCCTCGGTCACTGGCCCCTGAGGTTTTCTTTGGAAGCGGGATTTTTGGGGTTCGAACAAGGTGTATGGGGGAGTCTTTGAGCTGGGTTTGGATAAACCGGGCCCGGCTGTAGAGCTGATGCATGGTGGTGATATCATTCATTGCTAGGATGTTTTTATAGGCAGGGGTTGCATTGGCAATGATGATCTTGACTTTCTCTCCCTCCGGAAGGTACCCGAGGACTCGTGTGGCCATCTGTCTCCATCTGTCAGCATATGTGGCGAACTCTTCATCTGGCTTCATCCTTTCTGCCATGAGATCCATAAGAGAGTATTCTGGCCCAGCCCTGTCTTGGAACTATTCAAGGAATTTCCCTTTCACTGTGGCGAAGTCCTCTGCATCCTCGGGTAGTAAAGAGTAGAACCAATCTAGTGCAGGCCCATCCAATGACCGACGGAATAGATATGCCATTAAGCAGCGGTCATGCTGGTAAGGTGCAGACTCATAGATGAAGTCCTTGATGTGAATGTATGGGTTGCCAGTGCCATTATACTTACGGTACTTGGGAAGTTCAGATGGAGATGGGACCCACAGGCCATTGAAATTAGGCATGTGAACATCATGGTGTTGCCTGGGGTCGACTTACTTTCGTAGCTCTTGGAGTTCCTTCTTGATAGACACCCACTCGGACATCATGTCAGGAGCGGCAGAGGGTTGAGCATATAAGGAGGAGGCACGAGATGCTGGCCTGGTACGTGGCTCAAGCTGCTGTTGTCAATAGCAAGGGAGATAGGGGGGAGACTGGGGCCTTGACTCACGTGGATGGTAATGCTCAGATTCAAAGGGTGTGAATCGAATGGCCCGTGGCCGAATGGGGGTGTTGTCGGCTTGTCCTGTGATGATATGGGGGCCAGATGTAACGAGCCTCCTCATACCGGTACGATTATACCAATCCCCATCGGTATAAAGAGCGTCATTACAGTGGGATAAAACCCAACACTAGCCGATAGGTTGAAAAGTACGTAGATAGCAATTGATTTCAGCGGAATAAATACAACAATTTAACTTAGTCCATCACCATCCCATATTCCACAATCTATATAGTGCAAAATAGAACGACAATGTCCACATTATTACATGATGAAAGAGCTACATTGTCCAAATAACATTTTTATTCAACTATAAAGGAAAATACAACTACTACTTGCTCCTCAATAGCCTCTCCTCCAAGATAGCGTCTCTCCCCCTAGCACGGGATACCTGTCAACCTGTACGCCGAAGCAAGGGTGAGTCCAAAGACTCAGCAAGTAAAGCAAAGACTTAATCTTAAACATATCACATTCACATTAGGCTATTAAACACTCATGAATACATACTATCATTTAAACTCCCAAACACATAGAACATACTCTTAACTATCAACACATTTTTAATCACCTAGACATGCTTCATTCTATCATATGTTTATTCTAAATCATGGATACTATTACTATACACTTGTACATATTCTCTACACTTAACACATAACATGATTCCTTCATTTCCACATTAATTCATTTCATGACATATTTCTACAACTAGAACATAGAATTAGACATAAAGGAATGAACAAACTAATGTGATGACTATTCACTTTTCACATGCACTTTTCATATTTAATTTCACATTTTGCTTGCTGTTTTAAATGTACATACATCTCATACACATGGTTTCATATTTTATAACATAATTGATAAGTTAAACATGGTCAAATTGGTTGGCAACAATAATTACTAAAGCATGAAACTTTGTACTAAGCAAACATCACATCTAGCATGGAACCTAATTAATGTTACATGCATTTATCACCTTCATAACTACATTTTACTTGCTGTTTTGACATGAATTACATTCAATTACATGGATTACATTTGTTCATATGTTATTTTATCCAATTCACAATTCTACATTTTCATCTTTCATGTTGCATAAATGACATGGTTACTCATGTTTATTCACATACACTATTACATGAAGAACAATAAACTACATGACATGATGATAAGCATGATATTGCAAATGAGGTAATTAATGCATGAAAACATGAACATTATGCATTACTACATCGGTTTTCACATGCAAGCACACTCTCAATAACATTAACTGTCTCTTACATATCTTTTCACATATTCTTCACATCATTTACTCTTTGTTTTCATTTATCACAATCATATCATTTGCACTCAACATGTGCCACATTCGCATATAATCTTACACTTTATACATATTCCAATTACTTAAAATGTCATGACACATAGTCCTAACTACCTTTAGAGGACACAAACAAATATCTCATACTCATAACTCATCACTCATAACACATAACTCATAACACAACTCATATACATCACATACTCATATCACATCCCACCACCTAGGCAATGAAGTGGTGAATCTTGGTAACTGCGCAGACCGGGAGAAGCTCTCTCCACCCTATCCAGTGGTACTTGTCCACCTCCGAGTTTTTCCCAATGCCTTTAGGACAAACTTTTACAATGTAGAGCCTTCCATAGGGACTTTTCTATGTACAGCTCTCGAAGCCTCTAGGGTAGCAGTGTCATTCCTTTGCCCAATTATTACACATTCATTCATTCACATTTTCACACACTAGTCACGTATTGTTCATATACTATTTAATCCCTCTTCATACCTTATTTACCATTTGCCTATATCTCATTTGACCTGATCATGATACTATGGTTTTTCAGAAGTAAACAACTCATATTACAATTCTAAACATGCAGCAAATTACTGAATTACATAAGATTAGTTTTTATCGTATCAAATATGAATAATCCACATAGTTTAACTAATAATTAAAATTATTGTCATCAGATTAGTTCTAAATTTTTATCCCAGGTAACTAACAGTAAACATATCACATCTTCAATTTTCTGGATTTTTCGAACAGTAAATAATTTCTACAATTTAAAACAGATTTCAGTCATATTTATCGAAACATCATTAAACATGGCACATGTGATCATGTTTATGTACTACAATTTAGAAGTCAGATATTAGTACTCATACTGTCATGTAAATTTTATGCAATCCTAACTTACAGTAATTCCATTTATGCCATATTTAAACATGCTTATGTGATGCACATAATACAGTTATTGAATTTTCATAATTTACATGGTTCACAAAAATTTAGGCAATATTATGACATGACCTACTAACAGTATACAAACGCCTATAAAAATTTCAGAGTATACCCATATCCAGAAATTATTTAAACAGCAAAAGAAGATCAAAAAGCACACTTTCAGGTCCTGAAGAAGTAGACGTCAAGGGATGTTGTCGTCAACTTCTTCTGAAGAACTTGACTGCAACCTATGTTGCCTTCAACTTGCTCCCAGCAGCACATACATACGACTTTTCATACAATGGTGAATTCGGGGTTCCAAGACGCGAGGAAAAATCCGTAAAAATACCTAGCACTTAGGGGACATGTATAGGATGAAGATCTAGGTTTACTTGCCTCTTAAAAAAATCTACAAAGATCAGAATCGTCAGTGAAGCCCTTTTCGGCCCTGCGAAAAAGGTGCTCGGAACGCCTTAGATCTTCTTCTCCTGTCGATGTAGATGGCTCCTCGAAGTTGGGATCTCTTCTCCTATGCATAGGCTATCCTTCAGATGTTGTAGCTCTTCGGGGAACACCTCCAGTTGATGGATCCGGCCTTCTAAAGATCAGCTTTTCACCATCTCGGAGCTAGGGTTTTCACCAAATGTTGAAAGCCTTTCCCTCATCCCAGAGTGGTGTTTTTATAGGTTCAAGGGTTGGGTACGCATTAGGGTAGGTTACCCAAGGTTTAGGAAGGGTTTCCTAATCTGCAACTAGCCAAAACACGGACATTAACAATTCTGGAACCGTTACGCAGCAGGATATTAACGTCAACATCGGTTGTAGTCAACCTGGCAGTTGACGTCAAGGTCTGGCCGCCAGAATGAGGTTGGCGTCCAGGGGGTGGCCGCCCACTGGGGTTGGCGTCTAGGTCTGGCCGCCAACAGTGTCTTGGCGTCTAGGTTCTGGCCGCCAGCAGCCCTGAGCAGCCGAAACACCGACATACCTAGAATTTAATGCATAAATGCACTAAAATAATTTAGTATATGCAAAAATAATTTCATATATCATTACCACATAAAATACTTGCATTATGTAATATTTAATTAATTACAATTTACACTAATCATAATTAAGAACATATGCATCAATACATACATATATGCACATATACGTACACACATTGCATAATTACATACATTACGCATGAACTTATGATTAAAATGTGTCCATTATTAGTTAAATATTGTATGCATATTATCATCCAAGTACTTTACACCCCTAAATAATTTAACACGCTTAAAGTAGATAAATATCATTTAAACAAGGATAACACATGTATGTATACATACGCACACCCATAACACTAACTACGTGCATTAAAATAATTAAATACAATGAGCACCTCAATAATTAAATAATTCACACACGTTTAAATATATATTTTTCATGCTCAGAAATACTCATGATTATTTACAAAGTGTATGATATAATTTCTTACTATGTGTACAACACGCACCATATGCATGAGATTTACATACATTGATAACTAGATAATGCATGCACAATTATGTATGTTTTATACTTGTATGAAAATAGCATACATATACTTACATGGTCCACAGCAAATTACCTATTACATGGACAATGTTATCTATATATTATCATATACTATAGATGAATTGATGTACATAGGATTAAATAGATAGGTAGCACATGCATAAAGTAACATACATATGTATATATATATGTACTTCATATATTTACAACATAATTATATACACTATGCATGAAATAGATAAACGCACATCGGTAATTAGATTAGCATGCATAGTATTACTTAAGTATTACAAGCCTAGTATTTTAGTATACACAATACACATCAATTTAGCTAATTGTCTATTCTCACAAAAATATTATATTATATAATATGCATGAGTTCATAAGGAATATAGAAATTATAATACGCACAATTGAATACACACACTATACACACAACAAATAATTATACATGCACAATATAAAATGAATAAAAATTTCAGGGTATCACACCAGAGGTAGATGCCATGGGGAGAGAGCGCCCGCTCTGGGTGAGGGTGATGAGACGATATTTCCTTTGAGAGTCGTCATGAGATCTTGAATTGGGATTAATCAAGCTGAGGAATTAGTGCATGAGTTGAGCAGCTTGATCATCCGCTTGAGGGGGACAGATAATCTGTGATGGGCCATCATCGTCGGATGGTGACTCTCACTGGCGTGGACTATGGCGACCCAGGGTCGGGTCGACTCCTCAAGGAGATCATGAGGAAGAGATTCCTCATAGTTTTGGGAGGTGTAGAAGGCAGCATCCTGATTCTCATCACTATAAATCAGGTTCAGTAAGACTCCATGTTTGGAAAATGAGAGTTTTTGATACACCAAAGTGAGGGACTCCTGTCTAGACTTTAAGAGAAGAGATGATCTTACCTAAACGGACACCTAGTTTCCTAAACAAGCAATCCTATGCAAACAAAAGAAAGAGAAAATATCTCACCCAAAGCAAGCAATTGACAATGATTATGGTTTCTTTTATTTGGTTCAAGTTTGCCTTTTAATGAATTGAATTTTAGAAAATTCCCTCAAAGGATGGGTTTCCTAAAGGGAGAAGGCTTCCAACTTTGAGTTTGACTAGGATTTTCACAAACTCACGAATGCATGAATTCTAATTTTATGGTGGCAACAGGTACAACCAGCCCGGCGGCCGTGTGGGAATCCATGGTCAGCGGGGACTTATGGAGGCCCTCAAGCGAGTGCTCTAGTCGGACACAAGGAATATGTAGCCGAGAGAGCTAGCGTCGCCGAGGAGGAACACCTAAACTACAATGTGAAAATATGTATGCCCCCTATGTGCACCAGAGTGCATGCAAGAATCTAACCTAAAGCTAACAAACAGAAAACCAGGCCGACCTACTCTCAGAAGCAGAAGGCGATGATCAACCTGTCGCGACCTGGATGGCGACAGGAAGCGCGTCGCGTTCCTCTTCGCAGTGGACAGAGGTCAAGTGGGACCTGGTATGCACAAAAATTCACACAACCCTATAACATGGATGACTGACAGACTCTTATAAGCATGGATCAGGCACAAAACAACTCAAAGCATGGATGGAGTACTCGAAATGAACCCAGAAAACTCAGAAAAGATGGAATTAACAGAACTGACCTGATCGTGACGACCTCCCTGTTGCCTTCCAGGTGGCGACGGCTTTCACGTCGCCTTCTCACCCAGTGCAGCATAACTTAAAACAACAGTGAAATAAAACGGAAAAGCGCAGAATCTAAACAAAAACCACATACATGGAAGACTGAAAAAGGCAAGGGAAGACAGCAACAAGCACGATAGGCACTAGAAGTCCCACCGTGATCGCCAAAAGGTGTAATCACGGGAATTGATCCCCAAATAAAGATGATTAAAAATTAAAGAAAGGACCGTGATCGCCACCAAAGTAGTTGCAAAGAGTGATATGATGAATAATAGACGCTAACTACTCTGGAAAAGGAAGAAAAGTGAAGAAGAATACCTGGTTCTGAGAACGCAACCAGAAGGTCGTCGCCTTCTGAAGAATGCGATCAGGAATGCATCGCCTTCTACAACAGAAGATGGAAACTGTGGGTTCTTATTCTTCTTGCTCCTCAGTCGGCCAAGGGGCAAGAGCCTCGTGCCTGAGATGTCTTCTTCAACCTTCCAAGAACATCAAAATGACAGAAAACCCATTAGAAATTCGTTTGATGTAGAATCTATCCCAAAATAATGAAAGAATTAGAGGGAACTCACGTGGGGTGGTGTTTTAACCCCTTTGAATGTTTAATATAGGTGTGTGTAGAGTGATCTAATGCAAAACTACGAACAGAAAACGATCTAAACGTGCATACATGAAGGGAAAAACATGAAGAATAGGAGAGAGAAAGTATAGAGGTCAGAAATCATTCTGGTGGGCACTTCCTAGTCGTCTGGAGGCTGAGAGTTCTTCTGGGGATTCGTAGCCCTCTGGGAGACGAAGAAGCAGACGCTGGCCTTACCCAAAACCGTGCCCTATTGACACTTTTATATGCCATTATTCCTAAACAGGATGGGAAAGGAATAATGAGCTGGAGTCCGAGTTTTGGTAATTGTGCTAATGCAATGGGAGTCAGAACACGGTAAGGGAGTTCTCAGGAAGGTTTGCTCCATGTTTGGCAAGGTTTGGAGACCTCTAGACCCACCAAAAGTCAGATTATCCATGAATGGCAAGGCTCCAAGTGGGAATAGGAAAGCCACGTTGCATGGTTCTATGAAGGAAACCAGAAAGGCGACACTCTCTGTGTCGCTACCAGGTAGCGACGCCTCGATACATTGCCTTCCATAGAGGGAAGTCTTGAAGTATTTTCTGGTGAATTTTCAGGGAATCAAAATGCCAAATGAGAATGCGACGTATCAAGGTGTCACCTTTTAAAGGTGATCGATTATGCTATGGAGGGAATCGGTGTAGGCATGAACGCGACATGAAGGGTGTCGCCTTCTGAGTGTTAAAGCGACAGGGGCGTTGTCGCCTTCAGGATCTTTCAACATGTGACTCACTCAAAGTGTCTAATCTCCTTGCATGGGTATCGGATTGGCACACGGTTTGAAGCGTTGGATCCCCAACTCAGAGAGCTACGAGATGATGATGAAGACTTATTGATTTGACTAGGAAGAGCCCACCAGGGTGATGAACTAATTGAAAATGCCATGATCAGATAAAGCCAGCTTGGCGATGATGAGCCAACGTGGGGCGTCAATGATATGACAAGGAATTTGGCTCAGCTTATGGGCCAGAAATGGGTGTCTACAGTGAGAGCTTGTGTTTTGTCGCTTGTAGCGCGCTCGTGGTTGGGGGTTACGGACACCAGTAGACGTACTGGGCCCCAGCTACTCCTATTTTCCAGTGCCTCACTTTAGGGAGCTTGAATCGGAGTTCCTAAAGGTGCCAGGCATGGACCTGCGGCATTGTGGTCCGTAGGAGTGGTGTTGGTTGGTCTCCATAGTTTCTTGGGTTGTTCTAGTGGAGCGGCAGTTGGGCCTTTCGTCCGTGGCTGCGAGACTGAGAGGTAGTCCTGTGTGGTTTGTTCGGGTCAGTTGCTAGTGTCGCGAACCAGACTTCATGACTCGAATGTGGCATTTTTCTACTTTAGCACGTACATTGGCGAGGTTTTCCGTTTATTTATTAAAGGCTGATTTCTATTAATGGCATGCGGTAAGTAGTGTTTACAGCTTTAATATCCTGTGAGGATAGTTCTATAAATTGCTAGCGTAGCTTCCTGCTTCTTACTTGTGAGTTTGGTTTTGTTCGGCTTTAGGGGAGTTCCCCTACTGAGCCAGTGACTCTTGAGGCTCACCCCTACTTCTTTCAGGTGAGGGAGAGTAGGAGGCTTCTCGCCCCTCTTCTAGTTCGGAGCCGCACCGTAGCGGAGTTGGGTCTGCACCACCAGCAGTGTAATTTTCTTTCTTTGTACACCTCGGGGTATTCCCCAGGTCGTTCTTGTACTTGTGTCTAGCTACAGTTGAGAAAATGGTTATGTATATTTCATGTAAATATTTGTAAGATGGAAATCTTATATATATTTGAGTTGTTTCCTTTATATTTCTACGGACTTGTGAATGGTATCCCTTACGAGGCTATGGCTCGTTCGCGGGAGGTGGAGTCGGGTCAAGCTCATTATTAGGTTAACGGGTTTGAACGACGAGGACCGCTACACCATGTAGCTAGGAAACCGTTGAGCAACTCAAGGATCTGAAGATGGATCTCTCAAAGTCACAACGTTCAAATTTTTGAAACACCTATATTCCAATGGGAAACAAGACTCTGAAGTTTATAGAAGGTGCTGAAGTTTTTCTTATACAAGAGATATCATATATAGACAATACAGATATCACATACACACCAACAAATAAAGAGATCAAGCAATGAAGCACAAAAGAAAGAAAAGCAAGAAAGATCTTAAGGAGAGCAATCTGTGCAAGCAAGTCGACTCCAAGCTTTCCTGCTCTTCTGCATTCAAGAAGCTTGTCAATGGGTAGTTTAGATAATCTGAGTTCTTCTTCTCAGTCCACCATTTAGTCAGAAAGAGTTCAGAACTTTCAAGTGTATTTGTATATCACTTTCTGTTCTTCTGTGTTTGCTCATTCTTTGAGCAAGCACTCTGTCAACATCTAATTGAGAGTAGAAACCAACAGGGGTTTGTTCTATGTAGTTCTCTTTTTGTAGAAGGGAAGACCTACTGCGATAGGTGGTTATTTGCCCCTTCAGTAAAGGGAAGACTTGCTAGGAAGCAGTGGTTGTAATACCTCTCATAGAGAGAAGGCCAAAGGTTCTTGGTAGTTAGTGAAAAATTCCAAGTTGTACTTGGGGACTGGATGTAGGACTCCTAATTGAAAGGAGGTCTAAACCAAAATAAATTCTTTGTGCACTATTTGTGATTGTTTTTGCCTAGTTACACTAGTTTTTTTTTTTTTTTGAATTGATATGACAAGGAGTGAACCTCCAATGTCAATATCGGGTTTTTTTTTATTTTATATATTGCTTAAAGCATAAAGGAAAGTACAGGATTACATAGGTACCGGGGCACTAGCTAAGGGCACCCTACGCGGAGGGGTCCCAAGCACGTGGCGTATCCGTCCAAACAAACAAACCAGAAATCAGCGGGGGGGAATACATTCAGTCTGAGAAGTCCGCATATTCCCCGTCGAAGTCCATGGTTAGCACTGTGGTTCTGCGAGTCCGGCCTGCCCAGGTGTTATGCATTGTTGGCAGGTCCTCGTCATCCATGTCGGAGCTGTTCTCGCTGCCGGGGATGCTTCTGATTTCATGCTTTGTGGGAAGGCAGATCACATGACCACCGGCAGTCCCCTTCACTCCCGATTGGGGGGTAGCTACGAGTGAGAAAGGCGGAGGTGGTGGTTTTCTTGAGATCATACGGGTATCAGCTTTCTTGGTCTTTTTCCGCAAAGCTTCAACGAAAGACATGCGCGGAGCTAATGGAGATACCGAGGCTTCCACCCCGGATGGGGTGCCAACATGAGCAGCGCTCTGTTCAATGAGTGTGGGGGCTGTGGCTTCAGCTGGGGACTCTTTCTGAACAGAGGATTGAGGGGTAGCCCACGGGGGGGGCTCCTGCATTCAAAACTGAGGGTGATATACCTTTGAGTTTAGGTGCCAAAGGGGCTGCTTGTTGCTGAGTATTTGCCCTGAATGCAGCATATGCAGGGGTGGTTAGAAGTGGCGCCTCATGCAGTTCAGATCTGCATGACTGGATGAGGGGGGCAAGTGACTGTTGTGATTGGCCTTCTTCACTGGATGGTGCTGCTGCAACATCTGCTTGCCCTGCTGTGTAGATCATTCCATCAAGGACCTGGGGTGCAGCAGTTGAGGAGGAGGAGAGGGCAGTGCAACCAGCAATGGTCTTGCTTGGTTCACTTGCCATGGCGATTTCGGTGTTTGCTGCAAGCACAGGGTGCTCTTGTTCAATTTCAGATACTTCGTCGGTTGAGGGATCCATATTAATTACACCGTCAGTTCCAGAAGTATCTCCTTTAGGGCTGCCAACCTTGACATTTACCTGTGGAGGACTGGCCTTCAGAATCGCCCCCTATTGCTAAGGAGGCATTTCATCAAGCACCTTACTAACAGCACCTACACTAGTTTCATACACACACACCACATAAGGTACTAACAATTCTGTCATGTGTTCTTTCATATTCGAATAACATTTAAATTGCAGAAAGTCCTATTCACCCCTCTCTAGGACATCTATAGCTTCATCTAGATCCAACAAACGGTGTGAGAAAGAGAGTTTTCAAGAGCGAGGAAGTTAACATTAAAAGATGTACTTAATTTGATTAAATTGTTTTAACACTTTATTATTGATCGTTAATGGTTGTCATCATATGGTAAAATCATTATCTTATTGTTCATGACACGTGTTTTGAGAAGACTCACTTTTATGATGAAAACTTGAGAACGCAACATACCCTTAGTCAGAATGCGACAAGGTATGCAGAGAATGCGACATAACAGTAAACTATATTTGACATGACCTCTCAAGAGAGACAAGTAGAAGGCGACGGAGTTCCTGTCATGTTTAGAATGCAACAGGATACTTGTCGCGACCTTGAACAGATTGCAACGTATTGATGCATCACAATCTTAAAGTCTCCGTTCGATCCTAAAAGGGAAACCAAACCTTCTTCGATTGTTGTTTGCTTTCCAAGAGATCTTGACACAACAAGCTTAAACAATGAAATACTCAACATGTGCATGATGAAGAATTATGAAACTTGGATGGAATGAAACTATACTTGTGGGAGAATAAACAGTAGTGAGAACTCAGGGTTTCATCATGTTTTCCATAGTATATAATTAGGTTCTTTCATGAAGAATTATATACATGAACTATATGCATGACACGGTGAGCATGGACTAAGAAATTCACATAAGATACACAATAGAAATTGAGGAAGAAGGTACTAACGTGTTTAGGACATCAAGAAGTATCTATAGTAAAAGTTTCACATTATGAAATAAAGCGTGGACAAAGATCTAATGGGAACATGATGGGTCGGGTAGGACATGAACAGGGAACTTGCAGTACAAAATACAAGTAAACGACACGATAATAATTGGGAAAAACAAGTTCATGAGATTCATGGCATCAAGAAGTACCTTAGGGTTTATTTATTAGATTAAACTCGAGAGATTGCCTACCTTTGGTCATTTTAGTCTTCTAGGGTTTTTTTTGTACGAACTTTGGGGAAAAACAAGGAAGAACTCCTAACTTCTATGGCCCTTCTCCTTCCTTCAGTCTTCTCCCATGTCCAAAGCCTTCACAGTAGCAAGCTAGGTCGGCCATGGAAGGAATTGAGTTGTATTTAAGAGAATAGGCTATTAGAAGTCCCAATGAGACTCTAACTTCTTAGTTATGTGTTTCATTTTCTTTATGTCCTTCCTTGGAGACTCCAAGTCTGAATTTATGTAGGGTTTTGGTTGGGATGACTCTCATTCATGATGGGCTATGACTAATATTGGTTTTAGCCATGTTCATGGCCCAATTAGACTTCTAATCTATTAATTAACTCATTAAGTGGGTATTTTGAATTAAATACTATTTTTATTATTTTAGACTCATTTAAGCCACACACTAGGCTCAATAAACTCTTATGGGTCTAATTATTATGTTTGATTTGATGGTCTTTGGGTTATGTACATGCAATAACACATTTTTGACTTTATCTAGTTTTCTACTCTTATAGCTTTATTAAGTCTAGCATGTAAAATTTTTCATGATTTCTTTATCCATCGTTGTAATATATTATTTTGTTCATATCTATAATTTTTTGTTTAATTTCGATGACATTTTCCACATGTGATAGTAAGTTTTCTATGCATTAGAATTTTTAAAAAAATTCAGGTTGCTACACACGATCAGTCATTAGAGTCTTCTCCGACCACCGCAGATCTCCCCTACCAATGTCAAGCATAGCTCCCAATGAGTTGGTAGCGGCGACTGCAATGGAGGAGATGCACTCGGCCCTAGTAGTGCAAACACTCGTGTAGTGGTTCTGGTGGTGCCGTACACCATTCACGGTGCCTGCAATGGCATTCTCCCGCCTACACCCTCCACCCACCCCACCCCCCCCCCCCCCAAAACCCGACACCCTCCACCCACCCCACCCCACCCCCTGCACCCGTGCCCCCCCCCCCCCCCCAAAACCCCTGCACTGGATGAGTATTGGGCCGAGTTTGAGCATGCCAAAAAAAGTACAAGTCAAATCCGAGCAGAGTACTCCTTGACTTGACTCATTTGCACCCCTATTTCTAATAACACTAGCTCTGAGTCGCAAGATGCACGCCGCAACATAACCTGTGAACAAGAGATTCCTACATGAGAAAGGTTTAGTACACTTTCATATTATACTTAAGTCCATATGACATCTAATAATTGGGTTGTCACTCTATCACTCTCCATATGAGAGATATCACATGAACTATTATCTAGTCATTTTAAGTGTAATATGAAAGTACACTAAACATTCTCTTCCTACATTTCTTTTCAACAAACATATGACTAGGGGTTAATGAGTTAAGGATATTGTTAGGTCAAGTGAGTGGTCGAGTAGTTACATGTCATCTCAAGTGAGAAGGAAGTTAGACCCTTGCACTCTCCAACAATTTTCTCTTCATGCATTTTTTTTTCTCTATCCAGACATGGTTATGGACAAGATGTAGTTACCAAATGATTGAGAAATGTTATTATATCGCCACTTTAATATACTTGGGTGGACGCCCACCTGGACTAGGCGGACATGGTAGACCCTTCATCCACATCACAAGTATCCATGATTACGATGGGCTGCACAGTAAAAGTTGAGTGTGATAAGAACGCCCGACTCCAACAAGAAGCAAGGATGATGCATTGCCGGCCGATGGGGGCATGTCCATCCGGGGCTTGCGTGAGGGCGCCGATGGCGATGGGCGGACAGGAGCTTAAATCCCCTCGATGCTATTGCCATATGCAGCTGCTGCTCCTGCTGACTACTGTGGAAGGTAAGAGAGAGAGAGTTTGAAAGCCTGTGGCAGCTTTTGCGAAATGCGCTGCAGGGAGTGAGAGGCCTATGCGGTGGCTGCGTTAATGATGCCCACCAACTGGCTGGGGAAGCAGGCTGCTAGTACTTAATGCGCCTTGGTGAGGAGGGGCCAAGGGCTGCAAACATCCCGCCCCTCTCTCTCTCTCTCCTCATTCACTCAAACGGGATTTTATTAAAGGGGGGAGACGAGACCCACCCCACAAGGTTGTGGCGGCAACGAGATTCTCTGGACCGGACGCATTGAGCCGGGCTATTTATTAGGGGTCGTTTCAGAACTTTATATGAGTTTGACAGTATAGTTATAGATTAAGTAGGAAGATGGACAGTTAAACAGAGGGGTACATTGGTTAGATCTATCCGATGAGATAAAATTACCCTTTAGATGACTTACGTTCCCCTACTTGTTGACTTCAAAATAAAATAGATTAAAAAGTAAGTTACCTACCATACCTAGATACTTTAAACTAAGAGATACATAACCTACCAGCAAAACAGAACAGAGTGATGTATGGAATCTAATAGTTGTTGGAAATGTCTTGATTTGTAAGGAAGTCAAATAGGGTCGGATTTAGATTTGGGTCTATCTAGCATTTCCGATAGATGCTAACAGGCAATTCTAATTGAGATTAGATGACTGCTGCTAAAGGTCTTGATACGTAAAGTGATTGAAGGTGTTAGGCAGGATTGCCGATGGACCGGAATTAGAAATGGAAATGACATTTTTCCGTATCTATTCTTATAAAAAAAATAAAAATAAAACGAATTAAAATCGAATGAAATAAAAACATGTGCTACAATGACAGTAGATGCAGATGGCATTTAGTGTCATAGCAGCAGAGATGACTTGATAAAGATAGGCACAACAAGTATTAAGAGAGAGATATTACAAAAAAAAGTATTAAGAGAGAGATAAGTGAGTCTAGATTTTTTTATTATTAAGAAATAAGAATTTAAAAATATTTATTTTATAAATAAATTAAATTTATATGTTCTCGAAAATAAGAACAAGGAAATCGATGCAGAAATAATTATTTCTATATCCACTTAAAAATTTGAAAAAACGGGTCAAAAACATATATCAGGTGTTCGAGAGCTACCGAAGAGATATATATAGTTTTTTATTTATAAAAATATGTTTCCTGTAAATCTCTCTCTTATTCTCTTTATGTCAATGACAAAAATCTCCATCCTAAACAGTAAATCCAGTATGTTGGATTGTTGGCCTCCACCCAAAAAAGGGTAAGAATTTCTGCACGAAAGTTCTCTCTAGAGGAGACTTCTTGTACACAAATCTTCCACATAGGACAATAAGAAGGTTTGGCTTTGAGAGAGGTATTTGGCCGGCTTTAGTCCAGAGATGACGGAACAGTGTCAAAGATGTCTATTGTTAGGTGGATCCACCTCTATCTGCACAAAGTTAAGTCACGATTTCGACCCATGTGATAAGTCTTGAAAATCTTGTCACTTGTAGAACAAAGAAAGAATGATTTCTTTTCTTTTCGGGAGGGGGGAGAAATTTGTTTTTATTTTTTTATTTTTTTTTACCAAAAACAGAGCTGATTCATTTTATTAACTAATAAGAGATATAGATATATAACCACAAACTATCAGTACATCAGATGGGAGAGCAATCGGCGACCATTCTCCAGCAAAATAATCTTAAAAAATTGCTTTCTCCAAAAGATGAGGTAGGAGGGTAAGAGATTTAGAAAGTATAAAAAAAATTTAACCAAAGGAGAGAGAATTAAAAGATTTCTACAATCTCTTAAAAATCTCCACTCGTTGGAGGTCATGACTCCATCCAAGCGCATTGGCATCCAGTTTGGCTCACCTAAAATTATAGTAGTTTCATCTTATAACTTTTTTTATTGTTTATTTGTCTTTAAATAGTATGAATATGACTATATTGCCCAATGTAAACTAATATTATCTTATTTATCCTTGTAGTTATACCAACCAGAAGCTAAAGACGGAGGAAATAAAATGAGTTGAAATACCTTATTTCATTTTATCATTGTCCAAACAAAACGCCCCACGTTGGCTTGTAAAGCCGTAGATTTGAAAACTAGAGAATCACGTGACCTCGTGACAAAATTTTGAATAAAAGTCAAATGAAAAAATCTTATTATTCATCTAAGATAGATTATTCGGTATTTGTCATAGTAAGAGTGAGATCTGTAATTTTTAATAGGAAAAATTAATTAAAATTTTCTAACTGTAATAGAAAAGTCTTTACTATAATATAATTTAACATATACTATAACAAGAGATAACATTTACTGTAATGAGTTACAACTCTCTTAAGGACCAGAAAATAAGTTAACATCTTGTAAAGACTCCTAATTAATTTAATCTTTTTAATATGTAATAGATCCCACGTGTCGCGAGCGAATAGTGAATGACCTGTGCCAGCAACAAGTCCTTCCCAAGTCAAATTGCATATGTATCATAGTTGGCTGTATGATACCAGATTGTACAAATTAAAAATTTATCAATCTTTGATAAGACTCAACATGATATATATATATATAATATATATATATATATATTATTTTTATTTTTAAATTTTGATTGATAATTTTTTGATGTACTGATGCAGTGTGATACAGTCTGATATCTTAGCACAAATTTGGTACAACTGAGTCACGTTATACATCACGTCTAATCTCAATAAGTATTCTTAATACTTCGTGCTAAGTTAACGAGATTATTAAACATAATATGGAAAAGCAGTTTCACAATTAAGCTCATGGAAAGGGCCTATTCGCAAACTTCTCTGTACTTTGTGAGAACCGTACTAATACCCCACTTCCAACCGGGCATAACACGCCAAAGGCACACAGGATGCTCAAATCTACCAGACGACCAGAGAGAGAAAGAAAGAGAGAGCAGCGACTGTGAGCAACCCCACCACCTTGGCGGGCACTTGCCCCGTCCTTTATTACACGCTCTAATGACGTCCACGCCCTTACTACCTGCACATAAATACGCAGCACAGATTACACACCCCCACCCCCGTCCCCCCTCGATCCGTGCGCCTGCCCGGGGGCACTCACTGGTCGGTCACTGCCGGGGGGCGGTAAAGAAAAAGATCAAAAGCAAAGTGAAAAAAAGGGCGAAAAAAAGGCAGTTTTGCCTTTACTTTGTTGCCTACCGGGCACAGCAGAGACCACCAAATACCCACGCCAACGGCATTCCCCACAGCGCCCTCTCCGCCTTCTCCCCCGTCCCCGCCTCTCCGCCCATGGCCGGGGCGTTCCCGCCTCCGGCCGCCGGCTGCTGGGCGCCGCCAGTTGCTGGTATGGTGGCTACCTGTTGATGGGCTGCGCTGCTCTTCCGGCTGTAGCATTAGTGCTGGATCCTCCCCCCACTAAATAATTAAGTTCTCTACCTATATCCATCTCCGATCCCGCGGCCTGGCATTTGCTCCTTCGCCAAGTGATAGGTCGCCGCAGGGGCTTCCAGTTCTGTCCTTCGGGGTTCCCTCAATCTCGGGCGCCGGCGGCATTGCGATGTGGCCTTCGGCGCTGGTGGGTCCTGTTCGCCGTGTGACGCTGTCCTAGGGTTCGCGTTCCTTGTACCCTTTTGTTGGTTACTCTGATTTCTAGGGCTTGTCGTCATTCCCTTCGCCATATTTGCGGTCACCCCATTCCTCGTTCCCTCTCTCGATTGCTTCCAGTCTATCTGGTTTTCTCTTCCCATTTGTGCGTAGAGAATTGGGGAAAGGTGGGAGGGGTCCTCTGCCTCTGGCGACACGGCGATTCCTAGCGCTTCTACTGAAGGATAAGCGCCATTAGCATCCAATTATTCTCCCGTCAATCCGTGGTCCTTCACAGAAGGAGGTGGAAAACCTGCAAAAATGGGGGTTTTGTGGCTCGGGGTGCTTGGTTGCTGCCTCCTCTTTCTACCCGTTCTCGCCCTCTCCTTGGATCCGAGCCTCAATGACGACGTCCTCGGGCTCATCGTCTTCAAGGCCGACCTGCAGGACCCCGACGGGAAGCTCGCCTCCTGGAACGAAGACAACGACGACCCCTGCGGCTGGGTCGGCGTCAAGTGTGACCCCCGCACCAACCGCGTCACAGAGCTCGCCCTGGCCGGCTTCTCCCTCTCGGGCAAAATCGGCCGGGGACTCCTCCAGCTCCAGTTCCTGCGGACACTGTCTCTTCCCCGGAACAACTTCTCTGGAATGCTCAGCCCCGAGCTCCCCCTCCTCGCCAGCCTCCGGACGGTGGATCTCAGTGAGAACAACCTATCTGGGCAGATCCCGGATGGCTTTTTCGCGCAATGTAGGTCCCTGAGGTCGGTGTCCCTTGCGAATAACGGCTTCACCGGGGAGATTCCACGGAGCTTGGGGTCCTGCTGGACTCTCGCCTCCCTGAACCTCTCCACCAACCAGCTCTCTGGTGGTCTGCCCAGCAGCCTTTGGTCGTTGAATGGCCTCAGGTCTCTTGATCTTTCCTTCAATTCGCTCTCTGGTGAGATCCCTTCTGGAGTCGATAAGCTCTATAACCTGAGGACCATCAGCCTCCGGGGCAACCGGCTGTCTGGACGCTTGCCCGACGACATCGGAGGCTGCTTGCTGCTGAAGTCGCTTGACGTGAGTGAGAACCAGCTCTCCGGTGACCTTCCAGAGTCGATGCGGAAGCTTTCCGCCTGCACTATACTGCGTCTGGGCCACAATTCTTTCACTGGAGAAGTGCCCGGGTGGATTGGGAATTTGGGTAAGCTCGACACTTTGGATCTCTCCGGCAACGGCTTCAGGGGCGCGGTCCCGGATTCAGTGGGCAATCTACAGCTACTGAAAAGGTTGGATTTTTCCAGCAATGAGCTCGACGGGAGCTTGCCGGGGCCTCTCTCTGGCTGCAAAGCCCTTCAGGATGCGGACTTCAGCCGCAACTCCTTCACGGGTCAGCTCCCCCGATGGGTCTTTGAACTGGGTCTGCAGCGGGTCTCCATGTCTGGCAACAAACTCGGGGGGACTCTTTACTTTCCTAGTTCCTCATATCATCCAATCCAAGTCCTTGATTTATCAGGTAACGGCTTCTCCGGCGAAATCCCAATGGAGATTAGCAGCATTCGCAGCCTCCAGCACCTAAATCTGTCTCGGAATTTCTTGTCCGGGCGAATTCCGGCGAGCATAGGGGAGCTGAACAGCGTGGAAATCCTCGACTTGAGCAGGAACAGGCTAAACGGCAGCATCCCGCCTGAGATCGCAGGGGCTGTTGATCTTAAGGAGCTGTGGCTGGAGGGGAATTCTCTTACCGGCAGAATTCCCTCCCAGATAGAGAACTGCAGTTCTCTCGTCTCCCTGTAAGTACTCTTCTACCCATTTCGTCTTTGCCAACGTGTAAACATGTTTCCTTAGCCCAATCTCAAGAAAGTTTTTTTTTTTTTAAATAGTTGCAACAGTAGGAGAGAGATGTAGAAGCTTCCTCCGACCCCTTGTTTTCTTCTTCTCTCGTCCATCCAAATATGTTTTTCGATCAAAAGGGTGCTCTGTTGTAACTTGTAAACCTCTGTTCCGTTCTGCAAAGAAGGTAGTTTTTTGTTACATTGGAGTTTTCCGGTTCACATTAGCATGTCCTAGACAACGGACTTGCTGATATAATGTTGTGACCCAGCAGATGACCAGCATGGCCCTCGAAGTCAAGCACTAATCTTTACCTGCTTCCCCATCACTCTTTCTATCTGTCTCTCAAGTTTTGACTTGATAGTTAGAAACTTGCAACTGTATAGCCGTTTGTTTTGTAAGCTTATGTAGTGCTGATAAGCTTACGAAATGCTGCTGTTCTACTGTCGTGACTCGAGGGTCCTCCTTGATCTTGTCACCTCTCTCTCTCTCTCTCTCTCATCTTAGGTCCTATCAATCTCATGTAAATCATAATAATGTACCCCTCAACACTTGCTACAAACGTAAACATGCAGCAAGTATTACTCAATCTAAAATATTAATTTCTCTTGACCCTCCCATTCTTGAAATCCACTTCATCCAGGCAACTTATTTTTGAACAAACAAGTTTTAATAGATAACTTCATCCTTTATTTGGATTATTGTTAGCCACAGGCTTGCATCTCAGTTGGCATGCATCGATCTTATCCTTCATATGGGAGGGCTACAAGTAGCTATGTTTGGTATTTAGATAGATTGGGGATAGAGTGAGATTTGGAGGATAATTTCACTCTATCCTAAGTCTATCCAATTAATAATCCCAAACGCTAGCTTGTTTTGTAGTTTTTTTTTTTTTTCCTAACATGAACATTCGTATAAATTTCAAAGTTGCAATAGCTACTATCTTACTAGCTATCGGGAGGTACATGTTTTGTCTGAACCGTGGGTGACTTGTGTGGCCTGCGCAGGGTGCTGTCACAGAACAACCTCACGGGCGCCATCCCCCCCAACCTGGCCAACATCACCAGCCTGCAAGTGGTGGACCTCTCCCGCAACCGCCTGTCGGGAACCCTGCCCAAGCAGCTCGGCGACCTCCCTCACCTCGCCGTCTTCAACATCTCCCACAACCAACTCTCCGGCGACCTCCCCGCCGGCAACTTCTTCAACACCATCACCACTTCCTCCCTATCAGACAACCCCTCCCTCTGCGGCTCCGCCGTGAACCGTTCCTGCCCCGCCGTCCTCCCCAAGCCCATAGTGCTCAACCCCAACTCTTCGTCCTCCTCCAACCCTTCCTCCACCAACTCTGCCTTCTCCTCCAACCTCCGGCACAAGAAGATAATCCTCAGCATTTCCGCCCTCGTTGCCATCGCGGCCGCGGCTCTGATCACGCTGGGGGTGATCACCGTCACCGTGTTGAACCTCCGAGTTCGATCCTCCAACGCCTCCCGCTCCGCGACGGCGCTCGCCCTGTCCGACGACTACCTCAGCCAGTCTCCGACGACGGATGGCAACTCGGGGAAGCTCGTCATGTTCTCCGGCGAGAACCCCGGCTTCAGCGCCGGCTCGCATGCCGTCCTCAACAAAGACTGCGAGCTCGGCCGCGGAGGCTTCGGCGCAGTATACAGGACCGTGCTCTGGGACGGGCGGCCCGTGGCCATTAAGAAGCTCACCGTCTCGAGCTTGGTCAAATCGCAGGACGACTTCGAGAGGGAAGTGAAGCATCTGGGGAAGCTGCGCCACCCAAATCTGGTCTCCATGGAGGGCTACTACTGGACGCCGTCCCTGCAGCTTCTCATCTACGAGTTCATCACCGGCGGCAGCTTGTACAAACGCCTTCACGAGGGCAAAGCCGCCCTCCTATCATGGCGAGAGAGGTTCGACATAGTGCTGGGGATCGCCAAGAGCTTGGCCTATCTCCACCAGCTCAACGTCATCCACTACAACCTCAAGTCGAGCAACGTCCTCATCGATGGCGCCGGCGAGGCGAAGCTGGGGGACTACGGTCTGGCGCGGCTGCTGCCCATGCTGGACCGGTACGTGCTGAGCAGCAAGATCCAGAGCGCGCTCGGTTACATGGCGCCCGAGTTCGCCTGCCGGACGGTGAAAGTCACGGAGAAGTGCGACGTCTACGGGTTCGGCGTGCTGGTGCTGGAGACCCTGACGGGGAGGAGGCCGGTGGAGTACATGGAAGACGACGTGGTGATGCTGTGCGACACGGTGCGGGGTGCGCTGGAAGGAGGGCGGGTGGAGGACTGCGTCGACACCAGGCTCCGGGGCAGCTTCCCGCCGGAGGAGGCGGTGCCGCTCATGAAATTGGGCCTCATCTGCACGTCGCAGGTGCCGTCGAACAGGCCAGAAATGAGCGAGGTAGTGAACATACTGGAGCTGATCAGGTGCCCCCAGGACAGCAGCCAGGGCGAGGAGCTGGGCTGATCAACGCCATGCATGCATGGAGCTTTTGGCTCTATACATAAATTAAATTGTTTCTTTTCGCCTGTTGCTCTCTGCTTTATATTATTTATGATGATCCAGAGAATGTGGTGTGAGTGAGTGAGATATATAGAGAGAGAGAAGAAGAAATGGGTCTTCTGGGGAAATGGAATCCGACTTGTTCGTCCAAAAAGAGCAAGAGCATATATTTTGTTGCATACAGAGGAGGAAGAGGAGAGTACTGAAAAACTGAGATGAGGAGAAAGTAAGCTACGAGGTGAAGACCAGAGAG
Source organism: Colocasia esculenta (assembly GCA_014218235.1). Taxonomy (NCBI): domain Eukaryota; kingdom Viridiplantae; phylum Streptophyta; class Magnoliopsida; order Alismatales; family Araceae; genus Colocasia; species Colocasia esculenta. The sequence goes on along the minus strand of CM024757.1, from coordinate 25,998,489 downwards.
ATGGATTCACGGTGGTGGGTTCTTGGAATGCTGTTTTTGCTAGTTGTTCGGATTCCTTTTCACCGGGCTCTCCGGTTGTTGGACCCTTCTTGAGAATTTATTTTGCTTATCCAAGTGATTTATGCTGCCTGAATGTATGTTCCTTTCTCCGACTAAAGTGTACTTGGTTACTCCCATGGTTTGGCATCCAATATGCAGATAACTAAAAATAAAGAACAGATATGAACCTAGGAAATTGCTTATTGCGTTAGAAATGAGGAATGTGCATTAAGCAGAGAGAGAGAGAGAGATGATATAGGAGTATCACCATTCCAGTTTACCTTCTAGGATCTAGCGTTGAGACTGCCTCGAAGTACTCCGGTTCTTTGGGGTCATTGCCACCTTCTACACTCCAAGTAGGGGTATACCGAAGCGATGAAGAACGACCCATCTCAACTCTCTCAAGTACGGTGGCACGCTCCAATTTGCAGGGTGCAACACCGCCAACACGTCCATCTAGAAGATCTCCTTCTCCATGGAAAGCATGCCATCTTCGCAGTGTACAACAAAATTAACACTCCTCCCGTCGTCCTCCCCTGAGCTTTAAAGTTGAGGAACGACGTACGTCTTTTCTGATGTCAAAAGCTGTAACGTTTGAAAGAACCAGGGCTGAGATTCTTAGCTCGCGATGCCAGTAAACTACATTAGATGAGACGATAGAATGGTGTATAAACTAAGGCAGGCATACATACGACGAACACAGGAACCCGTACTTGACCCGTGGCTTTCTTTGCCAACAGAGTAGATTTCATTACAGACTAATTATTTGGGTATTTGCCACTAAGTTTACAGTATACTTCGATGCCTACTTCGTATAACTTTGTCACATAACACTGCAAGTGAATTGCTATAATATTCTACATATATTTGAATCTAACATATATATCACCTTGCTTTCATGTCATCCGATCTTCGCATCAAACAGCAGAGAATCTCCAACATGAATCCAGCGCTCAAGCGTTTCAAACTACTTAAACCGGAGAGCCCACACCGCTCTTGAACGTGTTTTAACTTGGTCATCCAATTTGAAGATCCAAAGTTCAGATCTTAATGTACCATACGTTATATGTTCTATGAATTACATCTCCTTAAGGTGGTAAACATATTATTTAATCTATAAGAATGATATATATACTTAGGGAACCCCCCACCCCACCCAAATAATTATGACCGTGGAAGAGAGTGGGAATCTTGCAGTATACATGTATAATAGTGTCGGGCAAAGGAGGATTTCTGTGTCGGGCAAAGGAGGATTGCTCGCCATAAATTTCACATCGGAGGAGCAACCAAGTGAGATTCCCACCACATGGACATACGCCTGTTGCAATGTCAGAAAGAGGAAAATAATTACACCCCCGTTGAGTGATGACTTTCGAGCTCAAACATATATATATATATATATATATAGAGAAATATTATGGTGCAGCAGGGCCTTTTGATATGACCCCTCAGCATAGCAAGGATCATTGAATTTTAGTTCAACGGCGGAGTGTTACAGTATATTCGTGCTCGGTGTTCGAGTGCTCGGAATATTCATTGCTCGGTGTTTGATGTTCGGTACTCAATACTCGATGAGTATAAATAAACCGTTAAATTAAAATCCAACGATCTGCACTGATAATACGGCGGAGCCGTACCCAAAGATTCCGCCGTATCATAGCATTACTATATATATATATTCATGTTGGGGTGCGGCTCTGTCTCACCCCAACAATGGTCGTTAGATGTCATCCTACTGCCACCATAAGGCGCACATGAATATATATATATATGAGATGCTGGGGTACGGCGGTGAGCCGCTGCCGCTGGATCACCATCCAACGGCAGCGCAGCGGCAACGCTCCCACCCAGTTTTTTTTTGTTTTTTTTTTTTTGCAGCCGCTGGATCACCATCCAACGGCTGCGCTGGGCACTGCCGCATCTCAATATTTTCCTATATATATATTATATATATATATATATATAATGTCATTTGACTGAGTTGCGCATAAAAATATGGAATGCCGAATGGCCTCTCTTTCTTTATGTGAATCATCTCGTCTCCGAGGTCCACAATAGAAGATGGGTGTTTGTGCTTGACTGTCTGAGATTGGGATTCTCCTCCCAACTTAAATGCTGTTGGGGACAGGAAACGAGGCCCCAATGGCTTTGTGCTTGACTGTCTGAGATTGGGAGTCTCCTACTAACTTGAATGCTGTTGGGACAGCAAAACGAGGCCCCATTGGCTTCGTGCTCGACTGCTTTCTTTAATCGCGCGCGCAGTGTGTAAATAATTAGTGGGACATGCACATGGGGATGTAGAGCTGTGGGCATGCTGCCATCCAAACGCCTGTTAGCTCTATGGAGAGCTCAATGAAAGGCTCGAACAAAAGCACATGGGTCCGGGGATATGAAGGAACGACCTTTTCTTTCTTTCTTTCCTTTCATAATGGAACGAGGTTGTCCATGACCACGAGAATTGGAAGTACCACATGGTCATGTCCATTTCCTTAGCAGGATGCTCCTAGTTTTTCTTTATTTATATTAGCTATACGATGATGGAGTATCCTCTGAACGAATTAAGTATCTGGTAATAAGTGAAAAGCCTCAAAAGAAGTTCCCTGGCAGGCTGTTGAAGTGGTAAATACTTTTCAATACCCATAGGTATGTTTAAAATGTAAAAGAGTGGCATAGGAGATTTAAGCGTCTAGGAACCTACGTGTGCTAAAACTTGAAAGAGAAAAGATCAGATAAATGTATACACAGTACATTTGAGTAGTTTCGTTGCACACACCATTTCCAACCATCACATGCATACCCACCTCTCTCTGTCATCATCATTAACACACTAGTTATCAAGTGGTAAAAATCCAAATGTGAACCTAACAGGTACCCATATCTTTATTGTTCCCATCACTCATTAGGAGTAAAAGATAACTAACTTTGAGTTAGGGGTGTCAATTGAGTCGGACCGGCCCGGAGGCCGGAAGCCCGGCCCGATTTTAACCAGACTTGGGCCGGAAACATAAACCCGTTAAAATTTTTTAGCCCGGCCTGAAAAAAAATAGGGCCGGACTTGAGTTTTGTGAGGCCCGGCTCGGTAGACCCGCCGACCCGAAAAATATAAATATAATTTATATTAAATATATAATTTATATGTAGAATGAAAATTATATGTATTTTTTCTACCATAAATCTACTCAAAAATATAATCTTTTATAAGTTAAATGTTAATATAGATATAAGTAAAATATATATTATTTTTTATAGATATATTATAGTAGATATATTAAAATTATATATTATATGAATAAAAATACTATTTTTCTTACTTTTTCGGGCCGAGCCGGGCCGGGCCGATCTTAATCGAGTTTTTTCTGGGCCGAGCTGGGCCACCCATATCGGGCCTACCTCCGGACCTGGGCTGGGCCCGGGCCGGCTTTTAAAAAACTAGACCTGTTGACATCCCTACTCTGAATACATTATATTAAAAAAAAGAGGGGAGAGGGCCGGGGGTGGGGGAAGAAGAACATTGTCACCTCTAAGATGTACAAACGAGGAAGAGCTGCACTAGCAAGAACATCGTGGGCAGAGAGCAGATCCCCTCAGTGCAGGGGTGGAGGGGGCTCTCTCAATATTGAGATGTCATTTTGTATAAAAACCCATTTTTTGAAACTTTATCATGTTTTAGTTTGAGTTTTTGTGCAAAATACCACCTCTCCACTCAATATTAAGGGAGCTCTTTCCACCCCTATACTGAGGGGATCTGCTCTCTCGTGGAGTCGTGGGCATCATGTTGAAAGAAGGAATTTCATTATTGAACACTTCAATATTCTAAATGTGAGAACGTTGAAGTTAGATTAGTCAACTTGATCATCTGATTTCATGATCAGAAAACTATCAAAGTGAGAGTGACAAAAAAATAATAAAAAAGTGACACTCACATTTCTTGAAAAGTTAATAAATTTTAATAATCATTTTCTACAGTTATTTGGTCGGAAGCCCATCAAAAATTTGTTGTTCGAGGATTGTGCCACGTGACTCAGTGTATGTTCCGCGTAGACCTCATGAAAAGCGTAACTTGAATGTTTTCGGAGCATGGTTTATGGTATATGTGGCATTTTAGAACCGTTGACCTATACACTCAACCACATCAGCTACGGAAACAAACCTATATAATACACCTACTTTGGGAGGTGGGTACCATGGATAAATCTCTCCCCAAGATTTGAGGAGGGAGATAATGTTATTCGGGGGTACCCTAGGTTATCTAAAGCTATCTCTAAGTAACTCTGCTCTATGTCTTGAGGTGGGACAGAGTTGGTGGGTACGTATTTTTCTTTTAAAAATATTAAAAAATTAGTATTATTTTTTAATATTATTTTATTTATATATCTCATACTATATATATTAATTAAAATAACTTAAGTCAAAAAAGAGAAGTTAATTACACAATCCTATTTTTTACCTCCGTAAAACGTGCAAAGTGAAATGGATAGTTTTATGATTAACTTATTCTTGGTTAAAGCTAACCCTCTACCAAAAACAGCAAGGTGATTAGCATGAGTTGTAAGAAAAATTTGTAATAATATAAGAGAATGTAATGAACTGTCAAATAAATATTTGCTGAAAGTTATGATGTATTGTTTGTGTCTGATCATCTTATAAAATAACTCACGTTTGATTCACATGGATGAGATAACCAGAGGGACAAAAGAAACTCAGTATAAAGTCCTGAGACCCATGATTTATTAGATTTTATCTTATTGGGTGTCTATGCATGCCTCATTCATGGGATCGAATCTTTTGTCCCTCAAATACCATCCTTCAATGACATGCAACAGATACCACTCTTTCAAATTTCAAAGGATAAAGGCACAAGAAGATAACAGTGTATTATCAACTCTAAATAATAATCTTTTTTTTTGACATTGAACTCTAAATAATAATTGTGAAGGTATTTTCTTATTTGAGCCGGAGCCAAACGGACCTACACTTAGAGACAGAGAAGATGACCGCCGGTAACGGACGGATGCCTGCAAAACCAGAACGGAATCAAGGGGGGCCGGTTGAAGAACCGGAGAGAACCCTCTGATGCCTAAGTCAGTAAACTGCAAGTGAGGCTTGGAGAAGAAGGGTTCAGTGTTGTGCAAGAGCGATGTGCATTAGATTACCTCCCCTATATGGAGGCTTACCGGAGCCTTTTATAGGTAGAAGTGCTGAGGGAGAGGGACGGAACGTCCCCGATCAATGCCGCAAAGGGCGCGCCTGTTAGCGCCATTGGCGGGGAGGCGTCCATTGAGGGGCCTTGCCGTTAATGCACCATTTAATCGTGGGGTATGCATGATGCAGCAGTTGTAACTGCTACAAGGAGACGGAGGGCTGTTTGAATTCTCCTGGTCGGAGGTACCGGGCAAGGGGCCTGTTTGGTAAATGGAACCTGTTGCTCAGTGACAAGGCCCGCTGCTGGACGTCCGATGCATGGAAGTGCTGCTCGCGCAGAAGAGGCTTCGACACATGCCGAGCAGCGCCTGCTCGGAAAAGAGGGCCCTGGGCGGAACAAGCTATAAGGCGCCCGGAGACGACTCTTGGGTCTTGCTGAGAAGACGTGGTGCCCTACGGAAGGGCCAAGTTCATTTGCTGAATTGGACTGAGCCCTGATGGGCCCTGCGCATAAAGGTGGCTAGGAATGGCCACCACACTTGCCCCCCACGCCATTGAGTGAGCTCGGGAACTGGGACGCTCGAGGGCGAAAGCCTGCTCGAACGTCATCTCCGCATTAAATATGACGATGACCTAGGATGCATGTGCGGCGACGAGGCGACGACGCTCACCATGCCTCCTCGAAGCGGAGGGAATCCCATGATGGCGAGGTGACGTGTCGAACCGGGGGCTCCCCGCAGTACATCTGAACGGTCTTTTTGGAGCGGGGGGCGCCGCCTTGGTATTTCGAATTTCACACCCTCCTTTCCTTGTAAGGAAGAGGAGGGGCGAAGGCGGTGAACCCACGCCTTTAGCATTTTTTCGGAGAGCCTGCTTGCCCCCCAAGCATCTCTTCTTCTTCTTTCTCCCCGTGATCTCTGGCTCCACCACCTTCTTCGTCCCTGCAACTTCCGGCGATGGCCAACAAGGGAAAGGCTGCAGTGGTTGCCGAAGTGAGCAGCGTGATGCCGGCAGGAGCCCGAGGGCCAAGGTGCTGCCACTACGAAGGCCTCCGAGAGCGTTTTCAGATCAGTGAAGATTACGAAATCGTCATGGCGAGGGAGAGGAGTCGCACCTGGTGAACAAACCAGGTTGCTTCGCCCTCTCCATCGATCATATGGAAGTAGGGTTCCGACTGCCGCTGCCGGAGGTGGCGAAGGCGCTGCTTAACAGGTGGGGAATCGCACCTATCCAGTTCACGCCCAATTCGTGGAGGACAATATGCATCTTCTGCATCGTCTGTCGTCTTCGGAAGGTTCGTGGCTCGGCGGAGGTTTTTCGAGCTCATTTCGGCCTCACGGCCTCGCCAACGGGGGCCAGCGTTTATTACACCAAGCATCGTGCAGATAGGATGCAGATCGGTCTGTCGAAGAAGCATTCCAACAACAAGGGTTGGATGCAAAGACTTTCTTCGTTAGGCATGGCGATGGTGCACTGGAGTTCGGGTTCCCGACCAGGGTCCAAACGGCCAGGAAGGAAAGTTACCCCTTCTTGATCCAAGACAAGGCGAAAGCTTCGGATAGCCTGAACCGGGCAGCCGTGCGGAACGGCGATGGTTATCTGACGGAGTTCCAACTTATCGAGCATGGTTTAAGCAGACCATGGAGTAAGTATCCAAACGTGTCCTGTTTGTTGGTCCGTCAAGGGGCTGCTTTTTGATAATCTCCTTTTTGTTTGTCAGTTGCTGAAGAATTGGTTGCTGGTCGGAATACGGAGGCCATGGAGGATTACGCCGAGAAGATAGCGGTCACCGCGCACCTATTATACAAGGGTGATGATGTTGCTGCGTGGTGAGGATTCCTATTGCGGTGAGGGTTCCCACCGCGGTGACAACCGCGGTTGTGGGGCCATCCATCGCCATGGGGCAGCTCGCATCTAGTCCTCGGGTCCCTGAAGAGAGGCCCAAAAAGATCCGCCTAAAGAAGAAGCCACGAAGGAGGTGGTGCCACCCCAGATTGGAGAAGGGGGAGTTGCAGTCGAGTCCTCTGCCCGGAAGAAGAAGCCAGCCACAGACAGGCATCAGTCCGCTGCGGAGGAGGCTGGAGAAGGAGAAGCAGAAGACCATCCCCGAGCGCCGAAGAGGAGGCGGCTGGTAAAGAGTACACGCCAAGCGGCCGAAGATGAGGCCGAAGATGAAGAAGCCGCCGAAGAGGAGGAAGCTCCGCAACTTGTAACGCGGCGGAGGCGTGAAATCGAACAGACGGCCGAATAGACCAAGCCGCAAAATATGGGACAAGCCCGCCCCTGTCGAGGGAAGGGGCCTACTCTGAATTTGGACTCGTCACGATGAGTGATGGGTCCGAAAGTTCTACAGAGGAGCTTGCGAGGGTACCAAGGCCTCAAGGCCCTGCTGAGGGGCGATTTGATGAGGAAGCTGCGGCGAGGGCTGCCAACAATGCAGCTGTCGTGCAGACCACAGCGGAAGAGGATGTCGCCACCACTCAAGGACCGGCCTCTGGAGGGGCCGAGAAGGTGGCCCACGAAGTGGCCGTGCCAGAAGAAAGCACGTCCCTCTATCCCCCGCCGTAGCATCGGTTGAGATTTCAACGAAGGCGACTGCTACGGGTCCTTATGGGGTCTAAGGTACGACCGAAACTGAGGGGGGAGGACCTGAGGGGCCCCTCGCCCCTTCGAAAACATTGAGAGGGCGACTGCGGTGGGTACTACTAAGGCGGCGGAGGGGGAGGAGACGGTCATTGGACAGGCCGACACCGCCGCAGAGGCCCGAACAGCTTCCGAAGATGATTGCCTTCCGCTGTCAAAATCGCTGAAGGGGAAGTGCCCGCTACTGCCTTCGGTGTCAGTACTGGAAGCAGCTCTGGAACGCTTTGAAGGGCATGCAACCAGAGACCTCCCTCCGCCTCCCTCCACATCACAGCTGGAAGTGCTGGCGCACTGCCAGGGGTTGAGCCCAGAGGATACTTCTGAAGGTTTAGAGGAAGTCTACCGGGCGAAAAGCCACGCCGGGGAGGAGACCGAAGAGGACGTCGACGTAGAAGCGCTATCAGATAGCATTTTGAAATCGATGGCTGTGCTGAAGCAGCTCGCCATGCAAGGCCGAAACCACAAGCAAATGTGGGAGGCCGAATATGCTTTTTGCAAGAGCTCGAAGCGCAGCACCAAACTCAGAAAGTAGAGCTTCATAAGGAAGTAGACACCTTGCGAACGGCGCTACGTGCCTCCGAGCTGGAACGAGAGGTTGCTCGAGCGGAGAAGGAAGCACTTTCCAAGGTGCTAGCCAAAGCTGGGTGCGAGGTGTTGCGAAGTACAAAGCGGGGCTTGACTTCAAGGAAGACTTGGAGCAATACGGCGCACTTTGCTACAAAATGGCCTTAGCGCTGGAGAGGAGCGTGGTCGGTCTTTGGCCACCACCGAGTATGCTCACAAGCGTTCGAGACAGCCATAAAGGAGTGTCGACGAATAACTCAGGACCCGCGACTGGACGGAGTGTGGTTCATGCACTTCCGTTCAGGGCGTATGTCCCATAGGAGCGAGGACGCCGGGCCTCCGAGCAGGCTTCGTAGGTGCATCTTTTTGCCCTTTTTTTTATATAGCTCGGGATTTTCGAGCTTTTGTAAGAAAAGGAATTCTAATGAATCCCCTTTTTGAGTGAGTGGCTTCGCTTTTTCTATCTCCTTCTCTTGTACATGTTCTATCCGAATCGGAATTCGTTTAGAAGGGTTCGCAGTTACCGCGCAGGTCATTTGGAACTGTCGAGAGGTTCCGGCCAGGGGTGTTGTGCGGAACACTTTATACTTGGTGGTATCGCCTTTGATACTTTTGAGCTGAAAAAGCTTTGAACAGGGATGGCTTCAGATACCAACTCAAGCCGACCGATAGAATGGGAGGAAGAGAAGTAGGATGCCGAATAGAAGGCTTTTATAAGTAGTAAGCCTTTAAATTGGATACATGTCAGGTTCTAGGTATGGCTCCGCCACTAGGAGTAGTTAGCTTGTAAGAGCCTTTTCCAAGAACCTGGGTGACCTGATAAGGTCCTTCCCACTTGGGGGCGAGCTTGCCGACTGCTCTATAGGGATCCGATGCCGAGCAGCGGCGAAGAACAAGGTCACCTTCGAAGAAGTGCCTTTCCCGAACTCAGGAGTTATAATATTACACAAGTCACTATTGGTAGGAGACTAGTCTGATGCTGGCGTCATTTTATCGCTCACCAAACATGTCTAGGTTCTCCCTAAGCGCTTGATTGTTGGCGGCTTCGTAGAAGTGAGCAGTTCGGACTGTAGGGAGAGCTACTTCTAAAGGTACTACTGCTTCGGTGTCGTAGGCCAGATGAAAAGGAGTTTCTCCGGTGGCCACCAGGGCAGTAGTTCGGTGACACCACAGCACGTTGGGAAGTTCTTCGATCCATGATCCTTCTGTGGCTTCAACTCTTGTGCGTATCCCATGTAGCAATGTCCGGTTGGCGTTCTCAACCAAACCATTTGCCTGGAGATGTGCAACGGAGGTGAAGTGGTTATAGATGCCGAGCTCAGAGCATTTATGCTTGAAGAACGTGCTATCGAACTGCTTCCCATTGTCGAAAGTAATCACCCTGGGAACGCCGAAGCGGCAAAGGATGTTCTTCCAGACGAACTTCCATGCAGCTCGGTCGGTGATGGTAGAAATGGGTTCTGCTTCGATCCATTTGGTGAAGTAATCGATAGCAACGAACAGGAATTTCTTCCGCCCTTGAGCTTCTGGGAACGGACCCAATATGTCGATGCCCCATCTGGCGAAAGGGCGAGGTTCGAACAGGGTATGAAGTTGTTCTGCAGGCTGCTTAATAAGTTGCCCGAACTTCTGACATTTCGGACACCTTCTGACGAAGGACATACAGTCGTTTTGCAGAGAAGGCCACCAGAATCCTGCTCGAATGATGCTGCGCGCCAGCGTTCTGCCTCCCAAGTGGCTTCCGCACATCCCTTCATGGGCTTCTTCGGTGGCTGATGCTGCCTCAGTGAGATTGAGGCACCGCAGAAGAGGTCTTGAGAGGGATCTTTGATACAGTTGGCCTTCTATGAGGGTGAACCTTTGGGAGCGCAGCCTGATCTTGCAGACTTCCTCCTTGATCAGATGGAAGCTCATTTCGAAGCGGATAGGCCATGAGGGGGTCTATCCAGCTCGGAGCTGGAGGACCAACCTCGATGGCGGCTACATCTATCTCAATGCTCGGTGAGGCGAGCTCTTCTATGAATACGGAGCGAGAAGGGGCGACATCGCCTAAAGATGCCAACTTGGCGAGTGCATCGGCCCGCACATTTTGCTCTCGTGAGACATGGATGATTTTGAAGTAGAGGAGGCCCTCTACTTGGCTTTTCACCTGTTGGAGGTATTGTGCCATGCGGGGCTCCCTTGCATCGAAGTGTCCGCTAACCTGGCTGGCGACCAATTGCGGGTCACTGAAGACCCGTAGTCGAAGTGCTCCGAGGTGCCTAGCCATTCTAATTCCAGACAGCAGCGCTTCGTACTCGGCAACATTGTTGGAGGTGGAAAAGTGGAACCTGAGAGCATATTGGAACTCTAAGCCCTCCGGGGAGGTGAGAACCAAGCCTGCTCCGCTCCCTGCGACACAAGAGGATCCGTCCACGTAGAGCTCCCATAGGGGCTCGTCGGTTAATGGAGGGTCCTGCTCGGCCGGAAGGGTGCATTCCGCCACGAAGTCCGCCAGAGCTTGCGCCTTAATGGCTGTCCTCGGGCGATAGATGATGTCGAATTCTCCATGCTCGATGGCCCATTTGATGAGCCTGCTAGAAGCCTCTGGGCGCTAAAGGATAAGCTTCAGCGGCTGGTCAGTAAGGACCGTAACTAGATGGGCCTGAAAGTATGGCCTAAGCTTCCATGCGGCTATCACCAGCGCCAGAGCGAGCTTCTCTACTCGAGGGTACCTTCTTTCAGCTTCTTGAAAGACCCTGCTGATATAATAGACGGGGTGCTGCATTGTTGCATCTTCTCTGATCAACACCGCGCTGATGGAGTGTTCGGTAACCGATAGGTATATGAACCGAGGTTCCCCGAGCACGAGTTTTGAGAGGACAGGTGGGGCTGCCAGGTATGCCTTCAGCTCGGTGAAGGCAACTTCGCAGTCCTCTGTCTAGCGTATATGCCCCCCTTGCTGTGAGGTGCCTTTGGGGCCTCGCAACAACTTGAAGAAGTTGAAGCTTCTCTCAACTGCTCGGGACATGATCCGGTTGAGTGCCACGAGGCGTCCAGTGAGGCACTGGACGTCGCGTACGGTCTTGGGTGTGCTCATCTCCAGTATTGCTTAGATCTTCTCGGGGTTGGCTTCTATTCCTCTGTTTGAAACAAGGAAGCCGAGGAACTTAACTGAGCGTACTCCGAAGGCGCACTTGGCTGGATTGAGCTTCATATTGTACCTCCGCAAGGTTGCGAAGGTTTCCTTAAGGTCGAAATGTGGTCCCGCTCGGGAGCGTTTTGACCAGCATGTCATCGACGTAGACCTCCATGTTATGCCAATCTGTAGCTCGAACATCTTGTTGACCAACCGTTGGTACGTTGCGCCAGCGTTCTTTAGACCAAAAGGCATCCTAGTGAAGTAGTACAAGCCCAGGTCGGTGACGAACGTTGTGGCATCCTAGTTGGCAGGTGCATGCTGATCTGGTGATAACTAGAGTATGCATCGAAGAAGCTGAGAAGCTCATGACCGGATGTGGCGTCCACCAACTAGGTCGATGCGCGGCAGGGGAAAGTTGTCTTTAGGCGTGGCCTTGTTGAGATCTTGGTAGTCCACACGCATACGCGCCATTTGCCATTGGCTTTGCGCACGAGGACTACGTTGGATATCCACCTGGGATATGTTGAGCCTCCCGGAGAAGACCGACTGCTCAGCTTCTAACAACGTGATCCTGGATCACAATCTATCATTCGCAATTGACAGGCCGTCACCTCTGCTGGACCGGTGGTACTTTCGGGTCCAGATGGAGGTGATGCGCCATCACTTCCGGGGAGATGCCGGGCAGCTCTTCATCCGACCATGCGAACACGTCTAGGTTGGCCAGCAAAAAAGCCTTGTAGCGCTGCTGCTCGACTTCCGGCAACAATGCTCCAATGTAAAGGACGTGTTCGGATCGTTATCCACCTGAACAGGAAGGAGGTCCTCGGCAGGGGTTCCACGGCTAGTGGAGGGCTGATCAGCCGGCGGAAGAACAGGAGTTGGAGCCGCGAGTGGTTGCTTGTCTCTTAAGGAGAGGACATAGCACCGTCGGGACTCGCGCTGGCAACCGAGCACCTCGCCGATCCCACTCGGAGTGGGGAACTTCATCTTCTAGTGGAGAGACGAAGGTACTGCCTTGATTCGCCCAATCAGACCTCTGCCAAGAATGGCATTGTAACCGGGCATATTTCTGATGACTAAAAAATCCACCACCTTGGTCACGCTTCTCGGGGTCGTCCCAAGTGTGATTGGGAGGCGAGCTCTTCCCATGGGCTGAACCGAAACCCCCGAGAAGCCGAACAAAGGTGACTCTACTGGGGTAAGCTGGTCGATCTTGAGGCCCATAAGGAGATAACAATCATAAGCCAACACGTCGGGGGCACTTCCATTATCTACGAGAGTCCGGCGCACATTTCAATGATTGATGGTGGTCGAAACAACTAACGCATCCGTGTGCGGAGTCATAACTCCTACAAGATCTTCGTCTGAGAAGGTTATGGCCTCCTCGGACTGTGCGCGTGCAGGATTGGCGGGGTAAGGGGCTGGACGGGGCATCAAAGGCCTATCCATGATGTGCACACACCTAGCATAGTCACGTCGGCTTTGCGTGCTCTCTCCGCCTGCGCCGAATCCTCCCGCAATCACGTTGATTTCTTGCCCGTTGGGTTCGTTGTTGATGGGCTGTTCGGGAGTCTGCTCTGGGTGCCTCTGGCGGTCTTCATTACGGCGCACGTACCGTCCAAGTTAACCCCGCTTGATGAGAGACTCAATTTCGTCCTTAAGCTAGCGGCATTCGAAGGTGTCGTGGCCATGGTCGTGGTGGAAGCGATAGTACTTCTCTTGGTTGAGCCTTCGGGGGTCGGAGCGCATCCTTGGTGGCCACCGAACATAGGGCTCGTCCCAGATTTCTGCCAGGATCTGTTCGGGCGCCACCGTGAGCGGGTGTAGTCGGTGAAGGGGCGTGGTCAGTGCGGCGAGTCCCCGTTGCGCCACCCTTTCTTCCGATCACTGTCGGAACCGTTATCAGAAGGCCTCTTCTTATCCGATGATTCTCCCTACTTCGCTCGACCGGCAACAAGACTCTCCTCGCAAGCCGCATGGTGCTGTGCAGTAGAGAGTAGCTCGGCAAGGGTGGATGGCTGCTGTACTCCCAGTGTCCTCTGTAGGAAGCCATCACGAGTGCCCTGGATGAGGGCGCTGGTGGCTAATGGGACGTCGAGGCGCAGGATGCGGAGCGCCTTAGTCTGGAACCTCTTGACGTAGTCCTAGAGCGCTTCTCCCTTCTTCTGCCGAACAGCGAGAAGGGAGGCCGCAGTACGCAGTTGCGACCTTCCGCCCAGGAAGTTGTCCCGAAAAGACTTCTTCAACTGGTGGAAGGAAGAGATGGAACCTGCAGGGAGGGCTTCGAACCAAGCCCGGGCAGTTTCCTTTAAGGTGGCCGGGAAGGCCCGGTATTTGGCCGCATCAGATGCCCCATGGAACACCATATGCGACTCAAACCCATGGATGTGGTCTGCGGGGTCGGATTTGTCGTCGTATGGCGCGATGGTGGGCAGAGGGAGCTTGGGAGAGACTCGAGCCTCCAGGATCTCCACACTGAACGGAGAGCGGAAGTTCAGGTCCTCTTCGGCCAAAGCTTTGCCCTCTGCCCGCTGGACCATCGCGTCCACACGACGTTCTAGGTCGACGACGGGGCGCAGGCGCCTGGCCAACTCCTATTTAGAGTGGGCCGAATCCGCACGCCCGGTCCTATGAGAGTTGGCTCCCACGACCGAGCGCAGTGGGCGTGGGGCCGCCGTGGAGCGACGGGGTGAACGACCGCGGCGCTCCGGTGCTCGTTCACCAGACGGGGCACGGCGCGACCTCCGCGGTGAATCCGCATACTGTTCCTGAAGCGCAGGAGGGGCGTGAGATCGGCGGTGAGACGACTCCGCCTGGCGCTCCTGTGGCAAGGAGGCCGCCGGGGCCTGCTGCCTGGCCAACTGGGTCTGAAGGCCTAGGCATATGCCCGTGAGGTGCTGCATTTGCCCCCGGAGTTCTGCTACTTCAGGGCAGTTGCAGGCACGGCAACGGCGGGCGCAAGGACATCGTCGGTCGCACCAGCAGGGGCTACGGCAACGTCGACGGGGGGAATACGATGACGGGAGTCCGCTTGCGACTGGTGGGACCTCGTCATACGACTTTCCACGTTCTTGTACGAAGATCGTCCGCGAGCCATGGCTGTCGTCGATTCCCACAGACGGCGCCAAAAGTGTGGAGGTATTTCCCTATTTGGGCCGGAGCCAAACGGACCTACACTTGGAGACAGAGAAGATGACCACCAGTAGCGGACAGATGCCTGCAAAACCAGAACGGAATCAGGGGACACAGTTGAAGAACCGGGGAGAACCCTCCGTTGCCTAAGTCAATAAACTGCAAGTGAGGCTTGGAGAAGAAGGGTTCAGTGTTGTGCAAGAGCGATGTGCATTAGATTACCTCCCTCTGTATGGAGGCTTATCGGAGCCTTTTATAGGTAGAAGTGCTGAGGGAGAGGGACGGAACATCCTCGATCAATGCCGCAAAAGGCACGCCTGTTAGCGCCATTGGCGGGGAGGCACCCGTTGAGGGGCCTTGCCGTTAACGCACCATTTAATCGTGGGGTATGCATGATGCAGCAGTTGTAACTGCTACAAAGAGACGGAGGGCTGTTTGAATTCTCCTGGTCGGAGGTACCAGGTAAGGGGCATGTTCGGTAAATGGAACCTGTTGCTCGGTGACAAGGCCTGCTGCTGGACGTCTGATGTATGGAAGTGCTGCTCGCGCAGAAGAGGCTTCGACACACGTCGAGCAGCGCCTGCTCGAAAAAGAGGGCCCTGGGCGGAATAAGTTGTAAGGCGTCCGGAGACGACTCTTGGGTCCTGTTGAGAAGACGTGACGTCCTACGGAAAGACCACATTCGTCTGCTGAATTGGGCTGAGCCCTGATGAGCCCTACGTACAAAGGTGGCTAGGAATAGCCACCACAATAATCTTATTGTACACCTCAACAATTTGAGATAATATGTGCCCCACCCTGTTTCCCTGAGCACCTACGGCAGTACTACCTTTCACGGTCTCATTAAGTTCACCCACCAATGGGGATTAAAAGCCCCGCCAACATAAAGCACGTCCACCAACTTGAATACGGAGTCCCTTTCCGGATCCAACGCCATGAAAGAGGCCCCCGCCACAGCACCAAACACTGCCCCGCCCCTCTCCCCATGATCACGTCCTTCAAAGCAGGGGCCTCACCATTGCACCTCGGGAGGGCGGGGCCGAAGCACGTCAGCTCCCCCATTAAACCTGCTGGCTGCTGCCATCAAAGTTGCCAGGGCGAGGCAGACATGCAGGAGAAATCACTCCCCCCACCAGCCCTGGTTTCGATTGAAACGAGAGGCGAGGGGAAAGCGAAGATAGCAGGAACAGGAAAAAGGGAGAGCTCGGTCTGGTTAGCGATTCGATGCTGCAGAATGAGAGCTTCGGCGCTAGCATGCTCTTTCTTTTCTTGTTTATCTAGCGACAGAATGATATGCTTCGTGTTGCTCCGTAAAAGCGGCGAGATGGCGCGAGAAGCGAGCACGGGCGGGCCGGGGGGCGGCCGTGCGTGGGGAGGAGCGAGCAGTGCGCAAACGCGCGGCGCAGCAGCGGCTCTTCCTCCCCCACCACTACAACTGGAGCAAATCATGAGATGGGGGGTCTTTTGAGCTTTTGAAAAATTCGCACTTTTCATGAGGGCACCGGCAAGAATGCCTCCTAGCTTAGCTTTTATAGGGGTGTGATCATCATGGAGGTAAGCGGTGGAAGAGGACGTCCGAGGTGGGTATTTGGGAGGGTGAACATTTGCTTCTCTCTGTTTGGTTGCTGTCTGTCTTAATTAGAAGTCCTGTGGGTGGGTTCCGTTAACCCTCTTTTTTTTAAAAAAAAAAATTTCTTTTGAACTTTAGAAGAAGCTTTCACCGGATGTTCGAGCGTGTCTGAT
The DNA here is from genome assembly GCA_014218235.1 of Colocasia esculenta. Taxonomy (NCBI): domain Eukaryota; kingdom Viridiplantae; phylum Streptophyta; class Magnoliopsida; order Alismatales; family Araceae; genus Colocasia; species Colocasia esculenta. The sequence goes on along the minus strand of CM024757.1, from coordinate 25,982,105 downwards.
TAGATTCGAATTTTAAGTGTTTTCATTCTTTGAGCCTCTCATTTCGATAAAAGAATCGTACAGCTCTTCAAAGCCACCGACGTAGATTAAAATTTGAGTCTGTTCTTAGCTTCCAAATCGAACACTCTCAATTATAAGAAAATTTGTAGCATTGAGTGTAGTAAGCTAGCATCTAAGGTGGCATCTGCGTGACATCATTTTGGATGTCACGTGGGAGTTGCGGAGGCGGTGGGGAGCGTCGGTGGAGGCAGCGATGACCGACGACTAATGGCGATCGGTGACAACCGGCGGTTGGTGGTGGTGATTGGCAGCCGAAGGTGGTGATCGATGATTGGGATCTAAAATATAAATTTTAGAATATAAAATAAAAATCTTAAGCTCCAAAATATAAATTTGAGACTTCAAAATACTACTATTAGAATTTAAAAATATTAACTGACCTTTTAATATTTAGACTCTTAAATACAAATCTTGGACCCCAAAATGTAAATTTTGGGCTCCAAAATACTATCTTAGAGTTTAAAAATATTGACTGAACTTTTAATATTTAGACTCTAAAATAAAGATATTAGACTCTAAAATATTTACTAGGACTCTTAAACGCAAACTTGGGTTCTAAAATATATATTAAGATTCAAAATATTAAATGAATTTTAATATAATTTGGACTCCAAAATAGAGATTTTGGGCTCCAAAACACACATTATGGCTCCAAAATACAAATGTGGCTCTAAAATGGTGATTTTGGATTCCGCCATCGCTGATCGCCATCGATCGCCGCGGTCTATCGTTAACTGCCATGCGTTGGGCGCCACGCGGGCTGCCGTCTGAGTCTTAATACACTTTCTGCATTGGAGCAAGTGTAATAAGTCTCCTCAAATAACTTATTAAATATAATTAAAGTTGGGTTTTTAACTACTTACATTAATTATAACTGCACCCAACCCATGCTTTTCATATCGCTGTATATTATTGATGGAGAAATGCTTAGCGAAAGAGCACATTTACATGCCAATTGTAAGTGGGCTCATAAAAGTTTGAGTTGGGCTCATAAATTTTAGTTTGGACTCATAAATATTTGGATTGAGCTGATAAAATGATGTGTTATGTCACATTGATCTATTTTAGGTGGACCGATAGAGTATTCTTGATAAAGGCATTTTTCATAATTGATGGAAAGTATATGGGACATCAATAATGTGGCGTATGACGTTTTGCGGATCCCCTTTAGTGGGTCTCGTGGTCATTGTGAGCCTTGTATGGCTTGCACGCCTCTGTGTGAGTTGTACTTATTGTGTTGGAGTGTTTTTAGGTCCTTAGTTTCGAGTGGTTTAAGCCGTGAGCTCTAGTTGTAAATGTGTTCGAGGTGTTCGCCGCGTTCTTATCACGATCTAAGTAGGTGACATGTTCATATCCCTATCGCGTTCGGCTTACTTGACACGTTTATTGGCAATTTGTGAAGAGATATGTGTCCCTTAGGGATGTGTGGCACCCTTCGGTGTTGTGGTCCCCTGATAGACCGTGTTGATATCGCGCTCTATCTAGACGACGCATTCTAATTTCTGGTGCTTCTTTTAGGTTGGGTGCCTACAGAACGAGGATTTTCACCTCTGTTCTGCAGGGCGAGTTCCTAGAGCAGGAACATCATGGATCTTGGCTTTCTGGATTGTGTAAGAGTTTTTGGGAGCCGGATTTGTGTAGGAGGAGGTGGCCAGATCACATGAAGGCCCCAACAGGCTTCGTTCTTCGTTGTTTGGTAGAGTGGTTCTTCTCCTTCCAGGTTCTTCACGAGTTTCTAGGGTCTTATAGCTTGAACTGCTTGAGGATAGCAGGTTTTGATTGAGGTTTACCTCATTATATAGTGGTTGTAATCTATCTTCCATGTTTTAATAGATAGATATCATGTGTAGGACTAGATAAGGTGATTAGTATGTTTTAGAGGTTGTTTATGGTATTAGGAGCATGCTTTAGACATATTTTACTGTTTTAAGTTTGTACAGTCATATGGAATGTCGATTTGTGTAGTTTGGAGGTGATTTCTGGGTGGGACTATGTGTCTCGAGTATTATGTCTGATGTCGTGGTCAGGGGGTCAGATCTGTTGGTGTCGCGGTCCCTTTGTCTGCCGTATTAAGGCTTTGGTGTCACGGTCAAGGGGTAAGATGCATTATTGTAGCAGTCCCTTAGTGTGATGTGTTGGACCGAAATGGAGCTAAAATGTCTTAGAGGGGGGTGAATAGGACTTCCTTATTCTAAGATTTCTGCTAACAATAGTTAGATATGAAAATCACTAATCAGAATGATGTTAGAGGTTAGTGTAGTGTGTGAAATAAATGTAGATAAGTGGAAGCAAACACACACAAAGGAACAAGCGATTTATCCTAATTCGGATCTCCTCTTAATGAGAGTCCTACATCCAGTCCCCAAGCAACTCTTGAGATTTTCCACTAAGCACCAAGAAAATCTTGGTCTTCCCTTCAACAAGGGGTATACAACACTTGCTTCTAAGCATGTCTTCCCTTCACCAAGGGGAAACACACCTCCTACCCAAGTAGGCCCTCCCTTCTGCAAAAAGGGGAAATAGAGGGAACAAACCCCCTGCCAGTTACAAGATCTGAAAATTCTTAGATGGGTGCTGAGCTATAAGAATGTAAGTAAGAAAGACTCTACTCTTCCTAACTATAAGTGAACTGGCTAGAATGATCTAATGAAGATTGTCCACACAACTGAATAAGGCTTCAGAACTACAAGGAATGAGCTTGCAAAGGAAGAAGTGTTGGCCTTCTTGTGTTTCTAACTCTCTATTTCTCTCTGTGTTTTTCCTTGTGTATGTATGTGTATCCATTTTTTTTCTTCAAGAGCTTCGACTTCTTTATATAGAGCCTTCAGAGTCTTCTTCGACTATCCGTTTGAATTTGACTGTTTGAATGTGAACATTTAAACTGAAACAAGTTGCTCTTAAGTGTAATGCATTTCAAGTCTTCAATCTAACAATCAGTTGGATTACCATTCAAGTATGGCGTGCACGCTCCTGAAGCACGTCGTATTAAATACCTGCATGTACGAAAATGTGCAAAGACACCTTCTTTCTTCCACGAGATATCCTGTGTTAGGATAATAGCAAATGATACATTAGACAAAAGGAATAAAAGGTAAAGCATTAATGAATCCTTTCTATTCCAAAGAAGGTACATTTTCTAAAATGTGCAAGAGTTGTTACATGTTTAAATAGAATGGACGTTCGTTTGGCGTGTTGGCTACAGAACACTTACATAAAACATTAAGAGCTTTGTCAGAATAGAAAGATGTTTGTAGATTTCTTTTGCTTTAAATGAATGGAATTCTAAAATGACAAGATTATTTGAATGCAGTAAATCAAAATGTCTTCTTTAGGCTCTTAACTAATGAGAGTTTACAATTTATAATAGTATCAATCAAAGGACAACATGTCCACATAGATTTGATTAAAAAGAATGCACTAAGTACTTAACTTCTAGAAATGATAAGTTTAAGATTGAAGACGTCATTAGTGCGAGTCAAAAATATAATAAAGAAATAGTTGAATTCGACTCTTAGATGCTGATAACAGTCAGAGTTGGGCTTCGACTGCTGAGACCTTTATACAACAATCGATGTTACACTTCGACTGGCCATGAGTCGAAGTAGGACTTTGACTTATGTATAAATCTTCTGCCAGTTGGAGTTGGACTTCAACTTCTGAGACCTTTATACATCAATAGATGTCATACTTTGACTGGTCATGAGTCGAAGTAGGACTTCAACTTACGCATAAGTCTTCTGTCAGTCGGAGTTGGACTTCGACTAATGAGAGCCTTACACTATAGTTAATGTTATACTTTGACTTCCCAATGAGAGTCAATTTTATACATGGCAAATTATTCTCACTTCCTAAGACTTTTATAGAGAAGAATATGATGCATTTAATATAGAGAGTAAATATTGATTGCAAGTAATTCTAATAATGCATAATCATATGGATTTGTTAATTCAATAAGATTTTGTCATAATCAAGGCATTCTGTAATTGTCTACATGATTGAATATGTGCTCAACATAACGCATTAATGTTCATCTCATAGGGTATCAGACTACCACATTCTTGTTGATGTGTCTATGTGCGATGTGTTCTGTTGGCCCTTTATGTACGACAGCAAGGTAACCTAGAGGGGGGTGAATAGGTTTTTCTGAAATCTGAAATCAAAACGTGAACACTTAAAAGTTTGGTTAGTGTTAGTGTGATGAAGAGTGGCAGTGTGGAAGCAAAAGAACAATCACACAAAAGGACACAGGAGATTTATCCTGGTTCGGCCCTTTCCACATGGAAGTCCTACGTCCAGTCCCCAAGCAAACTCTTGGGATTTCACTAACCGAAGGTACAGTCCCCTTCAAGGACACTACAACACCCTGGATACCCCACCAGGTATTCTTCTCTTTCCCGGGCAAGAAGGCAACCCACTTCTTTTCTAGGCTCAGAAGCAAACCTACTTCTTTTACAGGTTCAGAAGTAAACCTCCTGGAACAAACCCCAGTGCGATTCTGCTAGACTTAAACCCCCAGCTAGGTCCTGTTGGTACAAACCCCAACAAGGTTCTGCTAGACACTAACCTCTAGCTAGGTTACACACTGTATACAGTCCTACAGCTGGACAAGGGTCTTTCTTAGAAAAGAAAGAACAAACTGAGAGCTATTACAAGATGAACACTCAGGACTTAGCTCACAGTCACAGACTCTCCCCCAAGATTACAATGAGCACAGGGAGAATGGAAGAGAAGAAGGCTTGAAGGCGATGAAGACTTCTGCTTTGAAAGCTTCTGTAGATTTTTGGCTCGAGCTCTTCTCTCTTTCTCTGAGTGTTTATGGCGTGAAGGTTCTTCTCACAGTTGTACACTCCTTGAAGGATTTTCAGGAAGGCTCTTGTCTTTCTTCAGCCATGCTTCATCTTTTATATGAGAGGCTTTTGAAAAGGATCCGTTGAAGAGATCCGTTAGAGTTCTACCCATTGCTCATCTCTTGTCTTGATCACTCTTGTGGTCTTCGAGGTCTGTGAGCATGGAAGAAAGTGTTAGCATAAAAGAGTGTTTACATGAAAGCTGTGCATGCTACTGTGTTTTTTTCTTAACATGCTAAAACTGATAAGTCATATCTTTTTCTGACAGGACTGAGAAGTTACGCATGCAGCTTTTTGTCAGAAGATATTGACTTTTCATTTAGGCGCCAAAAACACTTGAACATACAAGAGAAATCGATGTGAATATGACTTATAAAATCGTTGTTTATTTATAAGAAAATCGTTGCAAGATTATGAACAAATCGATGTGATCACTTATGAAATCGTTATGTAAGCAAATCGTTGTGATCACCTGAAGAAATCGATGTGATCACTTATGAAATCGTTACGAGACCCAAATCGATGTGAAACTTATCAAATCGTTATGAGAACGAAATCGATATGAGGGCAAATCGTTGTGGCTATAAAAGGAATCGTTCTGAGATCGATTTCTTAACAAATCGTTATGGCCACTTAGCGAATCGTTCTGAGATCGATTTCTTAACAAATCGTTAAAGCCACTTAGCGAATCGTTCTGAGATCGATTTCTTAACAAATCGTTATGGCCACTTAGCGAAGTCGTTGTAGCGCTTAAAAAAATCAATTAAAAACAAATCGATGTAGCGCTTATTAATTTTGGCACTTGAACTGAAATCGATGTATATTGATTAAACATCGATTTTATCATTTTAGTGCGCCATATTGCATCAATGTGAGACTCAGCATTTTGCTATGAGATTGATGCGACTCAGATGAAACAAAATATTCAATAGTATTTAATCAACAAAGATATATATGAAATCATCATAAGTTTTGTTATCACCAAAATATAAGGACAACCATAAAGTGGTTCAACAATCTCCCCTTTTTGGTGATGACAAAATTTATGTGAATTTTCTGATAAAAATATATAAAGCATAGAGGTTTCAGAAAATTCATACAAACTCTCCCCCTTTTTGTCACAAACCAAAAAGGAAGGATCTTACCATGCATTTCTCTCCCCCTTTGAGAGAATTCTTACCATTGAGGGGTTCAACAATGATTGACAAAAATGAATAACTCCCCCTTAGTCTGTGCTCCCCCTGAATGAGAGACTCCACCTGAATGAAACTTGCAAATAATTGTTAGTAATAAAGACCAATTCAACTTTTTGTGACTACTCTTTCTTCAGATGAGATTTGAATGAAGAGTCTGTAGTCACTCCTGCCTTGAGCATCCTTGGTTTTTGATGCTCCAAGGCTAACCTGCAAGAAAATTACTCAAAGGTAGGTACCCAAATCCTTTTGGGTCCTTGATGGTTAGAAGCATGAAAATATCCTTTAGGGATCCAAACTAAGTGCCTTGTTGTGCAGGTGTTTACAGTGTGTCCTAGTTTATTGCAATGAGAACAACAATGAATATAGATTGTTTTGTTGTTCTTATTTTCTTTGTGCTGAGTTTTTAGAACGTGATTTCTGTAGACTTTTTCTTTTACAGGGGCCTTTTTCTGGGGCATCTTGGTTTCTTTTACAAATTTTGGTAGGGGATATTTTTCTGGAATCATGGCTTGTTTTCCTTTTTCTGGAGGTATGTATCTAAGCCCTTGTTTGTTATTTCCAGATTTTGATCCTTTTAAGCATAGAGCTAAAGAAGTTTTTCCTTTTGTTAATTTTCTAACTGATTCTTTTAGGTAGAGATTTTCTTCAGTTAGAGTTTTTAATTTTTCTTCTAACTCAACTTTTCATTATTTTTTCTTTTCAAATCTTCATTCAAGAGATGGTTATTTTTTACTATCTTTTAATTCTCTTTCTAATTGCTCCATTTCGGTCATGTGAGATCAGAATTAGTATTTTCCCAAACATGTAAGGTTGTTCTTGAGATTTTTTAGTTCTTTTACAACAACCTTGTGGTTATCATAAAGTTCATTAAAAAACATGATCTAAATCTTCAGATTCTGATCATGAATCTGTGCAAGAATCAAAAGATGAGTTAGGATGTACTTCATCTAGTCCTACCATGTGGGCTAGATTTACCTGCTCTTTCTCTATTCTGAGCTTGATGATTCTGAGCATGTGGTCTCTTCATTTTCCTAAGCAGCCGCCATGGCTTTTCTTTTGAATTTCTTGTGCTTTATTTTGGACTTTCTGGTTGACCAGTCTTCTTTAGTCTAGGACAATCTAGTCTTAGATGTCCAGGTTTTCTGCATTCATAGCAGACTGATTCTTTTTCTTCCTCCTCTTCTTGATCCTTCTTGATCCATTTTTCTTCTTCTTGAGAATTTTCTGAAGCTTGGACAGTACATCATCTACATCACTGTCTTCAGAATCTGCATTTTTTGAACTAGAAGAAGAAGAAGAAGTGGAGGAGCAGCTGCAACTTAAGAGCATTAGTACATTTTTTCTTTAATGGGCTTTCAGATAGTCGCTCCATATTAATTTCATGTGCATGAGAGAACCTATTAAATTATCAATCGACAATTTGGTTAAATCATGGGCCTCTTCAATAGCAGTTACTTTAGGTGTCCATGAAATAGTTAAGGACCTAAGTATTTTCTAACGGTTTTCTTCATTAGAAAGAATTTTTCCAAGAGAATTTAAACCTACTATTATGCTTGAAATTCTATTATACATAGTAGTGATATTTTCGTTTTGAAGCATTTTAAATTGTTCGTATGTGAAACAAGAATATCTATTCTAGTTTGTTTCACTTTATCTGTTCCTTCATAAATTATCTGCAGCTTATCCATATTTCTTTGGCAGATTACAAGCAGATACTCTACTAAATTCCTTTTTAGATAAAGCACAACATAAAAAGTTCTTAGCTTTAAAATTTAGGGATAATTTGTGCTTATCTGCTGCTGTATATAGCAGTAGTAGCAGTAGTGCCTTCAGCAGGAACAATAACAAAATCACCTACCTCGATTACTGCAACAGATCAAAGTCTGTGCCTCGAATGAAGCATTCTATTCTCATCTTCCAATATTGGTAGTCCTCTCCATCAAGAATGGAGGTCTGGGACTGATTGACCTTCAGCATATCCTTGAGCTGCCATGGATCTTTACTCTAAGATCGTTGGATATTCTTTGAATGATCAGAGACCCGCTCCGATACCACTTGTTGGCCCTTTATGTACGGCAGCAAGGTAACCTAGAGGGGGGGTGAATAGGTTTTTCTGAAATCTGAAATCAAAACGTGAACACTTAAAAGTTTGGTTAGTGTTAGTGTGATGAAGAGTGGCAGTGCGAAAGCAAAAAGAACAATCACACAAAAGGACACAGGAGATTTATCCTGGTTCGGCCATTCCCACATGGAAGTCCTACGTCCAGTCCCCAAGCAAACTCTTGGGATTTCACTAACCAAAGGTACAGTCCCCTTCAAGGACACTACAACAACTGGATACCCCACTAGGTCTTCTTCTCTTTCCCGGGCAAGAAGGCAGCCCACTTCTTTTCTAGGCTCAGAAGCAAACCTACTTCTTTTACAGGTTCAGAAGTAAACCTCCTGGAACAAACCCCAGTGCGGTTCTGCTAGACTTAAACCCCCAGCTAGGTTCTGTTGGTTATAAACCCCAACAAGGTTCTGCTAGACACTAACCTCTAGCTAGTTACACACTGTATACAGTCCTACAGCTGGACAAGGGTCTTTCTTAGAAAAGAAAGAACAAACTGAGAGCTATTACAAGATGAACACTCAGGACTTACCTCACAGTCACAGACTCTCCCCAAGATTACAATGAGCATAGGGAGAATGGAAGAGAAGAAGGCTTGAAGGCGATGAAGACTTCTGCTTTGAAAGCTTCTGTAGATTTTTGGCTCGAGCTCTTCTCTCTTTCTCTGAGTGTTTATGGCGTGAAGGTTCTTCTCACAGTTGTACACTCCTTGAAGGATTTTCAGGAAGGCTCTTGTCTTTCTTCAGCCATGCTTCATCTTTTATATGAGAGGCTTTTGAAAAGGATCCGTTGAAGAGATCCGTTGGAGTTCTACCCATTGCTCATCTTGTCTTGATCACTCTTGTGGTCTTCGAGGTCTGTGAGCATGGAAGAAAGTGTTAGCATAAAAGAGTGTTTACATGAAGTTGTGCATGCTACTGTGTTTTTTCTTAACATGCTAAAACTGATAAATCATCTTTTTCTGACAGGACTGAGAAGTTACGCATACAGCTTTTTGTCAGAAGATATTTGACTTTTCATTTAGGCGCCAAAAACACTTGAACATACAAGAGAAATCGATGTGAATATGACTTATAAAATCATTGTTTTTATTAAGAAAAATCGTTGCAAGATTATGAACAATTGATGTGATCACTTATGAATCGTTATGCAAGCAAATCGTTGTGATCACTGAAGAAACGATGTGATCACTTATGAAATCGTTACGAGACCCAAATCGATGTGAAACTTATCAAATCGTTATGAGAACGAAATCGATATGAGGGAAAATCGTTGTGGCTATAAAAGGAATCGTTCTGAGATCGATTTCTTAACAAATCGTTATGGCCACTTAGCGAATCGTTCTGAGATCGATTTCTTAACAAATCGTTAAGGCCACTTAGCGAATCGTTCTGAGATCAATTTCTTAACAAATCATTATGGCCACTTAGCGAAGTCGTTGTAGCGCTTTAAAAAAATCAATTAAAACAAATCGATGTAGCGCTTATTAATTTGGCACTTGAACTGAAATCGATGTATATTGATTAAACATCGATTTTATCATTTTAGTGCGCCATATTGCATCAATGTGAGACTCAGCATTTTGCTATGAGATTGATGCGACTCAGATGAAACAAAATATTCAATAGTATTTAATCAACAAAGATATATATGAAATCATCATAAGTTTTGTTATCACCAAAATATAAGGACAACCATAAAGTGGTTCAACATGTTCACTTTCTGTGCCAGCCAAAGCCTATATGTTGAGTTATGCTTGCATGACATTCATGATGCTTGTATGTTTTTGATAATGACACAATTGATGTTGAAACAATGTGATAAAGTGACATGACACACAATGACAAAATGTCTTAGACAAATGCCTACATGATATCTAATTTGAAGTTTCTCTCTTGTAGGAAAGTACATGAAAAAGGAAGTGCACAACATGAAGTAACCTTAAGCAAAAAGGTTTTGGATAGAAGAATTCAAGCAGCAGCTGTCGACAGCACCACTGCACCTGTCACAGCCACTGAAGTCCTCCCAACAACCAGGTTCTGGAAAACCAAAGAAAACAACAGTTGTCAATAGCCACTAAAGAATTTCATCTCAAAGTTTCTGGAAAAATAAGATAAGTAGCAGTTGTCGACAGCCAGGTTGCATTTGTCGACAACCCAGCTTATGGTTCAGAAATCCAATTTTGAAAGGCAGATGTGCTGTTGTATCTGTCGACAGCGATGGGCATCTGTCGACGGCCGCAGTTAAGTTGCAACATGTGAGCAACATGTGATTTTTATTAGGGTGTCCTCTTCTCTCACGAATCCCAAGAGTTGTGTGAGAATAGGACACTTCTATATAAAGACTTTATAGACTCCTATTCACAGCAAGGAGACTCCACATCAATTCCCAAGCCTAGAACAAGAAGAAGAAGGTTTCATGCTCTCTGCTCCAAGTCTCAAGCATCAACAACAAGGAGATCCATCTCAGAAGTCAAGGTTGGAGCAGATTCATCCACAAGGCTTCAGCATCAACATCAGATCCTCTACAGCTTGAAGTCTGAAGATCATCTGGACGAAGGACTTAAAGATTTCATCTATTCAATCTGTTTCTTTCACTCTGAACTCTTCCTACACCTTAACTTTTCATTTCACGTGTGTGTTGTTGGTTTGATCAATCATTGTGCTCATTCCGCATATGTGTGAGTTGATCTGAGATCTTGTTCATCTCAGACCTCGTGTGTTGTGTGTGGTTGTTTGTGTTGAACTTGCTTGATAAGCAGTTTGGCATGTGTGTGTGTGGACGGTGGATGTAGGATACACAAGTTGTGTAGTCCGAACCACCTTAAATCATCGTGTCCTGTGGTTTGCATTGATCTACCGCTAGATGTTTGATAGGCATGATAATTTGTTCTCACATCCTCCATACTGCTAATCCTCTAAACACATTCTACACACACATTGAGATTCAAATTTGATCTATATTCTTATAAGCTTTCTTATGATATGTTTTTAATCTCGAAACTAAGATCTATTTGCTTTTAGTTGGTGGTAATCTATTCAACCCCCCTTCTAGATTACCGTTATAACTAATTCCGCACACTCAACAATTGGTATCAGAGCGGGTTTCTCCGATTTCATAGCTTAAATTGCTTGATCTAACAATCAGAAGCGATTCTGCATAATGAATACAAGCAAAGGTTTTTTAGCTAAAGGACACTCAGTGTCTAGGTCTCCCTTCTTTGACGAAATTGACTATACATATTGGAAAAACTGAATGCAGGTATTTCTGAGAGCTCAAGACTATGAGCTGTGGAAGATCATGAGCAAGGGATCCTACGTACTACCTGATGATGAGGAAACCTGGACAAGGGAGCAAATTCGAAAGGTAACCTTGAATTGGAGCGCCATGAATATGATGCAGTGTGCTGTGCATCCAAAGGAATACTCACAAGTCTCCACATGCTCATCTGCGAAGGTGATGTGGGACAAGTTGGAACTCATATATGAAGGTACGTCTGAGGTAAGGGAAACCAAAGCTGGTATGCTTGTGTCTGAATATGAAATGTTTAAAATGAAAATTGAAGAAACAATCTCAGACATGTTTGCACGATTCATGATTATAATTAATGGTTTGAAAGGTCTTAAGAAAGAGTACAGTGAGAGTGACTTAGTGAGGAAGATACTTCGATCTCTTCCATCCTCTTGGCACACTAAGGCCACTGTCATTGAGGACTCTAAAGACCTGTCCACAATGCAATTAGATGAATTGATAGGATCATTGATGACCTATGAAATCAATTTAAAAAAAAAATTGAGGTCAATCCAAGAAAATCTATTGCACTAAAAGATTCTAATAAACCCTCATCAAGTTCCAAGAAAGAAATTGAACAAGAAAGTAACGAAAATGAAATGTCTAGTGAAAGTGAAATTGATGAGATGACCATGTTGACTAGACAATTCAAAAAATTCCTCAAGTTCAGAAAGAAGGGGCCAGGTAACTTCAAAACTCTTCCTAAAAGAAATTTTGCAAACAAATTCGATGCAAACAAGAAAAATGACATAGTTGTCTACTATGAATGCAAAAAATAGAGGCACATGAGAGGTGAATGCCTAGAGCTCAAAAGGAAGCTGATAAAAAAGAAATCTTCATACAAGAACCCCAGGGCCATGATGACAACCTGGAGTGATGAAGATGAAGACGAATGTGATCAAGACGACTCTGATAATGAAGAAATCAAGTGCTTGATAGCAAGGAGTGATAACTCCAATGAGGTAAACTCTTCCTTTGAAAGCTATACAGTTGAAGAATGGGAAGAGGCATATACCATGCTATTTGAAAATTTCTATGAATATAAATCTGAAAACAAAGCATTGAAAAAGAAAATCAATAATCTTGTGCATAACCCAAGTACTGATGAACAAGTTGTAATTTTGAACAGAGAAATAGAGTTACTGAAAAATGAAAAAGAAAATTTTCTTGTGAAATGGACTGCATGAAAGTAAAATTTCAAGAGAATGAAAAGAAAAACAAACTCTAAATGAATCTGTTGAAAAACTTCAAAACGAGAATCAAAAGATTCAGAAGAAAACGGAAGAAGTTCAAAAGGAACTAAAAGGGAAGAATGATGATTTTCAAAATTCGTCAAGGGAAAGGAAAACCTTAATGTTATTTTAGGAGTAAAGTCAAACATAACTAGACATGGACTTGGATTTCAAACTGAAAATCAAAAGAAACTTGGACAAAAATTGGTCACATATTTTGTTCAATGCAATCCAAGTGTAAGTAAACAAGTTCATGTTAATAACAAAGATCAGAATGAAAAGAAGAACAAACAAAAGAACTTGACTGTCAACAAGCAAGAGCACATGTCGATAGGTACTCAAGTCAGAAACTGAACTGTCGATAGGTATGAAAATATGTTGACAAATCCAAACCAGTAAAAACTGTAAAGGACAATAGAATTCAAAGATTCAATACAACAACAAAAGAATTTCAAAAATTCAAACTCCATCATGTAACTGTTGTAAAAAGCTTAGTCATATTGAGTCACAATGCTGGAACAAACTGAGCATGATGAAATGCAAACAACTGTGGATTCCTAAGTATTTACTTTCTGGCATGAATGAAAGAATGGGACTCAAAGTAATTTGTGTACCAAAACTCTTTTTCTGATTTGTCGTTGCAGGAATGCCTAGCAGCCCAAAATCAAAACAAGTGATACTTGGACAGTGGCTACTCGAGGCACATGATGGGAGATAAAGAAAATTTTTGTTTGTTGGTTGAAAAAAATGGAGGTCAAGTCGTTTTTGGAGGTAACAATAAAGGCCAAATAATTGGCACAGATAAGGTAGGTAATAATGCTTCTAACTCCATTGAGAATGTGTTGCTAGTTGATGGTCTCAATCACAATCTGCTGAGTATTAGTCAATTATGTGATAAAGGCCACAAAGTTATTTTTGATTCAGAAGCATGTCAAATCATTGATAAAAAATCTGGTAGTGTCAATTTTTTTGGAAAAAGAGTCAATAACATTTATCTAATTGATCTAGATGAACCAAAAAAATAAAACTTGTGTCTTGTTGCAAATTAAAAGAATCAACTTTCTTTACGGCATCTCAGGCTAGGCCATGCAAGCTTCAATATTTTGAACAAAATCATGAGAATGAAATTGGTAAATAGACTTCCTGAAATTCACTTTAACAAAAATTTGAGCTTTTGTGATGCATGTGCACAGGGTAAACAGACTAGAAAATCTTTCAAATCTAAGGCACCTATAATCACTTCAAAACCTTTTGAGTTGTTGCACATGGATCTTTTTGGACCTACAAGAACACTTAGTCTGAATGGCAAATGTTTTGGCTTTGTCATTGTAGATGATTTCTCCATGTTTACTTGGGTCAAATTTCTAGCTCAGAAAAGTGAAACAATGAAAAACTTTGAAGATTTCTTTAACAAGTTGAGCATGGAAAAACAAACAAAATATGCTCAATTCTTACTGATCATGGGGGAGAGTTTGATAATAATCTATTCTTTGACTTCTGCAGGAACCAAGGCATTGAACATAAATTCTCCTCTTCAAGAACTCCAGAACAAAATGAAGTAGTGGAGAGAAAGAACAGAACCTTGGTGGAAATGGCTCATACACTTCTGGTGGAAAGTCAACTCTCAAGGAGCTTTTGGGCAGAAGCTGTGAACACATAATGCTACATATTGAACAGAGCCATGGTAAGACCTGTAATGAAGAAAACCCCATATGAACTCCTGAAAGGTAAGAGACCAACATTGGATATTTCAGAGTTTTGGTTCCATAGTCTTCATTCACAATAATGACAAAGTTGATCTGAACAAATTTGAAGCCAAAAGTGATCCAGAAATCTTCTTAGGTTACTCTGAACACTCTAGAGCCTATAGAGTGTTTAACACCAAACACAAAACTGTGGAAGAGACTCCACATGTTATCTTTGATGAGATTCATGCAAAAATTGGCAATTCAAATGATCACAGGTATGATGATGAAGAAGGAGAAATACTTGAAGAACAAGCTGACAAGAACCTGTCAACAGACCAAATAGAGGCTATCGACAGACCTGAAGAACATCAACAAAGTGAGTCAACAATAATAAATATCAGGTATTCAGAGGCTGTCGACAGACTTGAAGAAAATCAATAAAGTGAACCCAACAATTACAAATGTCAGGTATTCAAAAGATCATCCACTTGAAAATGTCACTGGGAATGTAAATGATAGAGTTCAAACTAGATCATACTTTAGAAATATTGTTGAACAAGATCATCTAGCATTTATTTCTCAAGTGAAACCTAAAAACATTGAAGAAGCTTTAAAAGACAACTTGGATAGATGTCATGCATGAAGAACTTTGTCAATTTCAAAGGAATAATGTACGGAGCTTAGTCCCTAAAGTCCCAGAAATCTCAATAATTGGAACAAGGTGGGTGTTTAGGAATAAAGCTAAATGAAGAGAGAAAAGTTGTTAGGAACAAAGCTAGATTGGTTGCAAAAGGATACAATCAAGAATTTCGGGTAGACTTTGAAGAATCCTTTGCACCAGTATCTAGGCTAGAGGCAGAATCTTGCTAGCATATGCATGTTCCAACAAATTCAAGCTATTTCAAATGGATGTCAAAATTGTCTTTCTAAATAGTTACATCAAAGAAGAAGTCTTTGTCTCACAGCCACTTGGATTTGAAATTCTTGATAAACCTAACCATGTTTACAAATTGCACAAAGCTCTCTATGGTTTGAAACATGCACCAAGAGCGTGGTATGACCGATTGAGTAATTTTTTGGTTAGTAAAAACTACTCCAGAGGTAAGGTGGACCAAGCTCTCTTTACAAAATGTGTTCACAATCATATAATTGTTGTTCAAGTGTATGTGGATGACATTATCTTTGGTTCCACTAACCACTCACTGTGTGAAGAATTTTCAAAAACACATGCACAGTGAGTTTGAGATGAGTTTAATGGGAGAGTTACAATTCTTCCTTAGCTTGCAGGTCAAACAATATGAAGATGGTTTCTTCATCAATCAAGAGAAGTATGTCAAGGAGCTACTAAAGAGGTTTCAGTTCGAACAAGCTAAGACAGCATCTACACCTATGAGCACAAGTGTAAAATTGAAAAATGATGAAAAAGGTAAAATGGTAGATGCAAAACAATACAGAGGTATGATTGGCTCTCTCTTTTATCTTACTGCAAGTAGACCAGACATTCAATTTAGTGTTTGTCTATGTGCTAGATATCAGTCTAGTCCTAGAGAAAGCCACTTAATTGCAGTTAAGAGGATCTTTAGATATCTCTCGGGTTCATTTGATTTGGGTTTATGGTACCCAGCTAGTTGTAATGTTGATTTGATTTCATATTCTGATGCTGACTATAGTGGTTGCAAAATTGACAGAAAAAGCACTAGTGGGTATTTCCAATTTCTAGGAGGTTGCATAGTGTCGTGGGCATCAAGAAGTAACACTCGGTTGCACTCTCCACTGCAGAAGCAGAATATGTTGTTGCAGGGAGCTGTGCAGCTCCAGTGTTGTGGATCAAGAGTCAATTGTGTGATTACTGATGATTCGCTTATCCCCATGTAATTTAAATGAATTACATATCTATTTTGGTGATTAACAAAACTCAGATATAGTTTAATCTAACAAGATTTCTATGAGATTTAAGCACAGGAAGCAAATCAAGGAAATACAAGCAAAATCAGTGAGTATTTATCACCCTGTAGCATTTACAATTCAAAGCATAAAATTTTTCTAAGTACACATCGACTTTCTAGTTGTTATAACGATTCCTTAGAATCATAACGATTTCCTCATTCACATCGATTTTTGGTTCTATAACGATTTCATAAGTCATCGACATCTATTTGAAGTCTATTTTATAACGATTCGCTAAGTGATCGCATCGATTTCGATCTCAGAATGATTCGCTAAGTGATCGCATCGATTTCGATTTCAGAACGATTCGCTAAGTGATCGCATCGATTTCGATCTCAGAATGATTCGCTAAGTGTTCACATCGATTTCGATCTCAGAACGATTCACTAAGTGATCGCATCGATTTCGATCTCGCAACGATTTGATAAGTGAGAACAACGATTTGCTCTCACAATGATGTGGTTCATAAGGATTTGGTCGTCGCATCGATTTGATAACTGAGAATAACAATTTGCTCTCACAACGACTTGGTTCATAACGATTTGGTCGTCGCATCGATTTGATAAGTGAGAACAACGATTTGCTCTCACAACGACTTAGTTCATAACGATTTGGTCGTCGCATCGATTTGATAAGTGAGAACAACGATTTGCTCTCACATCGATTTGGTCTTTATAACAATTCGTTAAGTCTCATATCGATTTGATCTTTTATAACGATTCGATAAGTTACACAACGACTTGGTCACTGTAACGATTCGATAAGTTACAACAACGACTTGGTCGCCGTAACGATTCGACACAGCAAACAATGATTTGCTCACTGCATCGACTTGATAAGTGAAACAATGATTTGCTTATAACGATTTGGTTATAATGATTTGCTCATAGTGTCACAACGATTTGTTATCCAGAACGATGTGGATATGGTTGCAATAACGATTTGTGCGTACAACGATTTGTTGCGAAATGAGCAACTTCGCATGAACAATGACTCACTCACACAATGATTCTATAAGTCATGTTCATATCGATTTCATGAGTTATAACGACTTGATATTTAAATATCTTGACAAGTCAAAGTCATCCCACATATTTCTCTTTTATCCATGCATTATTAATTATAACGTACGTTCTCTGCACAATGCATGTTCAGATATCTTCTATTCCTATGCCTCTACATGAAATATCTTTGGAAACACAGAATGAAATTTGTATTTCGATGTATTCTCACTCTAACGTTGACTGACAGAAAGAGACAGCTTAGCTGTCTACGTTTTTACATTTAATATGTGTAGGTCTCTGACAGCACATCTCAATACAACGTTGGACAAATGGAAGAGAAAAGGACATCAAGGAAGATCTTCTCTTTGCATGGTACGTAAAGATCTGTTGAAGACCATACAGTCTAACGTACACCAGCACTTAGAGACAACGGACACTCCAACGTATACTTTTCAAAAGAAGATATAAATTCAAGTCTTCAGGTTCTTCAGAAGACAACTTTGGAACAAGAGAACAACCTATCTACGCTCAAGAGCTTCCTCTAGAAAAATTTGCAAGCGTGAGAAAGAGCTGCAGTTTTCACTCCTTTGTTGTTGTAGCTCTTAGCTCTCAGTGTCCTTGTTGTAAAACCTTTGAGAGAGCTTCTGTATTCTGAGAGATCCTTTCCTTGTAGATCTTTGTCTCTCAGTCTTGGCTTCAAATCAAGCAATGTTCTATAAACTTGTCTAGGGATTTTCACCCTTTTTACACACCTTTGTGTATTTCCTCTTCTGGGCTGAAGAGAAGACCTGTTGGATACAGATGGTGTTGTTCCCTTCGTGTGAAGGAAGACCAGCTGGGGTGTTGGGTGTTGTAGCGTCCTTAAGGGGGACTGTACCCTTGTTAGTGAAATCTTGAGTTGTTGCTCAAGGACTGGACGTAGGACTCCTGTGGAGAGGAGATCCGAACCAGGATATATCCTTGTGTAGTGTGATTGATTGCTTTGTGTTGTTATTTACTTTCACTAACTTTAACAGCCATCGAAGTGTGTCTTGTGTGAACGTTTTTGTGAACAGGTTTAGGTTATTCAAGATTTTAAGAATCTCATTCACCCCCCCCCCTCTGGGCTTGCTAGCTGGGCAACAAGTGGTATCAGAGCGAGTCTCTTCAACAAAGAAGATCCAACGATCTGAAGAGAAAAGATCAAATGGTAGCCCAAGGTCACTTCGAAGGTCAGTCAGTCAATAGGCCACCGTTGTTTGATGGTGAAGACTACACTTATTGGAAAACAAGAATGGAGTTCTTCCTTCAAGGGCTCGATTATCAGATTTGGTCCATTGTAGAAGAAGGAGATCTCTTAGTAACAAACGAAAAGGACAAATGGACCGAAGACGACGAGAAGAAAATTTCTCTCAACTACAAAGCCAAGAGAATATTGTGTTGTGCTCTCAGCAAGAAGGAATTCAACAGAATCTCCGCCTGCAAATCCACAATGGAGATGTGGGAGAAGCTGATGATCACCTACGAAGGAATAGATAAAGTAAAAGAAACCAGAATAGATATTCTGGTGACACAGTATGAAAGGTTTCAGATGCAGCCAGGAGAGTCAATAACTCAAATGTTCAGTAGATTTACAGATATCACAAATGGGTTAGCCAGTCTTGGAAAGACCTATGAAATGGGAGATATGGTAAGGAAAATTCTAAGATCTTTACCATCATCTTGGACTCCCAAAGTAACAGCGATAGAAGAGACAAATGACTTGAAGAGGATGTCATTGGAGAAACTCATTGGGTCCCTAATGGCCCATGAGATCAACATGGAGAGACTGGGAGAGTCGTCAAGTAGAAGAAAATAATCAAATGCTCTCAAGGCTGAAGACGATGTATCAGAAGAATCCTCAGATGAAAGTGAAAGCAATGAAGGCAGCGATGAGGAAGAAGCAATGTTATCCAGAAGGTTACAACGTATTCTAGCCAAGAAAAAGAAATACCAGTCAGGAAGAAGATATTTTAAGAAAAACAAAGAATTCAAGAAGCCAGAAGGCAAAGACTCCAAGAAAGTTGAACCAATTTGCTACGAATGCAAGAAGCCCGGACATATCAAGGCTGAATGTCCGAAACTGAAGAAAAATGAGTTCAGAAAGAAGAAGGTTCCAAGAAATTCAGAAAGTATAAGAAGAAAAGCCATGGCAGCAGCTTGGGACAACAGCAGTGACTCAAACAGTGAGTCGACTTCAAGTGAAGAAGAAGAAAGGGCCAACTTGGCCTTCATGGCCAATATTGATGATAAGGTAACATCAGACTCATCCTTTTCTTCATGCAATGAATCTAATTCTGACAATTTAGAAGAAGCCTTTAATGAGTTGTATTGTAAATATAAAGAAGTATGTAAAACACTAAAAGTCAGTAAGAAAAATCTTGCATGTTTAGAAAATACAAATTCAGATCTCAAATCTGAAAATGAACAACTAGAAAAACAAATCACAGAACTAAAAAGAAGAAATGAACTATTATGTGAAGACCTGAAAAAAAAATGAACAAATAGCCCAACTAGATAACTAGGAAACTAAAAAAATAAAACGGGAAATTAACACTTTAACAACAGAAAATGAAAAATTATCTAGCACATTAGAAAAATTCACTAATGGCAAAACAACATAATATTAAAAGGTGCTAGACGGTCAGGTAAAAAGAAACATGGATTAGGTTATACTCCTCCTGATAATGAAGAAACATAGTGTGTACCCTAAAACATATCCAACTCCTAATTTGTACCTAAACAAGATACAGCATATAAATCAAATCTTAAATACATTCCAAATGAAAAGATAACTAGAATATCATGCTGTGGCCACTGCAACAAGTTAGGTCACATTAAAATGACATGCCCAACTAAACATAAAAAATGGGTAATTAAGAAGAAAATGGATGATACTAACCAATCAGGACCCAAAAGAACTTGGGTACCTAAAGCTTAGTGTCTTCGTTGCAGGGAAACCCTCGAGCATCTAAATGGTATTTGGATAGTGTTGGATCGAAAGGCAGATTGCACAGTCCTAGAGGGGGGGTGAATAGGACTTTTCTTGATTTTTTGTAATTTTCTGAAAGAGAAATCACAACACTAGGTAGAGATGTTAGTGCTTGGTGTGATGTGTGTGATTCAAGTGAGAACTTGGCGGGAAAACAATCACACAAAGAATTACACAAGAGATTTATCCTGGTTCGGCCCTTCCCATATGGAAGTCCTACATCCAGTCCTCAAGCCAACCACTTGAGATTTCACTAAACTGCCAATCAAATTTGGCCTTCTCTCACCCTTGAGAGGAAATTACAAACCCACTTGCTCCACAGCAAGTCTTCCTAAACAGGGGTAAACAGCACTGCCTTATGCAAAAGGTCTTCCCTTCACAAGAGGGGTAAAGCAGAAAAACTTCTGCAGAAATAACAAAATGAAGAGAGAAATAAACGCCTGTGTGTTGACTCAAGAATGAGTACATAACACACACTTTCCAGCAGGATAGAATAGATAAGAATTGAAATCTAAATCCTAGCTGAAGCTACTTGGGTGGTCTTCCAAAGAAGAGACAATTACAATTGCCACCCAATAAACAGATCTTCAGAAACACTGAAGATGGGGGCTCTCAAATAGTTGCTGAACACGAAGGCTTTTGAGAGCTTTGCAAGGTGAACTTTCAGAGAATTGTCTACAAGAAACTTCAAAAACTTGTTGTGCTTCTGTTGCGTTCTTCATTTCTTTATAATCTTCTCAAACTAGCCGTTGAGGAAGATAGCCGTGAAGTAAGATGATTGTTGTAATCCAACCGTTTGAGAAGAGTCTTTAGTATCCTTTGGATCTTGGAACTTTTGTCCAGAGGTTCTGGAATTTTTCCTTTTCCCAAGGTCTTCACAGGCAGAAGCCGTTTGTTATAGCTAGAAGATAAGCTCTTTGATACTTGGGCTGAGCGGCCTATGTGCAACAATAAATGCCTGTATGAAAGGACAAGACAAAGACAACATATATCCATACCTTTGTGGTAGGTGAGTCAGTGTAGTATAATAGAACAGTATGGAACCTAGTATTTTTGGTCTTTTCGGAAAGTAAGGCAGACAGACAGAAAGTTTAAGGTGTGGGTCTGTCAGTGGTAGGTGAGATTGTCAGATACCATGTGCCTGTCTTCCACATAAATGCTTTGAGTCTTTGTAGAAGGAATAGATTGAAATAAAAGATCATCAGAACCGTAAGCATTAAATGTGTGTTCATATTTTGTTCCAGAGAAGTGACTCTGTGATGGTACTGAATTTTCTGTCACAAAATATATAAAAATAATTATCTTGTAGAATGTTAAAGATCCATAGAATAAGCAGTCATAAACAAATTATTTTTGCTAAAGAGAGATTGCCATCAATTAATAGAGATTTCATAACATTTAGAAACTGACAGAAGTATACTGAAAAAGTGCAAGTGCACAGCTGACAGTGTAGTCGAATTCAGTTAGAACAGGTGATTCGATTCAAGAGGAATAGAGTGAATCGAATACAGTATGTGAATGGAATACAGTGTAAAAGATGTGAATCGAATACAGTATAACATATGTGAATCGGAGATGTGAATCGGAATACAGTGTAAAGATGTGAATCGAATACAGTATAACATATGTGAATCGGAGAAGTGAATCGAATACAGTATAACATATGTGAATCGAATACAGTGTAAAAGATGTGTACTTAGAAAAACTTTTGGTCTTTCAAAATGTTGAAACTGACGAAATTCTGTAGTAGATCTATATCATGATACAAATAAAATATTCATTTAAAGATTTGTCTTATCAAAATAATGATTGTTTAAAGACTTATGAGGAGTTGCTCAAACAGATAGTGGATGCTCAAGGCACATGTCTGGAAACAGAAAATTATTTTCTCATCTAGAAGCTGAAGAAGGCACAGTCACTTATGGAGATAATGGAAAAGGGACTATAATTGGCAGCGGATCAGTAGGCAGTAAAGGCAAGACGGTTATTGAAGATGTTCTGTGCGTCAAGGGATTGAAGCACAACCTTATTAGTATCAGCCAACTGTGTGATAAAGGACATCAGATCAGATTTCAAGAATTCAAGTGCAGCATTATGAAAGATGGTGCGGTCATTTTCGAAGCTAGTAGAGAAAAGAACCTATATGTACTTTACTTAGAAGAACTAAAGGATCAGGACATATGCTTGGTAGCAAATAAAGAACAGTCAACAGATCTCTGGCACAGAAGATTAGGCCACTGCAGTCTAAATGGCATGAGAAAATTAATAAAGAGAAGCTTGGTGGAAGGCCTACCAAAGTAAGTACAAGAATGGATGTGTCTGTGTAGGCCGTGTGCAAAAGGAAAACACACCAAGTCATCCTTCAAGTCAAAGACTATGGTAACTACCTCTAAACCCTTAGAACTTCTACATATGGATTTATTTGGGCCAATAAGACCACAAGCCTTGGAGGAAAGAATTTTGGATATGTTATTGTAGATGACTATTCCAATTTACATGGGTATCCTTCTTGGAGCATAAGGATGATACATTCGACAGTTTTGTAAGTTTCAGTAAGAAGGTACAAAAAGACAAGAAGTACAGTATCATAAGTATTCGTTAATTTCAAAATGAAAAATTTGCTAAGTTTTGTGATGATCAAGGAATAGAACATAATTTCTCAGCACCAAAGACCATAGCAAAATAGAGTTGCTGAGAGGAAGAATAGAACCCTATTGGATATGGCAAGGACAATGCTATCAGAATATGATTTGCCAAGATATTTTTGGGCCGAAGCAGTCAACACAGCATGTTATATCATCAACTGAGTTATGATCAGGCCAATCTTGAAGAAGACTTCATATGAGCTATACAAAGAGAAGAAGCCGAAGATCAGTCATTTCAGGATATTTGGATGTCCATGTTTCATCCACAACAACGACAAAAGAGACCTCGGTAAGTTAGATGCTAAATCAGATGAAGGTATCTTCATGAGGTATGCCTCTAAACCTAAAGGATATAGAGTATTTAATAAGCGTATCTTGTTAATTGAACAATCAGTGCATATTATTTTGATGAAACTAACCCTTCCTTGAAAGAGGAAGAAGATAGTGATATTGATGATGCAGAAAAATTGTCCAAGAAATTAAAGGATACATCCATTGAGGATAAGGAAGATCCACCTTTGGAAGATATGTAACAAAAGGACAAATCTCATGATAATCTTTCAAAAGAATGGAGGTATAAGAAAGATCACCCTCTAGATAACATCATTGGTGATCCGTCAGTTGGGGTAAGAACCAGAGGTAATGTAATCTAGCTTTTGTTTCACAAATAGAGCCTAAGACAGTCAATGAAGCTCTCACTGATGAATCTTGGATTTTAGCCATGCAAGATGAACTGAATCAGTTCAAGAGAAACCATGTGTGGTCATTGTTCCTAGACCATCAGATCATCCAGTGATTGGCACCAAATGGGTGTTCAGAAACAAATTGGATGAAGCTGGTGTGATCACAAGAAACAAGGCTAGATTGGTAGCTCAAAGCTATTCCCAAGAGGAAGGCATAGATTTCGATGAAACATATGCACCAATAGCTAGACTTGAGGCTATTAGAATCTTACTTGCATATGCATCTGCATTAGGTTTAAAACTGTTTCAAATGGATGTTAAATCAGCTTTTCTAAACGGTTACATAAAGGAGGAAGTCTATGTAGAACAACCGCCAGGTTTTGATGATATCGATTTTCCAAATCACGTATTTAAATTGCATAAAGCTTTATATGGTTTGAAACAAGCACCAAGAGCATGGTATGAACGTTTAAGTGCATTTCTATTGAACCATAGTTTGATTAGAGGCCAAGTAGATAGTACATTATTTTTTAAGTCTAAAGTCAAACATATATTGCTTGTACAAATTATGTAGATGATATAATATTTGGATCTACTGATGAATCTTTGCAAGTATTTTGAGAAGTTAATGCAGGGAGAATTTGAAATGAGCATGATGGGGGAGCTAAACTACTTCCTCGGATTGCAAATCAAACAAGGAAAAGAAGGATCACGATATGTCAATCCAAATACACCAAAGAGCTGCTAAAGAAATTTGGATTTGAAAGCGCCAAGACACTGTCAACACCTATGAGCACATCAACAGGTTAGACAGTGATAAAGATGGTAAGAAGGTAGATCAAAAACTTATAGAGGTATGATAGGCTCTTTGCTTTATTGACGGCAAGTAGACCTGATATATTGTTTAGTGTATGCATGTGTGCTAGGTATCAGGCAGCCTAGAGAATCTCATTTAATTTCCGTTAAAAGAATTTTAGATATTTAACTAGAAACTCATGACTTAGGTTTGTGGTATCCAAAATCATGCGAGATTAATTTAACAGGATACTCTGATGCTGACTACGCTGGATGCAAAATAGATAGAAAAAGCACCAGTGGTTGTTGTCAATTTCTTGCAGGATGTCTGATATCATGGTCCTCAAAGAAACAAAATTCAGTAGCACTATCCACAGCTGAAGCTGAGTACGTGGCTGTTGGAAGCTATTGTACACAACTATTGTGGATTAAGCAACAACTTGAGGATTATGGGCTTCATATCAAGACAATTCCCCTGTTGTGCAACAACACCAGTGCGATAAATCTAACCAAGAATCTAGTTCAGCATTCAAGGACTAAACACATTGAGGTTAGATATCATTTCATTTATGATCATGTAGCAAATGGTAATATAGACATTTCCTTTATTGATACAAATAATCAGTTAGCAGACATCTTCACAAAGGCCTTACCTGAAGAGAGATTTACTTCTCTTAGAAGGGAATTAGGCATGTGCAATTTGTGAAAGACTTATCTGTAAATAACTGAAATATCAACGTGTTTCATATATCATTTATTTTTCCCTCTGTAGTTAAGCAAAATTCCTTTTTAAAATCTTGTCTCTTATTCCTTTAAGACAGTTTGCGTATTTTAAAGATCTTTATTCATCTCGAAATCATGTATATTTGTCGTTTTCCGCCTTTATGGCGCCAGCTTCTCAAAAGTTGCTTTATCTTTATTCTATATATCCTGAAATCTGTGTTGCAACGATTCACCTCCCGCCTTCATCTCTTTTGACTTGCCTGAGACGATAACCCTTTCGACTCCGGCATCATCTTCGTGCGATTTCAAAGCTCTCACTCTTTCCCGCGAGAAATTTCTTGAGGGCTTTTGCTCCAATCTTCATTCCAATCATCCAGAACCTTTCCCCATTCAAAACCATGGTCGTTTCTGGAATTTCTGGCACTATTGGGGGCTATGGAGCTACGTTCCTCACAGCTGAGCAGCAGGAAAGATTTGCTACTGTAAAGACCAAGCTGTGCGGGCACAAGGCAGTGAACGTGGCAGATTTGGAGAAGAATGGAATGCACAACATCGTCGCAGCTTTGGAAAGATTGAAATGGACGAAGATTGCTACTCTATCAGAAGTAAGTTATCCAGACCTTGTAAAGGCATTTTATGTTTGTTTGAAGTCTGAGGAGGACGGGACCATGACTTCCATGGTCAAAGGAACCCAGATTAGGGTCACATATGATTTATTGGAATCATTATTTGGTGTGACTACCTCCGGTCACAGTGGAGTTCACACCGTCGATGTTCAGGTGAAGGGGTTAGGGATTGTTGGTCCCGAATACAAGCTAAAAGATGGGAAAATAGATGTTAATCAGTTGAATGCTTTCAATCATCTTTTGCACTTTATAGTTTGTCAGATTTTGGTCCCGAGGAGTGCCACCTTCTCTACATGCACCAAGGTGGACTCCGACCTGATGTTCTGGGCCATCCAGAACCAGAGTATCAACACGGCTGAAGTTATTATGGAAAGGATGAAATTTGCAAGTGCTCAATTATGGGACAAGAAGAGTAAGTTGCATGTGTCTCTACCCTATGCCCATCTGCTAACCAGGGTATTTCAGCACTATGGCATCAGTATGGTAGGGGTTGTTTCTGAGAAAATAGGGCAAGCTATCCAGTCCAGGAACTTGAAAAAGAGTGGATTCTCTTTAGTAGCTGGTATATGGACCAAGACCTTAGTGGCTGAGGGTGAGGCCATTATTGGCGAAGCCCAATAAGTTCAAGAAGAAGTTGGAGAAGAAGCAGCAGTACTAGTGGTTCAAGAGGAATCAGCAGTAGTAGTGCCATCAGTAATCAGCAGCAGCAGAATCGAGGACATTCCCTCAGAGCACATTGAGCCCGTTGGACAAATTTCAGAGGTTGTCTCTCCCTCCTCCACAGTAGCCTCACTACTTCGAAATGTATTGGACTCCATCCCCAGCACTCAGGGGGAGTCAATAAACTATGGTGCAAGTGTTCCAGAGGTGGTAGCATCAGGCACATTGTAAATGTTATATTGGAAGATGCTCCTATTGAGGGGGAGCAGTCTATTGAGAAGGATACAGCAGCTCAGGGGGAGCACAATGCTAGTGTTCCCGTTGATGATCAGTTCAGAGAAGACATTGTGGAAAGTACCTCAGAAGAAGAAAATGATGTTGATATTGTAGAGCCGTTGCAAGGGCAAGAGTAGTTAAAGGAAAAGAAGTGGTTCAAGATATTCCCCTCCTTACCAGGAAGCCACACAAGAAGTCTACGCAGAAGAGGTTGAAGATCAACATGAAGCCAATTGTTGAACGTCTGGATGAGAAAGGAAAGATTCTTTGTTCTGTGCAGTCAGATGTCACCTCCATCTTTATCAGTCATAGCTCATCTACCCATGAACTTGAATGCTTAAGGAAAGATTATGACAGTATGAGGAAAGTGCTCATGGAATTGTTAGTTTTTGTGAGGGCGCGTTTACCATCTCATGCCCCTCCTGTGAGCAGCTCTGGACCATCAGGGCCTGTAAATGCAGAGCAGTCTAGTGAAGAAGAGCAGCCATCAGGGCCATTATCTGAAGATCCCGCAGGGCCATCAGGGCCCAAAGTTGTTGAAGATGTGCACATGGCAAATCCAGTTATGGCAGTAATGTCTGGGCCACCAGAGCCAACAGAGGATGCATCAGGGCCATCAAAGCAGGATTCAGTAGCTGTAAGAGCAGAAGAACCGGCTGTAGACCTAGAGCCCCCTGTGTCTTCTACTCTTTCAACTCCAGCCCCTCCTTCTCCACCCACTATATCCACTGCACTTCCAGCACCTACCACCTTCAAAAGACCTCGGTCTAGACCCATCTCTTCTCCTACATCTTTTCCTTCCCAATCCACTACATCTCCTGCCTCATCCACCATCATTCCTCCATCTTCATCTTCTGTTGAGGTTCCTCCAACATCTTCATCAGCTGGAGCCTCTTCCTCTAGTCCTTCATCTTCAAGACCATCTGAACTCCCTCCAGTAGCATCTAGTACATTCTTTCATCCACCAACTCCTCCCTCCTTTATTTCTATCATTCCTGAGGGTGCCCAACTTGCACACACTGAGATCCAAGACATCAAGGATGAATTTGAAGTTGCAATACTTCGTTCAGTCCTGTCTGTTGGGACTCACATTCACAGGACAGGCTCTTCTAGCCCTGCTCCTAAGAAAAGGAGACTCACTTCTACTCATCATGTCTCCTCTGAACCTTGCTATCCACTTCTTTGGTTTTCACTTTCTGTAACTAATAAACACAAACCCCTTTATGAAGAATTTCTTCATAAAGTTGCTTTTGCCACCATTTTTGGTCTTCCATTCCAAAATCTTACAGACCATCTCACCACCATCCTTCTTTATACCTTTCTCTCCAAGGCTCAACAGTCAAAAATTTTCTCCATGACTGAAGCCAAAA
Organism: Colocasia esculenta; assembly: GCA_014218235.1. Lineage (NCBI taxonomy): Eukaryota > Viridiplantae > Streptophyta > Magnoliopsida > Alismatales > Araceae > Colocasia > Colocasia esculenta. Next base: position 25,953,942 of record CM024757.1, on the reverse strand, counting down.
TAGAAGATCAGTGGGCTTGCGGCCACACAGTTCTCTACAATCAGTTTCTTCGAGCTCGTGCAGCCAGGTATCCACCCAGAGATTCTCCCCTCTCTCTCTCTCTCTCTCTCTGAGTGGTTTCAGATTCATCATAAGAACACCTGGGGGCCGTTCGTTTAGAAAGAGATCAAGTTTATCCGGCAATACCATATGTACAACGACTTCTGCTATATCAACAATATTCCAGAAGTATAGTTGGGCCAGTTCCGACAAGCAATCTGTGCTCTCAGCTCCGGGGATGCTCATACCACCTCCATTCAAGTTGATTTTGCTACTTTGGATATCTCTGATGTAGTGTTCCTACCCCCTCTTCACTCTTTGATCATGGACTCATCAATTGGGACACTCATCTTTGAGCGAGCCGCAAGGGTGATGGCTAGAATTTCAGTGCTAAAAGGCTGTTCCCTTTCCTTTCACAGATTCATTTTCAAGCAATATCATCAGGGCTACATTAAAGCTGATATTCTCGCCCCTCTTTTATCTAAATGTGAGAGGCTTTCACCTTCTGATTGGGAGAAGCTATATCCTTTGTCAGCTCAATAGCTTCGAGATCTTAATGCTTCTCAAGCACAATCTAATCAACTGTTGCTGTCTGTTGGTGATTTTTTGGATTCCAACTCTCTACATCTTGTCCAAGATTCCTTTCTTAAATGGGAAGAACGGTACAAGATCTTTATTGCGTTAAAGAAGGAACTTTAGCAGCATCAGATTCACTACCCTTACAAGATAGATCAATTCCTTTGCTTTGCTAGTTTTGGGTCCTTCGCTTCTTATAAAATTTCCCTTGGCAGTGATGAGTATGGGACCTTCATAGAAGCTCAACGCCAACTTCATCTCAATAGGATGGCTCCTACTATGGGACCTTCCTATCACATTGAGTTTGGTGCCTTTCAAGCTTATTTTGAAGAGCAGGAACGCCAAGCGATACCCTCTATTCATCGCTTTGCATCTCTCTTGTCTCCTGCTTTCTATCTTACTGAAAACCCCAATGCTCAATAGAATTCCTCTTTTATCTTTTCTCTCTATCTTTGTATCAGCATTTGATCTTTTTGCTTAATGACAAAAAGGGGGAGAAATTTAGACATTCTGAATTACATTTCTCATTTTTATTTCCTCACTTTTACTTAGATTTATTTCAGAACGTCTATGCTTGTTGTTATGTTTTGTCATCACCAAAAAGGGGGAGATTGATGATTCACTTATCCCCATGTAATTTAAATGAATTACATATCTATTTTGGTGATTAACAAAACTCAGATATAGTTTAATCTAATAAGATTTCTATGAGATTTAAGCATAGGAAGCAAATCAAGGAAATACAAGCAAAATCAGTGAGTATTTATCACCCTGTAGCATTTACAGTTCAAAGCATAAAATTTTCTAAGTACACATCGACTTTCTAGTTGTTATAACGATTTTCTTAGAATCATAACGATTTCCTCATTCACATCGATTTTTGGTTCTATAACGATTTCATAAGTCATCGCCATTCTATTGAAGTCTATTTTATAACGATTTGCTAAGTGATCGTATCGATTTCGATCTCAGAATGATTCGTTAAGTGATCGCATCGATTTCGATTTCAGAACGATTCGCTAAGTGATCGCATCGATTTCGATCTCAGAATGATTCGCTAAGTGTTCGCATCGATTTCGATCTCAGAACGATTCACTAAGTGATCGCATCGATTTCGATCTCGCAACGATTTGATAAGTGAGAACAACGATTTGCTCTCACAACGATGTGGTTCATAAGGATTTGGTCGTCGCATCGATTTGATAACTGAGAATAACAATTTGCTCTCACAACGACTTGGTTCATAATGATTTGGTCGTCGCATCGATTTGATAAGTGAGAACAACGATTTGCTCTCACAACGACTTAGTTCATAACGATTTGGTCATCGCATCGATTTGATAAGTGAGAACAACGATTTGCTCTCACATCGATTTGGTCTTTATAACAATTCGTTAAGTCTCATATCGATTTGATCTTTTATAACGATTCGATAAGTTACACAACGACTTGGTCACTGTAACGATTCGATAAGTTACAACAACGACTTGGTCGCCGTAACGATTCGACACAGCAAACAACGATTTGCTCACTGCATCGACTTGATAAGTGAAACAATGATTTGCTTATAATGATTTAGTTATAACGATTTGCTCATAGTGTCACAACGATTTGTTATCCAGAACGATGTGGATATGGTTGCATAACGATTTGTGCGTACAACGATTTGTTTTCGAATGAGCAACGATTCGCATGAACAATGACTCACTCGCACAACGATTCTATAAGTCATGTTCATATCGATTTCATGAGATATAACGACTTGATATTCAAATATCTTGACAAGTCAAAGTCGTCCCACATATTTCTCTTTTATCCATGCATTAATTATAACCGTACGTTTCTCTGCACAATGCATGTTCAGATATCTTCTATTCCTATGCCTCTACATGAAATATCTTTTGGAAAGACAGAATGGAATTTCTATTTCGATGTATTCTCACTCTAACGTTGACTGACAGCAAGAGACAGCTTAGTTGTCTACGTTTTTACATTTAATATGTGCAGGTCTCTGACAGCACATCTCAATACAACATTGGACAAATGGAAGAGAAAAGGACATCGAGGAAGATCTTCTCTTTGCATGGTACGTAAAGATCTGTTGAAGACCATACAGTCTAACGTACACCAGCACTTAGAGACAACGGACACTCCAACGTATACTTTTCAAAAGAAGATATAAATTCAAGTCCTCAGGTTCTTCAGAAGACAACTTTGGAACAAGAGAACAACCTATCTACGCTCAAGAGCTTCCTCTAGAAAATTTGCAAGCGTGAGAAAGAGCTGTAGTTTTTCACTCCATTGTTGTTCTAGCTCTTAGCTCTCAGTGTCCTTGTTGTAAAACCTTTGAGAGAGCTTCTGTATTCTGAGAGATCATTTCCTTATAGATCTTTGTCTCTCAATCTTGGCTTCAGATCAAGCACTATTCTATAAGCTTGGTCTAGGGGCTTTTCACCCTTTTTACACACCTTTGTGTATTTCCTCTTCTGGGCTGAAGAGAAGACCAGTTGGATACAGGTGGTGTTGTTCCCTTCGTGTGAAGGAAGACCTGGGGGTTCCAGGGTGTTGTTCCCTTCGTGTGAAGGAAGACCAGCTGGGGTGCTGGGTGTTGTAGCGTCCTTAAGGGGGACTGTACCCTTGTTAGTGAAATCTTGAGTTGTTGCTCAAGGACTGGACGTAGGACTCCTGTGGAGAGGAGATCCGAACCAGGATATATCCTTGTGTAGTGTGATTGATTGCTTTGTGTTGTTATTTACTTTCACTAACTCTAACAGCCATCGAAGTGTGTCTTGTGTGAACGTTTTTGTGAACAGGTTTAGGTTATTCAAGATTTTAAGAATCCCATTCACCCCCCCCCCCCCCGGGCTTGCTAGCTGGGTAACAATTACAATATTGACATTGGATGCACACATATCTTATGTGACAACACTAGTGCCATCAATCTTTCAAAAAATCTAATTCAACACTCTAGAACAAAACACATTGAAATAAGACATCATTTTCTAAGAGATGAGGTTGCCAACAAGAACCTTGAACTTAATTTCATTCCAACTGAAAAAAAAGTGGCTAATATATTCACAAAACCATTGGCATAAGATAGATTCACATCACTGAGAAGGAAACTAGGCTTATGCAAACTTCAATGAATTTCATGCTAAATTCAAGAATAATTGATCTTTTATGTAGTGACTATGTGGTATATCAAATGGTGAAATATGGAAGGACAAGTCAGGCTTGTCTGAAAACTATCATTATGTGTGAGGTAAATTTTCCGCCAAGTATCAATAGTCTTCTTCTGCATAAAGGTCATAAAGAAAAGAATAAAATCTTAAAAACAATTTCAATTGGTTTTCTTCAGTCTTTGCAAGTTTCTCTCTTCAAATGAATTGCATGTTGGTGTTTACTTGACCATGTTGATACTCTCTTTATGCAAAATGCTTGACATGAACGTATCTGAATTGCTTGAATGATCATTTCAATACCATGCATACATTATGGGGGAGTAAGTCAAAAAGAATTTTTTTTGAGTGAAATGCTTAAGGGACATTCTTTCATATCAATCTTGTCAACAACTCCCATTCAACTGGTCAAGATGACCCTTGTTCAAAAGCTTTAATTCTGCAATTTCAGCAACTATCGACAGGTATGAAGCCTGTTGTCGACATATCACAACTTCCAGCACTGTCTGCTTGCTGTTTCTCAGTGCCTGTCGACACACACTCTTGATGTCGACAGATGTCTTATTCTTTTGAGTTCTTCTCATCTATCCACAACTCTGAGTGAGATTGTTCATTACTTTATTAAAAGGGGAGAATTGGGAACTTATGCTTCATTACAACCTTTTATTTTCACATAGTAGAAAAGGTAGTGAATTAATCACAATGATTTTGAAATAATGATCTGTGATTGGTCTAGGTGTGTATCATCTAGAACACACTGAACAAATCTAATTTCTTTAAAATGACTCTATTGAATGACACCTTTGTAGAGGCTCTTATTTCTGAAATGGTTTGGTAAGTAAGAAGATTCTTAAACTTTATATTCTTAATTGGCTTTTGACCTCAAACATTCATTGAAGTTGATGAATAAATTAAAAAGAGGAGAAAAGCTACCTATTTCTTCAAAAAATTAAAAAACAAAAGGAGGGGGGGGAGGTAGAGCAAATGATAGTTCACATACTGAGTAACTGAGGACATTGGCATCACAAATGTCTATCTTCGTGTCAAAAACTCAAACTGTCAACTTTGTAAAATGGTATGATGGTTAACTGCACTAAGTAACTGGGGATATTGGCATCACAAGTGTCTACCTTCACGTCAAAAGGTGTATGCAAACTGAATTACCACCTACCCCAAAGAAACATGAAAACTCCATGAAAAATTGAAATAGAGTGAAGCCTCCATGAATTTAATCAAGATCACTCTTCATGTTCATTGTCAAATGCTAAAATGAATATTCACTTTAAGTATCAACTGAACATCACACCAAAAAGACATAAGTAAGTCTTCAAAGATTTTATTCAGTGAGTTATCTTCTAAAAATCTACTTTGCAAGGTGAATTCTATGTGCTACATTAATCAAGATTCCCAAAATATTATCTCCAAATCATTGTGAAAAATGAAATGTTTTAATACTATTGTTTATGACATCTTGTAATGAGTGTATCTCACAATTCCTCTCTTAAAATTTGTTCTGAACACTCATTCTTAACTCATACTTGTCAAAATCCCATTCTGGACAAACTTTCTCAGTAGTTGTCGACAAATGGTTTGCGCCTGTTGACAGCCGGATTCCTGTCTTGCCCAGAATTTGAACTGGTTCACATTCTGTCCGATTTTGGTGGGTCCTTTCCATTTCAAATGGGTTTTAAATAACCCTAAAGGCTGGACCACGACTCTTCACCCCCTCACCTTCCTCAAAATGTTGCCTTCCTTCCTTTTTAACACAAACCCTTCCTCCTCTTAACCGCACCCTCTCCATCCTCTTCCTTTGTTGCTGTCTCATCTTCCTCCTCCTATTTCATCTGCTCTACTGCTCTCTCTACTCCGTCTTCACCATGTCCACTCGCTAGAAGATGGTTGCTTCCCGTCAAAGAAGATCCACGCAAGATGTCGATGACAGCTCTATGGCTCTGGCAAAGCGACGGAGCAAGCATAGGGCCGACCGCAACCCCGAGCTCAATGTCTCCCAGAACCTGAATCTGTGTAGGGTTCGTGGGGTCTTCAAGAAGATTATGCAGCCCCGTTATGTGGACTTTCCTTCTCTAGAAGACATGTTTGAAGGCATGGAACCTCTCTTCGCCAAACAAGGGTGGATTCCTTTCTTGAAGTCCCAGAAGAGATATTTCCCAACCGTTGTCACCGAGTTCTTCAATAATCTGGGGATGTCTGATCAACAGGACTACTACTCCACAGTCAAGGGTATCACATTTCAACTCACCCCCAATCTATTCAGCCGTGCCTTGCAGATACCCAACATGGGGGCTGATATCCTTCTTACCCACCTTAATCCTTCTGAGTATCATACTCTCATTACTCAACAAACCTATGACACAAGCAAAGCCATTGCAAAGCTTAATGCCAATACCTTTCCACCCCTTCGTAGGATGATCCATCACATTTTCACTACCCTCATCGCTCCCAAGGATGGTAGTCGGGAACTCATCACCGAAGTCCACAAAAACCTATTCTACTACTTCCTTCAGGGTCAACATATCAATTTGCCCAATCTTATGTTTGACCTCATCAAACAATGCTATAACAATCCCAAAAGATCAATGCCCTATGCTTGTCCCATCACTTCTGTCCTTTCCTTTGTTGGGATTCCACTCACTGCGGGTGAGTTTGTCACCCTCAAAACTCGAAGCGCCTATGACATTACCACTACTCATAGGATGGGCTACAAAATGGTTGATGGGAGAGTCACCAAGACTCTCAAAGGACAAGAAGCTGAAGAAGAGCAAGGTTTAGCTGACGACGAGGACAGTGAAGAAGAACCTCCCCAAGAACAAATGGAGATCTCTGGTGGTAATGACGATGTCCCACAGTTCCCTACGGAGCCAGACACTCAGCCTGCACCTCAAGTTCCAGTCCCTGAAGACTTGAAGCACTTCTTGGCTGATTAACTACTTCAGTTCACCCAAAACATCAATAATAGATTTGACCAGCTCACTCAGCTTGTGAACACTCGGATGGATGCACTTGAGGACAATCAAGCTCAGCTTCAGAGGCAACTAGACCATTTATCTTCTTTTGGTGTTCAAGGTCTACGTCATCCCACTCCTCCTAGGGATGACAATCTTTAGAAATATATAGGGTGCATTTCCTTTCTGATGGGCAAATGGGTTGTTAGGATATCATTTCATATTTTCATCTTTTGCAATGTAATGCTTCACAATGTAGGGTTTGGAAATCAATCTTATCAATGAAATCATATTTTGTCTCTTCTATGATCTCGTGCATTTTCTATCTTCTTGAATGTTGTCAAAAAGGGGGAGGCATTGTTTGTATTTTTGTCATCATCAAAAAGGGGGAGAATGTTGAGTTATGCTTGCATGACATTCATGATGCTTGTATGTTTTTTATAATGACACAATTTATTTTGAAACAATGTGATAAAATGACATGACACACAATGACAAAATGTCTTAGACAAATGCCTACATGATATCTAATTTGAAGCTTCTCTCTTGTAGAAAAGTACATGAAAAAGGAAGTGCACAACATGAAGTAACCTTAAGCAAAAAGGTTCTGGATAGAAGAATTCAAGCAGCAGTTGTCGACAGCACCACTGCACCTGTCGACAGCCACTGAAGTCCTTCCAACAATTAGGTTCTAGAAAACCAAGAAAATAGCAGATGTCGATAAGCTAGGACTCATCTGTCGACAGCCACTGAAGAATTTCATCTCAAAGTTTCTGGAAAAATAAGATAAGCTGCAGCTGTTGATAGCCAGGTTGCATCTGTCGACAGCCCAGCCTATGGTTCAGAAATCCAATTCTGGAAGGCAGATGTGCTGCAGTATCTGTCGACAGCCGCAGCTAAGTTGCAACATGTGAGCAACATGTGATCTTTATTAGGGCATCCTCTTCTCTCACGAATCCCAAGAGTTGTGTAAGAATAGGACACTTCTATATAAAGACTTTATAGACTCCTATTCGCAGCAAAGAGCCTCCACATCAATTCCCAAGCCTAGAACAAGAAGAAGAAGGTTTCATGCTCTCTGCTCCAAGTCTCAAGCATCAACAACAAGGAGATCCATCTCAGAAGACAAGGTTGGAGCAGATTCGTCCACAAGGCTTCAGCATCAACATTAGATCCTCTACAGCTTGAAGTCTGAAGATCATTTGGACAAAGGACTTGAATAGTTCATCTATTCAATCTGTTTCTTTCACTCTGAACTCTTCCTACACCTTAACTTTTTGTTTCACGTGTGTGTTGTTGGTTTGAGCAATCCGTGTGCTCATTCTGCATGTGTGTGAGTTGATCTGAGATCTTGTTTATCTCAGACCTCGTATGTGTGTGTGGTTGTTTGTGTTGAACTTGCTTGATAAGCAGTTTGGCGTGTGTGTGTGTGGACAGTGGATGTAGGATACACAAGTTGTGTAGTCCGAACCACCTTAAATCCTCGTGTCATGTGGTTTGCATTGATCTACTGCTAGATGTTTGATAGGCAAGATAATTTGTTCTCACATCCTCCATACTGCTAATCCTCTAAACACATTCTACACACACATTTAGATTCAAATTTGATCTATATTCTTATAAGCTTTCTTATGATATGTTTTTAATCTCGAAACTAAGATCTATTTGCTTTTAATTGGTGGTAATCTATTCAACCCCCCTTCTAGATTACCATTATAACTAATTCCGCACACTCAACACTATACTTATGTGTTTAGTAGTGCCCTATGTTACATATGAGTTCTTAGTGTTTCTTCCGTGGAGTCTTGTAATATTTGTAGCGGCCTTGGATACTTATGTCCAAAAAGACTTCATATCCAGATCTACCTCTCGCGAACAAACCGAAGTCTCACAAGGGATATCACACATACGTGTCTAGTAAGAGTATAAAAGACAAACACATTAGTATGAAGATGCATGGTAAAGTACATGATCTTATACAAATTCATAGATTTACATTGTCCCAATACATTTTTATATGTCCAAAATAAAAGTACAACTGTCGGGACATACCCCGAGATGTATACAAAGATCAAAGCTCACACTACTACTAGTGGTATAGGTCCGCCTCCAAGAAACCACACCCGTTAAAGCACCTGAAAGGTGGGTGTAAGGGTGTGAGCCTCAAAAGTCACAAGCTCCATAGGAAAACTCCTCAAAATAACAACATATAAAATCCACGTGTAATAGAAGGAAAACACAAATAACACAATCTCACCGATCGACTCACATATAGCAATTTAAAGGAAACTCACGAAGAGCTGGAAACCAAGCATGTTTTCTAACTACACAGGTAAACACTTCATTGTTCATAAGCAGATAACTATTAATGGAAACTCATGATTAACAAAAACAATAATAGTTCCACACTTACCCAAAATAAACCGCCATCTAAGAGCTACTTAAACCAGGTAGGCACTAAAAGTAAACTACTAAAAGGAAATTGTAGGCCAAGGGTACAAACGAACGGTACTTTATCAAGTTCCACTTCACAGGAACAATGCTAACACTCGGGTCACGACTACTGGTTCATGACGTCAGTATTAGACCTAGACAAGCCAACACAGGAAAACACCTCTCAGCCTCATAGCCACAGATGAAAGGTCCAACTATGATTCCACCTCTACAAGTACAAGAAAATATGGAGACCATCCAACACTGTAGAATGTCTGAAAAGTGGCTCTCTTCATTTAATCATTTGAGTGTTTTCCCCATTTTTTATAGAATTTTGTAGCATTTTCTAGGATTTTTATGGCGATGTAAGAGGTTTTAATATTCGTGTCAGCCCTAGTGGACGTGATTCATGCTTTTATATTTGTGGCATGTCAAGTCGACGCAATTCAAGTTTCCTAAATCAATTTTTGGTAATTTCCTTTTTGGCTTTTGGAAACATTTTATTGCTAAACCTAATTCGCGGCAGGACAAGCTGATGCGATTTTCACTTCCCTAATCGGTATGATCGACTTGCCAAAAATTAATCGATTATCTTGAAAGGCATCGTGTCAACTGGACACATTTTTAACCTTCCATTTTTGGTTTTTTGGTAAGCATTCGAATCGATTTTGAAAATTCAGAATCTGCGTCGGGTTCCCTTGATGCATTTCAATTCTTTCTATTTTTCAGAATTCCAGTCAAAATATGAAAATTTCTTAATTGTTTCCACTTGACTTCATGCATTTCATAATATGCGTCCACTATGGCTAACATGATTTAGTTGTTTTACTCTTCTATAGAATTCAAGCCCAAAACTCTTATAAATACCCCCCTAAAGCTTTGTTTCAAAGGTTGTTGAATCTCAGAGCTCCGAACTCCAAGCCTAGCATTTGAATTTTCTTGTAAGAGTTTGAGAGTCTTGAGGGTCTTCCTGTAATACATCGGCTTCTTAGATTTCCGTTTGGCTTTTGGGTGACTGGCTTCTAATGTGTCCGGGCTGGGCGAGCGTTAGTGAAGCATTGGGGTGGCCCGATGCGATAGTCATCCTTGTCGCGCCCTGCTTGTGTGTCGCATTCTTGTCGCACCCGGATTTCCTGTCTCATCTTCTTGTCATGCCCGATCAACGGGACACGACACTCTTTCGTGGCTTTGGTTGTCTGGCATCTGTCAGGGTGGCAGGTGTGTCAGTACGACTTATCAGGTTGTCGTGGCATTGCGTTGGTGTCATGGTCGGTTGACCCATCACATTAAGGTTCTTAATGTGACGTGTTTCCCTGTCGTGACTTGGGTGCCGAAAGCTTAAGGCCTTGGTCAGCAACCCTTCTTCCCTTTTCTCCTTCTCCTTCCTTTCCTCCCCTCTGGTAGGAGCTCCGCCTCCCTCTCTTCTCTTTGTGTGTTTCAGGCGAGGAGGAGGGTCGTGTTCGTGTTCTCGACGTCGTAGAGCTTGCGTTGAGTGAGGAGGAGGTGGCCATTCCGACATAAAGGGCCCCCAATGGGTTCATTTCTTCTTGAAAGGTAGGGATTGTTTGCACCCTTCTCGATCAGGGTGGATTGGGAGCCCCTCATGGTTAGTAGATAGCATTTCTTGCTTCTCCATGCTTCCCTCCCCCGTGTGGTGTGTTTGTGGCTCATGGGTGGCCCCGGGATGGAGCATCCCACAGGTCTGCCTCCCTTCTGGTGTTGTGACCGTGGTGTGCGTCGCGACATCAGAGGAGGTGTCCGCCCGGTCGGACGAAATCATGTCGCGATGCATTTCCTTATTGCGATAGGGTTGCTGTCACGACGCGTTTCCCCATCGTGATACGGTTGTTATCGAGACACGCTTCCCCGTCGTGACAGGGTTGTTGCGGGGCCCCTCCCTGTCTCAATGGTATCAAGATGGCTAGGGGGGACACGACAGTGCCCGTGTTTCCTCGGGTGTTTCCGTGGTCTCAGATGGGGTGTCAGCGTGTGCCCCAGGGTTGGCTTGCCCTTAGGACCTTCAAGTGGGAAACACTGTAGGTTACCTCACTGCGTTATGTGACTGAAGATGACACCTTTGTGGCTATGTCTCGGAAGCGGTGCCTAGAGGGTCACGTCTATTTAATAATGGATTCACCGCTGGTCAATCGATTATTAGCAGAGCGACGAGCTTTCCGTACCGACTGGTGGTGTTCTGAGGTTCTGGATTGCTCATGCGTGCCTTGGTTGGTCGACGGCCCTCTCGAGGGTCCGTACGTGCCTCGTGCTTGCTGGGCTTGTCATGAGTTGCAAGCCAGTAGTTTGGCATGGTTTTTTTTGTGCTTCCCCCGCCTGTTCGCCCAGTGCTTAGCACTTGAAGTCTTGTCTTGTTCAGAGGTTGTCTCTATTTCCTGGAACCCCCATCCTCATGATCCTGCTGAGGGAGTGCTCTAGGCTACGGGCGTGCTCGAGTCTACGACCTAGTTGGCGGACTCTAGTAGCGGAGGGAAAATCGAGGTTTGGACAGTGGCACTGAGTCATTTGTAGAGCTCTCTTGTTTGGGGTGGGACGCTGAGGTTGTCGATGTGTTTTATTCCCGACACACCCCAGACAGTCCTTTTTCTCACTTCCTCTTTCTGCGTTGGTTTCGGAGACACGTAGTGGTGCTAGGCGTGGGGCCACAGCTTGGCCAGGCTATGGTGGTGCATGCGTTCCTCTGGTGTTCTTTGGCGGCTCTGTCTCGCTCTTCCGGGGAGGTTAGAGGTAGGAGCTAGTTGGCTAGCAGAGGGAGTGGCCGGTGTGTTCTCCTCTTAGCTACCAGTGGTGGTGGCTTGGTTGTTGTTGTTGTTGTGACGGCATTTCCTCACAGTGTTTCCAAGTGGGACTCATTGCCCTAGCCTGCACGGTGGTCGTAGCCTGGTCGTGTCTAGCTTCCGTGGGCATTATTGGTCTAGCCTTGTTGGCCAGTGCTTTTGGTGGTTTCCGCATTGTGTGTTCTCTCAGTGTGCCTTGTGTGGGCCCCGACTGTTGTTCTGCAGTCCCGTTCCTTGGTGCCAGTCTGTGGTGGCACCGAAGTGTGTGGTTTCCCGACCTCTTGGTGTGTCCGGGGTGGTTCTGTTTGTGGGCCCTCGACCTTGTGGAGGTTTGAGGTGGTCGTGCTTGTGGTGAGACGTCCTTCTCATGTGGTTGCTCCATGGTCTCCGTGAGACCCCTATCTTAGCGGGCGTGCCGAGGCTTGTTTTCGTATTATGCTTGACTCCGTTGGTTTCTGCGAGAGTCATGTGTATGCCACAACCTTGGCTGGTGGTCATGGCATTGCATTATTGTGTTCCACTACTTTGTAGTACCCTACTATAGGTGTTCATCTCTTTACAACTTTCTAGTATAGTTTCCTATTTTCGGAGTTCCTACTGCTCTGGCCAGTGAGGGATTGGTAATCCCTACTAAGCCATATTCGCAAGGCTCACCCCCCTTACTCCCTTCAGTTAGGGGCTCGTCGTCACCGGAGCTCGACGTTGGACAGTTTGCAGAGGCGGTTGTGGCACCGTGTGCTCTCAACAATAGTGAGAGTGAGTGTTGTGAGCTCTTGTACCTGAGTGAGTTGAGATTTGTGCTTTGCAAGTTCTCAGGGTATGCCCCTTAAGGACGGCAGCTTTATTCTTGTACTTGTGCTTTTATTTAGGACATGTTGTACAGACTTTTGTATATAGTACAAACTGTTATAGTTATTTGAATTTGGTGCTTATCTCACTAGACTATTGTTCTAACCCTTCCGGGTCTTCAGATCCGTGGGTGGCAGCGCGAACTTTGGGTCCCTAGCGGGGGTCTGGGAGGTCGGGTAGTCACACTTCCATTGCCAAGGGGAGGTGACGTTGGATTGCTGCCACGCTGGAGCATCGGAGGAGGAGTCTTCACCGCCACCCACCCTCATAGCATCTGCCCTCTTTTCTCCCTCTTGTTCTTTATTTTGTTCTTCTAGTTGCATGCATCACTCCTCTTGTTCGTCTTATTCTTAGCAACTCCACACACACAATTTATCATACACACATCCACCTACACATCTTAGGGGTTTTAAAACCACCACAATGTGTGTTCATGTTCTTTCATCTCTTCTCTTTCAAGAATTGATACTGCACAATTTGTCTCTAATCTATTATTTTTCTTTGGCGGTGCTTGTTTTCTTTGTGTCTTTCTTGCAAGGGTAGCCAAGTTAAAGCCTTCTCTACCGGCCGGTCGATTGGGATGAGTAAGGGTCGATTCACAATTTCCCGAACTCTTCAAGTTAAGGTACATAAGTGATCACTTTTTCTCCTTCAAGACCCACGTGTCTCTAGTGATTACACTCCATCTCCGTGCACACACACTCTCTTTATTCTTTTTTTTTTCCCTTTCATCATCTTTTCTCCATATTTGTTTTCCTTCTTCTATAAACCCAAAATAAATCATATTTTTTAATTCTTAATTTGTCTTCGTGGTTTCTCACATCACAAGGCTGTGGCAACACGGGACTAGCTAGGGACTAGTACGTGATCTACTAGTGTTCATCCCCTAACCACGAGCACTCTACAAGTGATCGAATAGAAATAACAACACACCACAAGTCACTGCCCCATTGTCGTCTTTCCCTCAGCAGGACTGGCAACTCAACAAATAAGTGAGGGTGTCCAAGAAGATGACACAGACATCTACGGTACACACAGAACTAGGATAAATCTTGAGCATAAATGTATTGGCTCACACAGAATATGAGGTACTCAATTAGAGAGGCATTTTGGATTAAGCGTCGAACCATCGAACTCGGCAAACCCCAGTAATTCATAACTGATCATCATCGGTCACTGAACCACACCTTTAAACCTTATGTTTGTAGATGCAAGATTTGGCCCATCCCTGCGTAGGTCCATGGCCCATTAAGACTTGTTTGACTCCTTGTTGACTCACCTCGGATCCCATGTAGACGTCAACATCGATTGACGTTTACCTCTTGTTGACGGCATAGTCCCTTGACGTTAACTTAGGTTGACGTCAAGATAATGTGACATCTGCATGAGGTTGATGGCAGCATCGATTGACGCCAACCTGGGTTTATTTGTTCTACGGAACTATCCAGGTATCTCACCCACTTTCGCCCCTACCTCGGCCATGCCATGCATGGGACTGTTCCCAACAGGCAAATGGGCCACCTTGGCACTCCCTTGACCCATTAAAAGTCCAATGTGGCTTCCTCCCATTGGCCAACACTTTCTACATGGATTGCCACTTGTACAAGTGTGTTTTCTCACACTTGAGCATCCAATGCTCCCAAGCTCTACCCCCACAGCCTATATATGAAGCCTCTTGGCCTTCTTAGGAGGGGGGGAGATGCTGGACGAGCCCAAGCCTTTGTGCCTTGAGAGAAAAGAGAGAAAGAATCCTTTGAGCCTTGAGAGCTTCCACACTTCCTTGCTTTCTGTCTCTCACCATTTGGAGCATCCAGGAGGCTTCACCACGAGCTGGAGGAGCCCACCAAGCAGCCACAAAAGTCTTCAACGAGGATCATCTCCCTCTTCTTCCTCTTTTCGCTTTCTTTGTCCTTTAGTCTTGCATGTTAGTCACTTCTTACACATACACACCGAGCACATAGTGCACACTCCCACACACCTAAAAGGGGTTTTCCAAACCAAAAACGAAGGGAAGAAGGGTGGTCATAGCATTTGGCGACCCCTCTTCTCAAGCCTGCAACAGGTACGAGGCTCACCTTTTGGATCACTTTCATTTACTTCTGAGCATTTATTACACTTCATTAGAGTATTATAGAGCCTTTTTGGTCGCATGAACACCTTCAGCAACGTTGCAGAGCTTCTTCTTTTTAGTCAGCTGAAGGGGAGAAAGTCGGTGTTTCCGCCATCAACCGCTCATGAGGCCACATCGTCGGTGCGATTATAACATATCCTTGGGCACATGTAAGGCCCTGGTGATCACACCTTGCCCATTTGCTTACTAGTTTTTTTGTTCTCTTCTTTTCTTCCTCGGTCAACTCGAGAGTCAACACGAAGAAAGGAGGAGAATGGGGCAAACCAGTGAGCACACATCCTCTAGAGAGCACGCGTAGGCAGCGACGATCTCATCATCAAAACAAAACGTCTACAGCTCTCTTCTGGTGATCACGGTGGGACCGACATTGCTCACCGCAGTTCGTCAAGGTTGAGATTGTGAACATGTAGACGTCTATCGTTGTGGACGTCTACCCAGGTAAATGTCACTTCATTGTGCCGTTTAGTTTTTCTTAACGTCAACTTCCTATGTCGTCAACTCCATCTTAACGTCCATCGTTCTTGTCGTCTAGCTGCTTCTGAAGAATTTGACGTCACATGTGTTGCCATTTACTTTTACAGAAGTTGTTTCTACCTGATTTCTCTATTGTTTTCTTTTGTCTGCTTACTCCTTGGTTCCTGTTGGTTTTCAATCACGAGGTAAGTCTTATTTCTCATCTGTTCTAGCCTCCCCACACATTTTAGGATAACCCCCTTCTTGATTTACAATCTTTTACTCAGGGATTCCATCTCGGGTAAATCGGATTGGTTTCAAGAAGAACTCCATAAGTCCCTAAATTCTGTGAATTCCCTCACAGTATGGGGCAGGAGGACCTGTAGCCTCCCAGTTAACTAGCTCATTCACCCAATTTTGAGTGAGAATTAAGAGAATTGACCTCTGAAAGCTAAGTAAACACACAATCACAACTCTTATAAGATTTGGGCGTTGTTTGACAACATTGTTTGTGTAGAAATCTATATTTCTCCTGGTAACAGTGTAGTTAATTGGTCTAAATCTTAAAAATCAGTAGGTTGTGTGCTAATGACTCTTGATTGAATTCTGTTTGCATGTCTAACATTCTGGTTTTGAATATGATGATAATTTGAATGATGAGTTTGTCGAAATGGTCAATTCTAATATTCAACCAGAAGAATCAGTCCAATCATCCTTTCAAGCTAATAATGAGAAAGTTGTAGACACTTGATTATGGCCCATAAGTCGAACCATATTTCTTGTTCTCTTATTGAGCCCCAAGTTGGTCACTCACCTTGAGCCTATTTGTTAGCCATGTTTTGAGCCCATTTCAGGCCCAATTATTAACCTATCTCCTCCAATCATCATTTCAAGAGTTCTTGTCATAGGGTTTTAACCTCAGCCCTTAATGCGACGGCGTTGGGGGTCGCATTCATGCCAATTAACTGATTAAAATTACTAAATAATTGATTATATTTTCTAAATAATTGATTATGATCTATAAAAGATCGGTTATCATTAACGCGACGAGTCGTGGCGTCACGTTAGCATCAAGGTTGCGTCCACTCTGGCCGTCACGACAGCCCATGCATATCCGTTCACGTGCCTTCAGTGTCGCGACAGCCTTGGCCATCGCGACAATCTTTGTCACGTCCCTACGACCCGTCGCGACAATGCTTTGCATGCGCTGGCTCTGCAACCACCTCCCCTTTATCCTCCATTGGACTCTATCCTCATCTACAACCACTCTCCAACCCCCCAACAACAGTTTGAGGTTCCATCTCACCTTGGAACCTTCCTAGGACTCTTCTCATGCGGATTTACTTGGGCTTTTATCATTTTCATGGGCCATTATCACTTATGGATGGGATATTCTCTCTCCTCTCTATATAAGTGACCCCTCCCCTTCTGAACGAGATAAGGACACATAGCTACCACGAAGTGCTGCCAAAATCTTGCTAGAGCTCTCCTTTAGCTCATAGCCCTCCCATTTTCTCCTATTTTCCCATTATCCTCTTCAGTAAGTCACACTCTTCCTTGCATGGAGCTCAGTAGCTAAGAGGACGACTTCCACAACCTTCAGAGGCTGCCGCACGACCCAAAGAGCATCGCCTTCAGCCAGGGAGTCGCCCCTTTGGGGCCTTTCTTCCTTCCCTCCTTCTCACTTTTCTTTCAAGCATGTTGTTATTTTCTTTTTAAATAGAAGCATATCTCCATTCCCACATTTTATACAACCCAAGGGGTTTCCAAACATCCCCAGGTCCGTTCTCTCCATGCTTCCTTTCTTTCTTTTCATTTTGAGTAGATACTTCACTTAAATATGGTCTAACCGGATTTCTTTCTTTTGTTTCATTATTTTGGCAAGTTCTACAACAAGATCAGATGAGGGGCTTTCATCCTCTGGCCGGTTGGAGGACAGGAAGGAGGTCCCCCCATCCATCTCCCACACTACTAAGAAGGCGTCAAGCAACCCTGTTGCGACATCAAGAACGCGACTGGTCATGGAGTCGCGACAAGCTTCGGATCGCGACGGGTCTCCCCATCGCAACACCAGTAAGTGGCCCCTTCTCATTTCCTTTTCCTAGCACGTTAGCATTTATACTTCATTCACCTCTTATGACAACATGTTAGGTGGAGATCACATTTTCTATACCATTCTGTGACATCTCATGTTGTGTGTTTCGAGAGGCGCGCAACCCCGTGATTATAGAAGTGAGTTTAAGGGTCAATCCTACTTATGCACATGAAGCTCAAGATGACCCTGAACTCTCCCAAATTTTATCCCGCTACTCGCCTGAGAACATCATTTCTATGCACTCCAAGCATACGGTTCGGGCGAGAGCTTCCACCTCTTCACCTTCCCCCTTTAAGGCCTCTTCATCCAAGCCCATTCTGAGGCCTCTCACTCCATCTCGAGTCCCTATCCCCACTCTTTCCACCACTCCTCCTCTTGTACCAACTCCCATTCCAACCCCTCCTTCCGTTTATTCACCTTATGTCCAACCCACACCCCCCACTCAATCCGAATCTGTCTCCAAATCCGAGATGGAGGGATTTGTTAGGAAGCTTTTGACAGAATCTTTGTTCCTATCTAAACCTCATTCCCTTCAAAACTACTGCAAGCTCCTAAACGCCTACTTTCCCCCGAGTTTCAAGGCCTCGAAGTACCGCAAGTATGACGAGACCTCTGACCCCCAATTCCATCTCGCCGGCTTTCTTATGGACTCTCACCAGTGGCTATATGATCGGGTTCTCATGGTTCACCTCTTCTAATAGTCGTTAGAAGGGGAGGCTTTGAGGTGGTTTACCTCCTTACCTGCATCCGATCTTCTTAACTTTGACATTGTCTCTGAATGCTTCATCTCTCATTTTTCTTACATGGCCACCCAAGTCCCCACGCTCTGTGACTTGGTGGCAGAAAAGATGAGGTCAAAGGAAGACTTTGTCACCTTTTCCGACCCTTGGAGAGCCATGGCTTCGAGGGCCGACCTCCCCATTCCGGAGTCCCAATCCATCACCATGATCGTAAACAACACCACTCCCCTACTCAAATCCATCTTGATGCTTAGCGAGTTTCCCTCCTTTGCACATCTCTATAATTGGGCTAGAGTGGTTCAAACCCAAATCAAGGACTCCTCTCTCCCACCATTCTTCGAAGGGAAGCCCAAGGGACGTAAGGCTCCCGCGGCACCTACCACTGAGGGGGTGACCGTCAATGAGTCCATCAATGCCTGCAGTCAGCCATTAGGGCCTCCTATCAAACCTTCCACCTTTACTTCAACCTCTAGTCCACATCAATTCCCATCACATCCCTCCAGACCATATTCAGTTGTTCCTCCACCTTCTGGCTACACCCGGCTAGGGCCTAAGAGATCCCACTATCCTGCTCTCCCTGAATCCCTTGTAGACATTTTCTTTGCCCTCATTTCTTGTGATTCTATCCAACTTCCACCACAGAAGGAGGGTGTACATCCTAGGGCCGACACTTCAAAGTATTGTCCTTACCATAGGGCCCCCGGTCATGAGATCCACAATTGTTTCACTTTCCGTGATTGGGTGTATGATATGAATGATCAGGGTAGAATCAATTGGGATGATGTCAAAGTAGCCATTGCTAAGTCTAGACTGACAAGAAGGGATTTTGGTATAGTTCAGAACCCCCTCCCCAACCACCAAAACAACAACAACCCGTCCACCTCTAAGTCTCAAGAGAAGGTCAACACCATGACACATCCAGGACCTCAGGTTGTGAGAAGAGAACAACATTGGGGGGTGAAAGCTTTGAATAATGGTACCCATGTCCCTCAGTAGAATCCCAGGAGCCCTCCACCACTGTTGATGTTATCCTAGATGAGCGGTCTTTAGTGCTCATTAGACCCGCTCGCCAGGATGTTTAGTCTGTTCCCACTCCCTCCACCATGAGTCAGCCATCTTTGGCTCCCAACCCCTCCAGCTCATCCTCCCTAACTCTCAGGAGAGCCTGAATGTCACCCTCCGGAACCGCATTGTTCCTCCACCTGCACAGCCATCTCAAGACGAGAAAGATAGTGGACCTCTGGTGAGTGGCCGCCCACCGGCACTGAGTATGATATTCTTCAACACTTGGATAAGACTCCCGCAAGGGTTTCTATCTTAGAGCTGATTCAAAATTCACCATCTCACCAGTCCACTCTCCTCCAATTCCTCCAAAAGATCATGGTCAATGACGATCTCCCTGGGAGTGGGGTTACCAATGCTATTCTTTCCCTCACCCAAGGGCCTTCCATTTCTTTCTTGGACAAAGACCTTGCAGCTTCCGAGTGTCATTCACTTCCTCTTTATTTAACCGTCACCCTCAATGGGGTGTCGGTGAGCATCCATCAATGTTTGTCCGATGAAGACTCTTAAGCAACTAGGTTTAGGGGAAGATAATCTGGAGAAAATCTGCTCCACCATTGCTGCTTATGACAACTCCAAAAGGGTTGCTAAAGGAAAGATTGCTCTTCGACTAGAGATAGGACCCATCACCATGTCTTCTGAGTTCTTAGTCCTGGATGTCGATCCAGCTTATAAGGCCATTCTCGATCATCCTTGGCTAGAACAAACTTTAGGGGTCCCTTCCACCGCCCATCAATGCTTCAAGTTTCCATTCAATGGACAGATCATCAAAATTAAGAGCATCCTACCGTAGAAACCCTCAATTCTATCACGTCAGAGCAGATGTCATATCTCTTCATTCTAGACAAGGGGAAGAAACCTATCATGTCAATCATTGATTTCCCATCTCCCCTTATTTTGAACCAATCTCCCTCCATGATCGAAGAACCTGAGACAGCCGCATGTCGTTGGGAGGTGATGGCAAAGATAGGGTATATTCATGGCCGAGGTTTGGGTAGAGACAAGCAAGGTCTCGTCAGTAGTGCCAAGTAAGGAGGTTGTTATCTAGGGCCGGTTTGGGATTTCATCCTGACCCTATTCATCTAGATCCTTTCATACCCTATGCACCTCTTACCTGGACCCTAAAGGAACATTTTGTCGAGGGACCCATCCAACTAGGGACAAGGGAGCTTGTTGTGGAAGAATTGTCTGATTCGGAGAGTGAGGAAGAAGAAGAAGTGGTTGAGGTTGAGGAGGTTTGTGAGGACTTTGGCCTTCTTTACTCTTTAATTCCAACTCCGATCCTCCATGTCCATCTCCATCTCTACCTTCATCTGCTCCCTCCTCAGTTGGAGTCCTCCTCAATCATGAGTATCCTCCTCCAGCTATCTCCCTCCCTCTTCTATTCCATCCCTTCCTTCCTCGATTACTCATCTGGCCAGACATGGCAACCTTGAGTCAACAGCTTATGGCTCTTAGCCTTGACTCCAAAAAAAATGCTAATTTTCAAAGGTGGAAATGTGAAGTCTCCATTGAGCACCCTTCCTCTATGGAGTCTCCTCCGATTGGCTAGGGGCCGACTCTATTCATCTTGAGCACCAATACTCGCCCATCCAAGGGCATTTCTCTTGTACATAGTCTTGTACATGATAGTTTAGACTTAAGTCTAGGATCAAGTCTAGGGTCAGGTCTAGGTTTAGAAGAGTCTAGTTCCTCTCAGTCACGCATTCACAAGGAGAAGGGTAGGCAAGTCCCCACCCGATATGTTCTGGCTTTCGCTGAGAGATGTTCTAAGTTAAGTCAAGTCACTGAATTTCTTAAGGAACCTACTCTTGTAGAAATAGACTTTGTAGAAGGAGATTCAGTAGATGATGGTTTAGGAGTGTATTTGCTAGATTTTTATGAGGAAGGTGAGCTAGAAGATCTTGGGTCAGAAGAAGAAGACCCAGTGAGCTCCTATGTGGATGGAACCAAGAGGTTTGATGAGCCAACTGTGGCTGCGGATGAACCAACCAAAGAGATCAACCTTGGCACTGAAGAATCCCCGAAGGTAGTTCTGATTAGTGCCAACTTGAGCGTAGAAGAGGAAGAAGCTATTGTAGCTATCCTTAAATAATTTTCTGATGACTTTGCCTGGTCTTATGAAGACATGCCGGGGCTTGACACCTCTTTGGTCGAGCACCGTTTAGTCTTAAAAGCCGATGCAAAAGCTGTCAAATAAAAGCTAAGGAGGCTGCACCCCAAGCTTGCGCTCAAGATCAAAGAGGAGGTTGAAAAGTTGCATAAAGCCAAATTCATTAGGATTGTGCTTTATCCCCAGTGGGTAGCTAACATCATCCCTATGATGAAGAAGGACGGTAAGGTTATGATCTGTATAGATTTCCGTAACCTTAATCGTGCTCGCCTTAAGGATGATTTTCCTCTTCCCCACATACATGTCCTAGTGGACAATACTGTCAGTTTTGAGATGTTGTCATTCATGGATGATTTCTCGGGGTACAACTAGATCCGTCTGGCAGAGGAAGACCCGGAGAAAACTTCTTTCACCACGCCATGGGGGACCTATTACTATGTTGTGATGCCCTTCGGATTGAAGAACGCAGGAGAAACATATCAAAGGGCAATGATGGCAATTTTTCACGACATGATGCATGTGCACATGGAGGTTTAAGTTGATGATGTCTTGATTAAATCTAGAACTTGTCATGGCCATGCTGAAGTCCTCCGGACAGTTCTCCAACAGTCTACAGAGCATAAGCTTAAAATGAACCCCAAGAAGTGTGTTTTCGGAGTATCTTTGGGGAAGTTGCTTGGGTTCATTGTTAGAAGGAGGGGAATTGAGATTGATCCCAACAAGGACAAAGCAATAATCGACATGCCTCCTCCTAGGAATATCAAGGAAGTTAGAGGGCTAATTGGTAGACTTCAGTTCATTAGGAGATTCATCTCTCAACATTCAATTCGTTGTAAGCCCTTCCATGAGATGTTTAGAGGAAAGGTTAAATTTGATTGGAACGATAAGTGTCAAAAGGCCTTCGAAGAGCTGAAGAGTTATCTTTTCAATCCCCCAGTTCTCGCTCCTCTGGTCCCAGATCGGCCTTTATTGCTCTATGTATCAACCACTGAAGATTCCACTGGAGCAGTCTTGGCTTAATATGACGATGAGAAGAAGAAGAAAGCTCTGTATTACTTATCCAAGTTGTTCAATGAAGTTGAGAAGAGGTACACCACTATGGAAAGGACATGTGCGGCCGTCGTCTGGGTCGCCCAGAAGTTGAAGCACTATTTCCTAGCTCATAAAGTGAAACTTCTGGCGCCAATGGACCCAATTCGGTACTTGCTAGAAAAGTCTGTTCTAACTGAGCTTTTGGTGAGATGGCAAAGTTTTCTTAATCAGTTTGACATCACCTACGTGAATCAGAAGTCGATCAAAGGGCATGCTATTGCTGAACATTTGGCCCACCATCGCTTATCTTCATGTTCTCCCACTGATGAAAGCTTTCAAAATAAAGAGTTAGGATCCATAATTGATGGTGAACCTTCATGGATACTTTACTTCGACAGTGCTCTTAATTCTAAAGGGAGTGGTATAGGGGCAGTCCTCCTCTCACCGGAAGGGGTAGTGATTCCGCACGCTTACCAATTAACCTTTCCCGCCACGAATAATGTGGCCGAATATGAGGCACTCCTAGTTGGCTAAAAATGGCATTGTTGCTCAGAGTTAAAGAATTAAGGATAATTGGAGATTTTCAATTGATATTTCGACAATCCTTAGCAAGTACGAAACTCGGGATCCCAAGTTGAAACCATACCAAGATTTGGTAGGAAGAGTAATCCGACAGTTTAAGAAGCTCACTCTAGTTCACACTCCTAAGGCTCAAAACATTCTGGCAGATTCACTTGCTTCCCTAGCTTCATCTCTCCCTATCCCGTTAGGAAGATCCTCTGAAACCATCTCTATGCAAAGATTGAGAATCCCTTCTCATGTTGATCCCTAGTTCTCTCAACTTTAGTCTTCTTCACCTCAGGTCTATGCACTTTCAAAGGAGCCATAAATTGATCTTGATGATGGCCATCCCTAGTACTTTGATATCGAAAACTATCTCAAAGATGGATTCTTCCATGATTATGCCACTTCTTCTGATGGACGGGCCATTCGCCGCGTCTCCGCACGCTACAAGATCATAGGTGGCATTCTCCGCAAGAAATCCCATAGTGGGGTTTATCTCCGTTGTCTTGATGAGATCGAATCTTAAAATGTAGTTGAAGCTGCTCACTCTAGTGAATGTGGTGGCCATGTTAATGGTAGGTCAATTGCCCAAAAGTTGCTAAGACACTATTACTTGCCTACCATGGAAGAAGATTACACTCATTTTGTTTGCCATTGTGCTAAATGTTAACTTCATGGTGACAAGATCCATCCTCCTTCGTCGTCTCTTCATTCTCTCATTGCTCCATGGCCTTTCGCCATGTGGGCATTTGATGTGGTA
Organism: Colocasia esculenta; assembly: GCA_014218235.1. NCBI lineage: Eukaryota > Viridiplantae > Streptophyta > Magnoliopsida > Alismatales > Araceae > Colocasia > Colocasia esculenta. The sequence goes on along the minus strand of CM024757.1, from coordinate 25,930,161 downwards.
GGTCCACTCAAGGACAGAACCGGAGAAATCTGTAAGAAGTCCTTCATTCTAACCGCTACTGAGTACTTCACAAAGTGGGCTGAAGCAAAAGCGTTCATAGAGGTAAAAGCTTCAACAGTTGTCAAGTTCATCAAACACAACATCCTTGCAAGATTTGGCGTGCCTTGGGACATCGTCACCGACAATGGACCACAATTCACTATGCAGGAGCCTCGCGACATGTGTGTTAAATATGGTATAACCTTGCATCATTTATCTCCATATTATCCACAAGGTAACGGACAAGCGGAAGCTACTAATAAAACTCTCATAAAATAATAAAGAAAACTTGCAAATCTCCCAAAAACATTGATTGGCCAGACCGCTTGGTCGAAGCTCTATGGGCTTACCACACCTCTATCTGAACTCCCACGAGGCAAACCCCATATGCTTTGACATATGGATCAGATGCGGTACTCCCATATGAGATCTTCGTCCCTTGATAATTGCATAGTTATTGATGATAACCATGTTATTTTATTATCTTATGGTCCTTAATTTTACACTAACTCATTGCCATTTTATTGCAAAATGATAATTTGATTAAATTCGTGTATGTGTTTTGCTTGCAGGATAATGGGCTAAGTTTCAAGATTTAAATGAGCTATCGGACCAAAAGTCAATAATGGGAGACTCCAAAATAAAAATCTCCACCTTTTCCATTCCCTCTCTTTTTCATTTCTATTTTCAAAATTCCCTCTCACTTTTCTATTTTACAAACTTTCCCTCTTCTCACCCCTAAACTCTCTCCTCTTTCCTGTCTTCTCTCTACCTAGTTTATAAACTCTCTCCTTCCTCTTGAGGGGATATCTTTAATATTTCCTCTCTCTTTTCCCTCTCCTCCGATATCTTCTTCCCCCCTTCGCTTCTTCTTCTCTTCTACCTCTTCTTATTTCTCTCTCTCTCTCCCAGTCTCTCTCTCTTCGACACACAGAAGCAGTAGCAGTAGGCCGCCTACGAGTCGCCTGGGCCTGTGTCCACCCGCTCCTACACCTGGGCCTGAGCCCGCCCACGCCAGCACAGGGTCGCCTCCACCCTCATGCGCACCCGGCCCCGCGCTTGCCCGCCTTCTGCACACGTCGCCCACGCACGCCTAGCACGTCTCGCCCTCACACATCTTCCCCTCACGCCCATGCCCAGCCTCCCTCGCACACACAGCTCGCACAGGCTGCTGCCTCCGCACCCATGATGTTGCATGCTACTGTAGCGCTACAGTAGCATCCGTCCTCCTCTCTCTCCTCTCTTTCATTCTCTCTATTCTCTCTCTTCTTTCTCCCTCCTCTTTCTCTCTTCTCATCATTCTCTCTCTCTCTCTATCTCTCCTCCTCTCTCTCTCTCTCTCTCGTTCTCTCCTTTCTCTCTTGATTTTCTATTTTTTATTATAACTGTTGGTTTATTTGTTTTTTAATAGAATTAAATTTTAAATCTTGTCAATTTAATTTCTTCCTGTTTTTCTATCTCTCTTCTTATTTCTCCACTTAGATTAGATTTATTGGTTTATCAAATTAATCTTAGGAGTTAGTTCTAAAATTCTCAAGACACTTTTCTAATCTAAAACTTAGATTTTTAAAGTTAAAAATCTACTTCTCCATGGGATCGACTCGGCTCTCACCACTTAACTATTGTCAAAATATTTAGTGTAGGCCGATTAATTTAAGATTGGTATCCACATGTTTAACGACGCATTTGTGGGCTATCAATCTTTGGTGCCATTGCTGTAGACTTAGATTTTTTAGGTTTGATAATTTTGGGTTTCTTTTGTATACACATTCTAACATTCTTATCTTTTCTTTTGCAGTATCAAAAAAAAGGGGGGCTGGAAAACATGGAAAATTGCAAAAAAAAAATGTCAAGAAAATTGTTGTTGAAAGTAGAATCTGTAGGTAAAAAGTTCTATTTCGAAAAAAAAATCCAAAAATTTCAAAAAAAAATTATAAAAATGTAAGTTGAGGTGAGTTTCCTTCTCTCTCTCACTCTTTCTATTTGTTTTTATTTCCAAAAGAACGAGAGATTGTGTTGGAGGTAAGTACCCTAAAAACCCTCTTGATTTAGTTTCCTTTTCCTAGTTGGCATATTTAGATAATTAAAAAAAATCAATGACTTGAACCCAATAAAAAGATGTCATATCAAGATTAGAAACTTTCCATCTTTAAGACATGCATCATTTAGACTTTCATCTTTAGATGTTTTTCTTTTTGAAAAGTTTCCTTTTTTGTTGAAGATTGCGGGGACAAGGTGATCACTTTAATTTTTGTGAAGATCATATTCATGCATATTCTAGTAAGCATCTTACATTTGAACATTTTAATTGATTCTTGGTTGTTCACTCCACGTGAAAACATCTTAAGGGCAAGCCCGTTAATAAGATAACGTGGGGATTTCATCACCCTTGGCCCAAAAACAACCACCATTGCACTCACTAACCCAAGCCCAATAAAAGAAAGTAGAAACTTGACTTAGGACTCGCTTTGAGGCCCAATAAAAGAAAGTAGAAACTTGACTTAGGGTTCGCTTTGAGACTTAGGCCCACTTGAACCCGCTATCAAGTTTGGAGATTGGTGTCTAAGGCAAGAGGTTCATAGGCAAACGCCTAAGTGGACAAGTGGTTACTTAATTAGGTCCCTACGAGAGCAGGGAGAATCTCCCACTTTCCCACCTCTTACCTGGCAGTTAATGGACTTGAGAGTGGATTTAGGCTGAGCCTCAGTTGATTAGTGAGAAATCAAATTTTTATGTCCCAAGGAACCATAGGTGTCATAGGATTAATTGTTTGCTAACTTATTTGAAAAAAAAAACATCAAATCTTTCAAAACAATAAAAAAATAAAAGAAAAAAAGGGATTTATGTGGGTTGATAATGATGTTTATGAAATTGGCACATTAATTGGGCAAATTGGGTCAGCCCATTATGGCATTCACTCTCAACCTAACCCACCTTATTCATCAAACCCTACTTACCAGGCCAATGGTACCAAATGGACTTAAGTCCATCATGTTCATGGTCACCCAGTTACAGATCATATGCATGATTCAGGATGGAGGAAATATGTTGACCCACTTTACACCTCATCTTCTCCCTCAACCCAAGAACAGACCCAAAATTGTCAAGTGTTATCCACACCCACTCCTTATTCAAAGGTTGACCAAGGTGTCTCTCCTGAGAAATTAAGTTTACTCTACCAAGATTTTCAAGGAGAGATTCAAGGACCCTTTCTAGGTGATGAAATCATATCATGGTTTGATCAAAAAAAAATTGGTATTGATCTGCCTGTGTGCTTAGCAAATTCTCATGAAGGCACACATTTCCAACAACTTGGAGAAGTAATGTCACATTTGACACCTAGAGATCAACCTATTTTGGCCCAAGCCCAAAGTCCACCTATCCACAATTTTCAACAATGGGGCCAATTCCAAATTGATATTCATGATAAAAACCATCATGAGGGACAACATGCATATCCACAGCCCACTCATACTGTAATGACCCCGAGAACCCGACCCTCGGCCCACGTCGAGGACCCGATTTTCATGGTCGCCGCTCACGGATCCAGAAACCCGGAAGGACTATAATATAAATCTAACAGGATATGTAATGGAAGTAAACGCCAACTGCTAAACTAGAAGCACACACGCGGAAACAGAAAGGAGAGCGAGACCGCTGCGTGCCGCTCTAAGTACAATCTCAACACACACAACTAGTACAAGTAAAGGTAGGGGATAATAAGTCCCTTAGGGGCATACCCCGAGGGTGACGTACACTGAGAGGGGGAACCACTGCTAGCTACGGGGACCACGACTACCGCCCCATCTCCCCCGCCTGGTGTGTGTCTTGCCGCTGCTGAGAAGTCTCACCTAGAAAAGGAAGGGATGAGCTTCACAACAGAAGCTCAGTAGTGACTACCAATCTCCTACCAGCTCTAACAGGCAGAAGAATATATATCAATTAAATAACAGTAGTTTATCTTCTACCTACAAACGGAAGTGCGGAAGCAAGCTACTACTAGCAACGGTACGGGAGTACAACACGGTCGAAAACTTCGTAAGACTGCTCGTCGTGACCACCACATGGCTAGTAAACACAGACAGGGGGAAACCCTGCCTGGACAAGGAACACTAGCTACGGAAAGCACTACCACTAGTCAACCGGTCAAGTGCGTCCACTGACGTCTTATCCTCGACCCAGGTTCAAACCTCCACGTCTCGTCAGAGTGAGACAGGAAACAAGTAACACAACAATAACCGCCGTAGTCTGGTCGGACTACGGTCCCACTCCTGGCCTCTCCAAGTGGTTTCGGGGCCATAAGGAGCTAGGCAGTGAGAAAAGGACTAGCTAGACTGCGTCGGGAAGAACTCCTCAAAACCGACCTCGGCGTCCCATACCAACAACGAGATCTCTGCAAAAGACTCAATGTCGCTGTCCTAACCACCGTTTTCCCCTCTGCTCCAGAGTCTGTGACTCGAGGACGCCCGCCGCCCGGAATACTCCCTCAACAGGCGTGCAGGGACGGGGGTCCCAGGCAATGGTAACAACCTCTCTAACGGAACAAGCCCTCAAGTGTCGAGCACCGGGTGACGACTAGTGTAGGACCGTACTAAGGAACTAGCATAGGTGCCACGAGTACAGTAAGAAGCGGAAAGTGGCGAAGACTCCACGAAAACATGGAACTTCGCAAGATCTACCTGTCTCTACTGTAGTCGCGATGCATCGTGTGACGGCTCTGGATATTTATGCCCATTAAGGCTTCATATCCAGATCCGCCTCCCGCGAACAGACCAAAGTCTCGCAAGGGATATCTCACACAAGTGTCCAGTAAGAATATAAAAGACAACTACACAGTATAAGACACAAGAAAGTACATGTGCTCATACCTGCATATAACAATTTACAACTGTCCCATTACATTATTACATGTCCAATTAAAAAGTACAACTACCTGGGGCATACCTCGAGGGAGCACAAGCTCACACAACACTAACTAACTACAACTCAATTGCTGGTGGTACAAGTCTGCCACAACGCCGCTGCAAGCTAAACACACGACAAGCCCTGAAAAGAACTGTAGGGGAGTGAGCCTCAACAAGTCACAGGCTCAGTAGGGGCCACCCAAGAACCACAACAACTAAACAGAAGAGACCTCAACCTCAAAGGGTCTCACTGGCCACACATATAGTCAAACCACATTCAACTTACTTTGACCAAGATTAATCAACAATTAATATAAACATATCAATTAACGTAAACCACGAAAGGTAAAAGAGAACAACAGGACTAGCACAACACTACTAGTCTGTCCAACCACTGGGAATACCTCAACCTTAAGCCTCACTGGTAGACCACTGCCCAGGCTCCAAGTTTCACAGGTAAACCATTGCCTCGGCTACAAGCCTCACAGGCAAATCATAACCTCAACCTCATGGGTAACAGGCCTGCTAACCAAAAGCTGGTCCATTAAACCCCAAACCACGGTATATCAGAAGCCACACACTGAATGGCAGGGTTGGCTACAACGGCCAATCCTTCATACACGAAAACCATATACGGAAGCTTTCTCGAGGAAGGTAAAGTAAAGCACATTAAGTGGAAGGTCATACCACACGACCTTCACGAAACATAGTTCCACGTCAACACCAGAACAGACTGGTATATGACGTATCACTATAAACCATTACCCACACAGGGTATAGGTACCTACTACCACAAGGTACCAGCACAGAAACAGCAAGTAAACCAGTGCCGTAACAGGGCACATCATAGCGAGCTAAACCACATTTGTGGTGAGTCAACACTCACCAACCATAACCAAAACTGTGCCACCACTCGAGCACACCACAAGTTACAACCGCAGTCACAACTGTGCCAACACCAGGGCACACCTTGAACGGGTCAAACCTCGACTACGAGTCACAAACTCATGAACCACAGCCAGTGGCAAAGCACGAGTCGGAAAGGAACGACGCCACCATACGGGAACGGACTACTGGCTGATCAGGCCAATATCCAACCCGGACAACACAACACAAGAACAACCTCTCAATCTCGTAGCCACGGACCCTCAGTCCAGCTACGGCTCCACAAACTCACAAGTCAAGCAACTAGCTGTGGAGACTAACAAACACCACCACTACCTGCAGTCTCACACACTGCAGGCCCATGCCTGGCACCTTTAGGGACTCAGGCCCGAGCTCCCTAAAGTGAGGCACTAGAACAGGACTAGCTGGGGCCCAGTACGTCTACTGGTGTCCGTACCCACAACCACGAGTGTGCTACAAGCGACTGCACACCCACAAACACAAGCCGCTGCCCTATTGGCGTCTTTCCCTCAGCCGGACGTACAACTCAAACACAGGAGTGAGGGTGTCCAGGAAGATGACACAGACCTCGACGGTAGTACGGGGACAAACCCCGAGCACAACAAACACACGTGCCTGGCTTACAAAGAACCTAGGGTACCCGACTAGAGAGGCATTCTGGAATAGGCGCCGGACCACCACACTCGGCTAGCACTAATCACGACACTTACATGTTCCATCTTTATTACAAACCACGATACACATGTGAGGAGTAGCTTGTCCTGGTCACTCGTGACCTACAAGCTAGCCTAAGCAAACACATATATGAACCATATTAATAATAACACTATACCCTAACATTGGCCACCTCGTGACCTTCGTGGCAACACACACACCACTTAACATATAAATCAGTATAATATTTTTCGAAGGACAACAACAGACCAGGGCTATGTCCACACATGACCTTCACCGCCCAATCACCTCAAAGTAACTACATAAATTATATTACAATAACCATAATGATGACCACTAGCCATGCATACACATGCATGACACACAAATCATGAAAACACCACAATGTCACAGTTAGGTTCACATAGGAACCTCACTGCCCAATTACTACGACAAATCATAAGAATTACATTACGACAATGCGTGTGCCATACACACACCCAAACCACGTAAACTTCACACATATAGCACAAACGACACGCCAACCATGCAAAGCATGCTCATCTAGTGAGCACCGCGCTCTACGAGCACCACATGTGCCAGTGCACCACAAGCTGGTGCCATGCACAACATTTAATAAATCATCGAATAAACGTACTTTAAAAATATGCATCGAAAGACCTCTCGGCTGAAGTCGCGACATGAGGATGTGTCGCCTTCAGAACGTGACGCCCCGACCTGTCGCGACCTTGTCGCGACAGCAAGGTCTGTCGCCTTCACAGGCGCAAACCCTAATCCGAGAGGAACTCCACGGATTACCACTCCAGACCATTCAAACCATGATTAATTCACATTTTCCATGCTTTAATGGATACCCTAGCATGGTATCTACAGTTTCCAAAGCAATAAACGAACTAACAAGCAATCCACAGCATGAATCAAGGTAGAACACCCTACCTTCGTAAAGAACGCGAAAACCGGAGATCCCTCGACGTTTCCCCCACTCCACACGACGTCCTCACGACGAGAACATGCCCCACGCACTTCCAGAACCTCGAATCGCCAGAAAACCCCACAGCAGCTCCCCCCTGATCGAGCAGAGCCTGTGGAAGCTCTGTTCGGCCGGGGTTCTTAAAAACAACACAGCGGTTAAGAACGTGACGTAGCCCTACGTCGCTACCTGAACGCGATGTGGGAGGCCGTCGCCTTCCCACTCCTGACGTCAGCAGGCCACCCAGCGCACAACACTTTGCGCGCATGCAGACGTCGACGCTCAACAGCGGCAACAGGAACTTGACCACCAGGGCTGTCGCGTTCAGGACGCGACGCATACCCCTGTCGCGTTCACAGGCAGAAAACCTGTGAGCGCTTTGGGCCCAATCTGGCGGCCCACCAAGCCTCACAACACGCGCAAACACCTGAAACACGTACTAATGGGCCACACATTGGCCACCAAACCCGCTAAACCTGGATCCACGGGGATCTGAAAAACGCGCGACGTTACATTATTATCACCTAAAAAGAAATGTCGTCCTCGACATATAAAATAAACCACAACAAACCGGATTATCTCCTTGGACTGATCCTACTTTCACATTTTTCCGGTTGTGTTTGTAAAATTTCTTTCGGGACTGCTCTACCTTTCTCGAGTATCTTACACTATGATCCCTTTTCATATTATTCTGCCCATACCACTTTAAATCATTTCTGATTAAAAATCATAATAACCTCTGTTCCTTTATTCGCTACACAAAACTTTATACTTTCTTTTTATTCAAGCAAACCTTGAACAATCTGCGAATATTAAATCTTTCTTGCTTCCACTTCCGCTGCGCTACTCTGATCACATTGAACACTTTTGCAAAATATTCCAAAATTTCTATTCTCATTATTACTTTCTTCTGGCTTCGACTGTATTCATTTCTAACTTTAACTGCTTCCCAAATCATCTTATTCAATTAATTCAAGCTGAAAATATTGCTGCAATTTCTGACTTGCCAAACAGCTATTGACATGTTGTATTCTTCATATACCTTTCTTGCTTTACTGACATTCTCTGGCTAATCTCATAATTACACTGCTTAACTAACCATGCTCAGATTTTGCCTTTAATTATTTCTGCGCCACATTAAATTATGAATTTTACCATACTACTGCTAACACACTTTACCCTTTACATACTTTCCTCCCTTCACACAATATTTTCTGGCTGACTCAGCAAACCAAACCCATGTCTTTTTAAAATTTCTATTCTCACTGATAAAACACTGTTATCAAGACAACTTACTCAATGTCATCTTATCCAGAATTCCTTATTGCTAAACTAATCATGTCTTTCCTTATCCTTTTTGTTTTGCTTTGCCACCTCTTAATCTGTTCACTATTCTTTAACTATTCTGCTGACTAATTAATCTCACTATGCCATTTTCACTACAATCTTTCTTATTAAAATACTGTCATAGCCATAAACTGAAACCATTTCCTTCAAACACAATATCTGGTTCTGTCTGGCCTCTCTATTCTACATTACTGGTCCACTACCAAATAAAAACAATTTCACTATTGCAATTTACTCACAAATATCCATTCACAATTTGTCTTGCCTTGATTTTAATCTACTTCTGACACAATCTTTATTTTTCTGTGCCTACAAATTGCACATAATTGCTGGCATTACCACTCTTATTCTTAACACTATGACTCTGTACAAATCTTTCTGCAAAATCCTTATCCACTGCTACTTACTAACTAACTATCTTTCTTATAAAATTCTCAGACAAGTCTGGTTGCCCATTGCTTTTCCTTTATTCTTTCTTTACCCAGATGCTTAACTCTGAATCTTTGCATCAAACTTTCTATTACCATCTTTATTCATAACAGCACTATTCTGAAACTCTTCACTGCACCCATCTCTAACCACAAAACACACTTCATCTGACTGCCACGCATTACTATTCCTCTGTTTGTTAATATCATATCTTTAACTAAACTATCTCACTTAATCACTTCAAACCTGACACATCACTTAATCACGCCACTTCCTTAATATCTATCCACACAAATCTCAAATACATTAATTAGTTTCGCTAAAATTCTCAGCCATAATTCATGTCTAACATTCCTGATCACACTGCTCTATTTCCCACCATAGCACTGTTCCCTCTGCCATTCCATCACATCATTACTTTATACCTGCCTCTGCTAACTCTGGTCCTCATTAAAACACTTTCACTGATTTCTATAACTGAATTCATCAATCTCTTTAATTTCTATAATTGAAAACCTTTAAACAATTATAATTTAATCACAAACTGGCACCCCACTGTGACCACACTCACTCTGCACTATTAACCGTGCCATTTCTCTGCCATTTCTAAGAACTGCCAGTTTAATAAACATAAACACGCAATTTTCATGCAAAAGCTCTCATGAAAACCACATTAAAAATCACATAAAACCACAGACTTACTACCAGTAGTGGACATTAATCCATGTATTGGGACATTGTAACTTCAATGTCTTTTCATATTCTAACTGGACATTGCTCTGATACCAACTGTGACGGCTCTGGATATTTATGCCCATTAAGGCTCCATATCCAGATCCACCTCCCGCGAACGGACCGAAGTCTCGCAAGGGATATCTCACACAAGTGTCCAGTAAGAATATAAAAGACAACTACACAGTATAAGACACAAGAAAGTACATGTGCTCATACCTGCATATAACAATTTACAACTGTCACATTACATTATTACATGTCCAATTAAAAAGTACAACTATCTGGGGCATACCCCGAGGGAGCACAAGCTCACATAACACTAACTAACTATAACTCAACTGCTGGTGGTACAAGTCTGCCACAACGCCGCTGCAAGCCAAACACATGGCAAGCTCTGAAAAGAACTGTAGGGGAGTGAGCCTCAACAAGTCACAGGCTCAGTAGGGGCCACCCAAGAACCACAACAACTAAACAGAAGAGACGTCAACCTCAAAGGGTCTCACTGGCCACACATATAGTAAAACCACATTCAACTTACTTTGACCAAGATTAATCAACAATTAATATAAACATATCAATTAACGTAAACCACGAAAGGTAAAAGAGAACAACTGGACTAGCATAACACTACTAGTCCGTCCAACCTCTGGGAATACCTCAACCTTAAGCCTCACTGGCAGACCACTGCCCAGGCTCCAAATTTCACAGGCAAACCATTGCCTCGGCTACAAGCCTCACAGGCAAATCATAACCTCAACCTTGTGGGTAACAGGACTGCTAACCAAAAGCAGGTCCATTAAACCACAAACCACGGTATATCAGAAGCCACACATAGAATGGCAGGGTTGGCTACAACGGCCAATCCTTCATACATGAAAACCATATACGGAAGCTTTCTCGAGGAAGGTAAAGTAAAGCACATTAAGTGAAAGGTCACACAACACGACCTTCACGAAACATAGTTCCACGTCAACACCAGAATAGACTGGTATACGACGTATCACTATAAACCATTACCCACACAGGGTATAGGTACCTACTACCACAAGGTACCAGCACGGAAACCGCAAGTAAACCAGTGCCATAACAGGGCACATCATAGCGAGCTAAACTACATTTGTGGTGAGTCAACACTCACCAACCATAACTAAAACTGTTCCACCACTCGGGCACACCACAAGCTACAACCGCAGTCACAACTGTGCCAACACCAGGGCACACCTCGAACGGGTCAAACCTCGACTACGAGTCACAAACTCACGAACCACAGCCAGTGGCAAAGCACGAGTCGGAAAGGAACGACGCCACCACACGGGAACGGACTACTGGCTGATCAGGCCAATATCCAACCCGGACAACACAACACAAGAACAACCTCTCAGTCTCATAGCCACGGACCCTCAGTCCAGCTATGGCTCCACAAACTCACAAGTCAAGCAACTAACTGTGGAGACTAACAAACACCACCACTACCTGCAGTCTCACACACTGCAGGCCCATGCCTGGCACCTTTAGGGACTCAGGCCCGAGCTCCCTAAAGTGAGGCACTGGAATAGGACTAGCTGGGGCCCAGTACGTCTACTGGTGTCCGTACCCCCAACCACAAGCGCGCTACAAGCGACTGCACACCCACAAACACAAGCCGCTGCCCTATTGTCGTCTTTCCCTCAGCCGAACGTACAACTCAAACATAGGAGTGAGGGTGTCCAGGAAGATGACACAGACCTCGACGGTAGTACCGGGACAAACCCCGAGCACAACAAACACATGTGCTTGGCTCACAAAGAACCTGGGGTACCCGACTAGAGAGGCATTCCGGAATAGGCGCCGGACCACCACACTCGGCTAGCACAAATCACGACACAGCACAAATCATGACACTTACATGTTCCATCTTTATTACAAACCACGATACACATGTGAGGAGTAGCTTGTCCTGGTCACTCGTGACCTACAAGCTAGCCTACGCAAACACATATATGAACCATATTAATAATAACACTATACCCTAACATCGGCCACCTCGTGACCTCCGTGGCAACACACACACCACTTAACAGATAAATCAGTATAATATTCTTCGAAGGACAACAACAGACCAGGGCTAGGTCCACACATGACCCTCACCGCCCAATCACCTCAAAGTAACTACATAAATTATATTACAATAACCATAACGACGACCACTAGCCATGCATACACATGCATGACACACAAATCATGAAAACACCACAATGTCACGGCTAGGTTCACACAGGAACCTCACTGCCCAATTACTACGACAAATCATAAGAATTACATTACGACAATGCGTGTGCCATACACACACCCAAACCACGTAAACTTCACACATATAGCACAAACGACATGCCAACCACGTACAGCATGCTCATCTAGTGCGCACCGCGCTCTACGAGCACCACATGTGCCAGTGCACCACAAACCAGTGCCATGCACAACATTTAATAAATCATCGAATAAACGTACTTTAAAAATATGCATTGAAAGACCTCTCGGCTGAAGTCGCGACATGAGGATGTGTCACCTTCAGAACGCGATGCCCCGTCCTGTCGCAATAAGAAACCCTATCGCGACGGGTCGGCCTGTCGCGACCTTGTCGCGACAGCAAGGTCTGTCGCCTTCACAGGCGCAAACCCTAATCCGGGAGGAACTCCACGGATTACCACTCCAGACCATTCAAACCACGATTAATTCACGTTTCTATGCTTTAATGGATACCCTAGCATGGTATCTACAGTTTCCAAAGCAATAAACGAACTAACAAGCAATCCACAGCATGAATCAAGGTAGAACACCCTACCTTCGCGAAGAACGCGAAAACCGGAGATCCCTCGGCATTTCCCCCGCTCCACACGACATCCTCGCGGCGAGAACATGCCCCACACACTTCCAGAACCTCGAATCGCCAGGAAACCCCACAGCAGCTCCCCCCTGGTCAAGCAGAGCCTATGGAAGCTCTGTTCGGCCGGGGTTCTTAAAAACAACACAGCGGTTAAGAACGTGATGTAGCCCTACGTCGCTACCTAAACGTGACGTGGGAGGCCGTCACCTTCCCACTCCTGACGTCAGCAGGCCACCCAGCGCACGACACTTGGCGCGCATGCAGACGTCGACGCTCAACGGCGGCAACAGGAACGCGACCACCACGGCTGTCGTGTTCAGAACGCGACGCATACCCCTGTCGCGTTCACAGGCAGAAAACATGTGAGCACTTTGGGCCCAACATGGCGGCCCACCAAGCCTCACAACGCGCACAAACACCTGAAACACGTATTAATTGGCCACACATTGGCCACCAAACCCGCTAAACCTGGATCCACAGGGATCCGAAAAATGTGCGACGTTACACATCGGACCGTCGTGACCATGTCACGATGCCCTACCCTGTCGTGACACTGTCGCGGCGGCCCAAGCCATCGCAACCAGGTCGCGACGCTTAAGAACGTCGCGATGATGTCGCGGCAGCCATGCTGGTCGCGACATCATCGCGACCACTATAGTGATCGCGTCTTCAGCCGATGGGGGTTTCGGAGCAGTCCTCCCGGAAGCCACCCCAAAACGCGATACAAACATTCCACAGGGGGAGGGGAGCATGCTCAACATGTATGAAAGCTATTAAACCATGCAAACCACCCTTAACACCCCACAAACATGGATTTACAAGAATCTACGCTTGAAGGAAACCTCACTCAACCTCGAGCATGGATCTCACACTCCCACACCCTAAACCACGAGGAAAACACCATCTCAAGGGGGTGGGGAGCATGCTAGGGCGAGAGGATCAAGGGTCCTTACCTCCACAAGTAGAGCCGACCCGTTGGGGCCTTCATGTCGGAATGACCACCTCCTCCTCGCTCCGAGCACCACGAGCACGGAGAACCAGCGAGAAATCGCAAGGGAGCTCGAGAGGGGAAGAAGAAGAAGAGAAAGGGCGAGAGGGGGAGAATGGGGCGCAGCCTCGGTTTTAAACCGACGGGCCCCCAAGACGCGACGGGTCGGCCCGGCGTGACAACAACCGTGTTGCGACGCCCCTAGGCATCACGACCATGTCACGACGGCCACCCCCGGCGCGACCCCAAAAGCGGTCAAACCTCGAAGACTGGGAAAAGCAAATGTGACGGATGACCAGGTCGCGTCAACGATGTACACACCTGACACCCAACAAAGCCATTCTGATAGAGAGGATAGCGGTCACGTCTGTCAGAAAAGCAGTCGCGATGCCTCTAGACGCCGTGACAAGAACGCGACGCCCACCCCCGTCGCGACCATGTCACAACAGCCAAGTGTGTTGCCACACAACCATGTCGTGACGGGCTCCCCTGGCGCGACCATGTCGCGACCAGGGAGCCTTCCGTAACCCTGAGGACAGGGCCAAGGGCCTAGGAGGGCCAGGTCTTACATCCCACCCACCTTAAGAAATTTCATCCTCGAAATTAAAATAAACTCGATCCCAAACCGGAAAGCAGTACAGGCAAAGATAACATACCAATTAATCAAACAAATATGGGAACTGCTCTCGCATCTCATCCTCATGCTCCCATCTGGCCTCACCACCAACGCGGTTCTCCCAAACGACCTTCACCAGCGGAATCTACCTCCTGCGCAACTGCTGCACTCTCGGTCGACAACTCTGACTGGGTACTTTGGCACTGACAAGTCTGGCGCTACCTCAAGCTGCGAGTAGTCCAACACATGCGAAGAATCTACGACGTACCTCTTGAGCTGCAAAACGTGGAAGACACTGTGCACGCCTGCCAACTCTGCCGAGAGACTCAACCTATAAGCCACCTTGCCGACCCTCTCTGTGATAGGGAAAGGCCCAATGTACCTCGAACTGAGCTTTCCCTTCCTGCTAAACCTCATAACTCCCTTGGTCGGCGAGACTCTCAAGAACACAAGGTCGCCTACGCTGAACTGCAACAGCCTCCTGCAGATATCTGCATAGCTCTTCTGCCTACTCTGCGCTGCCCGAAGCCTCTGCCTGACTAGACTGACTGTATCTGCACACTGCTGCACCATCTCTGGCCCCAAAAGCTGCCTCTCTCCAACCTCGAACCAGTGAAGTGGTGTCCTGCACGGGCGACCATATAAAGCCTCGTATGGCGCCATTCCGATGCTCGAGTGATAATTGTTGTTATACGCGAACTCTACCATCGAAAGGTGCGACTCCCAGGTGCCACTCCAGTCCAAGCAACAAGCCCTCAACATATCCTCCAAAGTCTGAATGGTCCTCTCTGACTGCCCATCTGACTGCGGGTGATATGTTGTACTCAGCCTCAACTCTATGACAAGAGCCCTCTGTAAACTATGCCAAAACCCTGACGTGAACCTCGGATCTCTGTCGGAGACGATCGAAACTGGGGTTCCGTGCAATGGAACAACTCTGTCCACGTACAACCTTGCTAACCTGTCCACTGACCAAGACATCCTGACTGTAAGAAACTGTGCTGACTTGGTCAAACGATCCACAATCACCCAGATGCCATCGTGCCTCTGCGGAGTACGGGGCAAACCAACCACAAAGTCCATGGTGATGTCGTCCCACTTCCACTCGAGAATGGGCAACGACTGCAACTCACCACCAGGACGCTGATGCTCGGCCTTCACCTGCTGACAGGTAAGGCACCGAGCGACAAACTCTGCCACGCCCCTCTTCATCTCTGGCCATCAGAAGAACCTCCTCAAGTTATGGTACATCTTAGTGGAACCAGGATGAACAGCATACCTCGATCTGTGAGCCTCTGACAAAATCGCCTAGCGTGCATCACCGGGAATATACAGCTTGCCTCTAAATCTGACCTCATTGTCCTTGTCCAGCTCAACATCTGGCATCTGTACAATATCTGCTAACTCTGAGTCTGCCTGCTATGCCTGCAACACCTTCCAGTACACTGACGGATGAACTGACAAGATGGTCATCACCGCACGATCTCTGTGCCTCGAAGGGTAGAACACTCCCTGGGACAGCTCCTCGAACAACCTCCACTCTCTGACCATCATCGAACTCAAGCGAACACGCCTGTTCAAAGCGTCAGCCACGACGTTAGCCCTTCCTGGGTGATAAGAGAGGGTTAGGTCGTAGTCCTTCAAATACGCCATCCATCTGTGCTGCCTCGAGTTCAAATCCCTCTGAGTGAAAATGTACTGCAAACTCTGATGGTCGGTGAAGATCTCAAATGCCTTTCCATATAGATAGTGCCTCCATAACTTCAAAGCGAACACTACTGCTGCCAACTCTAAGTCGTGGGTAGGGTAGTTCTCCTCATGCTTCTTGAGCTGTCGAGAAGCATAGGCAACAACCCCACCATGCTGCATCAGCACGGCACCCAAACCGGTCCTCGACACGTCAGTGTAGACCACAAAACCTCCACTGCCCGACGACAAGACCAACACTGGCGCTGAAGTCAACCTCGTCTTCAGCTCCCAGAAACTTTGCTCGCAGTCCTCGGACCAAACAAACCTGGCGTCCAACCTCGTCAACCTAGTCAACGACTCTACAATCCTGGCA
The DNA here is from genome assembly GCA_014218235.1 of Colocasia esculenta. NCBI lineage: Eukaryota > Viridiplantae > Streptophyta > Magnoliopsida > Alismatales > Araceae > Colocasia > Colocasia esculenta. Next base: position 25,913,627 of record CM024757.1, on the reverse strand, counting down.
AAATCTTGAATGAATCTCCTGTAGTAACCTGCCAAGCCCAAAAAGCTGGGAACCTCTGACATTGATGTGGGCTGCTCCCACGACAACACTGCCTCCACCTTGGCAGGGTCCACTGCCACACCAGAACCTAAGATCACGTGCCCGAGAAAGTGCACCTCCCTCAGCCAAAATTCACACTTGTTGAACTTGGCATATAGTTGGTGACTCTGTAAGGTCTCTAGCACGATCCTCAGATGCTCCTCGTGCTCCTCCTCAGAAGCTGAGTAGACCAAGATGTCATCCAAAAAGATGACCATGAACCGATCTAAGTACTCACTGAACACCCTATGCATCAAATCCATGAATGTTGCAGATGCGTTCGTCAGCCCAAACGGCATCACGATGAACTCAAAGTGATCGTACCTAGAACAGAAAGCTGTCAGACCAACATCTGACTCTCTGATCCTCAACTGATAGTAACCGAACCTCAAGTCAATCTTCGAGAACACTCTGGCTGACTGCAACTGGTCGAACAAATCATCGATCCTCGGCAACATGTACTTGTTCTTCAATGTAACATGGTTCCGCTGTCGGTAATCGATGCACAAATGCAGACTACCATCCTTCTTCCTCACAAACAGAACAGGCGCTCCCCACGACGAACGACTCGGACGAATGAAGCCCAGCTCAAGTAACTTCTGCAACTGGCGCTTCAACTCACGCAACTCCACCGGAGCCATCCGGTAAGGTGCCTTGGACAAAGGCATCATACCAGGCAAAAGCTCAATGGAGAACTCTACCTCTTGCTCAGGCGGCAACCAGGTAGATCCTCTGGGAAAACATTAGAGAACTCACAAACAACCAGCACATCAAAAACTGACGATCTGCTAGCTCCAAGGAACAAACAGAAGCAGGTATGCCACACAGCCATCACGGATCAAACTACGAACTCTACAAAAAGAAATAAATGGTCGACGAGTAGACCGGATACCTCAGAAGCAGAGAACAGGCGCTCCAGGTATCTCAAACTGAACGGTCTTCCATTGACAATCCACCACAGCTGAGTGAGCCTCCAACCAGTCCATGCCCAGGATGACATCAAAGTCATGAAGCTGTAACGCGTACAACCTAAACGGCAACTGGTGTCCCTCAACCTCAACTGTGACACCCTCCATGTAACCGAAAGAACGCATGTAATCACCGGAAGGGAGATTGACCATCACGTCACACTGCCTCTCAGGTGTGTGATGAACCAGAGACTCGTAAAACTCCTCGAAAGTAAAATAGAGAGAAGCATCGAAGTCAACCAAAACACGAGCAGCTCTACCAAGGATAGGCAGGGTACCTATAACCAGGTTCGACGCCTCGACCTACTCCCTGGTGAGTGCCATCACACGACCATGACCATGCCCACGCTGCGGCGCCTACTGGGGCTGCTGCTGCTGCGGCGGCTGCTGGTGCTGCGAAAACTGCTGCTGCTACTGGAACTGCTGAAGCTGCTGAAACTACGGAAATTGCTGAGGTTGTGTTGGTACTACCCCTACTGCTGTTGATGGGGTACCTACTGCTAGAGAGGGTACTGGTACTGAGGTAGCTACTGTGCATACTGTACTGGCTGCTGCAGCTTTTGGACTTGCCCCATCGGACAATCCCTCCCGAAGTGGCCCGGCAAACCACAAGTGTCGCAAACTGCCTCCTGTCTGCCCTGCTCAGCTCCCTGCTGGACTGACTTCTCTGCAAACCTTGACTGACGCCTCTGTTGCCGGCTCCGTCCACCCCCGCGAGTGGACAACTGCCTGAACTTCGAGCGAATCTCGGAGCTGCCGGAACTGCCCAAGCCCGAAGAAGAAGAAGTTGTGCTACCGCGACTACCTGTGGGACACTGGTACGGCGAGGACCTGGAAGAGGCTCCTCCCTGCTACTGCTGCTGGGGCTGCCAAGTTTCTCTCTCCAAGGCGGTGGCCTTAGCCACGGCCTCTCCCAAGGTGATACACATGTGAGCTATCACGCCCCACCTCAAATATGGCCTCAATCCTGTGATGAACCTCTCTGCACAAGCCTGCTCACTGCCTGCAACATGAGGAACATGCCTCAACAACCGGACGAACCTCTGGTGGTACTGAGTAACTGCGAGATCACCCTGAACTAACTCGTGGAACTGGTCCCGTCTCTCACGTCGAGCGTAGTCGGGGAAGTACTCGCCGTGAAAGACCTCCAAAAACCACTGCCAAGTGATCTGATCCAAACGCTGCCCCTGGAAGTGGGTCTGCCGCTGAACTCTCCACCACTCATGGGTTGCTCCCTTGAGCTGATACACTGCCAGTCTGACCTGGTCCTCCTCGATGCACTCCATGGTCTCGAACGTGCGCTCCATCTCGTGCGTCCAACTCTCTACCTTGTCTGGATCATACTCACCGAAAAACATCGGTGGTCGGAGACGCAAGAACCTCTCCAAGAGGGCGGTCTTGTCCTCCGTGACAGTCATCCTCCTCTGATCGGCCCGGGTACTCCCAGTACCCGACGGCTGCTGAACTGCTGGCTGTTCCACCTCTGGATCTGCCTGCTGCTCCGGTACCACTGGGGGAGGAAATGGAGGCTGACCTCCCACTGCTGCCTGCCCAGGCTGCCACGCTCCTTGGTACAAGTTTCTGAAGAACTACTCTACCAAGGGAAACCAATCTGCGTACTGCTGCGGCTGAGGCTGGTACTCCTGCTGCTGCTGCCTACTTGCTGCCGCTGCTGCCGGTGCACCCTGAGGTTGTGCCATTGACTCCTTTGCTGACACCTCCTCCTAGACCTGCCCCTGCGTGGGCATATGTGACTCATCCTATTGCTCAACCAACTCTATGACCTGCCTGGGCCTGTGCGGAGCCATATCTTGCATGGCACACAACCAACAAGGTTAACAATACCACTCGGGCGGCTAGCAGTGTACTTGTACTACTGTTGGGACTTCCTGTCGCAATTCAAATCCACTACAAGTCCTGTCAGACTCTCGCTCTGATACAATTGTAACGACCCCGAGAACCCGACCCTCGGCCCACGTCGAGACTTGATTTTCGCAGTCGCCATCCACGGATCCGGAGACCCAAAAGGACTATAATATAAATCTAACAGGATATGTAACGGAAGTAAATGCCAACTGCTAAACTAGAAGCGCACACGCGGAAACAGATAGGAGAGCGAGAACGTACGTGCCGCACTAAGCACAGTCCCAACACACACAACTAGTACAAGTAAAGGTAGGGGATAACAAGTCCCTTAGGGGCATACCCCGAGGGTGACGTACGCTAAGAGGGGGAACCACTGCTAGCTACGGGGACCACGACTACCGCCCCGTCTCCTCCGCCCGGCGCGCGCCCTGCCACTGCTGAGAAGTATCACATGGAAAAGGAAAGGATGAGCTTCACAATAGAAACTCAGTAGGGACTACCAATCTCATACTGGCTCTAACAGGTAGAAGAATATATATATCAACTAAATAACAGCAGTTTATCTTCTACCTAAAAACGGAAGTGCGGAAGCAAGCTACTACTAGCAACGGTACGGGAGTACAACACGATCGAAAACTACGTACGACTGCTCGTCGTGACCACCACACGGCTAGCAAACACAGACAGGGGGAAACCCTGCCTGGACAAGGAACACTAGCTACGGAAAGCACTACCACTAGTGCAACGTTCCGACCGTTCGGATCGTCACTGTGTGGTTATGGAGGCCAGTGTGTGACCGATGACATGTGTGTGTGGCAGGTGGTTTCCGCAGGTTATGGGATTTTGCCCAAAGCAGTCATTGTTTCTCAGTTTCTAACGTGACAGTGAGGGGCGTCGCGTTTTGATCGCGACAGCCCATAGCGCCGCGTTCATGGCACCGCTAGGTTAAGTGAGTGTGTGCATGTCTGCCGCGTGTCGCCGGCTGGGTGCTCGGGTTGACGTCAGCGGTCTGAGGCGATATGCAGGAGCGTCGCATTCAGGTTGCGACCGGCTAGGGCGTCGCATTCTCAACTGCAAGGCGTTTTTAAGTAACCCTGGCAGAACAGAGCTCGTGAAGCTCTGCTCGGCCAGGGGGATTTGCTGTGGGGATTTCTTGGTGATTTGGTTTGTTAGAGCTCGGTTTGACGAGTTCCCACCGCGAGGACGTTACGTGGAGCGGAGGGAACCTCGTACGGGCTTCATTCTTCATGTTCTTCGCAAAGGTAGGGAGATTACCTATCGTTTGATCCGTGGATTGCTCGTGTGGTATGGATAATGCATTTATTGCTTTCTAAACAGTAGATAGCATGTGTAGGAACACATTAAAGCATGAAAATGGACTGAAACCACAGGTTCTAATGAGTTTTGGGGTGGTCTGGATTGAGGATCCCATTAGGGTTCGCACCTGCTAAGGCGACAGCCATAGGCGTCGTGATCAGGTCGCGACACCCCGATATGTCGCGTTCTGAAGGCGACACATCGCCCTATCGCGATAGCAGCCGAGTGCTGCTATTCATGATGTTTTATTAATATACGATTATCCAGTTATCGTGGATTGTGGTGTGTAGCGATAGTAAGCGGTGCATTGGCACTCGCAACGCTCGGGGAGCGTGTGGTGTGTGTGGTTTACGTGGTGTTCACGTGGTTCACGTGGTGGTTTCACATGACTTGTGTAGTGTGCACGTGGTTTCCATGTACGTGGCGAGTAGTAGACGCCTACCGTGGATACCTCTTCAGTTGGGAGCCCCAGGTTTTGTGTGAGCCAGGCACGTGAGTGCTCGGGGCTTGTCCCGGTACTGGGTACCGACAAGGTCTTGTCGTCTTCCTGGACACCCTCACTCTTGTGTTGAGTAGTATGTCCGGCTGAGGGAAAGACGGCAGTGGGACAGCGACTAGAGAGAGTTTGTTGTGTTGTCGCTTGTAGCGCGCTCGTAGTTGGGGGAGACGGACACCAGTAGACGTACTGGACCCCAGCTAGTCCTGTTTTCCAGTGCCTCACTTTAGGGAGCTTGGTCCAGAGTCCCTAAAGGTGCCAGGCATGGGCCTGCGAGGTGTGTGACTTGCAGGTTGTGGTGGTTTAGTTGGACTCCACAGTTCTTCGTACTTGTTTAGTGGAGCGGCAGCTGGACCCTTCGTTCGTGGCTGCGAGACAGAGAGGTAGTCATGTGTTGTTTGTCCAGGTCAGTAACTGGTGTCGCGAACCAGTTGACGTGGCTCGAGTGTGGCGTTTCTCTACAGTAGCTCGTACACTTGTTTGGTTTTGCTGTTTATTTATTTACGTCGATTCCTGTTAAGCAGCAAATGGTAAGTGGTACTTACAGTTTTATATCCTGCTAGATAATAATATAAATTGCTAGTGTAGCATTTCCTGCTTTGCTACTTGTGTTCGTTTGCTCGGTTTCTAGGGGGTTTCCCTACTGAGCCAGTGACTCGAGAGGCTCACCCCTACCTCCTACCAAGTGAGGGAGATCAGGAGATTTCGCGCCCGTCGTCCAGTGGAGGGTCAACACCACCAGCAGTGTAATTTTACTTTTCTGTTGTTCACCTCGGGGTATGCCCCAGGTTCTGTTGTAGTTTGGTTACAGTTGTAATGCAGTTATGTATATTTCATGTAAATATTTGTGAGATTGGCAGATCTTATGAATATTTGAGCTAGTTCCTTTATGTTTCTACGGACTCGTGGTATGATATCCCTTGCGAGGCTTCGGCCTGTTCGCGGGAGGCGGACTTGAGTTAGGCTCGTTATTAGGTTAACGGGTCTGAACGGCGAGGACCGTCACAGTTGGTATCAGAGCAAGGTCCGTAAGAATATAAAGGAATTGGAAATTACATGACTATGTCGTTACTGTAACCCACTGCTGGTAGTGACCCTGGTTTTGTATTGATTTCTTGTGTATTGTGTTGTTGGAATAATGTTTGTGCAGAAGTAGTAATGGCCGAAAGGAGAAATGTGGGAGATGAAGGAGAAGGGGCAGAAGAGGATCCTACGCAGAGGATGATAGAAAGAATCTGGGAGAGTCTGACAGAGATTCGGGTAAGACTGGATTAGCAACCACTGGTACAGCCAGCGGCAGCAATACCACCATTTCCAGAGGAGGCAGTACCAGTAGCTCCAGTTCCACCCCCACCCGGAGTAGAGGTACCTCCTGTAGTACCTGTACAACCGGCAGTTCCAGTAAGACCAGTTACTGGAGAGGAGACTACGGTACTTGTAGAACGATTTTTGAGATTGCAGCCCCCTACATACTCAGGAGGTCCCAACCCGGATACAGCGGAACATTGGATACATGAAATCGAAAGGGTATTTGCAATAATGAGGTGTCCCTAGGAAGATAGAGTAATTCTTGCGGCATACCAGCTACGAGGGTTTGCGCAGGAATGGTGGCGATTAAAGATGCAGACAGTTTTTACAGGCAGGGCAGAGGACACTATTTTATGGTCAGAATTTTTGTCAGTTTTTAATGATTCCTTCTTCCCAATACAGATTCAGCAAATGAAGAGAGAACAGTTTAGAACACTTCAGCAAAGGAACCTCTCGGTGCTTGAATATCAGATGAGGTTTATAGCCTTGAGCAGGTACGCCCCATATGTAGTAACTGATAACATCATGATGGTGGAATATTTTATTCGAGGTCTGAGGCCAGAATTGCAAGATGCAGTGATCCCATTGATGTGTAGAACAGTGGAAGAAGCAGCTCAGAGAGCAGCAATACTTGAAAGGACTGTTCGAGCCAGGCAGGGGCAATCTCAGTCAGGTGGTTTAGGCTTAGGTAGTTTTCGGCATCCACAACCGTCAGGAGGAATTAGTAAGGGGAAAGCACCTTCTGGAGATTCTTCATCATCGGGAATAGCAAAATGGGGCAAGCAGATCAAGAGATTCTTTCAAGGAGGTCGCGGTAGAGGTAGGCAGCAGGGTTTTCAGCAGGGAGGTTTTCAGCAGGGCCGCGGCTACAGACCGCCGGTTTCAGAAGAATCACAGCAGAGTACGGCAGGGCAGCCTACAACATATCCAGCTTTTAGATGTTATAATTGTGGGCAGCCAGGACATTTAGCAAGGAATTGTCCGTATCCTCGAGAGCAGACTTATGGTAGAGGAACCCAGCAGCAGCAGCCCTTTCAGCGGTCAGCAGAGCAGGCAGAGGTGCACCATATCAAAGAGGAGGTCGGGGTCGAGTGATGGCTGTTACCAGAGCTCATGCGGAAGCATCCAATCTTATTGAAGGTATTTTACCTTTCTTTGATTATACTGCTAGAATATTAATTGATCCGGGTGCTTCCCATTCATTTATTTTCGAAGATTTTCTGGATAGCATGGTACTTCCTTTAGAAGAAAAGTCTTGTAAGTTGGTAGTGGAAATTCCTTCAGGAGGGTATTTGTTGACTTCTTGCTTTATAGAAGAAGTCCCGATAGTGATTCATGGGAATCAAATGCCAGTAAGGTTGTATGCTTTAACATTGAAAGAATATGATGTGATTCTGGGGATGGATTGGTTAGAGGCCTACGGGGCATTGGTTGATTGTAGAAAGAAGAGGGTCAGATTTTGCAGATCCGGTGGTGAAGTGTTTGAATTTCAAGGTATGCCTTTTTACACTCCCAAGTTTATTATTTCTGCACTTAGAGCTAGAAAGTTAATTAATGCGGGATGTGTAGCATACCTTGCTTCTGTTAGTCTTGTTGAATCTAGTAAGTCTATAGATTCAGTGCCTGTGATTAGAGAATTTGTAGATGTGTTCCCAGATGAGTTGCCAGGGTTAGCTCCGCATAGAGAGGTAGACTTCACAGTTGAATTGCAACCAGGCAGTTTACCTATCTCTAAAGCACCATATAGAATGGCCCCAGCAGAATTGAAAGAATTGAAAAAGCAGTTGCAAGAGTTAGTAGAAAAAGGTTTCATTAGGCCTAGTCAGTCACCATGGGGAGCGCCAGTGTTATTTGTCAGAAAGAAAGATGGCAGTTTAAGAATGTGTATAGATTACAGGCAGTTGAATAAAGTTACAATTAAGAATAAGTATCCACTTCCTCGGATTGATGATTTATTTGATCAACTGCAGTCAGCCAAAGTGTTTTCTAAGATAGATTTGAGATCAGGATATCATCAATTGCGGATCAGAGAAGAAGATATTGAGAAGACAGCTTTCCAGACTAGATATGGACATTATGAGTTTGTTGTGATGCCTTTTGGATTGACAAATGCACCTGCAGCATTTATGAATTTGATGAACAGAATATTTCATCAGTATTTGGATCAGTTTATAGTGGTCTTTATTGATGATATATTAGTTTATTCAGCATCAGAAGAAGAACATGCGGATCATTTGCGGATTACTTTGCAGATATTGAAAGATCATCAGTTATTTACTAAGTTCAGTAAATGTGAGTTCTGGTTAAAGGAAATTCAGTTTCTGGGTCATGTGATATCAGGTAAAAGTATTGCAATGGATCCAGCCAAAGTTGAGGCAGTAATGAAGTGGGAAGAGCCGAGGACTGTGTTTGAGATTAGGAGTTTTCTGGGTTTGGCAGGTTATTACAGAAGATTTATCCAGGATTTCTCCAAGATAGCAGCACCAATGACAAGGTTGACAAGAAAGGGCGTTCCTTTTGTATGGTCCCCGGAGTGCAGGCGCAGTTTTACAGAATTGAAGAAGAGATTGACATCAGTACCAGTTTTAGAGATTCCATCGGGCAGTGGCAGATTTGTTTTGTTTACAGATGCATCCAAGAGAGGTTTGGGTGCAGTTTTAATGCAGCATAGTAAAGTGGTAGCATATGCCTCCAGGCAATTGAAGAAACATGAGGAGAACTACCCTACTCATGATTTAGAGCTGGCAGCTGTAGTTTTTGCATTAAAAATCTGGCGGCATTATTTGTATGGTGAAAGATTTGAGATTTTTACTGACCATAAAAGCTTAAAATATATTTTCTCTCAGAAAGATTTGAATTTAAGGCACGCCGATGGATGGAATATTTAAAGGATTATGACTTTAATTTGGCATATCATCCAGGCAGGGCAAATGTGGTGGCAGATGCACTGAGCAGAAAGCGGTTATGAATCAACTTATGATCAGAGAATGGAAACTTTATGAGGATGTGGCAGAGAATTCTTTTCATGTGCCAAGCAGTCAACGCAGAGCAATATTAGCAACTAGTGCAGTGGAGCCTTCTCTTTACTGGCAGATAGTAGAGGCACAGAAAGCAGATACCAATTTAGCAGATATTCTCAGAATGGATGAAGTAAATTTGGGGCATGATAATGTCGTCAGACTAAAAGGACGATTGTATGTCCCAAAAGATACAGAAATTAGACAGAAAGTTTTAGAAGAAGCTCACAGATCGAGGTACACCATTCACCCAGGTAGCACTAAAATGTATCAAAATATGAAGAAGCATTTTTGGTGGCCAAATATGAAAAGAGAAATTGCAGAGTTCATAACCAGATGTGCAGTATGTCAACAAATAAAAGCAGAGCATCAGAAGCCAGGAGGATTATTACAGCCATTACCCATTCCGCAGTGGAAGTGGGATGACATAGCAATGGATTTCATAGTTGGTTTGCCTAGTTCATCAGGTCATAATGCAATATGGGTTTTTGTGGATAGATTGACCAAGGTCTACAGATTATTTCCAGTTAGCATGTCTTGGTCAGTTGATAGACTAGCTAAGTTGTATGTAGAAAGGATTGTACCTTTGCATGGAATACTAGTTACTATAGTTTCAGATCGAGACCCTCGATTTACTTCAGGTTTTTGGAGAAGTTTGCAAAGAGTCGTCGGCACAGAACTAAGGTACAGTTCAGCAATACAATTCAGACTATTGAAGATATGTTGAGAGCTTGTTGTCTTGTGTGGGGAGGCATTTGGGAGCGTCATTTGGGTCTAGTTGAGTTTGCATATAACAACAGCTACCATTCAAGTATTGAAATGGCACCTTATGAAGCCTTGTATGGTAGACCGTGTAGATCACCATTAAATTGGCATGCAGTAGGAGAGAGACAGGTTTTGGGCCCAGAAATGGTTCATCAGTGTGCAGAAATAGTAAAATTCATCCAAGAAAAGTTGAAAATAGCCCAAAGTCGCCAGAAGAGTTATGCGGATGTTAGACGCAGACCATTACAATTTGAAGTTGGTGATTATGTATTTTTAAAAGTGTCTCCTACTAAAGGTGCATTGAGGTTCAGTAAGAAAGGCAAATTGAGCCCGAGATATGTTGGGTGTTTCAAATAAAAGAAAGAATGGGTGAAGCAGCTTATAAATTGGATTTGCCAGCGGATTTCACTGATGCTCATGATGTGTTTCATGTCTCAATGTTAAGAAAATATATCAAGGATCCAAGTCAAGTTGTCAGTTATCAAGAGATGATTTGAAGCCCGACATGTCAATGCCGGAATATCCAGTGCAAATTTTAGGCTACAGAACCCAAAAGCTCAGAAATAAAGAAATTGAGTTGGTAAAGGTTAGATGGGAGAACAGGTAAGGTGGTGAAGATACTTGGGAATTAGCGGAAGAAATGAGAAAAGCGTATCCATACTTGTTTGAGTAAGTCTTTATTTCTTTTTAGGTGATAGTACCATATGGTTTGAATTAATTTTGATCATTGGCTTTTGTTTTAAATTTCGAGGACGAATTTTTTTTTTAGGTGATAGTAATGTAACGTTCCGACCGTTCGGATCGTCACTGTGTGGTTATGGAGGCCAGTGTGTGGCCGATGACGTGTGTGTGTGGCATGTGGTTTCCAGGTTATGGGATTTTGCCCAAAGCAGTCACTGTTTCTCAGTTTCTAACGCGACAGTGAGGGGCGTCCCGTTTTGATCGCGACAGCCCGTAGCGCCACGTTCATGGCACCGCTAGGTTAAGTGAGCGTGTGCATGTCTGCCGCGTGTCGCCGGCTGGGTGCTCGGGTTGACGTCAGCGGTTTGAAGCCGACATACAGGAGCGTCGCGTTCAGGTTGCGATAAGCTAGGGCGTCGCGTTCTCAACTGCAAGGCGTTTTTAAGTAACCCTGGCAGAACAGAGCTCGTGAAGCTCTGCTCGGCCAGGGGGATTTGCTGTGGGGATTTCTTGGTGATTTGGTTTGTTAGAGCTCGATTTGACGAGTTCCCACCGTGAGGACGTTACGTGGAGCGGAGGGAACCTCGTACGAGCTTCGTTCTTCACGTTCTTCGCGAAGGTAGGGAGATTACCTATTGTTTGATCCGTGGATTGCTCGTGTGGTGTGGATAATGCGTTTATTGCTTTCTAAACAGTAGATAGCATGTGTAGGAACACATTAAAGCATGAAAATGGACTGAAACCACAGGTTCTAATGAGTTTTGGGGTGGTCTGGATTGAGGATCCCGGATTAGGGTTCGCACCTGCTAAGGCGACAGCCATGGGCATCGCGATCAGGTCGCGACACCCCAATATGTCTCGTTCTGAAGGCGACTCGCGATAGCAGCCGAGTGCTGCTATTCATGATGTTTTATTAATATACGATTATCTAGTTATCGTGGATTGTGGTGTGTAGCGATAGTGAGCGGTGCATTGGCACTCACAACGCTCGGGGAGCGTGTGGTGTGTGTGGTTTACGTGGTGTTCACGTGGTTCACGTGGTGGTTTCACATGACTTGTGTAGTGTGCACGTGGTTTCCATGTACGTGGCGAGTAGTAGACACCTACCGTGGATACATCTTCAGTTGGGAGCCCCAGGTTTTGTGTGAGCCAGGCACGTGAGTGCTCGGGGCTTGTCCCGGTACTGGGTACTGACGAGGTCTTGTCATCTTCCTGGACACCCTCACTCTTGTGTTGAGTAGTACGTCCGGCTGAGGGAAAGACGGCAGTAGGGCAGCGACTAGAGAGAGTTTGTTGTGTTGTCGCTTGTAGCGCGCTCGTAGTTGGGGGAGATGGACACCAGTAGACGTACTGGACCCCAGCTAGTCATGTTTTCTAGTGCCTCACTTTAGGGAGCTTGGGCCAGAGTCCCTAAAGGTGCCAGGCATGGGCCTGCAAGGTGTGTGACTTGCAGGTTGTGGTGGTTTAGTTGGACTCCACAGTTCTTCGTACTTGTTTAGTGGAGCGGCAGCTGGACCCTTCTTCCGTGGCTACGAGACTGAGAGGTAGTCCTGTGTTGTTTGTCCGGGTCAGTAACTGGTGTCGCGAACCAGTTGACGTGGCTCGAGTGTGGCGTTTCTCTACAGTAGCTCGTACACTTGTTTGGTTTTGCTGTTTATTTATTTACGTCGATTCCTGTTAAGCAGCAAATGGTAAGTGGTACTTACAGTTTTATATCCTGCTAGATAATAATATAAATTGCTAGTGTAGCATTTCCTACTTTGCTACTTGTGTTCGTTTGCTCGGTTTCTAGGGGGTTTCCCTACTGAGCTAGTGACTCGAGAGGCTCACCCCTACCTCCTACCAGGTGAGGGAGATCAGGAGATTTCGCGCCCGTCGTCCAGTGGAGGGTCAGCACCACCAGTAGTGTAATTTTACTTTTCTGTTGTTCACCTCGGGGTATGCCCCAGGTTCTGTTGTAGTTTGGTTACAGTTGTAATGCAGTTATGTATATTTCATGTAAATATTTGTGAGATTGGCAGATCTTATGAATATTTGAGCTAGTTCCTTTATGTTTCTACGGACTCGTGGTATGATATCCCTTGCGAGGCTTCGGCCCGTTCGCGGGAGGCGGACTCGAGTTAGGCTCGTTATTAGGTTAACGGGTCTGAACGGCGAGGACCGTCACAACTAGTCAACCGGTCAGGTGCGTCCACTGACGTCTTATCCTCGACCCAGGTCCAAACCTTTATGTCTCATCAGAGTGAGGCAGGACACAAGTAACACAACAGTAACCGCGGTAGTCTGGCCAGAGTACGGTCCCACACTCGGCCTTTCCAAGTGGTTTCGGGGCCACAAGGAGCTAGGCAGTGAGAAAAGGACTAGCTGGACTGCGCCGGGAAGAACTCCTCAAAACTGACCTCGGTGTCCCAGACCAACTACGAGAGCTCTGTAAACGACTCAACGCCGATGTCCTAACCACCATTTTCCCCTCTGCTCCAGAGTCCGTGACTCGAGCACACCCGCCGCCCGGAGTACTCCCTCAACAGGCACGCGGGGACGAGGGTCCCAGGCAATGGTAACAACCTCTCTAACGGGACAAGCCCTCAAGTGCGAGCACCAGGCGACGACTACTGTAGGACCGTACTAGGGAACTAGCACAGGTGCCATGGGTACAGTAAGAAGTGGAAAGCAGTGAAGGCTCCACGAAAACATAGAACTTTGCAAGATCTACCTGTCTCTGCTGTAGTTGCGACACATCAGGCCGTCGCGACCATGTCGCGACACCCTACCATGTCGCGACACTGTCGCGGTGGCCCAAGCCGTTGTGACCAAGTCGTGATGCTCAAGAGTGTCGTGATGATGTCACGGTGGCCATGCCGATCACGACATCATTGCAACCTCTATAGCTGTCGCGTCTTCAGCCGAGGGGGGTTCCGGAGCAGTCCTCCCGGAAGCCACCCCAAAATGTGATACAAACATTCCACAGGGGGAGGGGAGCATGCTCAACATGTATGAAAGCTATTAAACCATGCAAACCACCATTAACTCCTCACAAACATGGATTTACAAGAATCTACGCTCAAAGGAAACCTCACTCAACCTCGAGCATGGATCTCACACTCCCACCCCCTAAACCACGAGGAAAACACCATCTCAAAGGGGAGGGGAGCATGCTAGGGCGAGAGGATCAAGGGTCCCTACCTCCACAAGTAGAGCCGACCCGTTAGGGCCTTCACGTCGAAATGACCACCTCCTCCTCGCTCCAAGCACCACAAGCATGTCCCCTGCACGAACGGGACGACACCACCTTAACACGAGCACCACGAGCATGAAGAACTGGTAAGAAATCACAAGGGAGCTCGAGAGGGGAAGAAGAAGGAAGAAGAAGAAGAGAAAGGGCGAGAGGGGGAGAATGGGGCGCATCCTCGGTTTTAAACCGACGGCCCCCCAAGACGCATCGAGTCGGCCCGTGCGACAACAACCGTGTCGCGACGCCCCTAGGCGTCGCGACCATGTCGCGACAGCCACCCCCGGTACGACCCCAAAAGCAGTCAAACCTCGAAGATCGGGAAAAGAAAACGCGACGACTGACCAGGTCGCGTCAACGTTGTATGCACCTGACACCCGACAAAGCCGTTCTGACAGAGAGGACAGCGGTCACGTCTGTCAGAAAAGCAATCATGATTCCTCCAGACACTGCGACAAGAACATGACGCCCACCCCCGTCGCGACCATGTCGCGACGGCCAGGTGTGTCGCCACACAACCATGTCGCGACGGGCTCCCCTGGCGCGACCATGTTGCAACCAGGGAGCCTGCCATGGCCTTGAGGATAGGGCCAAGGGCCCAGGAGGGCCAGGTCTTACACATACGTTTCCTCCGCAATCAGGCCTCTTTGATGATCAATTTGGGAAATTTATGCAAAAATTCCATGATAATCAACAAGTCTTTAAGCAAACATTCGCCCAACAACAACAAGAATTAGAGCAATATTTTGTCAAAACTGACATCCTGATTGCTCAACTGATGGAAATCAGAAGGAGGCAAGATAGCCAATCACCATTTCAATCCATTGACAATCATGAACATCATTATCTTGATTGTGACCAACAATTTGATTCTCAAATTCCATTCGAAACTTCTCAGTCCAATATGATTGTGGACATGTCCACTTGGAAAATGAGAGAGAATTTTAATGAGTCAAATCAAGAGAAGATGGGTGCCACTAAAAATCAATCCATAATCTTGGCCCAACTTGAAACTGACCATCAAGAAGACTCCATCCATAATGTCATATTTGAGGAAAGTTCTAGTGAGTTAGTTGAACTCAAGTTGGGGGGAGAAGAGAAAGAATGTCATCTAGATGTTGGGTCTGAGTTTGATGTGACATTATTTCAAGTGGGTGACGAAGAAGAGGTGAGTGTGGAGAAAGAACTGGGTGTAATCATCAATCATTCTTCTTGGGTAAGAGAAGAATTAGAAATTCTGCCTGAAGTCCACGTTGACTGGGTCTCTCTTGATTTCAGGAAAGACATGGAACTTCTACCCCTCCCTGACCTTGGCAAATCCAATATGTCCATGGACATGCTACCACTAGCTGATTGGTCAACTCCACTTGAACCTTTCAAGCATCCTTGTGTTAAGGATCATAACCATTTCATTGCAAATCATTATATTGTCTCTGACACAAGTCTTCCTATGGAGTTCAAGCAATCCTTTGAGCATTCAACCCAATTTGACCCCAACATCACGAAAGAGGATCTAAAAATGGAAGTTGTGGGTGAAAATAGTGGAAATAATAAAATCCAAATTGAAGTGCTCAATACATACAAAGATCTCAAAAAGGAAAAGAATTTTTTTGCAATTGATGAGACAATTATCAACATCACAAATGAGGGGAAAATAAAGTCTGCATTGATGTGTTCAACACTTGTAAAAACCTTCGATGTATGAATGAATATTTCTTAATTGAAGATATGATCTCAAATGTCCCATCTTCTCTATCCTTTACTGATCTGCTAGGTACGTTTAAACCACTTGATCCACCATGGCTTGCGACACCTTACAAAGCAAGAATTTGGCATAAATTGATTGGGGGTGTTACGTGAGCTTGTTACCTCCATGTGTCTAGCTAAAGATATTAAACTTAGCACTCGTTGGGAGACAACCCAATATTTTTAGGAACTATCACTTTTGTTGATTTTGTTTTTCGTTGATGTGTTTTAGGTGTCGAGAGTCTCACTACCCTTGGATGTGTCCCAGAAATAACTTGTTCTACTGAAAATGCCAGGTTCTATATCTCCTTTCCTAACTTATGTTGGCTATATTCTATTTCATATCTTTTATGCCATTGAGGACAATGTCATTCAAGTTGGGGGGAGAGTCATATTGAAAATAAATTTAAAATTTTGCCCTTGACAATGTGATTCATACTTCATATTTCATGAAAGAAAATTTTTTTCCTAGCTTGACTCATAATGTGTGCTTGTGAAAGTGGTGAGTTGAAGGGGTGAGTTAACTAGTTATGTTTTTAGCATCTTCCTCAAAATACATTTGAAACTTCATCAGTACAGGAAAATTTTAATAGGAGCTATTCAGATGGATGATGAGAGTTTTACCTAACATTTAGGTTGATTAATTGATAAAGCTATCTGCCTACAAATAAATGTGAAAATGTGTGTATATATATAAAGAGAGTAATAGAGAAAAAAACATGGAAAATGACATTGATCTTAGTAATGGGGCATGCTGCTCCTAAGGTAAGAGTTGAGGCTCGCGTCAAACAGTGAAGGTAAGTGCAGCACCATGTAACTGAAAAGAAAAGAAAAAGAGCATGAAAAAGAGAACTAGGCAGAGTGAAAGCTACCTGTAATTCGAGGATCGAATTTAAGGAGTGTAGAGTTGATACCATCATTGAGTGATAGGTAAAAAGCCCATGCATACTCTTATTGATGCTCAAACATCGGGGAAAAAAAAGGCCATGAAATTGTTTGTGTATCTTGAGGAACTGTCTAATGACATGAACCGACATATTTGCCTTTGACACTCTCGACTGGAACTTGAAATACTTATGATCAAGCATTCTCATTCTTAGTTTCTTGTCATGAAATATGATGTGTTCAACTCTTGTTAGTTTCAATTATTCATTTGTGTGCATTGCTAAGGAACTAACAATGAGTAAGTTGAGAGATGTGATAATTGTATAGTTATTGATGATAATCATACTATTTTATTATCTTATAATCCTTAATTTTACACTAACTCATTGCCATTTTATTGCAAAAATGATAATTTGATTAAATTCGTGTATGTGTTTTGCTTGCAGGATAATGAGCCAAGTTTCAAGATTTTAAATGAGCTATCGGACCAAAAGTCAATAATGGGAGACTCCAAAATAAAAATCTCCATCTCTTCCATTCCCTCTCTTTTTCATTTCTATTTTCAAAATTCCCTCTCACTTTTCTATTTTAAAAACTTTCTCTCTTCTCACCCCTAAACTCTCTCCTCTTTCCTCTCTTCTCTCTACCTAATTTATAAACTCTATTCTTCCTCTTGAGGGGAGATCTTTAAACTTTCCTCTCTCTTTTCCCACTCCTCCAATATCTTCTTCCCCCCTTCGCTTCTTCTTCTCTTCTACCTCTTCTTCTTTTTCTCTCTCTCTCGGTCTCTCTCTCTTCGACACATAGAAGCAGTAGCAGTAGGCCGCCTACGAGCCGCCAGGGCTTGCGTTCGCCTGCGCCTGCACCCGAGCCTAAGCCACCCGTGACAGCATAGGGTCACCTCCGCCCGCATGCACACCCGGCCCCGCGCTTGCCCGCCTGCTGCGCACATCGCCCACACACGCCCAGCATGTATCGCCCTCGCGCCCACACCTAGCCTCCCTCACGCGCACGCCCCGTGCAGGCTGCTGCCTCCGCACCCGCGCTACTGCATGCTACTGTAGCGCTACAGTAGCATTGTCCTCTCTCTCCTCTCTTATGTTCTATCTATTCTCTCTCTTCTTTCTCCCTCTTCTCTCTCTTCTCTATCGTTCTCTCTCTCTCTCTCTCTCTCTCTCTCTCTCTCTCTCTCTCTCTCTCTCTCTCTCTCTCTTTCTCTCTTGATTTTCTTTTTTTTATTGTAACTACTGGTTTATTTTGTTTTAGTATAAAGCACTTCTTTGTAAACCCTTTTGTTTGTTAGTATAATTAAATTTAATCTTGTCAATTTAGTTTCTTCCTATCTTTCTATCTCTCTTCTTATTTCTCCACTTAGATTAGATTTATTGATTGATCAAATTAATCTTAGGAGTTAGTTCTAAAATTCTCAACACACTTTTCTAATCTAAAACTCAAGATTTTCAAAGTTAAAAATTTACTTCTCCATGGGATCAATTCGGCTCTCACCACTTAACTATTGTCAAAATATTTAGTGTAGTCCGATTAGTTTAAGATTGGTATCCACATGTTTAACGACGCATTTGTGGGCTATCATCCCTTCACTAAGAGTTCAATTGGATTTTGAGCTTGACCCCGGTCAACGCCAGGAAGCTTTATTAGCACAACTAGAACTCTTAGATGAAAGGCGAATGATAGCAGCTGACCATGCACAGGTTTACCATCAAAGGATTGCACGTTTTTATGCCAAAAAGGTCCTTGAGAGAAAATTTGAAGTGGGAGAAATGGTCCTGAAATGCAAGGTGATTAAGGCACCAGGTCGCAGGAGCAAATTGCAAGAGAATTGGGAGGGTCTGTTCATTGTCAAAGAAGTATACTCAGGGAATGCATACAGGTTAGTGGACACTGAGGGAGTTGAGTTGCCACATCCATGGAACGCAGTTTACCTCCAGAAGTTCTACCCTTAGTCAAGTCAGTTAGTTTGTTCGTTCATCATTTGTCAATGTCATGGGTTTAAAACTCTACTTTTCACTTGACCATTAGCAAGGTAGGGTCTTTTCACACACCACACGATATTGTAGCATTGGTCATTAACCTGAAAATCATAATTACACTTGGATGTGTCTCAAGTCAATATGACCTCTTTTCTCTTCCTACTCGGTCAAGTTTGGAGAAAGGGACAAATTACAAGTAGGGAACCACCCACTCTCACCTGAAAGACAAAGTTACAACAAACAGGGGCAGCAAAAGGAAACAAAATGCAAATGCATAGGGTGTGTGCAAATGCAAATGCAAAGCCAAATCTGAATGATAAGAAAAAGTAAAAAATGTCAAAAAAAGGTAGCAAAAAGTACGTACCCAGAAAAAGACTGACCAAATAAAGGAGGTAGCAAATAGTACGTACCTCCACCAATGAATCATGATGAAAAGTACCCCTAAAAAATGATTGAAAGCTAAGTCTTTCAGGATGGGACGCTGGCTTGGAAACCAAAAGTAGTTTGAACCAAATCCTCACATGACTTTCCATTTATTTCTTCCAATCTCTCCCCCTAGGGGCAATTTGGCTCTGTAAGATCTTCCACAGTGAAAAATATCAAGAAGGCTATGGGCAGTCAACAATGTCATGCACAATCTCCTTGTTTATGGCTTGTGTGGCTAAGTAGATTATGATGACCCTATACCTTGACCTGTGATGTACACATATCTTAGAGTCTTTAAAAAAAATCTAAAAATCCAAAAAAATACATGTACATATTTCCCTTCAGCATTTTATTTTGTTCTCATCTTTAATTAGACTTTAGTCCTTTGACCAAATCTCAAAAAAGATATATCTTTTAGGCAAAGGGCTAATGATAGATCTATACTAACTTTTTTCCTTTAAGTGTTGTGGATGCAGGAACAAATTAGGCAAACCATTCAAACACACACAATGGATGGACAAAAGAACAAAAGATCCACTATGAAGGATAAAGTTCTGTACATAGCATGACATAAGCATACCCTTGATGGTACATCTGGAGGCTCACTCATCCCTCCTCTCTCCCTCACTAGGCCTCTGCCTACGTGAGCTGCTCACCTCCTCCTCCTCCCTCTCTCGACGTCGATATGGGAGAGGTGGTCTCATCGTTGTCGACGCCTCTGGCTGCAGTCCTCCTCGCCCCACCGACGGGTCTCCCAAGGATAGGAGGTCGTCTAGGGATGTGTAGATCGACCCCGTCCTCGTTGGCGTCTCTGGCTAGGCCTGCCATTGTTGCTCCCGGCGCTTCCTCGGCTCCCAGTTCTTCAAGAACTCTAAATCCACAGCGGCCTGGGCTCGGGCCCTCTCCGCCTGGCTCTCCCTCTCCCTCGTCTCGAGTAGGCAACCCTCCATCCTCATCAGCTCCAGCCTCAGACTGTCCATCTGTGCCTGGAGGGTCGCCATCATCACCTAGGCTCCCTACCGCTGTACACAAATGGAAACACACGTTAGTCTAAATCAAAAATGTATAGAGGGCCAATGTTCAGTGTCTTACCTCCTCCCCCAACTGTCGGATCCTCATCTCCACTCGGTCCAGGGCCTCTTGCAGCCCGATAGCCAGATCCCCCATGGGAGGCTGCACGAACGAACTCGCTCCCATGTCTCGGCTCGCCTGGACCCTCGCTAACTCCTCCCTCTGTAGTCATGTAAGGTGGTCAGTCCTTAAAATCTATTTCATCTGAGATTGAGTTGTGACTTACTAGAGTTCGCGACTCCGTGAGGAGCCTCTCTATCTCCACGGTCTGCTCCACCAAATGTCCCTCTAGTAGCCTCACCGCCTCCGACTCAGGCATCTGTCATTCACACATGCACATTAGAACCATAAATCAATTAACCATGTCAGTGGTAGGGGAGATCACTTACCATCCTCGTCCAACCGTAGTCGCCTAGAGTAGCGTACCTGATAGTCTGCCAGGTAGGCCGAGTTGTCTTGGAGGTCGGTGCGTTGCAGGACTTGCTCCCCTCTGCCCCTCCAGTAGGCGACGGTGTTGTCGTGCTTCTTGCCATGGTTCCGGTCCTCGACCTAGAAGCGACGACGGGAGTGTCCCTCTCTCCCTAAAAAGGGTACCTCTAAGGCCAACTGGTGCCAACCCAGAGTTAGTACCACTAGCTCTAGGAAGAGGGGCTCGCAGGTCCCCGAGTAGAGCAGTAGCACATGGTAGTCGAAAAGAGGACATCCCGCCACCACGGCTGGGTGAGAAGCATCTGCCTCTCCCCTTTAGGGGGTCCACACCACCTGCAAGGAAGGAAGAACACTAATCAGCAGAGTCAAGTCAAGTCAAATCAAGTACCAAATGAAAGTAGAGAGTGTAAGTTGAGGATTATACCTGATCGTGGGGGAAGTGGTCTAGTGGCACCCGGACGTCCTCGACGCCTCGATCCGTCACCCTCGGATCGGGCGTCACCTCCCACCGAGTCATGAGAGGTACCATGGCCCGGCTCCCCTCCGTCTGTACCCCGCGTCCCAGGGGGAAGCGAGTATAGCCCCAGATCTGTAAGACAAGAACACAAGTCAGTCAGGCACAATATAAGTCAAATGATGAGCATTAATGAAAGTTACATACCTAAAGAAAGTGGTTGAATCCCCTGGTGCTCGGAGACTGCCGCGAGCTGCTAGGAAGAAGAGAGAAGATATGTCCTGGCACCGCAGATCCCTAAGCATACCTACTGCCTGGCTCAAGTCCCGTAGCAGTAGCAAGAACTTGCAGTTCATCTGGGATGCCTGCATCGCGAACAAGAGCCGTCCAAAGAGATACATTATGTAAATCTGCATGGACTGCTCCTCACTCCACCCTCCCAGCTGAATCGACGCCCGCACCCCGGCACTGAACTCTTCCAAAGTCTCCAGGGCAACTCTCCTCCCACCTCTCAGACCCACTGCGTCTAAGGCGGCTCCCACCAGGATGCTCCGGATCGGCCGCCTCCGCCCAGCCACAAACTCCAGTCCCAGCAACTCCACCACCTCGTCATGGTAGTCCCTCCTCTCCTGTCCAACCACCGGTTCTCCCTGAATTGGTAGTCCCATAAGATACGCCACATCTTCCAATGTGGGTATCATGTGTCCTCAAGGCATGATGAATGCCTTACAGTCCTCATCCCATCTCTCCCTCAATACCTCCAAGTATGGGACGTCAACATGGAAGGGCCGCACCGCCAACAAGTGCCCGAACCCCATCTGCACGATCCGGGTCTGTTGGGCCTCCGGTAACGCCATGTACCACGCCCAGCACAGGTCCCACGTCACCCGGCTCCTCAATATGCCCTTCCCTTGCACATAAACACATAGAGTTAATGTCAACATCGATTGTTGTTTACAAAAACTAGACGTCATGATGTCTGTCATTTACTTTGGGTAGACGTCCAGGGGGTTGCCGTTAAGTTCTTCAGTCAACATCAACGAGTTGGCCGTCAAGTTCCGCTTGACGGCAATGGCCTTGCCATTTAGATGAACTTGACGTCAACCCTATTGAACCCGACGACGTCTCCCTTGTTTCTCCCTCTTTCCCACTCTGCACAACCATTCACACACGCTCACAGTGAAGTGGGGGAAGGTCCATTACTCACCTTTGGCTGGTGTGGGGCCCTTTGGGGTGCCTTCGCCTCTTCATCCTCCCCTCTGTCATCACCGGCCGACCCTTCACCCTCCGGCGCACTATCTCCGGCGTCCACCGCAGGGTCGACCTCCTCCTCCTCCAAATTCACCTCCGACGACGACCCCTCTATCGTTGCTTCTTCCTCCATCTGACGAGGGTGAGTCCGACTCACTTGCTTCTTCTCCCTTGCCATCGTTCAAAGTCCAAGTCCAAGTGAAGGAAAGAAAAGGGAAATTGGGTTTTCATGGTGAATTGGAAGAGTTAGAGAGAGAGAGAGAGAGAGTAAGGAAGGTGTGAGGGAAAGAGGGTCGCTCCGGCAAGAAGAGGGCGGTGAAGAGGCACTGGAGAAGCCTCGGGTAAGAAAAAGTTGTGTTTTGAAGTTAACGTCAAGATTATGGCCGTTAAGTTGGTGTTGACATCAAGGGTGTTTACGTCTAGTTCTTGCTTCAAGGCACCTTGTCAGGCCACTGTACCATGGTTGATGACATGCTTGTGGACATCTACTTAGATGTTAACGTCCATCGATGTGGCTGTCTAGGATTCAGTCTGGGTGCTAATGGCATGGATGTGGATGTCTACCTGGCCTTGACGTCTATCGATGTGGACGTCAACTGATCGCTCACAGTATGTCTCACAGAACACAGAAAGAGCTCAATTCAAAGAGAAAGGCACATTCAGTCTAAAACACCACTATTTATTCACTATTAGGCTTATGTGTTACACTTATTGGAATGAAAAGAGTACATCATTTTGCTCTGCGGGCCATGAAGAAATCACATGAGATTGAACGGATGGTGTCTACATACTCCTCATAGGCCAGGATATCCTTCCAGTCTTCCTGCACTACCTGCCCCACCTTCTGACTGATAGTGTACTTCTCCCATGTCTTCCTAGCCTTCTTCATCGGCTTCTCATTCTTGCCTAGGATGATCATGGTAGCACAGTGGGCTGAAACTAGGATCCCACGTGGTACTCCTAGCTGATGCTGGCACCAGTGTGGCTGGTACACCACCATCTGATCAGGACCAGTCAACCACAAGTCTCTATCCTTTGTAGTGCGAACCCGAAACTCAATGGTCCTCATGAACAATGGTCTCACTATGAAGTCCTCCATCAGGAAGTAGCCAAGATAGTTACGCCAGGCATCTCTACTCTTTAGGTGTGCTGCCACGCACTTGATCTTATATTCTGGTTCATACCATGCCCTGCTGCAGTACAGTGAACTTCGAAGGAAGATACTAGAAGGAGTAGGTTGTTTCTCAGCATAGTCAAATTTCAGATGAGCCTCTATCCATACCTAAAAAAGAAACAAGCTCCCACATGTGCGTCCGCCTAGGCTCATAGTGGTGAGAGAGCTGTAGAGATGTGCCAGCACTACAGGGGCAAGTGACTGCCCACGCCACAATAGAGAAAGGATTCCCACGTGCTTATACAGGAGGAAATCACCACTGGTAGGGAACAAGAACACACCCGCGAGGCAGAGTGTCAGTCCACGAGTCGCCCTCTCACTGCCAATCTCCTTCACATGTTGGACCAACCACCAGGCCAACCGGTCCTAGAAGATCCCATCCTTATTGGTCATCCGCAGCACCTCCTTCTTGTCCTGTACAATGTCTACCAGAATCTCTTCTCCACGGGAGAAGAGGAGTTGTCACATCATATTCTAGGCAGCACTTCATCCCAGGAACAACTCCACCTCCTCCAACAGCACTGCGGCCTCAAATTGAACGTGTGTGCATGCAGGTGCCATCGCTCCACGAGCACTCCCAGAGCATTGAACCCCTACCACATGTCTTTCATGTTCTTGGCTAGAACAACCATGAAATTCAAGTTCCATGCCCGATGTAGCTTCTCATGTCAATTGTTAGCGTGTTCACAAGGTTGATTAGCCAAGAGAATGCTCGTACCTGGCCCTGACTTGGGAAGGTGGGAACATCCTGCACATTCTTGAAGGCACCATGAGAGAGAGATTTGGGGTGTTTTCATCAAGAGAAGGAGCAAGAACAGATGATACATACCTCTCTGTTGGCTAATCGGGTGCTCAGATGCCCCGAAACTTCACTTAGTACACTCGGGTTCATGCTCGTTGATGTTCCGGTCGACGAGGAAGCCATGGAAACTTGCTGCAGGTCGTTCAGAAGGTCTCTGGTTCGGAGATGAGTAGGGGAGGATGGAGGTTGAAGAAGAAAGAGTCCTAATGGCCTCCCAATTGCGGTTTTCTCAATTTTATTCCCTGGCAGATTAACGTCAACATATTTGACGTTGGTTCACTCTTGACGTCAATATATATGGACGTTTA
This sequence comes from Colocasia esculenta, assembly GCA_014218235.1. Taxonomy (NCBI): domain Eukaryota; kingdom Viridiplantae; phylum Streptophyta; class Magnoliopsida; order Alismatales; family Araceae; genus Colocasia; species Colocasia esculenta. The sequence continues at coordinate 25,889,365 of CM024757.1, read as the reverse complement.
CTCGGGTAGATGGCACACAATTAGGGGTGTACAACGGTTCGGTTCGGTTTGATTTCCCCAATTTTTGGGAAAATCGAACCGAACCTCTTCGGTAAACCAACCGGTTCGGTTTGGTTCAAACCGAAATCAGCTAAAAAATGAAAAAAAAAAAAAAAAAAAAAAAAAAACAGCAAAAGGTGGCACTCTCCTAGAGAAAAAACAGAAGAAATGTGGCATTTTTACAGCGGTCGCGAGTTTCGAACTCGCGACCACCGCGCGCAGGGAGGGCGCGCCGCGCACGGAAGCCTCCTTCCACTATGCTAGCGTGACTTTTTTGTATATTTATATTATTTATATAATTATATATACATATTTGGTTCATTTCGATTTCCCAGCCAGGAACCGAACTGAACAAGAAGGCCCATGAAACCGAACCGAACTGGCCGGTTCGGTTCGGTTTTTCGGTTTGGACCATATAGTGAACACCCCTACACACAATATGGACATCAACTGTACGTCAATGGCAATAGGCCTTGATGTCAACTTTGGCGAATTTTCAAAGCTTCCTCATTATATTGATTATCTCTCATCTTGTGTTTCAAGCTCTTTTGCAGGATATTTAAGCACAGATGATGTTTCAAAATCGAAGACACTCATGTGACCTTGAGTGTTGTACAGGTATGTCTAACATAGGTTTAGTCACCAGAGGCAAATAACTTGGCGACCTTGAACCCAGAGTTCCCCTTTACCAAAAACTGTGACGGGTTTGCGATCTGTCAGTTATTTGTTTGGCCTTAGAAATTTCCTCTACTTCTAACTTGCATTTTAAATAGAATCCCACACCAACATGCATTTAGGATTTCACTGCTAACATTTTCTTACTAACAAAAAAATGGATATTTTCCTCAATCATCATTGTGGCACCTAGCTCAAGTGGTCAACTAAATCAACACCATGTCTTCTTACCTATCAAACCGATGTTGGACCTCTATTACCCAAATAGTCCCATTGGGAATATCATCGAGTTTATCATTTTAGTCAACCAGTCTTATTGATATCACTTGAACCTTTCTCCAGTCATGAGCCTAATTTTGGATTTCCAGCCTTCCAAACAATGATCCCAGTTAGAACCCTCAAATGGTCCTTTGAGAGTACAATCAATCCATTTTGTCTTCACAACCCCCTGATTGGACAAACGTCCTGATTATCTTAGCAGGCCTTGATGGACTTCGGTTGTGAGATTTCTCCGATTCAACCGTCATATTATAACTCCTTTAACTTGGACAACACCAGAAACCAGTCAAAGTCCTACTTGGAAATGCCGGGAACTCTACCATTGGGTTGCAGTTATAATTACACGAGTAGATCACCCCCTTTCCATACACTTGTCTCTCAGTTGACTCATAGCTTGCTTCTAGCCCAACTCATTCATAAGGCTTTCTGAATTCCTATCCCCGGGGATGGCCTGTTATCAAATCTCCGCGTCCTATGTTTACTGAGACACCAACCTATCAGTCCGCTCCACTCCCTTGCAAGATCGAATGTCTCAGAGGGGAACTTGTAGACACAAGATTTGGCACATCCCCACGTAGGTCCATGGCCCATTAAGACTTATTTGACTCCTTGTTGACTCACCTCGGATCCCATGTAGACGTCAACATCGATTGACGTTTACCCCTTGTTGACGGCATAGTCCCTTAACATTAACTTAGGTTGACGTCAACATAGTGTGACGTCTGCATGAGGTTGACTGTAGCATCGATTGATGTTAACCTAGATTTACCTATTCTACGGAACCGTCTAGGTATCTCACCCACTTCCGCCCCTATCTTGGCCATGCCACGCATGGGACCATTCCCAACGGGCAAATGGGCCACCTTGGCACTCCCTTGACCTAGTAAATGTCCCATGTGGCTTCCTCCCATTGGTCAACACTTTCTACATGGATTCCCACTTCTGAAAGTGTGTTTTCTCACACTTGAGCATCTAGTGCTCCCAAGCTCTGCCCCCACTACCTATATATGAAGCTCCTTGGCCTTCTTAGGAGGGTGGGAGATGCTGGACGAGCACAAGCCTTAGTGCCTTGAGAGAAGAGAGAGAAAGAATCCTTTGAACCTTGAGAGTTTCCACACTTCCTTGCTTTTTGTCTCTTACCATTTGGAGCATCTAGGAGACTTCACCATGAGCTAGAGGAGCCCACCAAGCAGCCACAAGAGTCTTCAATGAGGATCATCTCCCTCTTCTTCCTCTCTTCCCTTTTTTTGTCCTTTAGTCTTGCATGTTAGTCACTTCTTACACAAACACACCGAGCATGCAGTGCACACTCCCACACACCTAAAAGGGGTTTTCCAAACCAAAAACGGAGGGAAGAAGGGTGTTCATAGTATTTGGCCACCCCTCTTCTCAAGCCTGCAACTGGTACGGGGCTTGCCTTTTGGATCACTTTTCTTTACTTCTAAGCATTTATTACACTTCATTAGAGTCTTATAGAGTCTTTTTGGTCACAGGAACACCATTAGCAACATTGCGGAGCTTTTTCCTTTTGGCCGGCCGAAGAGGAGGAAGTCGGCATTTCTGCCATCAACAGCTCGTGAGGCCACATCGTCGGCACAATCAGAACATATCCTTGGGCACATGTAAGGCCCTAGAGATCACACCTTGCTCATTTGCTTACTAGTTTCTTTGCTCTCTTCTTTTCTTCCTCGGTCAACTCGAGAGTCGACATGAAGAAAGGAGGAGAACGGGGCAAACTAGTGAGCACACATCCTCTAGAGAGCACGCATAGGCGGCGACGATCTCATCGTCAAAACAAAACGTCTACAATGTTCACAACTGTTAAATCCTTCATTGACCACTAAATTGAACCTTTACTTATATGGCAATAACTAGAATAATACTCGATAGCTTTCAACTAACAATAGGCTGCTCAATTATGATAAACCACATCTAAATAACATTGACGATACTGGAATCCACTTAAATTAAAAAAAGAATACCAAAACCAGGGCCCCATTGGACCTACATTGCCATGCACAAAACTAAACATTACGGAAAGCAGAAAGCGACAGGGCCGACAGTTGCGTTAAGAACACGATGGCCCGATATGCTACGTTCATGATGAGAATGCGTCGAAGTCAAAGGTTGTGACCTGAACGCAACCACCCAACCCTTCATGTTCTTAGACAGAATGTAGAACTCTCATTTCTCACCTAGAAACCTTAGGAAAAACTATTTTCACATGCTTCACCCCTCTACAAATTAACTAACTCAACCAGGAATAACACATACATGCTAATATCATGCTTTTCATGCATTAAACCATATAAAAAATGCAAGAGAATGAAAGAATTTCCCTACCAACACGAAAAACATGAAGAACAATGCTTAATCGATGTTTCCACGCTCCGACCATCTTCCTCGAGTGTAAACCACACCAAAACCCAAGTTCCCCGACCAAAATCATCACAGTCAGCCTCTAGGAAGCTCACTTCATCGAGTAGGGTTGTTCTGCCTTGTTTGGCTGATAAGCAAGCTTAAAACCTTCGGAATCAAGAATGCGTAGGGGGTATCCATCGCATTTAGAACGGAACGTACCTGGCTATCACATTAATAAACGTGATTCCACATGACATTCTAGCATGCCACGCGTCGCACAAGCAGACAAAACTCCAAAATAGACAGTGCTAAGATCATGACGTAGGTGAAGGCTATGTTCAGAACACGTCGCCTACCCCCGTTGCATTCTAAAATAGAGAACCTTGGTGCCCTATGGGCCCAAGCCTCCGGCCCACCACACCCACAAAACACACTAAAGCCCAAACCATGGCTCAATGGCCACACATTGGCCCAAACACCACACTAAATCTACTAAACGTGAATCCAAATGGCCACTATGCTATAGTATTAATCCTTGGTTACTTACCCGTTCCTCCAGTCGGGAGCCCTAGCTACTGTGTGTGTCTTGCACTTTGTGTGCCGACAGGGGTTTAGTCCTGGTGCTGCATGCATTAAAATGGTCTTGTCGTCTCCCCAACTCCCCTTTAGTTTCTCATCCTAGGTAGGGGAAAGATGATTGTTGGACAGCCTGTGTGGTTCGAGTGCACTCGTGGTTGGGGGATAGGTCACCGGCAGACGTGCTAGGCCCCATCTAATCTAGAGTTAGAGTGATGTGTGCCCCATTACCTCTTCAGTCAGCAGGTAGTCAGGTGTAGGAGTGGCAGTTGGAATGTGTTTCTAACTGTGAGGCTATGAGGTTGTTTGTGTGCTCTTGTCTAGGTCTGGTTCTGGCTTCGTGGGCCAGTTACCATGTCCCAAGTGTAGCATTGTACTAGCTTACTTGTGGTTCTTATGTAATTGACGATAATAAGCGGTGGTGTGTTTATTTCCTGCTCAGTAACGTTGTTTACTTTAATTCAACATGATTAACTATATTTGTGAATGTTGTGGATTATCCTATAGTTTGGGGGAACTCCCCTACTAAGCCAATGACTTTGAGGCTTACATCCCTACTCATTTTTAGGTGAAAGTGAGCAGGCAAGCTCCCAACCCCCCTGACCACACCTCCGCAATCGTGAGCGGGACTCTCCTCTACCAGTAGTGTGTGAGTTTTGTGTGCCACGGGGTATGCCTCTGGCTTGTTACTTTTCTTTTGATCTTCTGTCATGTAAAGGCGGACAATGTAATCTGAGGTACATTTTTATGGTAATGTGCACACTTTTGCTTCTTCTGTACATTTCCTACTGGACATTTGTGACGATTACCCTTCTGAGACTTTGTGGCTCATGGGTTGGCGAAGTTGATTACGGATCCTTTCTGGGTCTAGACGACAAGGACTGCCATAAATAATGTCCAACTCATGCCTTTCACATCAATAAGCATTTCTTGTTATTGATGGAAAGAACATGCGACATGCTATGCCATGTTTTTTCTATGAATGAACATATTTAGACACTGCTACCAAAAATCATGAAGAGAGCCGTTTGAACAACGTGTACATAGTAATTGTTGAGAGAAATATATATCTAGTGTAAGATTATTCTTGTAATAAAATTGATGTAAATTGTAAAAAAAATATTATTATTAATTAATAGGAAAGAGAGAAGTTTCGTGCAAGTATTTTCTTGTGATCAAAATTAATCAACATCTATATAATAGTTGTTGAGAGAAATATTTATAGTAAGATTCCTCTTGTAATAAATCTGATGTAGATGGCAAGAAAATAATATTGTTAATTTATGAAAGAGAGATAAAGGCTTGTAGGCCCTTTCAATGAATGTGATTATTTTATTACAATCTACATCAATTTTATTACAAGAATAATCTTACAATAAGTATTTCACAATTGTCAAAGTGTCACTCTATCTTTATCGTTCACTATGTTCTTGTCTTGCCATCACATTTGAAACTGCGATAATAGAACTAGTCTTTCAGGTTAGGCGTTGATTAAGCCACTCCCGAACCTACAAAGATCGTTACGGACAGACTTCAGGGATCCAAGATAGATAATTCAAATCTGAGAAGGAGGAGAAGCCAAAGTAGCTAATGTCAATGCAGACACTGATTGGACCTACAGTAATTTTAGTCCAAGAAGAAGTCCTCGAGATCAACCCTCTGACAATCAAGTCAAACGTCGGCTCTGAGAAGTGAATAAACAAGAACTAAAGTAAACAAGGGAAAGAGAGAGAGTGATGTGCAGGTTAGGCCTAGATCTTTGGCTAAGATTTGGAATCTGGGCCCTTTTACATGTGTCAATTGAGCCAATTTTATAGGCCGATAGTTGGAATTTGGCTAGGACTCTTTGCGTTGGATAGAGTCTGAGAGATCTTTGGCCAAATGACCCCCCAACCAGAACTCCTAGTGGAAGTTGATGTGTGATCTTCAACTAAGTTCGTGGGATGGAGACTAAGTCATAATAAGCTTCAGAGTCAGTTGTTGAGGACTTTGAGGCAGATATAATGGTTGAGGATGCTTATGAGGAGTCTAAGGCATAGGCATTATCCTACTTGGACCGTGCTTCCTTTGGGTCGACATCGCCTCGACGCAGAACAAGAACTAGTTGATACAACTATGGGCTGGTACTGGTTTGAGTCAGACCAATGCCCTTATTGGTCAATGGATTTGGGCCAACTATCGAGACCCATTAGATGCTTCAAACCTCTAACAACAAATTTAAGTTTGCTAACTTCATGTGTGTTAAGAGAACCTAAGTATCTAACAATAGAGGTGAATTACAACCAGTGATTCCTTTTCTAACAACTGCTCCTTGTGGTCCTATTTTGTATTACATGATGACTTATAGTTATTGTGAGATTTGGTGCTCTTGACAATGGGAACTTGTGTTACGACTGCACCATACTTGCCCAATCCTATCCTTAATAAAATGGGTCAACCTGATCAAGTCAGTTCTATCTAGTTGAGTTGATAGTATCTTGAGTCATGTGGATGGACATATTAATCACTAAAAAAAAACCTAGATAAGTCAGTAGCTGCCGGCCGCTAACAAAATACTAAAAGCCGCTGACAAAGGTCTATGTTAGTGGCTAGAAAGCCCTTGACAGAGCTACATACTAAAGAGTAGTCGACTTAGGTACACACACACACGCACGCACACATGCACGCACATGCACGCACGCACATGCACGCACGCACACGCGCGCACGCGCGCACACACACACACAAGCAGGTGTAGATGATGGATCCGTTTAAACATAAATAATTAAGATAATTATGTTAAATTATAAAATAAAATATCACATAAATGAACTGATCAAATTAAAATGCATACATGCTATAGAAGCTGTAGACTCAGATGAAGAGCCCTGAGAGTCCTGAAGCTCCTGAGAGGTGGGAGGGGAAGGAAGAGACAAAGTCCGATGTCTCCATACTGTAAAGCCATTACGAGATTGGAAGCCGCTATTGGAAGTCATCTGTTAAAAAGGTAGTACACACGAAGAAAATCATGTTAGTCATCTCTCATTATTGTTTTGCGCATAGAAATGCCATGATCTTATGTTTTTCATGTCAATTTTGTCTGGCCTTCCTAGGGCATTGTTGTAATACCAAACTAGCTTTACCTGCAAGTCACAATTCGGTAAGAGCATGAAAGAAATTGTTCTTCAGGAATCCAATGACCAATTTATTAACAATGTAGCAGAAGGAATCTATTCTTTACACATAGTGACAAGCTCAAATCTAATATGATGCATTAAACCAAAGCTCATTACTAAAAGGATTTTCATATACATACAATCAAATTGCAAGAGTAGCATCCTTTGAAATGAACAACGTGTATACTTAAGCTCAGACTGGCTGGGCAGGGGCCAACCATCTGAGACATGATCCATGTTAATGGGATGTCCACTGCATTGGTTCTTTAAAGACGCATCAATCCTTTGTGCTTTGTCTGTGCTGTATGTTTTATCTTCGAATATAAGATATTTATGCTACGGTGTTGATTGCACAGCTTAGATATTGGATGAAGCTAATGTAAGCTACTTTAAGGGGAAACCCTGAGCTTTAAAGTTTTGCCTTCTGATGCTATCTTTATGGTTTTTCCAAACAGCAGTGAGTTTGGATTAAATAATGGAGGGAGATCTATTACTTGGATTCATCAGCTTTCTGCATATAATGAAAAATGATCAATTTTAGATTATAACTCTTCCTACTTGATCTTCTTTCTTTTTAACGTTAGCAATGAACTTTGTGATGTAGGTCATTTAATCTTTTCATGTTATTAATGAGACTGTTAATTCCTTCATGTTATTGAGGGAAAAGGTGGTTCTAGCGAAGGGTTAAATAAGAGATCCCCTTATTCCTCTTAAACGTTGTGATCTCTCACAGGATATCTTATTACTTTCCTAAAACTTTTGGTAGAGTTGCATTAGAGGTGAGGTTAATTGTTGTAGACTTGTAGCTGCCAGGCCTTTATTTATATTTCCATGATGATATCTGAAAGGGATTGGTCTTGTCAGAATAATATTTCTCCTTCTGCGATACAAAAGAAGATGTGTAGAGTTCATTTAATGATGCTGAGGGAATTTAAACAGCATACATGGAGGCACACTGGACCAATAACTCAGATTTTATGTGATTACAATTCATAGGAGATGGCTAAATGATTTAATGTCAGTCTGGAAATGACTGTAAATTGACAGGCTATAATAGTGCAAATTGCTGGAGAATAAGATTTCTAAATAAGAAAGTTTTTGGGATACAGATGCTGTACCAGATTCTTTAAAGCAATTGGATGTCCATAGGACTTAAAGTTGGAAGCCAACATTGTCACACAAAAAAAAGTTGGAAGCCCTTATGGAGTAAGAGCTGCAATAATGCTGGGAAAGACTTCAAATACATGTGGCTTAATTAGTACTTCTTAGCCACAGAGACTTGGAGTCGATTATAAAATGATTTTTCAGGTCACAAGTAGGAGATTTTTTTTTTGGCTTTTTTAGGTATTGCTGATGTGATCCAAGGTTGCAATTCAGAACAGAACTTTTAATCCAGGGCTCTCTCCATGTCCCAATATACACTCTTTCCCATGCCAGCTAGTGTTTTTATTGTTTTCTTGAGGGGGAGCCTAGGTTGCTCTGTTGTGACTTGGGGATCAGAGTCCTACATTGCAAATAGTAGCAAAGGAATGACTGCACACACATAACAATCATCTGGCCCTGCATTGGTGGGAGCCATCTGTTTTAACTAGAAAACCGCAGTTTCACATCAAATGTGATACACCACCCAAACCAAGTAAAAAAGAGGAGTTGAACCATGAATCATCATGTGCACTTAGGTAATTATGCACAATAAGGTAGTCTGCTTGCTTTCTGAAAATTGTCCTTGAAATTCACTGTGCTTATAATTAAGAAACAACTGTTAGTAGTTAAAAGGGGTACCCTCACACAGAATTGTGTTTCTCACATTAAGAGAATTGAGATTCATTCAAATCTGAATCATTCTGTTTCTAAATAGAAACAGGCTCCTTCCAAAACTTTCTCATCCTTCTCTGTGCACTTAGGTGCATGCCCTGTTCTTATTAGTGATTTTGTCGAGCATTTGTACAGGTAGTTTCTTCTTTTCAGTTTAATGCTTTGCACAATGTCCCTCTAATTGACGCCCAAAACAAGCTCATGTTATGGAAACTTCCTGCCATGACGGAAATGACCCAAAATGTATAAGGTTACCTTTAAACAAGGTATATGCATATGGTAACCATGTTTGTGTCTATGGATCTGAAGGAGAGTAAATCATGCAAGGGGGGTTGTTGGACACGGAATTTTGATATGAAAGATAACAAATAATTTTTTTTTAATTTCTGAGCCTTTTAAAAAGGGAAAAATTGTATTCACTTCACATTTGAGGGCTATATGAATAACCAGTGAGGAATTCCATGTGTTTATATGTATATCAGATAAATAGGGTTCGAGTTCGAGACATTTCCCCACTGACCATGGCCAATGTTAATTTACATCGACATAAAATCTAAACACTCTTGATTAACTGTCAAAGAGGTCTTAAGATTCCTTTTCATAGGTTCTGATGTTAAGGACTAGCTCATTTACGAGGCTCACTATGGGTTATTGTTCATCATCAAAAGATTTGAGGAGATCAAGGTTTCATCATAAGTTACATCAGATTGGAAGAAACCCTAATATAGACATAGGTAAGAGCCAACTATCTTTGGGGAGGAATTATGAAGCTTTTTGGCCCCTAGGGGTATTTTGGTAATTTCCAAGTTTGGGGGGCACTTTGGTAATTTTGACTAGGCCAAGGGACTTGATTTCAAGTTTTGGATTGGAGATGAATCTTGATGCAATGCTCCAAGACAATTTCGGGAAGGTTCAAAGGTCTTTGACCATATAGTGGACTACAAGTGTATATTTGTAAGTTGGTCAAACTGGAGAGACTTGGTACAAGCTCTAGACTGATGAAGAATCTTGAGATATTTATTAACCCTCGAAAGTATCGAGGTCATTTGCAGAAGGTTTGAAAGTTGTTCGAACGTGTTTGAAGTATGGGGACTTATGCGTATTTGCCACGACCACAAAAAATAGGTAAATAGAAATGAAATATTTCATTAATCTATTGATGGTACAAGAACAAGTGGTGGTCTACAAGTTGTTGATTGTATAAGATGGGTGTTCCTCACTGACACGAAGTACAATGAGTGTAAGAGCATAGTCACAATTTTGAAAGTTGCAGGGTATAACTACAATCATACAGGACTTAGATATGTCGGGTCTATGAGAAGGGGCATTTTCATAACTTTTGAGAGTTACACATTGCCACCATCCAAGTGACACACAAACGTATGAACGTTATATGTCTAGCACCATCTGAGCCATAAGGGGTGGAAGTATGAAAAAAAAACCCAGGGGTATTAATATAATTTCATAGCCTTAATGGGTTTACACCAACGAGCGAGCGAATGCACGAACACAAACAATCATAACTTAGCATTACGTGGTCCAAGACTTAGCCTCTTCAATCTTGAACAACTTGCAAAATAAGATATTTATAGAAGCCAAGGTTGAAATAGTCCCAGTAGGAACTATTGGGTTCATTTTGAACCTGCTGGAGTTCCATCGAGTTGAAACATCCTCCCTAAAGGCCTGCTCAAAGTTGTTGGGACCCAATGGGTTTGATTGACCCCCTTGGGGTCCAAAGGGTTCAACCAAGTTCCACCAAGAGTCGGTCAACCCCATTGGGGGTCTAGTGGGGTGAACAGACCCCATCAGAGTGAAGCCAACTTGTTGGGCTCCAATGGGTGCGCTTGGGCCTATAGGGACTAGATGGGCCCAATAGGGGCCTACATGGTCCAAATAGGTCTTGCCGCAACTTGTTTCGGCCTAGTAGGACCACATGGGTCACGTGTGCCCCCTCTCCTCCTATAAAGCTCCCCTTAGGGACAACAATAGGAAACAATTCCCAAGGAGGTGCTTCCAAGCTCAATTGCGTGCCTTAAGAGATCAAGGAGCATCTTGCACGAAGCTTGTCCATCGTCTTCCCAACATTGTTGAAGAAGTTTGCACTCGTACAAGATTACATGATACACTTCTTTTCCTCTTCATGAGTTCATAATCGACGAAAGCTTTGGCCACGATCACATCAAGTTGGATCGATAAACCTAAAATACGGAGATACTCCACGGAACGATAATATTGGCCTAACGCCATGCTTCATTCGTCCATAATAATAGAATATTGATACCTCAACATAGTCAAAGATGATATAGCACGATCATATGCCAAGGAGTGACAACATCAGCTTTGCACCGGTGGCCATTCACCACCAAATATGCATTAACTCGACGTAGTGGAGGCTTACAAATATGAACCGGCCATCTTGACAAAATCGTGTATATTTTCAACATGATGGCCAGTTCATATTTGTAAAGATATTTGAAGTACATATTTGATGACAAACGATGCATTCTTGATTGAAAGTTATAGTCTGAGCATATTGTAATCTAGATCAATTTTGAAACTGCGTACTCTTGATCAAATTATATATTTAAGAAAAAATTACCAAGTCCAAACCATGTACTCTAGTAGAAAAAAGGAGGTGCGGATATGATTGATGCCACAACATATTCCGGAAGTTATCTAATCGATATTACTTATTTAAAAATCCCTCGGTGCTGAGAGGAACAATCGTAGGACAAATAAGCTTCAACTCATGAGTTGGGTTTTTCATTACCCATAACAAAAAAGGGGTTTCTCCTTCCGTAGCCTCCCCTTCTGTTGGAAGGGCCTTTCCTGCATCTTTCAAACATCTAATGGTGATCTACTCGTGTCAATATCCATCACACAGTGCCGTCAATGAAATTGACGGATCTAGTGTTTCCTCCATCTAATGACAATATCAACAAACTACATAGAGATATACATCAGATCAAGCGGGAAAATTAAACTTCCATTTGAAACAAAACAACATTTTTTGCGACAAAATTTAGGTGAGAAATGGCCGGCCACTAAAATTGAGCTCATGTTAGTTCTCTACTACGCTCTACTCATATACTGCCCAGTTCTTGTGTCCACCAGTATCTCTTCGCCTATGCTTATAAACAGAGGCACATTGACGACAGCCCCGGTGTCGACAGTTGCCGGTTTTGATCCTCCTGCAAACGACAAATTAAATAAGAGTGAAACCAAAGATCAAGAGATGCAGATACAATAGCAATCATTCGTGTGCAATCAAATCATGAGTTTGGAAGAACCATATGAGTTAGTTGTATATTGATAACATATGACATGATATTGGCCACAAATGACAGCAAGAATCCCATCATCTATATTGCCGCCTCAGTTGCTGTCGAGCCTGTTGCTCATTCTCACCAACCAATAATTCAAGCTTTTCAAATGAACAAGAAACCTCTAGCCAAGAAGGTTAAAATAACATTCAAACTTGAGAAAAATACTCCAAAATTAGGAACTGCTCGTGCATGAAATTTCTGGATTTCACACCAGAACCCTAGACCCTAGGAAATTCAAGAACATTACCTTGTGCAGTATCACCTCTTAACCCAGGGTCCACATCAACAACTGTTAGTTTAACTGTGATGGGAACCTCAAAATCAATAACCTGCACCGACAACTAACTTAGTGTGATCTTTGGGACAATGAAAATGAAAAAATAATACTGTGAAATGCTGATGGTTCACTCTCCAGTATGATTGTAGCATCAATAGAGCAATCAACATAATCACTTAGAATACATGGGAATGAAACACAAAAGCACAACATAGGGGATACCCTTCCATTCCAAAAGAGCAAAATGCAGTCCATGCCTTCTTTTAACCATTTCGTTTTGTCCCCTACTTCTTTCTCATTCAAGCGAGTTTCTTCATAAGTAGTCTGCAAAGTATAATGGAACCTGAAGTCATGAGTAGATGATTACACTTTGACAAATATACTCACATTAAGTACTCAGAGTACTCCCACACTTCCATTGATCAGAAATGCATCCATGACTGATCTTTATTTCAGTTTTAGAATCTAGGGCACCCACTGATATTAGATTTTATGCAGTGCCTATTAGCAGCTCACAAAGCCACGAGGTTCCTTGTTGAAGATCAGAAACTCTGAAGCTGTGCCATACAATCTAGTTACGGCATAAGATATGAAAAAGGAGGAAGATGAATGATACCAAATCCATGAAGACAAACTGGGAACCATCTTTGTATGTGTATTGCTTAGTCTCTTTTGACACATTCGCCTCATCTATCTGACAAAATAGAACGAGGGGCACCTTGAGAACATAGATATAATAATTCTAACTAATGAAAATGCTATAGAAACTTAAGAAACATATTGTTGCATAACTAAAAAAAAATTAGATGCAGTTTGCAGAAATCCATCTCAGACATCTTTGAATAAAATCGTATGCTGTTGACCATCAAGCCTTCTTGCAACATCATTTGTTTAGTGGCCATTTCCCTCTTCACCATGATCATGGAGTTGAGAAGATATGATGGACAGAGGCCTTATTTACAAGCACATTATTTCATAATGCACCCTTGAGAATCCAGCAATTGGAAGTAGTGAAACCACAAGTTTACAACTCAATTAAGCCAACATAGATGGTATCTTCCTATCATATGTCTAGGAACATCTATTCAAAAGAAAAAGGGTACATTCTAGCCATGATAGGAAAATAGGAAAAGCTGCCTCTACAACACATCTTATTCTAATTAAGTCTCCAATGTGCCAATCATGGATGATCCAATCCATTCTAAACGCTTGCATTCAAAACAGAGTGAAAAGTGTTTCTGCAGAAGAGGCTGCTCATTGAGGGTGTCAAGTGAATATGACTACCAACTTGTGACATGATTCTTACAAGATCGAACTGACTTGGAAAAGTAATTATAGTCTATTTCCAAAAGGTCAACTTCCGATGTGAGTATATATCAGAACTGGAGTGTCTAATTTAACTGTGTAGCAGCTGTTTATAGAGGGGCATTTTTGTCCCTTATTTTGTGTTTTCTTGTAGTTAGTTATTAATAGGGGTGTAAACGGAACCCGATATTCCGATATTCCGATCCGATTCCGATAAAAATTATCGGTTTCAGAATTGAAAATTGATACCGATAGCTTATCGGAATCGGTATCGGATATTCCGATAAGCTATCGGAATCGGTATCGGTTATTCCGATAAATTATCCATAAACTCAAAAGGTAAAACCATGGTAAACACCTTAGCTTATCGGAATTTCGGTTCCGGTAATGTTATCGGAATCGGAACGGAATCAGAATTAACCATTCCGATTTTATCGGAATCGGAACTATATTTCGGTTATCGGAATCGGAATCTATGTTTCCGGTTCCGAACCCGACCCGTTTGCAGCCCTAGTTATTAGGGTAGTTTTGTCATTTATCCCTGTTTTACTTTTAAGGGGTATATTTGCCCTGTTTAAAATTTTCTAGTTTGTAACTACCCTAATTAGAGATGGACTTACTGCCCGCCCATTTCCACACCCTAGACCTGTGGGACCCGCCCCCTTGTGCCGGAGGGGGTGCCATCCAGGGTGGGCAACAATACTTTCTCCGCTAATTAATAGAATTCACAGGGTTAAGAGAGACCGCAAGTCTGTTCTGGGTTGTGGTTGCTCCCTCTCCCTTCTTTCGCTTCTTCTTCCTCATCTCAACCAATTTCTTTCTTGAAAATTAACATGGTATCAGAGTCATCCTGCATAAGGTTTGAGCAGAGTGCCATTCATCAGGTGTTTTTGAAGCTGCGGCCTTTGTTAGGGCTGTAAATCGCAGCCTTCAGTTGGAGATCAAATCTGGGTGCTGTGCAGCCCTCCTTTTCTTCTTCTTGGAACCACCGGTTGGTAGTCTTCTAGGGTTCAGCCAGTTCCTATAAGGGGTGTGCCTTTGGAGGTTTTCGGAGCTCTGAATACACCTTATCTTCAGCTTTCTCTCAGGTTGGTGGTCCAGGAGTCTCCGACATCAACCAGCTTGTCTTTTCTTCTTCATCGCAGCGATGTCTTCCATCTCCGAATCAACTTCCCGGGTAGAAGGAACTGAGTTCTCCCCCTCAACTACAAGCTCTTCTCTTCTGATGGCAGCACTGGGCAATTATCCACTTCAAATGACAAAGTTAAAATTGAATCCCTCAAATTACCATCTGTGGCTGTATCGACTTGTATTTTTGTCAGGGGAAAAGGCAAGTTGGGGTATATAGATGGTACCATTGCTGCTCCACCATTTTTAGACTCCCAGCGTTCTTCTTGGCATGTGAATAACAACCTTGTTAGGGGTTAGATAATTAATTCAGTTAGTCCTGAGATTCAACATTTAATTATGTATGCCCTACTGCCTTTGAAATGTGGACTCTACTTCAAAAGTTACATGGGCAGCAAAGTAACATTGGGAAGACGTATCAGTTAACAAGTGAAATTCAATCCCTAAAACAAGCTGTCCGGTTTGTTACTGCATACTTTAACGAGCTGAAGATCAAGTGGCAAGAACTTGACTCCTATATGCAATATAAATTCACTTGCACAGCTGATCAAGCCCTTCACCTACAACATGTTGAATCAACTAAGGTTTTTAGTTTCTTACTGGTCTTGATGCCACTACGACTCACTTCAGGGTCAGATCCTTTCTGCGGACAAGTTGCCTTCCTTAAAATCAGTGTTCTTAAAGATTCTCAATGAAGAGGGCCGTCGTCAAGTGATGTCTGCACCATCCACAGTGATTTCAGCCGCTTCTCCTCTTGGAAGTGAATTCATAACACTAGATAATAAGGATACTTCATCCTCCTTTAGACCCAAAAGCAAGGGTACGAAGCACGGTACCCACTGCAATCAAAACAATCATGATGTTGATTTTTGTTGGAAACTCTATCTTGAGAAGAAGCCAAACAAATTTAAGAATGATGGTGGTAGTAAGGGTCATTGTACGACAATAAGGGAAATGTTGCTGCAACTCAACCTACTTGTAATACACCGTTGAATCTCTCTGCGGACATCTCTACTATGACTCAGGCACCTACATTGTCTACTTCCAACATTGCCTGTCCGCAGAACATCTTATCTCAGTTTGGCCAAAAGAGTACTACTTACTCAGGTACCACTAGGACAGCACTTAGTGCTAGCACTATCCATCTTCGGTCTAACTCTTGGGTCATCAACTCAGGTGCTACAAAGATATGACTGGTATCTCTACTCACTTCACCTCTTATTCATTATCGTTAGGATAAGGCAAAGTAACCATTGCTGATGGTACTGGAGGCATCATTGGCAAAGGACCCATCCGTCTTAATGGTCACCTAGTCCTTCCTTTTACCCTTCATGTTCCCTCTCTATCCATTAATCTTCCTTCTGTGAGTAGTATCACAAAATCTCTCAATTGTTTTGTAACCTTTTTCATACCTATTGTGTGTTTCAGGACAGAGGACTCAACAGACAATTGAGAGTGGTCATGAGCAAGATGGTCTTTATCATTTTGAGCCTATTGGAATTACTGCTTTTCAGTACACAGCTTGTAGTAAAACAAATCAGCCGGCTAGTTCTCGGCTAGCTCACCTCTCTTTTAGGTCTCTTTGGCTTTTGCTTCCTCAATCATTTGATACCAAATCATTGAACTCTCTTCAGTGTTAAGTATGTCAACTTGCCAAACATTGTAGAACTACTTTTCCATTTCCAATGAAAACAAGTTCAACACCATTTCATCTTGTTTATTCTGATGTTTGGGTCCTCTCTAGTTCCCTCTATGGGTGGTGACGGTGGTCATTGATAGTTTAACACGTTTATTGATAATTATTCTCACTTTTGTTGACTCTATTTGTTGCGTTCTCGAGAGGAGGTTTGTGAGAACTATTTTTTAAACACTTTAAATTTTTTATTTTTATCTTTGAGTTTGATTTATTTGGCTTTTATTTATTTACATGGACATGGTCTTATTTAGTTCGTTTGATCTCCCCCACTAACCTCAGTTAGTGTTAATTATATCAGCACAAAGGCTGAACACCCTTGATTAACCATCAGACAACCCCTTTGGAGTAGAAGAATGTGACTCATAATTGAATGAAATGAATTATACATGAAAGAAAACAAAATTGCAAGCATGCAATATATTTTTTTATAATTTTCTGATATTTATTTCATTTTTATTGATTTTTAAATTTGTTTTCTCATTTTTGGGTATTTTAAAACCATTGATTTCATTTATTTAATTATTTTCGTCATTTATTTATTTAAATTATGGTTATGTGAATTAAATTAATGTTTTCATTTATTTATTTGATTTAAAGGGAGATTTACTTAAGGTGGATCAAAAATGACATGAGACATGACTTGTTTGTTATTTTTATGTTATTGAAAATTAAACAACAATGTTTGTGAAATATTTTATTAAAGTTTGTTGAAAAATTGGTTGATTTTGATTAAGAAATCAAGTAATGAAGAGTTTGAAATAAACATGACACTACATGTAATTATTCATATAGTGTATGATTAAATAAGTGAAATTAACCCAATAGACCCGTTAAACACCATATGTAAGAATACATCACAGGTCGGCCCATTAACTATCAGTAGGCCCATTAAGCATGAAGCATCATAGTCATATAATAAATCATGGCATGAAAGATACAAGTCCGGCCCAATAAGCAATTTGAGGCCCAATAAGAAATTTGGCCCCAATAAGAGAAGCCCAATGGACCTTGCTTAAGACTTGAGAAAATTTAAATTGTGCCTTGCACAATGTTCTTTTTTAGGGCTGCCTTGCAGACCCTTCTCGCAGACCGCCTTGCAGTCCTTCTCAGAGTCTTGCTCTGTGTTGGGAACTTCAAAAATCCTCCTTTGGCTTGGGCACCCCCCTTCCTTATATAGTGGAAGGATCCCCCGGGAGGCCTGCATACCTCCACAGGGGGGTTTACGTAATTTTACCAGGAGATTTACTTTGACAATTTGCATTTTGGCCCCTGCCATTTTCTCCTTTCTTTTTTTTCCTTTCCCTTTCTTGGTTTGCCCTTTCCTGGTCGGTCTCTACGCGAGGCAGAGCAGAGGAAGAGGAGGCGCGCGGCCTCCTTCCTCCTCCTCCCTTCCCTGCTCGACGGCAGCTCCCCTCCAGGGGACAGCAGCGGCGGCGGCGGCAGCACAGTTGGGCGGCGGCACCTTGCAGTAGGGCGGCGGCGGCGACAGGTGCCCGAGCAGCAGCAGCGGGAGCAAGGAGTGGCAGCGGAGGAGGGCCAACGGCAGTGGCTGCAGTGGGGGGCCGGCGGCGATCGGAGCAAGGGCCAGCGGCGGCAACCCTTCCTCCCCTGCTCCCCCTTTCTTCCCCTTCTCACTGTGGGAGAACCAAGCAAGGGCGACCGTAGAGGAGGTGCAGACGGCGGCGACTGGAGGGGGTGCCACGGCCAACCAGCCAGGGGCAGCCTGAGTCCAAGCGGCTGGGGCAGAGGTGAGATTTCCGTCTGCTTTTCTTTTCTGTATTTGTTTGGTTTATTCCCCTTTTTTCTTTTGTTCCTCCTGTGAGAAGTCGGCCAGAAATCTGGCACAACAAATGCCCCCCACGAGACTGGCGTCCGAGAGTGAAACGTAAAGCGACTGTCTCGTGTGAATCTTTCCAGTTGTATTTTAGCACATGTTGCCCTTCAGAGGGTCCATTTCATTAATTCTGCCAATTCATTTCAGTCATTTTGACTTTCTTGAGATCCATGTTGGAGATGTCATACTTATGAATTTGATACGTCACTGCTTGTGACATACTTGCAGTAAACTTTCCATTTCTTTTGGGCTTGCAGTATAAATGACTATCGTCTCATGACAACAATGCCAAAATTTTGCTTTATGCATTGAGAATTGTGATTTTACTGCAATATATCTTCTGATAAGCAGTTTTATCATTTTCTTTTCTCATTCTTTTGTGGCAAAAATATGATCTCCTGTTGTTTTGACCTTGCAGAGTTGGATCAGGTACATGACACATTGACATTGAAGGAGATTACTTGGAGTCAAAAAATCATGGAGACCCAACTGGTTGTTTTGCAAGCAGAGACTGCTATAACTTCTACAAAAATCGTGCAAGCCATGAATTGGCGTAAAATGACGACCTCGCTTATGCATGGCAAAGCTATTTGTGCCATTCTTTTGTACATGTTGACCTTCTGAGGACAGACGACACTGGAGCATAGAGTTGCTTGAGGGATGTTGTTTTTAGCATCAGCACATGCTATCCATTCATTTTGACTTCTCCTTTTTAGACTATCCTAAGGACTTGTCTTGGGACCAAGATTTTTATTTGCTATATACATTGTGCTTCTGATTTTCACCATCAACATGTGATCTTTATTGATAATAGGGGTTTTAAGGCTTCTCCAAAAGCCATGAGCTATTTCATTTAGAGGATTAGGGCTCCTCTGGGGCCATAACATGCTTGTGTTAGAGAATTAAGGCTTCACTAGGGCCATAATTTTGATGAGAGGATTGAGGCTCCCTCGGGCTCGAGATTTTAGGTGAGAGGATTGAGGCTCCCTCAGGCACGTGATTTGGGTGAAAAGATTGAGGCTCCCTCAGGCACGTGATTTGGGTGAGAGGATTGAGGCTCCCTTGGGCCTGTGATTTGGGTGAGAGGATTGAGGCTCCCTCGGGCACATGATTTGGGTGAGAGGATTGAGGCTCCCTCGGGCACATGATTTTGGGTGAGAGGATTGAGGGTCCCTCGGGCACGTGACTTTGGGTGAGAGGATTGAGGCTCCCTCGAGCACGTGATTTGGGTGAAAGGATTGAGGCCCCCTCAGGCATATATTTTGGTTGAGAAGATTGAGGCTCTCTCGGGCACATGATTTGGGTGAGAGGATTGAGGCTCCCTCGGACACATGGTTTTGGGTGAGAGGATTGAGGCTCCCTCGGGCATGTAATTTTAGGTGAGAGGATTGAGGCTCCCTCGGACACGTGATTTGGGTGAAAGGATTGAGGCTCCCTCGGACACATGATTTGGGTGAGGGGATTGAGGCTCCCTCGGGCACGTGATTTGGGTGAACATGATTTGGGTGAGAGGATTGAGGCTCCCTCGGGCACGTGATTTGGGTGAACATGATTGGGTGAGAGGATTGAGGCTCCCTCAGGCACGTGATTTGGTTGAGAGGATTGAGGCTTCCTCGGGCACATCTTTTGGTTGAGAGGATTGAGGCTCCCTCGGGCTAATATTTGGGTGAGAGGATTGAGGCTCCCTCGGGCACGCATTTTGGTTGAGAGGATTTAGGCTCCCTCGGGCACATCTTTTGGTTGAAAGGATTGAGGCTCCCTCGGGCGCATATTTGGGTGAGAAGATTGAGGCTCCCTTGGGCACGTATTTTGGTTGAGAGGATTGAGGCTCCCTCAGGCACATATTTAGATGAGAGGATTGAGGCTCTCTCGGGCGCATAATTTGGTTGAGAGGATTGAGGCTCCCTTGGGCACGTATTTTGGGTGAAAAGATTGAGGCTCCCTCGAGCACGTGATTTGGGTGAGAGGATTGAGGCTCCCTCGGGCACGTGATTTGGGTGAGAGGATTGAGGCTCCCTCGGGCACATGATTTGGGTGAGAGGATTGAGGCTCCCTCGGACACGTGATTTAGGTGAGAGGATTGAGGCTCCCTCGGGCACGTGATTTGGGTGAGAGGATTGAGGCTCCCTCGGGCACGTGATTTGGGTGAGAGTATTGAGGCTCCCTCGGGCACGTGATTTTGGGTGAGAGGATTGAGGCTCCCTCAGGCACGTGATTTGGGTGAAAGGATTGAAGCTCCCTCAGGCACATATTTTGGTTGGGAGGATTAAGGCTCTCTCGGGCACATGATTTGATTTGATTATTTTTTTTTTGTTCACATTACCAACCTCAGCGCCCTTTCGGGTTTTCGCCATGTTTGGCCCCCTCTAACTTTTTCCAACACGCCTTTGCAGGTTTTTGCGTTGAGGGGTTTACCCATTTTTGCCTGAGACGCCCTTTCGGATTTTCACCTTAACCGGATTTTAGACCTTTTTGCCCTTGATCTATGATGAAGTGATAGACCAAGTCCGTCGGGGCACCTCCTTTTTAAGCCTCTGTTTATTTATTTCTTCTTTTTTTTTAGAGAATAAAAGGCTTCCCTGAGGGCCATGAGGCTTTGAATGCGGCAAGGAATTAAAGGCTTCCCTGAGAACCATGGGATTTAGATTTTAATTGGGTTGGCCGATCTTGACGGTGTGTTGGCCAGAAGCTTGGGTTTATAGTCAGTAGGGAATTAAAGGCTTCCCTGAGAGCCATGGATTGAGAATTTGGATTTATGTACGGTAGGGAATTAGAGGCTTCCCTGAGAGCCATGGATTGATAATTTAGATTTATGTGTGGTAGGGAATTAGAGGCTTCCCTGAGAGCCATGGATTAAGAATTTAGATTTATGTATGGTAGAGAATTAGAGGCTTCCCTGAGAGCCGTAAATTGTGAGTTTGGGTTCATGTATGGAGGGAATTAAAGGCTTCCCTGAGAGCCATGGATTGAGAGTTTGGATTTAGATATAGTAGGGAATTGGAGGCTTCCCTGAGATATGTTTAGAGGATTATGGCTCCTCTAGGGCTCGTGATCTGACTTTCAACCGGTCTTGACGACTTGTTGGCCAAAAGACGTGGATTTCGACCTTTGACTGGACTTGACGGCTTGTTAGCCAAGAGGTTTGGATTTTGAATTTTTGACTGACCTTGTCGGCTTGTTAGCCAAAGAAGCTCGGGATTTGACTTTTGACTGGCCTTAATGGCTTTTTAGTCAAAAGACATGGATTTCAACCTTTGACTGGCCTTGACGGCTTGTTAGCCAAGAGGTCTGGATTTTGAACTGTTTGACTGGCTTTAACGGTTTGTTAGCCAAAGAAGCTCGAGATTTGACTTTTGACTGACCTTGACGGCTTGTTAGCCAAAAGACATAGATTTCGACCTTTGACTGGCCTTGACGGCTTGTTAGCCAAGAGGTCTGGATTTTGAGCTTTTTGACTGGCCTTGACGGCTTGTTAGCCAAAGAAGCTTGGGATTTGACTTTTGACTGGCATTGACGGCTTGTTAGTCAAAAGACATGGATTTCGCCCTTCGACTGGCCTTAACGGCTTGTTAGCCAAGAGGTCTGGATTTCGAGCTTTTTGACTGGCCATAACGGCTTGTTAGCCAAAGAAGCTCGAAATTTGACTCTCTTTTTTTTCCTTCTTTTTTTTTTTGGAATGAGAGTTTCCTCTTTTGTTTGGGTTCTTCTCTCTCTTTCTTCGAGCAGAGTTCGAGTTTCCCACACTTCTTATAAGGGCGGAAAGACACAATCATCGTTATCTCGATCGTAGCCCTAGAATTGGATTATTCATTTGAATGAACTTAAGGGTTGTTTCGTCATTAACAACTCTTGTGTCTTTCCTTTTATAAGGAATGCAGGATAACTCAATCTCGCTCTTAAGAAAGGTTGAGAGAGTACCCTCATCTCTTTTTTTTTTTTTTTGATATACCAATTGTGATGCTCTTTTTGGGTTTTCACCACAATTAACCCCTTCTTTCTTTTACCTGCACCCCCTTTCGGTTTTCATGCAGCAGGGTTTCCCATTTTTACCTGAGGCGTCCTTTCAGGTTTTCACCTCAGCTGGGTTTTAGGCCTTTTTGCCCTTGATCCATTTTAAAAGAGTAATGGATCAAGTCTGTCGGGGCACCTCGTTTTTAAGCCCCTTTCTTTTTTTTTCTTTTCTTTTTTTTTATTCATTTGAAAGATCTTGCAGCAAGATCACTTCTATATCTTCAGTGTATACCGAAGCCGGATCCACCTATTGTATTGTGTAGACGTACTCACACTCGGGAGTATGGTACAATTTCATGTGTCTGCCATTTAAAGGCGGGAACATAACATTTCCCTTTTAGTCGACTACTGTGTAGGCGCCGCCTTCAAACACTTTGTCAACCACAAATGGGCTAAGCCAATTGGCTATGAATTTGCTTTTGAGTCGGGAGGCCATGACGTCCTTTTGCTTGACCATGACAAGATCTCCCCTTTTAAAAGCTTTTTTCTTTACTATCGGGACATCCGTGCTTGATAATCTTGAAGACATTGGTATGCAACCAAACGCTCTTCTTTCAGATTTGACAACTCTTCAAGCCGTCTTTCAATTTAGCTTTCCTCTTCAGTAGAGAGCCCGTAGTGGAGAGCTATCCTATAAGATGAGAGCTCAATTTCAACAAGAATGACTGCTTCGGTCTCGTAGACCAGGGAAAAAGGAGAACATCCTGTAGGAGTTTTGTAGTTGCCTCAAAATAGGTTTTCAATTCTTCTTTTTAGACTTCAACAATACCCAACATTTGTCTGACGACCAGCAATGAATCGCCAAATACTTCAATACATCTTATGCCCATTTTTAGAGCGATTTCCAAGCCAACTATGAGGGCTTCATATTCTGCTTCATTATTTATGAGGGATTCCATGAGAGCACATGAATAATGCAATATCCCCCTTTTTTTTGGGTCAAGAAGACAATTCCTGCCCCTGCCATATTTGTTAATGTACCATCAGCCTTCAAGGAAGCCCATACAGACCCATAAAATATAATTGTCAATATTTAAGTTGAGTTTCTTGTGCTTCATAAGTTTCTTGAGCAGGGAGCACCTCCTCATCAATCAATTCTGTATTCAGAGGGGAGTCTTTTGGCACTAGATGAATTGTTAAGCACTCTGCCATGCGCTGCCCCTTTTTTTCTTTTTATTTTTCTCTTCTTTTCCTTTTTTTCTTTTCTTTCTTCTCACTTTTTTTTTCCTTTTTTTTCATTTTTAAAGCTAGTAATACCCTTAGTGATGCACACATGGCCGCAATTAAAGGCTTGCCCTTGATAGGTGCCCCAGCATAGGAGGATTGAGCAAATATTGATTTTGTCAAGGACTTTCTGACATCCGTCGTCCCATATGAATGGGGCTCCTTTCTTTGTCAGTCTATGTAAGGTGATACCTTCCATTCTTGCTCTCTGAAGGACAAGTCTTTTCTTGAATTTTCTTTGGAGTTTTGAATAACCCTTATTTCATTTGTGGAGAAATCCTCGTCCATCTGGGAGTCATTCTCACCCATCTTTGTTTCAATTATTGGAAGCTTTATGTTCACCATATTTACAACATAGTGAGCTGCGGGACCTTCCCGTGTCTCCCATCCGAGACCTCTTTTGTCGTTGTGGGGGAATGGTGGTTGCCCCCTGACATTGGTAGGGTACCACATTGCTTGATATAGCTTGGCTCTCGTTCGACTTTGAACTTGAATATTTTGCTTCCCGCATATTGTCTTTATATGCTCCGGCATGTCTTTCAGATCTTCGACCATTTCTTTCAACTTAATAGTGGCATCTTTTAGCCAAAATCATTTGGAGATTGTTTGGGTACAGGCTTCCCTTTATAGAACACTATTGGTTGTCCTTCAGCATGGTAGGCCACAAAAGCATTTTAGAGGCTCCAGTGTGTGGACCACTTGTGGATTGTCGTTTGTATATGATTTAATGGCAATGATATGTCAACTTCTATTACTTGGTCGATGGCATTAGTTCCAAGCTTGACAATGGGCCTATGCAGTTGTAATGGCCTTCGCTCAGGATCCTCCAACTGCATGCTGAGCTTTAATGTCGTTGTTGTTTCTTTGTTGACGATGATTTTTCCTTTTCTTTTTAGAGATGCCCCCATTATTTCTTTGCCTTTGTTCGTCTTGTTAAGGGGGCATCATTTTGCTAACCCTTGCATGGCTGTGGTGGAGGGAGGATTGCGGCACTGTCGCCCATTTCCTGCTCTCATTCTTTTTTTTTTCTAGAGGAAGTTGTTCAGCTCCGAGGGGTACCAAACCTTTTGCCCCCTCCTTAATTGGTGTTTGAGATGGTTTCTCATTTATTGTCACTGCAGGCATTAGCTTGTTTATTTCAACAGCAGATTCTTCCTCTCCTCATTCTTCTTTAGATTTTTTTATTTTCCTTCTCAAGACTGCCAATTCTTGGAGGATTGCTTCTTTTGCTTGCTTCTTTTGCTATTTCCTTAGGTGGGGCGACGCCACCGAGGTATGACTTTCTAGGTCGTTCTTTCTTTTGGAGTTTCTCAGGAGCTGGCCTCTTGTTTGTATTCACCAGGGTCCAGCTAGCTTCTTCTTGCTCATGGTGGAATGTTGTCTGTATAGCACCTTCCACTACCTCCCTCGGGAGTGATATGCAACGACTCTGGATAGCTCATCTAGCTATCCTACCTGCGCCATTTGTGCTTGGCCTTCATTGGGACCTAGCCTAGGCCATAACATGGATCACGTTGGCAGAGAACGTGAGTTTTGGTTGTTGGTGTGGCTTCGGTGGATTTACCAAGTGCTCAGCCATGTCAATAATTCCTGCTTGAATTAATTTTTCTACTCGATTTTTTAACAGATAGTAATTTTCTATAGCGTGACCCAGCACGCGATGATATGGGCAATAATTAGGCTTGTCCACCATTGCTGCTTCTACTGGGCGCTTGGCTCTGGGAGTGTCATGAGATTCTCTTGGAGACATATGTCCAACAACTCTCTTGTGTGCTCCCTGGTAAATGAATAAGGACTGTTGAGCCTCTCACTTAGGGTGGGGGCTAATCTCCTTTCTTCTTTTTTTGAATTTGAAGAGACGGGGGTATCTCCCTTGCCCCCAGCTTTTTCCAGGGCTGCCAAAAAGTCCACGGCATTTACTTCTCGTGACCTAGTGTTTTCATCTTTAGGATGTTTACCCCTTCCATATGAAGCGGTGGGATTTTCGGCAAAGAAGATTTCTATCTCTGCCACTGTGTTGTTGAGATGTTCAAAATGTCCGAATATTGGCCCCTAGGAGCTTTTCCTTGATTTTTGGCTTCAGACTTCTTTGGCATATTTTCACCGCATCTTCATGTGCTGGTGGTTGCTCACATTTCATGCTCATGTCACGCCATCTTTTGATGAAGTCTAGAGCATACTCATTTTTGTTTTGCTTTAGTGATATGAGCTCTGCTAGGGTGACTCTTCTTTCTGTCACTCAGAAGCGCTCAAAGAACTTTCTTTGCATGTCTTCCCAACCAACTATCGAGTTGGGCTTCAGTCAGGCATACCACTAAAAGGCTGGCCCAGTAAGAGATATTGAAAAATACCTCAAGAGGTATGACTCTTCCGTTACCAATTCTCCCATGATGCTCATATAATGAGCTATATGTTCATGAGGTGACCCATCCCCGTTGAATTTTGAGAATTTAGGGACTTCTGGGTGTTCTGCTGGGACCTTTTTAAAGAGATGGTGTACAGGGTATGGTACCCTATACAGGTCATAGGTGGCAGACCCCTCGTTTTGCTTAGTCATCTTTGCTTCAATTATTTGTTCAATCATGGCCCTCTGAGAGACCATTGTTCCTTCAAATGAAGTATTTAATTGTGGTGCATCGTGCCTTTGTTCTGCGACATGCACCTCTTGGGTTTCCTCATAGCTTGAATTTGGATTTTCAATTGGTTGCCTAAACGTGTATTCCGCACGGGGTGTACTTGGTAGCACATTTCCTGGCTGGGGCGCCACTGTAGGCAATGCTGGCTGGCTTGTTTGTTGAAGTTGTTGAGGTTGCAGCATCTGTTGTGTTGGCTGCGGAGGCTGTAGTGGTGGTGATGGTTTTGGTGGCGGTGGCACCGCCATTCCCAATTGCTACATAAGGCTTTCTAACATGGCCTTTAGCTTCTGGTTTTCTTGCATTACCATTTCTAAATTTGGCAATGAGGGTACCCTGATATTAGGGTTTTCAGCAGATCGACTCTGATCCAGAGGGTGATTTGATGTGGTGGCAATGTCAGCAGCCCCCATACCTCCTTCGTTCTGAGGTGGTAAGTCCACCTCCACATTTACCCGGTCAAGCCAGGCTCGAGCTTGCTCCCTTCTGCGACTAGATATCGTGGGATACTGCTCCATATTTGAAGTTTCCGCCTGGTCAGCTATTGTAGGCAGATTAATGTTAGAGGCATAGCATGTGTATATCTGCATGCCTTCTTCGGTGATTTGTACTGTTCTTCTCTTCTTCTGCCTAGGGCATATAGTGGCACCCAGGCGTTGGAAAACTGATTTTCTAGGGATAACATCATCCCTTTTGTATTCTTCTGACTTGAAATTTTGCCCTGTCTTCGGACTTGCTTGTCTTCTTTCTTGATATACCCATTTCCTTTTAGATCCTCTTTGCAGATCAACCGGTATAGAAGGGGTGCATTCTTTAGTTCGAGACTCTTGGGAAGGTTCCCTTTGTCTGTCTGGGACACTTCTCCTCCCTAAGGTTTGCCACTTTGTCGGGTCTTGCTTCATGACCCTTCTTGCATTCTTTTGCCCTATTAGAAATTCGAGGGCCCTTGTCCTTCGGAGTTCTTGGGCTTCTTCTTTAGTGACCCACACCCGTTTAACACGAGGCGGGGCGTATATCTCATCCTTTTCAACATTGGGTTTGTATTTTTTGAAGCTAGCTTTGTCAAATTGATTGTTCTTGGTTTCAACTTTCGTCCATTGCTTCTTCACATTTTTCACTTTGAAACTTGGCTTGTCCTGCCGCACTTTAGGCAGTATGCCAAAACTGTTCTTTACCGGTACGGTAGCTACATGCCGCTCTTGTATCATTAGGGTCTCACTCCCATCTATGCGGATCTGGAGATCGCCAACTCGGACAGTCTTACCCGAACCTAAAATGCCACGTGTTGTGGGCTTCTTGTTAGACTTGCGCCTCCTGTTCTTTCCAGCAACTGGAGTGTTGACAAAGTTTATAGCATAGGTTGTGAACATTTGTATCAAGTTGGCCTCCTGAGCTTGAGGCTCTTCTTGTCCACCACCGGCGGGAAATCTCCAAACCTGGTTGGTGTGGTGAGATAGCCGTTCCTTATGTGGTCCTGGACCACGAGTGAGCCGAAGAACACGCCCGGAGTATGAGCAGTAGCCGCCATTGCAGAGTTATGACGTGCACAAAAATTAAAATGTGAGTACATCTTATTGTTAGGGTGTTGTCTGATAGAGAGATGAAGGGAAGGGAGGTCCCCAGTGGAGTCGCCATCTCTGTGAGAACCATTTTTTAAACACTTTAAATTTTTTATTTTTATCTTTGAGTTTGATTTATTTGGCTTTTATTTATTTACATGGACATGGTCTTATCCACTAACCTCAGTTAGTGTTAATTATATCAGCACAAAGGTTGAACACTCTTGATTAACCATCAGACAACCCCTTTGGAGTAGAAGAATGTGACTCACAATTGAATGAAATGAATTATACATGAAAGAAAACAAAATTGCAAGCATGCAATATATTTTTTTAGAATTTTCTGATATTTATTTCATTTTTATTGATTTTAAATTTGTTTTCTCATTTTTAGGTATTTTAAAACCATTGATTTCATTTATTTAATTATTGTCGTCATTTATTTATTTAAATTATGGTTATGTGAATTAAATTAATGTTTTCATCATTTATTTGATTTAAAGGGAGATTTACTTAAGGTGGATCAAAAATGACATGAGACATGACTTGTTTGTTATTTTTATGTTATTGAAAATTAAACAACAATGTTTGTGAAATATTTTATTAAGGTTTGTTGAAAAATGGTTGATTTTGATTAAGAAATCAAGTAATGAAGTGTTTGAAATAAACGTGACACTACATGTAATTATTCATATAGTGTATGATTAAATGAGTGAAATTATCCCAATAGGCCCGTTAAACACCATATGTAAGAATACATCACAGGTCGGCCCATTAACTATCATTAGGCCCATTAAGCATGAAGTATCATAGTCATTTAATAAATCATGGCATGAAAGATACAAGTCCAGCCCAATAAGCTATTTGAGGCCCAATAAGAAATCTGGCCCCAATAAGAGAAGCCCAATGGACCTTGCTTAAGACTTGAGAAATTTTAAATTGTGTCTTGCACAATGTTCTTTTTTAGGACTGCCTTGCAGACCCTTCTCATTTGGCTTGGACGCCCCCCCTCCTTATATAGTGGAAGGAGGAGGAACCATGGCCGGGGCATATGTGTACCTCCCCCGGGAGGCCTGTATACCTCCACAGGGGGGTTTACGTAATTTTACCGAGAGATTTACTTTGACAATTTGCATTTTGGCCCCTGCCATTTTCTCCTTCTTTCTTTTTTTTCCTTTCCCTTTCTTGGTTTGCCCTTTCCTGGTCGGTCTCTGCGCGAGGCAGAGCAGAGGAAGAGGAGGCGCGCGGCCTCCTTCCTCCTCCTCCCTTCCTTGCTCGACGGCGGCTCCCCTCCAGGGGACAGCAGCGGCGGCGGCGGCGGCAACACAGTTGGGCGGCGGCGGCGACAGGTGCCCGAGCAGCAGCAGCGGGAGCAAGGAGCGGCAGCGGAGGAGGGCCAGCGGCGGCGGCTGCAGTGGGGGGCCGGCGACGGTCGGAGCAAGGGCCAGCGGCGGCAACCCTTCCTCCTCTGCTCCCCCTTTCTTCCCCTTCTCGCTGTGGGAGAACCAAGCAAGGGCGACCGTAGAGGAGGTGCAGACGGCGGCGACTGGAGGGGGTGCCACGGCCAGCCAGGCAGGGGCAGCCCGAGTCCAGGCGGCTAGGGCAGAGGTGAGATTTCCGTCTGCTTTTCTTTTCTGTATTTGTTTGGTTTATTCCCCTTTTTTCTTTTGTTCCTCCTGTGAGAAGCCGGCCAGAAATCTGGCACAACAAGTTTCCTCAACTTGTCCAAGTGTTTTGTAAAATGGTGGAAACTCAATTAGACTCTAGAGGACCTTCTAAAAAGACAGGTTGGTTGGTTCATAGTGGATCTTCAATATTAAATTTAATGTTGATGGTTCTATTGAGCACTATAAGGTGCGGCTAGTTGCTCGTGGCTTTACTAAGACATGGAATAGATTATTCAGAAACTTTTGCATCTATTGCCCATTTTAAATCTGCGCCAGTGGTATTAGCTCGTGGCGCATTTCTCTTGGTCTCTTTATTAACTGGACACCAAAAATGCCTTCTTGGATTGTAACGACCGGGGTTTTTGGCCGAGTTTTGACTCCCCTAGCGTCAATTTTGGGATTGTGACAAATCGAGGAGTAACGTTCTAAACGTGACGAGATTCGTGTCAACTTCTAATCAAGCAGGCCACAGTCCCCATGTCGTGTTCTGCTTCCTTCGTAGCTTGTGTGTCACGTCCAAATGCATGTGTGAGGAGGTGACACGCCAAGTGTCGCATTTTCCTGAGATTGCATGCAGAAGTAACACGTGTCCTTGTGGCTGACGGCCTGTCAGAAGGCCTTGTCGGACTTTTGATAAGACAATGAGGTAGCTGTCGCTAGGGCTGCAACTAGGTCGAGTTCGGAACAAAAAAAACACAGGTTCTGATTCTGATAACCGAAATATAGTTCCGATTCCAATTTCGATAAAATCGGAATAGTTAATTCCGATTCCGTTCCTATTCCGAAAACATTACCATAACCAAAATTTCGATAAGCTAAGGTGCTTACTATGATTTTGCTTTTGAGTTTATGGATAATTTATTGGAATAACCGATACCATTATTTTTCAATTCGATTCCAATAGCTTATCGGAATTCCAATACTGATTCTGATAAACTATCGATATCATTTTTCAATTCCGAAACTGATAATTTTATCAGAATTGGGTCGAAATATCGTAATATCATGTTCTGTTTGCAGCCCTAGCTATTGCGTTCTGTTGAGAACGCAGCGGCCAGCCTGTCATGTTCTTAGATCCGAAGCCTTACGGCGTGGCTAGCGCCAAGGTTCAAGAACCCAAGGATCGGTCTTGGATCGGCTGGCCCCAAATCGATCTGATCGGCCAATCCCGATCCCAACTCGGCCGGTCTGGGCCGAGCCCGGCCGAGCTAATGGGGGCTAGATCGGCCCCCTAAAAAATGGAAAAAATTAGAAAAAATAAGAAAAAACATAAACATTGTATTTGTGAATTGAAATACATGAAGAAGAAAAAAACAGACATGATACATCATTGGTGGGAGGAAAAGGAATAAAATTACATTTATTGGAACAGCACATTATATTGTCTAGACATAAGGTCCACATAATCTGTCCAAGACATATAATGTTGGTAATATGCCTCATATTGAGTCACATATTAACTATATGCATTCGTGTTCACATATATGATAGTAATTGGTGTGTATCCAGGTATTTCTGGCACTTGATATGAACCATATGACTCATATGAGTCATGTGAATGCGAATCGGACTCCGAAGATTGTGCATATGCTCTGCCACCGGTGTAATACGATGCATCCGGGTATTGAAGATATGCCAAGTAGCCTCCCTACCCTTGGTAGTATCCTTCAGTGGAAACATAAGATGATGTATCTGAGGCTTGCTCTATGGTCTCAAGCTCCATCCGTAGCTTTTCTTGACGCTCCCACTCCTCTTGCATCTTCTTCTTCTTCATTAACCAATACCGTCTATGCAAAATGAAGTTGGGATTGTATCCCGAATCTTCATATGCTCGTTGGCCTTGGCCTTGCCCTTGGAATTGAGATGCCACTTTCTTCCCCTTCCGTGCATAATGTTGACTTGAGGTTTGTTGTGCTTCCCTCCCTTGCATACTCCCATGGTGCTCATTTTGAGTAGCATGGGTGAAGTCTTCCTCTCCTGTGAATACAATAGGGTTTGGTGGCGGTGCTGGTACGCTGTTGACATCTCCTCTATGATCGGAGCCCTCACTAAGAGTACTTGTCTTCGATGTGGAGTCATTAGAAATTCGGTATACAAGATTATCGCTTGGCTACAGAGTTTCATCATCATTATCTTCCTCGATGGTCTCCAAGTCTGCAATGCTAATGTCGCGTTGCTAGCTCCTTACTCTTGCACCCAAAGCCTTCTTTTGGTGTTTAGGGGTTGGGGGAGTTTCAAACTCCAGAAGCAAAGGCACATCATCAAGCTCACCTAAATGAGACATAAATATATTAACATGAGAAATAAAAAACTTCTAATGCCATGTTGCGTGTAAATTGTAAAGGTCATCTACCTTCAGCCCATGCACAATCATTCGGGTCAAACTCTGGTTCAACCAAAGTGGTTGCATTTACCCATACATGGAGTGGATGTTCCTCCTCAAAAACTTCTTCCATATCTATTGTCTCGGATGCTGTTGTTTCAGCTTGTTGTTGGCCAGAGACTCTATATTTTTCTCTATCTTGAATTTGTCTAAGTAATTAGAGATTTTTAAGCTTCAATCTTATGTTATAGTGACAAAATACCAACTTTTCAAGACGACAAACTTCAGGTGGTTTATATAGACCCCCAAGGCCTCCAAGAGGCCAAACTAGTTGTTTTTGGCTGTTGGGGAGCACTCCCCAACAGTTAGAAATGGCTAGTTTCAAACTAGCCGTTTGAACCGAATCGACTCGATCCAGACCGATCCGTAGCAGATTGGGTAGACATCGGCGATCCGGCCGAACCTGCCCGATACGGTCCGATCCGCTAGCTAGGACCGGACGGGTTACCCCGGATTGGATCGGGCGGCCCAAAACCGACTAGGATCGGCCAATCCGTTTTTTGAACATTTGCTAGTGCCTCTTTTCCCCTTACTTCCCTCTTTCTTCCCTCTCCACAGTGGAGAGCTCCTTAGCCTCTCCTCCAGTCCACTTAGGTGTTCTTGAGGATGATCCGGGTGCCATGGTGGTTGCGGAGCATGCGTGGAGCAAGGAGAAGGCGGCCATGCCGACATGAAAACCCCAATGGGTTGGCTCTTCGTTTGCAGGTAGGGATCACCGTCTTCCATTTTTGTTCAGTGTGGAAGAAGCTTGTCCATGCTTGTTCTCCTTATGCCGTGAGTTTCCTTGCTTGTTTGAGAGGCTTAGCGCATGGTTCCCACCATCCTTGGCCCGTCCTCCATCGCCTATATGGTTGGCGGGAAGGAGGGGTCATGTATGTGTTGAATGGAGCCCTATTGGAGTGGTTTAGTGTGTGGGTACCTTCCTCTGCGTTGCAGACTTGATTTTGTAACTTGGGGAACCTTTGGAATGGCCTCCATCCTAGGTTCGGTCTTAAAATTAATATCGCGACAAGCTAGATGTCGCAATATCAGTTGGAGGTGATGGGCAACTGGTCGCGACGGGTTGGCCGTCACATTCTCCTTGTCCTCACTGTTTCCTCGATTTCTGAGTTGGGGCAAGGGTGGTCCATCCTTAAGTGGGTTAAGGTGTGTTTTCCCCGCTCGGTTCGTGGCTAGTGCTCCATGTGGTTATTTTGGTTTGTGTGGATCTTTGGGCGTGAACCTTAGGGCAGGGTCTGCTTAGGGGTTCAGCCTTCAGATAAGGAACGTGATGGGTTGATACATCGCGTATCATTTGAAGGCGACACCTTGGTGGTCGCGTTCAAGTCGCAATGGGCCATTTGTCGCCTTCTTCCTCTGAAGGTAACACACCTGTGGTCGCGACCTGGCGGCGACAGGTCGATGCCCTGTGTTCTGTCTACCTATGCAATAGACCCTTTCTTTTTGACGTACCGGATTTCCGACTGTGGAGTGCATGCTTGTGTTGGCTGACGACCCTTCCGAGAGTTCTGGAAGGTGTGCCTGAGTGTGCCTTGTGTTTGTTGAGCTTGTCGTGGTTTACAAGTGAGCTGTGTTGTTTGCTTACTGTTGGGCTTGCCTCGCCTGTTCTCTATTCGCCCGGTGCTCGGCACTTGAGGGCTCATCCTATTGTGTGGGTTGTTATCGTTCCCCGGAACCCCCGTCCTTGCGAGCTTGTGGAGAGAGTGCTCCAGGCTACGAGTGTGCTTGAGACGGTGTCTATAAGCTGAGAGGAAAATAGTGTTTGGACAACAGCGTTGAGTTATTTGTAGAGCTCTCTTGAATGGGGAGGGACGTCAAGGTGGTTTCGGAGTTGTCCTTCCCGGCGTGGCCCAATTAGTCATGTTTCTTACTGTCTCTTCCTACGAGGTTCTGAAGCCATGTAGTGGTTGCCAGGCATAGGTCTGCAACTTGGCCAGGTTGCGGTGGTTGTCCTTGTGGTGTGTTCTTGTGCTGGTTCACTAGCCTCACTCTTCCGGGGAGGTTAGAGGAAGGAGCCGATGGTCTTTGGTCAATGGCCTATAGGCGCTCTCGACTACCTATGGTGGTGGTGTCGTTGTTGTTGTTGGAATGACGTTTCCTTGCGGTGTTCTCTGTGCATTGGTTTGTTGCCCTATCTTGCATGACAGTTGTAGCCGAGCCGTGCCTCGTTCCCAAGGGCGTTGTTGGTTTGGCACTTGGTTGTGGTGCGACCTTTCGTTGTGTCGTGCTTTGTGGACCTGTGCTTCCAGTCCCTGTGTTGAGTTGGGCCTCTAGCCTCGCAGGCGTTCCGAGGGCTGGAATGAGTGGGCTCCTGTCTTTGGTTGTTATACCAAGGGATGGTGTAGAGCGGTTCCCAACTCAGGCGTACTCTAGTGTTTACCATCTTAGGTGCTCTCTCAGTGTGCCCTGTGTAGGCCCTAACGTCAGTTTTGTAACCTATTTCTCGGTGCCTGTTCGTGGTGGCACTTGTGTGTGGTTTCCCAACCTCATGGAGTGTCCGAGGTCTGGGTTGGCCATGCTTGTTTGATGAGACTCTGTTCTCACATGGTTGCTTTGGAGGTTGATGTGTCTTCCCTACCTCGGCGTACGTGCTAGAGGTTGTTTCCGCTTGGTGCCCGACTACGTTGGTTCATGCGAGAGTCGCGTGTGGCCCAACCTTGGTTGGCGGTCATGGTGTTGTTCTATTTCCGCTATTTAGTAGTAGCTAGTATAGATGTTTTCTAGTTACTGCTTTCTAGTTGTAGTTGTTTACTGCTTTCTGGAATTCTTGTTGCTCTGGTAGATAAGGGACTGGTTATCCCTACTGGGTCTTGTTCATGAGGCTCACCCCTCTACATCCTTCAGGTAGGGGCTCGCTGTCATAGGAGTTCGGTGCCAGACGGTTGAAGTGGCGATTAGTTGTGTTGTGTGTTGCCAACAGTGTGAGAGTGTGAGCTCTTGTACTAGTATGAGCTAAAAGTTGTGTTTTACAAGTCCTTGGGGTATGCCCCTTAAGGACTGTATCTTTCTTTCTGTACCTGCACTTTCATTTGGGACATGTTATACTTTTTCCTTTGTTTAATATATTAATATCTTGTTATAGCTATTTGAACTCATTGCTTATCTCACTATACTATTTTTTTAATCCTTCTAGGTCTTCGGATCCGTGGGTGGCAGTCCAAAGGTTGGATACTTGGAGTGCTTTCGAGTATTAAATCCTTGGGTCGCTACATGAATGGTGATTTGTAGGAAGAGGTATATATGGCTTCTCCTCTAGGACTTGATGTAAAGGAAGAGTATGTAAACTAAATAAAGCTCTATATGGGCTAAAGCAATCACACAAGCCATGGTTTGATCAGTTTTGTAAGGCCATGCTAACTTTTGGCTACTCTTAAGGCAATTCAGATCATACTCTTTTTACTAAATGGCAAGGTGGCAAGGTTGTCATCCTACTAGTTTATATGGATGATATGATCATCACATGTGATAATGAAGAGTGAATTGAGAAGCTGAAACAAAATCTCACGTAGAAATTTGATATTAAAGAATTGGGGAAGTTGAAATATTTCCTCGAAATTGAAGGTGCTCGTTCCTAGCAGGGTATTTATATTTGTCAGAGGAAATATGCCTTGGATTTACTAAAGGAGATGGAAAAACTTGATTGTAAACCATGTGACACTCTGATTGAAGTCAATCTTGGCCTAAGACAGTGTTTGGAAACGGGTTTGAAAAGATTTGGAAATTAAAAATCTTTGACAAGACCCTCCTCATTTCCAAAGGAGCCACTCCTCACCTTGGCTTTTGAGCATTGCAAAATCCATTGGAAGAGAGAGGTAGATAGAAGGCTTTGTATGTAACATCCCATATAAGAATATGTTAAATGGACTAAATCAACAAACTACCAACAACTCGGACTAGTCATTTTCAGAGTTCGAGTAGGAAAAGAACTCTGAAGTTAAGCGTGCTCAGTTGGGAGTAGTCTCAGGATGGGTGACTTTCTTGGGAAGTCTACCAACTAGCACGGTTGTTGGACCAGTTTGCTGATTGGGTTGCACCCCCTCCAACCGGTTTCTATGTAAACCGGTTGGAGGGGGAAACCCCTCCAACCGGTGGGGAGATCCCCCCCTCTCCTTCTCCTGCGCATGCAGCAAGGAGGGGAGGGCAAACCCCCTATAAAAGGGGGGGGTGCACCCCCTCATTGTAAACCCCCCGGGTGGCCTCATATTCATCCCCCCACCCTGCTGGAAAAACCAGTCCCCATATTGTAGGAGGCGGCATGCATGCTCCAAGCCCCCATATTCTCCCCTTAAACCCTGCTGGTTGGCAGTCCCTATAGCCCTGTAAACCAGTCCCCCAAATCCCTAGAAAAATCAGTCCCCAAGCTTTGTAAAGCCCCCTTGTTCTGAAAGAGGAATTTCAGAAATAGCATATCTCCCTTCTTCCAATCTCCTTCAGTTCTTCTTCCAAATCCTTGGTTTGGCGTAAGGTATTATTGGCCCATTTTCTTGCTCGATATGGAGTGAGGAGCGTTCGATAGCGCGAAAGGAAAGGGGAGATCGCCATCTCATACGGCATCAACATCTCTTCATCCCCTCCATGGAGGGTTTCTCCAAAGTTCCATAGTATATTTCATATCCCCACATCGAGCAAGACTCTGTGGGGATTTTTCGGGGTTTAAATATCGTCCGTATCGAGCAAGACTCTACGGACATGTGGTATTTAAATACCCTTGTATGTTGTGCTCTAAATGCCTCCATATTGAGCAAGACTCTATGGGTATGGGCATTTAGATGTCGTTGTTCTTGTACTTATATGTATATGTTTCTTCGAGGAGACTCTGCCCAAGCAGAGATTCTACCCAAGAACATATTCATATGACCATAATCTCGTGCTTATATGCATATGTTTTCTTGAGAAGCCTCTATTCAAATAGAGGTTCTGCTCAAATACATACTCATATAATCACGATTTTATGTTCATATGTATATGATTCTTGAGTTGAACTCTGCCCATGTGAGGTTCTACCCGAGAACATATCCATGCAAGCACAATCTTATGTATATATTTTCTTAAGGATACTCCGTCTAAACGGAGATTCTGCCCGAGGATTTACTCGTATGTTCATAACTTCGTGCCTATATGCATATATTTCCAAAAGAAAAAATCCGTCCAAATGGGAGTTCCATCCCGGAGATATTCGTATACTCACAAAAGTTGTGTTCATATGCGTACATTCGTCGGGAGAAACTTGATTTCGATGGAGATTCCGTCAGAAGTATATTCGTATGTCCATAAAAGGGACTCCTTTAAATGGAGATTTTGCCCCCAAAAAATATGTATACTCATAAAACCACAGGATAACTCTATCTACGCGGGCACATTCCCATTTATTTTCATATGTCAAATCTTTCAAAGAAAACTCATACTCTTCCTCAAAAGGTCTGAATCTTAAATGTTCCTTTTAAAAGGATAAACCCATTTTCAAAATTCATTTTGTCCAGAGATGGATTGAAGGAGAAAATACTGTATTGGAATTTCTATAGATGCATATATTCTCATCCATGCTATGAAATGGTATTCGAGTTGAAACTGATGTTAATATGGCATCTAAGGTTTTTAACTCGATGTAAATATAACATCGATTTCGATCGATGGAGACAGGGGTCCAGCACACGCCACCCTAATCGCCTGATGATTAAAGGAACGGAATCAAAGAAGTTCAAATCAAAACACGGCGCACTCATTCGTTTCATGGATATATAAATTCTTTATCCGCATTACGCGGACCTTTTATTTCTGTCTGGTAGACAAGCTGGCACGCCCCGCAATACAAAGTCAAAACATGATAAATGAAACGAACCCTCTCCATACATAATGGGGGAGGGAAAAAATCTCGTGTCCACAGGTGGTAATCCGGAGAGAGTTCCCCGGATTAGGGTTTTCGCATGTGAAGGCGATAGATCCCCCTGTCGCGTTCTGAACGCGACAGGCCGACCCGTCGCGTTAAGGTTATGAACGCGACATATCGGGGTGTCGCGTTCTGAAGGCGACACTACCCTACGTCGCGACCTCAGCCGAGAGGTCATGTTGTGCATGATTTAAATGGTAGAATTATCCAATTATCGATATTTTATGTGTATGGCAAGTATAAGCGGTGCATTGGCACCCGTAACGCTCTGTGAGAGTGTTGTTTTCGAGGCTAGCATGCTGTTTACGAGGCTAGCAAGTGGTTTACGTGATTGGCGTGTTGTCCACGTGGATAGTGTATTGTGTTCACGTGGTTACGTGAGGTTTCACGTGGTTTGCGCGGTGTGCACGTGGTTTGTGTGTGCGTGGCAAGTAGCACGACGCCTACCGTGGTTACCTCTTTAGTTGGGTGCCCCAGGTTCTGTGTGAGCCAGGCACGTGTGTTGTGCTCGGGGCTTGTCCCGGTACTTGTATTGTGCCGTCGAGGTCTGTGTCGTCTGTCCTGGACACCCTCGCTCCTGTGTTTGAGTTGTACGTCCGGCTGAGGGAAAGACGACAGTGGGACAGCGACTTGTGAGAGAGTTTGTTGTTTGTCGCTTGTAGCGCGCTCGTAGTTGGGGGTACGGACACCAGTAGACGTCACTGGTCCCCAACTAGTCCTGTTTCCAGTGCCTCACTTTAGGCTGGCCCCTAAAGGAGTCAGACATGGACCCGTGGCAGTGTGGTCCGCGGGTATGGTGTTAGTTGGTCTCCATAGTTGTTTGGCTTGTTTTAGTGGAGCGGCAGCTGGACCTTTCGTCCGTAGCTGCGAGGCTGAGAGGTAGACCTGTGTGGTTTGTCCAAGTCAGTTCCTGGTGTCGCGAACCAGTCTACGTGGCTCGAGTGTGGCAGACTCTACTCTAGCGCGTACACCGAGTTGTGGTTTTGTCGTTTATTTATTAATGTTGGTTTACGTTAATGGTAAATAGTAAGTGGTATTTACAGCTTTAATATCCTACTTAGCTGAGCTATAAATTGCTAGCATAGCTTACTGCTTTGGTACTTGAGTTTGGTTTGCTCGGTTTTTTGGGGAGTTTCCCTACTGAGCCAGTGACTTGCGAGGCTCACCCCTACTCCCTACAGGTGAAGGAGAGCAGGAGGTTTCTCTACCGTCTTCCAGTTCAGAGTCGCATCGCAGTAGAGATGGGCCGACGCCTCCAGCAATGTAGTTCTTTTCCAGTTGTACCTCAAGGTATGCCCCAGGCTCTTGTACCTTACTCGACTTTTGTTGAAATTTGGCTATGTAAATATAATGTAAATATGTGTGACATTGTGGTATATATATATCAGTGTGTTCCTTTATGTTTTCACGGACATGTGTGTGATATCCCTTGCGAGGCTACGGCACGTTCGCGGGAGACGGAGTCGAGTCAAGCTCGTTACTGGGTTAACGGGTTTGAACGACGTGGTCCGTATAAAGGAACTGGGAAATTACATAGCCTTATTTCTACACTAGTCCACTGTTGGTAGCTGACCCTGGTTTTATAATGATTTGTTGGTATGTATGTGGTTGGAATGTTGTTTGTGTAGGAATTTGAGATGGCTGATAGGAGGGATTGGGGTGGAGGAGGAGATGAACCAGAAGAGTCTACCCAGCGAATGATAGAAAGGATATGGGAGAGTCTTACGGATATTCGGATGAGACTATACCAGCAGGCACCGGTACCGCCAGTAGCAGTACCGCCAGTTGCAGAAGAGGCCGTACCAGTGGCACCAGTTCCACCACCACCAGGAGTGGAGGTACCTCTTGTGGTACCCGTACCACCACCACCATCAGTGAGGGCAGTGGAAGAGTTGATGTTGCAGGTTGAGAGATTTTTGAGATTACAGCCGCCTACCTATACAGGGGGACCGAATCCAGACACAGCTGAGCACTGGATTCATGAGATTGAGAGGGTTTTGTGACTATGAGGTGTCCTCTAGCGGACAGAGTAGTTTTGGCTACATATCAGTTGCGGGGTTTTGCGCAGGAATGGTGGAGGTTAAAGATACAGACCACTTTTGTAGGCAGGACAGAGGAGACTATGACATGGCCGGAATTTCTAGAAGCATTTAATGACACATTCTTTCCAATACAAGTGCAGCAAGCAAAAGGGAGCAATTCCGGACTCTTCAGTAAGGGAATTCTTCTGTTTTGGAGTATCAGATGGGGTTTATGGCACTTAGCAGATATGCGCCATATGTTGTATCAGATAATGCTATGATGGTTGAGTATTTTATCCGAGGCTTGAGGACAGAATTGCAGAATGCGGTGATACCGCTTATGTGCAGAACTGTAGAGGAGGCAGCCCAGAGAGCAGCCACATTGGAGAGGTCTGTTCGGACTCGTCAGGCAGGAGAGTCAGGTTCAGGTAGTTTTCGGCTACCTCAGCAGTCCTCGGGGATCAGCAAAGGAAAAGCGCCAGCGGGACCATCTACCTC
The DNA here is from genome assembly GCA_014218235.1 of Colocasia esculenta. Taxonomy (NCBI): domain Eukaryota; kingdom Viridiplantae; phylum Streptophyta; class Magnoliopsida; order Alismatales; family Araceae; genus Colocasia; species Colocasia esculenta. Next base: position 25,849,016 of record CM024757.1, on the reverse strand, counting down.
GGGTTTCAGCAAGTGGGGATCAAAGTTGAAGAAAATATTCAGAGGACGAGGAGGAGGTCGCCAGCAGATGTTTCAGCAGGGGCGTGGCTATAGGCCAAAGGTGGAGGAATCTCAGCAGAGTACAGCCAAGCAGCCTACACTTCCACCAGGCTATAGATGTTATAACTGTGATCAGCCGGGGTATTTGATCTGCAATTGCCCCTACCCCAGATAATATGGTTATGGAAGAGGAGTTCAGCAGCGGCAGCAACCCCAGCAGCTAGTAGGACGAGATAGGGGAGCACCGCACCAGTAAGGTAGGGGTCGGGTTATGGCTATCACCCGAGCCCAGGCAGAGGCATCAAATTTGATAGAAGGTATACTACCTATCTATGACTTTTCAGAAAGAGTTTTATTTGATCCGGATGCTTCTCATTCTTTTATTTCCGAAGAGTTTTTGGATTGTATGGTACATTCATTAGAAGAGAAACTGTGTGAATTGGTAGTAGAGGTTCCTTCGGGTGAGTTTATGCTCACCTCTTGCTACGTGGATGAGGCTCCTATTGTGATTCAAGGGAATCAGATGCCAGCTAGATTATATACTTTGCAATTGAGGGATTATGATATTATTCTGGGTATGGATTGGCTGGAGGCTTATGGGGCAATGGTAGATTGCAGAAAGAAGAGAGTCAGGTTTTGTCACCCTAGTGGAGCAGTATTTGAATTCCAAGGTATGCCCTTTTATACTTCTAAGTTTATAATTTCAACAATTAAGGCTAGAAAATTATTGAATGCGGGTTGTGTAGCATATTTAACTTCGGTGAGTCTGGTAGAGACTGGCAAGACAGTAGAAGCAGTTCCAGTGGTTAGGAAATTTGCGGATGTATTTTCAGATGATTTGTAGGTTTGGCTCCACGCAGGGAGGTGGATTTTACCATAGAATTACAGTCAGGAATTACGCTAATATCCAAGGCACCATACAGGATGGCACCAGCAGAGCTTAAGGAATTGAAGAAGCAATTGCAAGAATTGCTAGAAAAAGGTTTTATCAGACCGAGCCATTCACCATGGAGAGCCCCTGTATTGTTTGTAAGGAAGAAGGATGGAAGCTTCAGAATGTGTATTGATTATAGAAAGTTGAATGATGTGACCATAAAGAATAAATATCCATTGCCAAGGATTGATGATTTATTTGATCAACTTCAGTCAGCTAAGGTGTTTTCTAAAATTGACTTAAGATCAGGGTACCATCAGTTAAGGATCAGAGAAGAAGACATTGATAAGACAGCATTCAGAACCAGGTATGGGCATTATGAATATGTGGTTATGCCATTTGGGCTAACCAATGCACTAGGAGCATTTATGAATTTGATGAACAGAATTTTCCATCCATATCTGGACCAATTTATAGTGGTTTTTATAGATGACATACTGGTTTATTCAGCATCCGAAGAGGAGCATGCAGCTCATTTGAGGTTTACATTGCAGCTTTTGCGAGACAATCAGTTGTATGCCAAGTTTAGTAAGTGTGAATTCTGGTTGAAAGAAATTCAGTTTCTGGGTCGTTATTTCAGCAGAGGGAGCTGCAGTTGATCCAGCTAAAATGGAGGCAGTTATGAAGTGGGAAGCGCCAAGAACAATTACAGATATTAGAAGTTTTCTGGACCTAGCAGGTTACTACAGGCGTTTTATACAGGATTTTTCCAGAATTGCAGCACCTATGACCAGGTTAACTAAAAAATGTGTACCATTTGTGTGGTCAAGTGAATGTCAGAAAAAAATTATGGAATTGAAGAAAAGGCTTACAGCAGCGCCAATATTGTCATTACCAGTAGGCAACGGTGGTTTTGTGATTTACACAGATGCATCCAGAAGAGGGCTTGGAGCAGTACTAATGCAACATGGTAAAGTGATAGCATATGCATCCAGGCAATTGAAGCCAGCAGAGGAGAATTACCCAACTCGTGATTTGGAGTTAGCAGCAGTTGTATTTGCTTTGAAGATGTGGAGACTACCTATATGGTGAGAGGTTCGAGATATTCACCGATCATAAAAGTCTGAAGTATATTTTCTCCCAGAAGGATTTGAATCTCCGTCAGCGTAGATGGGTAGAATATTTGAAAGATTATGATTTTAGTTTGGCTTACCATGCAGGTAAGGCCAATGTGGTAGCTGATGCATTGAGCAGAAAAGCATATATGAGTCATATGATGATAAAAGAATGGAAATTATATGAGAAAATAGCAGAAAATTCACTGTATGTTCTGAGTAGTCAGCGGCGAGCAGTACTAGCCAATAGTGCTGTAGAGCCATCTTTGTATTGGCAAGTTATTGAAGCCCAGAGAACCGATGGAAGCTTAGCAGAGATTGTGAAAATGGAAGGTGTCACCATTGATGATAATTGTGTAGTCAGGCTCAGCGACAGGTTATATGTACCCACAGAAAGAGAAGTAAAGCAAAGAGTTCTAGAAGAGGCACATAAATCTAGGTATACGATTCATCCAGGCAGCACTAAAATGTATCAAGATTTGACAAAGCATTTCTGGTGGCCGCACATGAAAAGAGAAATAGCAGAGTTTATTGCAAGATGTACTGTTTGTCAACAAATAAAGGCAGAGCATCAGAAGCCCGGAGGTCTACTACAACCGTTACCCATTCCACAGTGGAAGTGGGATGACATTGCTATGGATTTTGTGGTAGGACTACCGAGGACAACTACAGGGCACAATGGAATATGGGTATTTGTTGACAGATTAACTAAAGTATGCAGACTAGTAGCAGTGAGTATGTCCGGACAGTGGACAGATTAGCAAGAATTTATGTTGACAGAATTGTTCCGTTGCATGGAATCCCAAAGACAATTGTTTCTGACAGGGATCCCAGGTTTACTTCTGGTTTCTGGAGAAGCCTACAAAGAGTCATTGGTACAGAATTAAGATACAGTTCAGCCTATCACCCACAGATAGATGGTCAGACAGAAAAAATAATTCAGACAATTGAAGATATGTTACGAGCTTGTTGTTTAGTGTGGGGAGGTAGCTGGGAGCACCATCTAGGCATGGTGGAGTTCGCTTATAATTACAGTTATCACACTAGTATTGGAATGGCACCGTATGAAGCATTATATGGAAGGCCGTGTAGAACATCACTGAATTGGCATGAGGTGGGAGGAAAATAGGTAATGGGTCCTGAGTTAATTCAGCAGACTACAAAAATGGTTAGATTTATTAAGGAAAAATTACAGACAGCCCAGAGTCGACAGAAAAGCTATGTAGATAAACGTCGCAGGCCACTTCAATTTGAAGTTGGAGATTTTGTTTTTCTGAGGGTTTCCCTTACTAAAGGTGTTTTGAGGTTTAGTAAGAAAGGAAAGTTGAGCCCAAGGTATGTAGGGCCCTTCCAAGTGTTGGAAAGAATCGGGGAGACTGCCTACAGAATTGATTTGCCAGCTAATTTTATTGATGCTCATGATGTTTTCCATGTTTCCATGTTGAGGAAATGTATTGAAGATCCAGCTCAGATAGTCAGTTATCAGCGGGATGATTTGAAACCGGATATGTCTATGCCAGAATACCCAGTGCGGATCACAGGCCGCAGAACACAGAAGTTGAGAAACAAAGAAATTGATTTAGTAAAAGTTAGATGGGAAAACAGGCAAGGAGGAGAAGATACCTGGGAGTTAGCCGAAGAAATGGCTAAAGCGTATCCTTATTTAGTTGAGTAAGTTTTTAAATCTTTTTAGATGATAGTATAAATTGTGGTGTTTAAAGCTTTAAATGCGTGAATTGTGATTTGAATTTCGAGGTTGAAATTTCTTTTTAGATGATAGTAATGTAACGTCGCGCGTTTTTTGAATCCTCGTGGATCCCTTGTTCAGTGGATGTGGTAGCTAGTGTGTGGCCAATGTGGTGTTTTACATGTGTGTGTATAGGTTTTAGGGTGTTGTGGGCCGGGAGGCTTGGCGCAAAACACCTGCTCGTTCACTGTTTGTGAACGCGACAGCGAGGAGCGTCGCATTCTGAAAGCGACGGTCCCGCACGTCGCGTTCCTGTTGCCGCTGTAGAGCGGTCGTCGTCTGCATGCGCACCGCGTGTCGCGCGCTGGGCGGCATGCAGACGTCAGTTTTAGGAAGGCGACACCATACCCCGTCGCGTTCAGGTCGCGACAGAGAGGTACGTCGCGTTCCCAACCGCTGGACGTTTTTATGTAACTTTGGCCAAGCAGAGCTACAGTGCGTTCTACTCGGCCAAGGGAAGGTGTTGTGGAGATTTTCGGGGCGATTCGTCAATTTGGTGGCGTTTTTGGCGTGTTCTCGCCGCGAGGATCTTGCGTGGAGCGGGAGAAACGCCGAGAAAGTGTTGTTCTTCGCGAAGGTAGGGGAATTCTACCTGTTTTACACCGTGAGATTGTATGATTTGCATGTGTGGATAGTTAATTGCTTTAAGAACGTTAGATATCATGATAGGATATTCATTAAAGCATGAAAATTGAGAATTAAACAGAGTTTGCGTGGTTTGGGGTGGTAATCCGGAGAGAGTTCCCCAGATTAGGGTTTTCGTCTGTGAAGGCGACAGAGCCCCCAGTCGCGTTCTGAACGCGACAGGGTGACCCGTCGCGTTAAGGTTATGAACAAGACATATCGGGGTGTCGCGTTCTGAAGACGACACTACCCTACATCGCGACCTCAACCGAGAGGTCATGTTGTGCATGATTTAAATGGTAGAATTATCCAATTATCGATATTTTATGTGTATGGCAAGTATATGCGGTGCATTGGCACCCGTAACGCTCTGTGAGCGTGTTGTTTTCGAGGCTAGCGTGCTGTTTACAAGGCTAGCAAGTGGTTTACGTGATTGGCGTGTTATCCACGTGGATAGTGTGTTGTGTTCACGTGAGGTTTCACGTGGTTTGCGCAATGTGCATGCGGTTTGTGTGTGCGTGGCAAGTAGCACGACGCCTACCGTGGTTACCTCTTTAGTTGGGTGCCCCAGGTTCTGTGTGAGCCAGGCACGTGTGTTGTGCTCGGGGCTTGTCCCGGTACTTATGTTGTGCCGTCGAGGTCTGTGTCGTCTGTCCTGGACACCCTCACTCCTGTGTTTGAGTTGTACGTCCGGCTGAGGGAAAGACGACAGTAAGACAGCGACTTGTGAGAGAGTTTGTTGTTTGTCGCTTGTAGCACGCTCGTAGTTGGGGGTACAGACACCAGTAGACGTCACTGGTCCCCAGCTAGTCCTGTTTCCAGTGTCTCACTTTAGGGAGCTCAGGCCAGGGTCCCTAAAGGAGTTAGGCATGGACCTGTGGCAGTGTGGTCCGCAGGTGTGGTGTTAGTTGGTCTCCACAACTGTTTGGCTTGTTTTAGTGGAGCGGCAGCGGGACCTTTCGTCCGTGGCTACGAGGCTGAGAGGTAGATCTGTGTGGTTTGTCCGAGTCAGTTGCTGGTGTCGCGAACCAGTCTACGTGGCTCGAGTGTGGCGGACTCTACTCTAGCGCGTACACCAAGTTGTGGTTTTGTCGTTTATTTATTAATTTTGATTTACGTTAATGGTAAATAGTAAGTGGTATTTACAGCTTTAATATCCTACTTAGCTTAGCTATAAATTGCTAGCGTAGCTTACTGCTTTTGTACTTGAGTTTGGTTTACTCGGTTTTTAGGGGAGTTTCCCTACTGAGCCAGTGACTTGCGAGTCTCACCCCACTCCCTACAGGTGAAGGAGAGTAGGAGGTTTCTCTACCGTCTTCCAGTTCAGAGCCGCATCGCAGCGGAGTTGGGCCGACGTCTCCAGCAGTGTAGTTCTTTTTCCGGTTGGGGTATGCCCCAGGCTCTTGTACCTTACTTGACTTTTGTTGAAATTTGGCTATGTAAATCCAATGTAAATATGTGTGACATTGTGGATTATATATATATATATATATATATATATCTGTGTGTTCCTTTATGTTTTCACGGACATGTGTGTGATATCCCTTGCAAGGCTACAGCACGTTCGCGGGAGACGGAGTCGAGTCAAGCTCGTTACTGGGTTAACGGGTTTGAACGACGTGGTCCGTTACACAAACGTCCAATTTCAAAAAAAAAAAATGGGGCTTAAAATAAAGGTGCCCTGACGGACTTGAGTGCACGATTCTCGTGTACTTAAGGGTAAAAAGGTCAAGAAATCCAGCAAAAATGAAGCCCGGAAGGGCGCCTCCGGCAAAAATGGGTAACCCCTTAGCGTGAAAACCCGCAAGGGTGCACTGGAAAAAGCTAAAGGGGGCTAGTATTGTTGAAAACCCGAAAGGACACTAATACTAGTAAAGAGGTCAAAAAAAAATGATAAATGAAATGATGAAAATGAAAGCAAAAATTGATGAGAGAGAAAAGAAAGAAAAAGAAGAAGACGGCGACTCCACAAATCCCTGAGAGGAAAGAGAGTCGTTCTTACCGAAGAAAAAACCAGCAAGCAGACAGGCCACCCTTGTCAAGCAATTCAAATACGAACCAGCCATTGAGCAAAGCCAAGAAGGTCAGCCTCAGCAGTAGAATTCCACATCAAATCTTGGATAAAGCAAGAAAAACATGATTCAAGAGAAAGATGTCAAATCAAATCTCGAGAAAAGTCAGGAAGGCAAGTCTCGAGAGAAAGGTACCAAATCAGGTCGAAGGACAAAGCCAGAAAAGGCGGGTTTTGTCGACCAAATGTCAAAGCCAAGAAGGTCAGCCTCAGCAACAGAATCTCCCATTGAATCCTGAATAAAGCCAAAAAGGCAAGATTCAGGAGAAAGAAGTCAAGTTGTATCTCGAGAAAAGCTAAGGCAAATCTTGGGAAGAAAGTACCAGATCAGGTCGAAGAGCAAAGTCAAAAAAGCAAGTCTCATCGACCAAATGTTAAGCCGTTGAGCGAAATCAGAAAGACAAGGCTCAGCAACCGCCAACCGGGCTCCAACCTAACTTTGAGCGAAGTCAGAAAGACAAGTCTCAGGAGGAAATCCCAAATCAAGCCGTTGAGCAAAGTTAGGAAGACAAGCCTCACCGGTCAAATGTCCAACCAAATCAGCTCCTCGAGCGAAGCCAGGAAGGCAAGTCTTGGAAGGAGAATATCGAAATCAAGTCCCTGAGTAAAGTTAGAAAGACAACACTCGGACGAAGAAGGCCGAAGTCAGCTCCGAGTAAAGCCATGGAGCGACTCTTCAATGAAACTCACCCGTAGAGTTGACTTGGTGGAGCGAGTCCATGTCACTTCTCTGAAGTGATGTGCGCTCTCCTAAGTCCTCTTCTGGGAACAACTGAGTTGAAAAAAATGTGCAAGCAATAGAAGTCAATGGCTCAGCGGAAGAAACATAGCAGGATTAGCCGTCGGCCCAAACTGCAACAACAAACTGTTGTCCAAGTTGCTGGCGACACTGCACAAATGTTAAAGCGCATCAACTATTGTTGTGATTTTCAACCCAATTCCCCGTCAAGTCATTAGAACCAAGGGTAAGTTTGAAAATCATACGGGCGTCCGACTTCGCCTTCGGCTTCGGCACATATCCCGTGGGGGGTATTTGTTGGCAGATAAAATTTCCAAACCCAAAAAAAACACCCATTTCCCAAACCCACCACAAATACCCAAACCTCCATAAAAAGCCAAAATCCCATAAATTCCCCAAAAAAATCCCAAAACCTCCGTTTCCCAAAGCCCAAAAACTCCATAATACTCAAAACCCAAAAATTCCCAGAAACTCCGTAAAACTAAAAAAACCTCCAAAATCCCCTGAAATCCCCTGAAATTCCCTAAAACCTCAATTTCCTCTCAAAACCCAAAAATTCCAAAAAATCCCGAAATTCCCAAAAATCCACCCAAAAATCCAAAAAATACTAACCCCCCCCCCCCCAAATGGGCCCAAATAACCCACCTCTAGTTGGGCCAAAACCGGAGGTGGGGTACCAACCGGAGGTACCTCCGGTTGCACCACGCAATCAGAAGTACCTCTGGTTGGCTGGAGGTGGGTGCCCCCGGTTGCCACCCAACCAGAAGCACCCCCCCCTCCGGTTGCCACACAACCGGTGGGGGTCCCCCTTCTCTTCAAACCCCCCAATCGGAGGAGGGGTGCCTCCGATTCCCCCCCTCCCTTCTCCAAACCGGATGTTGGGGGGGGGGGGGGGGGCTCCAGTGGCACCCCCCCAACCGGAGGGGGGGTACCTCCGAAAAGGTGCAGAAATTGCAGAAGAGCCCATCTTCAATAAAAAATTGCAGAAAAGACCCTCTGCTGTCCAGAATTGTAGAAATGTTCTGGTGAAGGGAAAAATTACAGAAATATCCCTGATGTCTGGAGAATTGCATAAAAGTCTCTGGTTAGGGAAATGTCATAAAGGCCCGGGGAAGAGTAAAAAATTGCAGAAATACCTCCGAAATGGGAAAATTACAGAAAAAACCCCGGAAGGTGCAGAAATTGCAGAAAACCCCCAGGAATGTAAAATTGCAAAAGAACCCCTGCTGCCCCGAAAAGTTGCATAGAAGCCCCGAATTTGTGGAAAATTGCAGAAAAACCCTCGAAGAGCAGAAATTACAGAAATAGCCCAGTTTGTGGGGAAAAGTGCAGAAATGCCCCTGAAGGGTTGGAAACTGCAGAAAAGTCCTTGAAGGGTGCAAAATTGCAAGGAGGTCCCTCTGTTGCCCAAAAAATTGCAAAAAGACCCCTGAAAGGTGCAGAAAACTATAAAAAGACCCCTGAAAGGCGCAGAAGTGGGGAAATTTGCAGAAATACCCCTGCCGTTGGAAAAATGGCAGAAACAATCTGGTTTAGGGGAAAACCACATGTAAACCTTCACGGAGTTCTAGAATTGCATGGAAGCCTTTGGTCGGACCAGAAAATGGCACGAAGCCCCTGGCAAGCTCCAAAGGTGACAGAGCTCAAGGCGGGAATGTCGTTGGCCGTTCGTACGACTCGGTGGAGCGGTATCCACGTCACTTCTCTGAAGCAGCGTGCACTCTTCTGGGTCGGGCCTGGGTTAACCCCACTTGTCAAAGGTGCTCGGAAAAGTCAGTTAATGGCAGAAATGTTCGAGTATGCCAATCAATGGCGAAGACACTTGAGGAAGTCAACAAATGGCTGAAGCACTCAGGAACGCCAAGAAATTACAGTGGCACCGAGGGAAGCCAATTAATGGCGGAATTACCCGGGACTGTTCCGAGAAAGCCAGGAAATGACAGGAATGTCCGAGAAAGTCAGGAAATAGCAGGGATGTCCGAGAAAGCCAGGAAATGGCAGGAATGTCCGAAAAAGCCAAGAAATAGCAGGGATGTCCGAGAAAGCCAAGAAATGGTAGGGATGTCCAAGAAAGACAGGAAATGGCAGGAATGCTTGGAAAGGTCAAGAAATGACAGAAGTTGTCCGGGAAAGCCAGAAAATGGCAGGAATGTCCGGGAAAGCCAAGAAATGGCAGGGATGTCCGAGTAAGCCAAGAAATGGCAAAGATGTCCAAGTAGACCAAGAAACGGCAGAAGCACCTGGAAAAGTCAATCAATGATGGGAATACTGGGAACTACTCGGGGGAGTCAAGGAATGACGGAAAGAACCGGAGGATGTCAGCTAATGGCAGAAGGTCAAAAAAGGCCAAGAAATGGTAGAAGACCTAGAAATGTCAGTAAATGACAAGGAGACCCCGGACAGTTATAGATATAATACTGTCTATGCCTCCTCCAAATTTCTTCTTCAAAAGACAACATTGGCCAAGTTTTCCATTCTCTGATCATGGCGGCCGATGCTTGCAGAAATACCATGATAAGGAAAAATTGCAGAAGTCCCAGAAAGGGCAGAGAATTGCAACAAAATTCTTTATAGGGTGGAGAATTGCATAAAAGTCCGTGCAGGGCCAAAAACTGCAGTGAACTCCTCAAAAGCAAGAAATAGCATAAAAGTCCCTTTAAAGGGAGGAAACCATATGGCGCATGCTGTTTGCATGGCTCAGTAGAGCGGTACCCACATCACTTCTCTGAAGCGATGTGCGCTCCCTGAGCTCAACTTATGGCTGGCCATCCCTGGCCTTGGGATCGCCAAGAAATGGCAGGAACCCCTGTTAAAGGTCAGGAAATGGCTAAAAAGCCCTGGGAGGTCAAGAAATGACCCTAAAGCCCTAAGGAGCCAAGAAATGACAAGTGTACCCCGAGAAGTCACTGAATGACTGAAAAGACCTCGGGATATCGAAAATGACAGAAGCATCCAAAAAGGGCACAAACTTGCAGAAGCCTGGCAAGACTCCTTAAAGGTCTCATCACAATCAAATGGTGACGGTGACCATGAAGTAAACACAATGGGCTGGCAGTGATCATCTCGGCGATCCAACAGTCTCATTGTGATGAAATTCAAGTCAACGGTCTGATCGTGGCTGAAGCAAATTCAGAAGAATCGGATCGTGACCGAATGAAGTGTTGAAGACCCGATTATATAATCGGGGCCCCCTTTGTACAGGTCTTAAAAAACCAATTGTAATTTAAATTACATATGTATAAATATTAAAGTTCTCAATTTTCTTTGCAAGAATGTGTACCCATAAAGGGCGACCATTAAGGTCAATATTGTCACAACAAACAGAGACAAAAGGCTTTCTTTGACAGAGAATCAAAGGTGTTCGAGTTCGACTCGATGTAAATTAACACCAACTTTAGTCGGTGGGGAAAGGTCCAGAACACGAAATCCTAATCGTTTGATAAAATAAATGAGTGGAATAAATGTTGTCCAATAAATGGACACCCCAAATTTGTCTGTTTTACAGACTAACATGCCCGCTAAAACAAAACAGAAAAGAAAGGAAAAGAAAAGAAAGAGAAAAAGAGGGTGAATTTTTCTGCGTCCGACAACGGCAAAATAAGTTGTTGATTGACAGTTACTCTGATGCTAATTGGGCAAGTTCTAAAGATGACATGAGATCAACTACTAGTTATTGCTTGTTTTTGGGAGGCAGTCTTGTTTTATTAAGAAGCAAGAAACAAAGTGCTTGTGCAAGGTCCAATGATGAAGTAGAATATCGAGCCATGGCCAACCGTATTATTGAGATGGTAAGGCTAAAACTATTTCTAATGAGTCTTGGTCTTCGATTTGCTTACCAATGAAACTTTACTGTGACAAAAAGGCAGCGATCAACATTGCAAATAATCCTATACAACATGATCAGACAAAACACATTGAAATTGATTGCCATTTCATTAGGGAAAAAATTGATTCTGGAAACATTTGTCTGCCGTATGTAAAGTCGTAGGATTAGGTTGCTGCTATTTTTACAGAAGGGCAATTCGTTGCTCAGTTTCAACATTGTTTAAGCAAGCTGAGTATGTTGGATATCTATACTCAGCTTGAGAAGGGGTGTAGCAGCGGTGTACAGAGGAGCAGTTTTGTCCCTTATTTTGTGTTTTTCTGTAGTTAGTTAGTTATTAGGGAAGTTTTGTTATTTATCCCTGTTTTCAGGGGTATATTTGTCCTGTTTAGAATTTTCTAGTTTGTAAGATGTAACTACTTTAATTAATAGAATTCACAGGGTTAAGAGAGGCTGCAACTCTGTTCTGGGCTGCAGTTGCTCTCTCTCACTTCTTCTTCCTCATTTTCGGCCTGTTTCTGTCTTGAAAATTAACAAACTTATTTAAGAAAAGAAATCAGAAAGAGAAACAGAAGCCCGGGTAAAGGGTGGGTGGCATCCCTTGAAGGCCATCTAGGTTGGTGCTCACAAGGCATGGTACAATTAGGTAAGTTCAACATAAAAAAGAAATTAAGGATATCAGGATATAGATATTTTTTATTCTAAGTCCATTAAATCCACAGAATTAGAGAAAGGATTGGAAACCATTGACTCAAATCAGAATTGAAAAACCCCTGTTACCAACTCTGTCCCCAATCTCATGACAGCCTGACTTCAACCTACCATATCCTATGTAGGGCAGAAAAAAATGAATCGTAGATCAGCATGAGATCCTAATGCAGGTCTTGTCTCTGTCTGACAACTACAGCCCTCTTCAAGTCCACTGGCAGAACCCTCTTCCCAATACACATCAAATGTTAATGATTATTTCCATGATCTGTGCAGTCACAGTACCAATTCCTCTTTCCCCATGTCTTTATTGATCAAACTTGGACTTGGACTAAACTGGCATACCTAAAAAACCTTGAACGGAGCTATGTATGTCTAACTCTCACTCAAACCCTTGACTGACTTTGCTGTCACTATACAATACTTGAAGAAAGAAATATGCTACGAAATGCAGGTCCATGTTTTTGAAGCCCCATTAATATCTGATGCTCATTAGCAAAACACAGTGAAAGATATCAACATTAGTGATGCGGAACACGGAGGGAAAAGGGAGAAATATAGCCGGCGTCTCACCGGAGCCTTCGCGGCGTGGCCTTCGCGGCGAACCCTTCGCGGGTTTCTCTCCGTCGCGGAGGAAGAACAGAGCAGAGCGCAGCTAGCAAATTTTGTCAATATTCTGTTCCCTCTTCTCCAAATCGGATGTCACATGTATTTAAAGGAGTTGGACTAATTCCAATCTAATGGACTTCTAATTAAAGAGACTTTTATGCCTAATAAAACTTAACATATTAGAAACCTAAAGAAAGAAAATACAAAATCCTACCTAAATTGGACTTGACTCAAATATAGAAATACAAAATTACATAATAAAAGCTAATTGGACTCTAATATGACTCTTTTGGACTACTTTATCCTTGGACTTAAAAATAGTGCGAAAATTGCACCAAAAATTACAGAAAAAATAAAAAATCTCCAAATGGGCTCCAAATGGGCCAATCCATTGCTTGGGCTTCTCGCTCCCCATCATTCTCCCCTGGTTCGAGAAAACTCGTCCTCGAGTTTTGAAGTGTCGCAATATCCATACAAGTGGCAGGAGAATGATGAAGTCATGCACTAATAAAGTTGCCATAGGGATATCCAAACCAATAAATCTTCTGAATAGTTGCAGTCTGCATAGAGTGTGTGCCTGAAGATCGGACCATATCATATCATAGTTGCACTGATCTTTGGTAACATCTGGCAGATCATTGGTAGCAGTCAATGATGGACTTATCTCAAATACATTATCACATATCAAATGAAGTCCAGACTCGACGAACAGGTCTTGATCCCAAACTTCAACAAAAGTAGTCTTCACACATACACGCTCAGTAGTAGTTACCAACTCCAATGGCTTTTCATCAATCACAGTCTTCTCTGGGAGCGCTGGCTTGGCCGCAGGAGAAATATACTTGAGAAAACAAAATTTACCTCTTAAATGCGGTGGCTGGATGAAGCACTGGTTTGAGTCGAAAGTAACATGTCGCTCTTCCAACCACTCTTTTCCCAAAGTAATGTAAGATCTCGAGGGATCAATAGTGCACCAAGCTCCATCAAAATAATTAACTGATCTCTTTTGAGTTCTACCTAAAAATTTTAGGTGAAACTCTACAAAAGCTTGATCACCATCAACAATGATCTCACCAGTTTGCAACAAAATGTCAACAATAGCCTGAGAAATATAGTTGTTCTGATTCTCTTCATCGAGTATAATTTTTGTTGGCTTCTCATTTGGTAGAAGGACGAGAAAACTAAAATTCATGTGGCACATGTAAGAGATTACCCAAATTGATGTGACATTGGATGGACGGTTGCAAGGCGTGGGCCGCTGAGTGACAAGAATTCGTCGAGATGATCACAACGACGCAAACGGCACGTGAATCGGAGCACGAATGATGCTTTTGTGTTGGCGGTGCGATAACAGTGCTGGTGCACCGCCCAGGGTACTGTAGCGAACCGACTACTGTAGCGGACCTGGGTCTGGTCTAACCAAGTCAGCCTTGATTTGACCGGTTCTCCTTAAAAGGGTTTGCCTCTTCTCTCCTCTTTACGCAGGAACCAAAGGGGAGAGCGGGAGGGGCTGGGGCGGCCGCACGCGAAGAAGGAGGCCCTGGCGCTGGCGCTGGCGCGAGCAGGGGAGGGATGCGGCGCGGTCACGAGCGCAGGCGGCCTGGCAGCGCTCGCAGGGGCACGGCGCGGTGCGGCGATGGCTGGCGTGGGGTGCGGCCGGTGGCAGTGCGAAGGGGGGCCGCACGGGGCGGGCGCGTGGCGCTCGCGGGAGAGGGAGAGGGAGCAGGGCAGGGCGGCGCGAGCAGAGAGGGGCGACGCGTGGGGGGAAAGGGAGGCGGAGGGGGCGGGCTGGGAGCGCCTGGGAGGCGAGAGAGAGGCGGGGTGCCGGCGCTGGGCGCGCCTGGGAGAAGGGGAAAAGGGGGGGGCTGCGTGGCAGTGCGGCGGGGTTGTGGCCGCGGGAGGGGCAGGGGGCGCGCGTCTGCGCTGGGCGATGGGGATGGAGGCGGCCGCGGGCGGGGATTCGCGATGGGGCTGGGCGGAGGCTGCAGTGGGAAGACGACGGCGACGCGATGGGGCAGGGCGGGGCGGCTGGCGAAGCGGCGCTGGGGCGCGCCTGGGAGAGAGAGAGAGAGGCAGGGGCGGCGCGATGGAGGCGGGAGGAAGAGAGGGGGGGGGGCCGCGTGGCTGGCGGTGGGCGGGTGGCTCGCTGCGGGGTTCGCGGAGCGAGCAGGGAGGAGAGAGAAGCAGAGGGGGGGCGCGCGTGGAAGGGAAAGGGAGAGAGAGAGTGGGCAGGGCGGCCCTGGGCGACGCGTGGGGGGAAGAGGGAGGGAGCAAGGGCGGCGGGGTGGCCTTCGCGAAGGCGGGGAAGGCCGGAAGCGGCGCGGGGGTTCGTGGCAGCGCGAGCAGGGGGTGACGGGGCGTGGGTGATGCAGGGGCGCGCGTGGGTGTGCGGTGCCGGGGCGACGTGGCTGGGCGGAGGCGCTCCCTGAGCGGCTGGTCGAGTTGGCGGTGCTGAGGATGCAGTGGGAAGACGACAGCTACAGCAGAGCCTTCGGATCTCGGCTCCGTGGAAGGAACCGAAACCTAGCTCTGATACCAATTTGATGCGGAACACGGAGGGAAAAGGGAGAAATATAGCCGGCGTCTCACCGGAGCCTTCGCGGCGTGGCCTTCGCGGGTTTCTCTCCGTCGCGGAGGAAGAACAGAGCAGAGCGCAGTTAGCAAATTTTGTCAATATTCTGTTCCCTCTTCTCCAAATCGGATGTTACATGTATTTAAAGGAGTTGGACTAATTCCAATCCTAATGGACTTCTAATTAAAGAGACTTTTATGTCTAATAAAACTTAACATATTAGAAACCTAAAGAAACGAAAATACAAAATCCTACCCAAATTGGACTTGACTCAATATAGAAATGCAAAATTACATAATAAAAGCTAATTGGACTCTAATATGACTCTTTTGGACTACTTTATCCTTGGACTTAAAAATAGTGCGAAAATTGCACCAAAAATTACAGAAAAAATAAAAAATCCCAAATGGGCTCCAAATGGGCCAATCCATTGCTTGGGCTTCTCGCTCCCCATCAATTAGCAATCTTGAAATTGCAAGAGGTTACTTAAACTGACAAAAGCTCTCAGATTCAAAGGTCACCATGTTGCTGTTCTGCCTCAAAAATAAGGATATGATGACAGAAACCTTACACACCATACAAGAGTGCCTTAAAAGCATGACGCTTAGCCATCCAACTCAAAATTTAGGAAATGGATAAAAAAGCTCTGATGCATGGAAGGCAGAATTGACCAATCCGGATTAGGATCGGCCAACTCCGGATCGGATCGATCTAGGCCGATTCCAGCTGATTCAAATCGGGAGTTGGCCCAGATTGGATCAGGATCGGCCCTGGCCAATTCCTCAGCCAATCCGATCTTGTAGTCCATGCTCTGGTGACCAGGTAGAGAGAAATTTAACCCTTCAAATTTTCAATATATCAAGGGTAAAATATGTTCATTTGATGAATGAAAGAAATAGGAAAGATAATGAGAGACAGAATGAGAAACCAACCCTTGACCATTTGCAACCAAAATCATTGGGAGTTAAGGCCTAGGGGGCTGCCATTGGTAGTCCCTATTGGGTACCAAGGTGAGTGAAAAAGATCACAATAAGAAGGGGAACAAGGAAAAGAGAAGAAAGAGAAGCAAGAGAAAGAAAGGGTGGGGAAAGAAGGGCTCCCCACCCCCTCCATCACTGTGCGGTGGGATGGGGGATTGCCACCATAGAAGATAGCCTTTCGCACCCACTGCGGACCTTCTTCGGACAGAGTTAATCAAATCAATACACAGCAGGCGTGGCAGACTAATTAGGCATCACCATGAGACAGACCTATCTGTGAGTAACATATCAGGTAAACCTGAATGAGTTGAATTGCCAACTGCATGCTGCATATTCTTTGGCAGAGAAAATCAGCTAGGGGCTATAAATAGACGTACATTCCCAACCATAAAAGGCTATTCAAATCCAAAAAGGACCAGAAAGAAGAGATGTGTCAATGAGTGAGTGAGTATACTTGGAGAAAGCTCAAAGAGATGCACACAGTCGTCTAAGTTTTTAAACTACCATTAAAATGACAGTTCTTTCCTGGTTTGAGCTCATTCATGTTCCTCCATTGACTAACATGGCATGATGTTTTGCAGAACCTTTTACCATGAAACATGTAAAGTGAACAGATAAAGAAGGTTCATGTACCTAGCAACCATCTAACATTTCATGTTTTTCAATAAAGAGGAACTGCTTCAGCCATACCACAATAATGCTGAAGGGAAAACAAGATTGCCAGACTACGCACTATGATTGCCTCCTCTATTGGGATACTTTTGACCGTTCTGCCATGATAAAGCAGAAACCAAGCTACAATTATTCACAAGATCATAATTGGAATTAGGATATTACTGTGCTTCCAGCTCGAAAGGTTTTCTCAACAGTATTTCCAGTTATATAGTTCCGCATTTTGGTCCTCACAAAAGCAGCACCTTTTCCAGGTTTGACGTGAAGAAACTCTGCAGTAGTCCACCATAAAAGTATAAGTAATAAAATAAAATATACAGATTATTTTATTTCAGCAAAATATCCATGATGACTAAGAACTTAGTGCTAACAAGTGAAAATTCTTAAAAATTACACAGCCAAAACAACAGTAAAAGAATGTTAAAACAGTAACGGAACTTTCAAGAATCGGCTAAAGATATATTCTTGAAATATCAGCTGATAAGGATTGAATCCGCCACACAGAAGCTGAATAAAGTATAAATAATGGCAACAGGCCAACAGAATAATGATTAGGCTGTTTTACTATTTCAAATCACAAGCAGGAACAACCTACTGTAGATCTTCTGCATACCAAATTGACAGTGATTGAGCTCTCAGATATTCAGCATGCTTCTAGTGAATGATGCATATAACATGGAAGAAAGTATTATGCTTCTACCAAGGCCAGGTAGAGTCAATTAACAAGCCAATTGCTGCTTCTTCTTGACGAGAGGCAAGGATGGCAATATACTCGCTAGTCGCCAGAAGGGAAAAAAAACACATGTGAAATAGGACGGCAATCAACAATGACCAGATTAAGAACTCAAGCCTCTGCGGTGGGGAAAACCTCCCAATGGTATCCGCGAGAAAAGAATATGTGCAACGAAAAAGAATAAGAAAATAAACTTTAACAAAAGCCTGACTAAAACCAAATAGCCACTGAGACAAAACAGTGTCGTAACATGCAGATGCATCCTTAGCAGAAGCAAACGGCGAAGAACACGATACAACACTCCCATTCTTATTACAAGTGCTGGGCCGCATTATCTCCTTTCGCATAATCATTACCATTACTACGTAATGTGGAACGTCCAGAGGTATAGCAGAAGAAAAAATTGAGACATAACATAGCCATACCTAGAACCCTCCATGGAGCTCCGTCCACTTCAACGTTCACACCCACCTTGATGTCATTGCTCGATATAGCATATATCCCTGCATCCAAACAAGACCAGACACAATTAATCCATGCAAATGAAAAGCCCATGGGGTGTGGTCGGACGGCGTATCATCAGGACACTAACTCGGGAACCTGGAGCGTGTAGGGAAGCCAGGGACGACGCGGGCCCTCATTGGAGGGTGCAGCGGCCGCAGTGGGTGGGCGAAGGGGAGCCGGAGGCGAGAGGTCGGAGAGGGGCGCAAGGAGGCGATTCCCGCCATCCTCTTCCTTGCGCTGCTTCCCGGAAGCACCGGAGAGCGCGCCCTGGCTATTCGGATGAGCTGGTGTAGTGTCGGGATAAGGGAGGGAGGAGAGAGTGGGAGAACAAAAGGACTACTGATATAGGTTCCCTGTAGCCATGTGGGCCCGCCGCGCCTTTTCGCCTTTTATGCGCATTTAATTATAAATAGATGCATTCATAATTTTATTTTTATATTTAATTTAAAAAAAAAACATCTCACAAGTTTATTTGTAGAGCCGATTATTTTATTGTTTCAATACATTCTTTATATCAAGCCATTAACAAAAAGGACTCGTAAAGTTTTACTCATTATAGGGAAAATATCCATTTTCAGCTATAAAAATGAGTTTTCTAGATGGGAATAATTTAATGAAATACCTCTCAAGTCCCCACCACATTTCCAAGCTGTTGGCACCTTGAACCCAAGTCATAAATAGATGTTAAACTATTTTCCATAAATATATGTTAGGTAAATTAATTAAAAGTTTCTATTAAATATTTAATTTATTTTTTATTTTTTAATAAAATTTATAACTATATATTAGAATAGACACTTTGTATTTTTCATGCAATTCATCTTTTGAAGAGCTTGGCTAGTCTCATCTTTTATGAGAGAGTTAAACGTAAAATTTGAAAGAAGGAAATGTATGCAATTACAGAGTTAAACGAAGGAAACGTATGCACATATCTCTACACAATTAACACTGAAGGAAACGTATATGTTAATGCTGAACGAAACATATGTGTGCCGGTGTGAACGCAATCGTCGTCGACCCCGTCGCCAACTCCCCCCACCTTCATGTGTATAAACATATGAATATAGAAGTAGAAAGACTTCGACTATAGACAAGGAAAGACCTATGGGCGTCGTCAAGGCAACGGACGTTAGCCGAAGGCGTTCGCGTAGAACTCCGCGGACTTGGCGACATCTTTGACGTACAACACGATGTATCCTTCCTGTGCTGCGCCCACGCCTGCCGCCTCTCCTCGAGGTGCATGCATAGTTGTGCCAGGGCGCAACCAAGGGCACCTGGAGGAAGACAGGGAGGGCGTCAGTGTAGGTGTAGAAGGTGGTGGACATGGCGAAGGCGAAGAAGCCCAGTTGCTCCTGGATGCCTTTTGGCGAAGAGTTCAGCACGCGACACATGTTGGTGAAGGCATGCTTGGCGAGCACCCACATCTTGACCCATAAGGGGTTCACGAAGGTGGGCATAGCGGCCGCGGCACTCCCTGGGGCGGCGGTGGAAGAAGAATTCTGCAACCGGGGGCGCCAAAGGAGCACAATGCTGCAGATTGCCAAGGAGTTCCGAACGCATCGCCAGCCTTCGCCTCGAACGTTGTTGCTGGGGCACCACAGTGGGTACGGATGGAGCGAGCAATGACTATGGAGAAGGGCGAGGCAAGGGGGGTTTAGGGTGTTGTCGTGTGGGGGGTGAGGTGGTGATGGGGAGGGAGGGGAAGACATGGGAGGGGAGAACACAACAGCGGGGTGGGGGGTTGTGTGTGGGTCTGTCACCACCAAGTCTGTCGCCTACGCATGCCGCCCCTCCTCTAGCTCCATGCACAGGCGAGAGGGACAAGCTCACAGAGCAATATTGGTGAGGGTGGCGAGGGAGAGGGTTGGAGTGGAAGGGACAACGGCGCTGCCTCCCTCGACAATGCTACCAACAAAGAGGGAGAGGTCGGGTGGGATGGATGGCATGGCAAACGTCGGCAGCTCGTCGGGGAAGAGGCCAAGGTGGTCTTGCAATTCTTCTAGAAGAGCTTGAGTTGGCGGGTGGAGGAAGCCTTAGGCCATGCACTGTGGGAGCCAATCGAAGGTGTTGTTCTGGGTTTTGTAATGATGAAGAAGACAAGAGGAGAGAATAGAGTTGGAGATAGCGTCTTCTCTGGTGCAATGGCAGCAGATGGTCGTAAAGAGAGAGAGAGAGAGAGTGGATGTGAGAACTCATAGATTGCGAAAAGACAACTCGAGCTCTGCACATGGGGTGGCCCATGGCTCGCACTGTTGCTCCTCTTTCCGTGCCGACAACGATACCCACAGAGCCACAACCCTATCTTCCTCCATCCTACTTACATTGTTGTCGTCGGATCTAGGGCTGCTCTCTCTCCCCTGATCAAGGATGTCATATGCACTTTATTACCATAGCATAAATTGCCTCCTCCTCGCCTTATTCCTATAGTTTTTGTAGTTTTTTTCTTATTTTAATTTTCTCATTATATTATGTATAAAGTTTTATGTATATATCTATAGATTTGTGGTAAATATATTATTTCATTTCAAATATTTTTTTATGTTGACGAAGATATTTTGGTGATAATTAAATATCAATGCACTTTTTTAAATTTTTACACAGTAAATAAATGTGATCATTTAAATTTTTTGTATAAAAAAGATTGAATTTTAGATGCTTTAAAATTTTCTATGTGATCTTACTTTGAAGTTTACTTTAAAGTATAAACATTATCTTTGCTCTAAATTTATTATTTATTTGTAAAAAAATATTTACAACTCATGTTTATTGTGTTTTTTTTTCTCATAGTGATTACGCGTGTAATTTATTTGTAAGTGTGATATTAAAAAAATTATATAATAAAATATTAAAATATATCACTATATAACTTAAAATTTTAAATTATAATAAAATAAAAATAGATTTAATATATTGATAATTTATATATATTTTTATTCATTGATGTATTTCATTATCTCTTAGAGTTTTATAGAATCAAATATTTTTTACTGTTAAACTTGATATCTTACAAACAAAGATTTAAGTAACATGATTATTAATAATGTTATCATCGTTTAAGAGACTTTTTTCCAACAAACAAAGATCTTCTTTTTTTTGCTCCTCTTCATTTAACATCTTTTTATTTTATCTGTTTTTTTGTTTATCAAGATCAAACTTTCTTCCAACCTGTGGATGTCGAGAAGATAAATCTTTCGTTCGAAAATACAAAGTAACTCTTAGTATAAACAGAGTAACTGTGCTTATCCAAGGTTTTTTTTTTAAATAATCATATTATATTATTTAATTATTTATTTAATCACATTTTAAACTTATTTCTCAAAATAGTCACAAAGTTGCCACGTAGGCAACTTGGTGACCGAGAGACCGGGTGGGAGAATAAGGTCGGCATTGGCAATGCCGGCTTAAAAGTCGGCAATGCCAATGCCGGCTTTAAAGTCGGTATTCGCATTGTCGGCTCTAAAGCCGGCATTGCGAATGCCGGCTTTAGAGTCGGCAATGCCATTGCCGACTCCATATGTTAAAAAATAAATAAAAAACAACCAGGCCGCGCTGCACTTCACAGAGCGCGGCTCTCTGTGAAAACACAGACAGGTCGCGCTCTGTGAACACAGAGCCCGGCTTGTCTGTGTTTGTTCACAGAGCGCAGCTCTCTGTGAGTGAACACAGAGCCCCTGTCTGCATGAGAACGTAGGGAACGATTTTGAACAAAAAATTTGAAAATTTTTGACAAGGTTGAATTATCTATATTTTTTATTTAATTTTATATTGAAAACTTGTAAGAGTTTTATCATTATATAAAGAGAATTCTCTCAACTCAACGTCTAGATTTTAGATTATAATTTGAGTCTTTTAATATGATAGCAAAGTAGATTATTAATAACAAATTATATGGTTGTAAACTTACCTCTATTTATTTTAAACATGATTTAATTTTAAAAAATGGATAGCACCTCTCCTGTTCCACTTTTATTTTCATTATTTGTACTTATTCCTGTACGATAGCATTTCTATGTATATGTCAAAGATAATCACAAATAACATGCCAAAATATTTGTAGATGTCTAGGTCACATATACATCATGTCTAAATCACAAATACATCAAAATAACATATGTACACGAAAACACAACTAAAAATTATCAAGTATAGAAATCATCTCAAAAAAACTGTGGAAACCATCTCTTCTTTCCCTTTCTAGATGCTCGACCACAACCACGGCTGTGACACTGCTCCTGTACATCAACCTCTGTCTCCGACTGTGACTGTGTCTCGTGCACTAAAATAGCATGACACGACTCTGTTTGTGCTGTCTCAGAATCCATGTCCTCTGATATACTGCTTAATGTCTCTCCAAGTAGATCAGACTGACTCTGCTGTGGTAGTGTACTAGTCGAACCTCTGTGACGTCGCTGGCGACGATATGTACCTACCGTAGACTGTGGTGGTTGTGTATCTGTCATGCCCTCGTCTGTCAGTATCTGTGAAGCTCCTACGTCATATAGACCATACTGTGAAACTGTCATAACATCTGGAGAACAGTGAGATGGTCCTGCATCATCTGGCTGTTGTGGTGTGTCTGCACATGGCTCTGAAGGTCCTGCATGTGATGTAGATGAATATGTCCGCTGAACATGAGATAACACACCATAATGTACATCTGCATGGCTATAAATCGAGACTGATACTATCCGATATATCATCCTGAAGGCCATCAGTAGCCATCATATGTAAATGCTTCATACCTTCTACCAGACTCCTCTCTATGTGATCTCGTGACTCATAACGCATATCATAAGTAAAACCTGGCCGACCAATGTACCACCTAGTGATAGACCAATACCAAGCCATATACTCCACTCTACCAATACCAACACTCTTCTCATCCGGTGGTATAATGTAATCTGTCCGACGATGCCACATCTGTACAAAATGTGTAAAATATCTACCCCAATCAATATGCCCACGTCTCTTTCGGGTGACACGATCTAATGCATCAACAGGACCAAGAATATGTTGTACTCTACCAAACTGTCTAAGTACTCTATCTGGAACATGCATCTCAACAATAGAAAAAGAAAGGAGAGGAACCCGAGATAACCAAAGATGAGATGTCTGCCTAGAAACAGTTGGTAACATCTGCAATATATCAGAAGTGTATGGCTCCCACCTAACCTGTATTGAAAATGCATGATGTAAGTGTAAGTGTAAGTATTGTATCCTTTGTGTACAATACAATATGTTTCATTATGTTTACCTGGTAGTCCTCCTGATGATCAAGCTTTGATCTGTAAAGTTTCAAAACATGGCGAGGGTTATTTATCTCTACTCTTGGAACATTTCACCTACAATTTATTTGTGAGTTAGTAACATTTATATAATTAAATAGTCACACAACATTTTGAATTTACCTGTGACCCAAAGGCATGTCCTGTGCCAAAGGATGCATCGTAATATCAAGACGTCCCACATGTAGTCGCTCCCAAGACCACAACTGCAAAATAAAACAAATACTTAGAAGATGCAATAAATTGTTAGAGACAAAATAAATATGCATTAAATGACAAATTACCTGAAGAAGAGTCAATGAACCACAAATGGCCTTGGCATCCGACTTGCATGCAATAGACAACTGACGATAGAGATAACCAAGTGTCGCACCACCCCACGAGTATCTACTAACTCGATCTAAGTCCTCTAGAAGGGGTAGATACATAAGTGGCACTGAATTTTCTGTCTTATCATTGAAAATAGTACAACCCAAAAGATGTAACAAGTATGCTCGTGCATGTCGTCTAACAACCTCTGCCGATGCATCCTTTGCGATAACTGTAAATCTCTCTCGCAACCAAGATAATTTTACCGAACCTCGTTTCATCATATTTGGAACATCACTTAAAAGTGTCATGCAAACATCTGTCCAATCTAAAGTAGTGTTTCCTACAACAACATCACCATCAATTGGTAATCCCATCAAAATAGCAACATCCTGCAACGTGATACTCATCTCCCCATGTCTAAGGTGGAATGTATGTGTCTCACTCCTCCATCTCTCAACAAGGACAGTGATCAATGGCCAATCTAACCTGATCCACTGAACTTGAGTCAAATGAAATAAACCAGATCTATGTACATATTCTATAATGCGAGGGTCAACTGGCCATGCACCTAAGCTCCTATGGTGCTCCCAACATTTAAGAACTTATGTTTCCTAAAAAAAAAAAAAAAAATCTGTTAACATTAAATTTATGCACAAGTAACAACAACAATACATTAACAATAACAATACCTGGCCAGTGTAAACCAACTGTGATCTATGAGAATCCTGTGCATATAATATAGAAGTATCTACAGGACCTGGAAACTGGTCCATCTCTGCAAAGCATACATATAAAAAGAATTATAAGTATATAACCAACATGTGTAAACAAGAGACATATATATGCGTGAAAAATTATAAGTATGTAAGGAACATAAAAAACACTTACTAATTGTGATGAGGGGGTTGTACCCCTGGACATGTACTTCTATAATGTCCTGGTTGGCCACAATGACTACAATGATTATGAGATGACCTTTCTTTATTCGTATCCATATGCATATGAAGGCGTCTGCTACGTGGACGACCACTTTATCTGCGACCAAATGGAGGTTGCAATGTAGCATCTCTATGCGGAGGCCAATGTCGACTGTCCAAGATAGGATGAAAAGTAAAGCCATATGTCTGTCGATAGGCCTCCACATAATAAAATACAGCACAAAAGTTCAAGTGTGAAATATTTACTGAAAATGATCTACAAGATGCCACTATGTGGACACAAGGAAGACCTGTCATGCAATAAACATTGCAGGAGCAACCACATTGCGGTCCCAAATTAACAGTGTACTGATGTCTGTGTGAATTAGTGACTTGAAACTCATGTCTAAAAAATCTGATCACCTGACATCTTCTAGCCTCTCGCTCAGTAACACGAAGTTGGACTTCTACACTAGAAGCATATGATGATTTCCAATTCAAACCATCCTCACGTCATTTAACAACAAATTTGTTTAACATATAGAAAGTTTTTTGCACTAAAGCCTGGATAGGCAAACCTCGTGCACCTTTCAACACACTATTAAAACTTTCAGAAATATTTGTTGTCATCATACCAAACCGCTTACCACCATCATATACCTTTGTCCACCTTTCATAACCGACATCTTCCAACCATTTATTTGCTCGAGGATTCATTTCATCTATTTTCTGTATGAAATATTGAAATTCAAAGATACATGTTATAGTTGCTGCAGACCATATCAGACCTGTCAATGTCTCATCACGAAATGTTTTTTGAAAATTATCATACCAGACATCTCTCTCATTAGCAGAATAAAATCTAGTAGAATCAACATCATCATTCAACATACGTGTGAATTGTCCAGTTGGTTGTTGATACTCATAGTGTTGAGTATGCAAGTTGTCATCAATATGACCATGTGTTTGCACTTCATCGTTGCCTTGAATAGATATATTATCTATATCTTCCTTCTCCAAATATAATTGTACAGTAGATACATGAGAATGATACAAATCGAACATGCTTTCAACAGTTTCATCATCTTCAACTCTCACTGCAATATATTCACCCATAGAAGTAGGCCACTTGCATGTTATACCAATCTTAACATGTCTTTCGTCATATTTCGTCAAGATATATAACTTTCTCATCAACTCAATAAAACTTGTGTCTTTCTTTACACGCAAAATGCGTACAATACCTCCTTCATATTAAGGTTTATGATCCTCAATATGTAAGACACCATCATAATAGCACATTAAAGAAATGTTGGAACTAGTTATATATGCCATTTATAAGATAAATAAATTACATATGTCAAATAAGAATATTCAAACAAATCACATTTGTTAGATAAGAATAATTAAATATCAATTTCATATATATCTAACATTTATAAAATTATCATCAAATAATATAATAAAAATATTAAATAATTTAATAAATAGGTTACCTGCTTCTTCTTCCTGGTCGGCGGCCGGATGGGTAGGTGGGGGAAAGGGAGGAGGAGGAGACAGTGGGGGGTGGATGTGAGAGGGAGGAGTGAGATGGGGCGGCGCGCGGGCTGGGGGGGGGGAGGTGAGGGAGGAGAAGACAGTGGAGATGGGGTGGGGTGGGGGTGGATACTGGGGCGGCGCAGCGAGAGAGCTGGGGCGGCGCGGCGAGTTGGCGGCGGCGAGGGTTGTTGCGGCGAGCTGTAGGCGCGGCGAGGAAGGCAGCAGTGAGGAGGGGGTTTCGGCGCACGAGGGTGAAGGGGTTTCGGGCTGGTGGGGGGGGGGTCTTTAAGGAGGGTGTTGGCATTGAGAATGCCGACTCCAAAGTCGGCATTCTCAATGCCCACTTTAGTATCGGCGTTGAGAATACCGACTTTGGAGTCGGCATTCTCAATGTCGACTTTAGTGTTGGCGTTGGAAATGCCGGCTCCAAAGTCGGCATTACCAATGCCGACCTTCTTCTCGCACTGGTCCCTCGGTCACCAAGTTGCCTACGTGGCAACTTGGTGACTATTTTAAGAAATATGTTTTTAATGTGATTATTTAAATAAATAAATAAATAATATAATTATTTAAATAAAAAACCCTTTTTTTAACTAGTTGTAATTTTAAGAATTGTAATTTTAATCCCAAACTGTAATTTTAAGGGCCTCTCACATTCCAGTAAGAGATTATTAATTAATATATCCGTATATTATGTTTCGCTTACACTCCGCTGTTGCCTCTCCGTTCCCCTTCGCGGCGGAGGACGACAGTGGAAACTCTGAAGGGAAATACCAATTGACCGTCCGGCCGGACAAATGATTTGTCCGGCCGGCGCGGGATGACCCGCGCCCAGCATTGCTGGGCGGGACCAGCATCACACGCCTGGGGTGATGCTGGCCCGGGCCACCCGCGCCAGCCGGACAAATCATTTGTCCGGCTGGACGGGTGCAAAGCACGACCCAACTCTGAAACATCCCGGAAGCCCTTCCTCCGTCCACTTCGCAAGCCCTGGCCTGCGGCCAGCCACCACCTGAGCCCCCTCCCCCACCTCCCTTTCGTGCTCTCCGCTTGTCCGATCTCTTGTGGAAACCCTAGCGTCGGGTCTCCCGTCGCCGCTGCCAGAAGGGTTCTCTTCGGGAGTTCCGGGAACTGTGATCCCCGGGGGACCTCTCATGGGTAGCTTCGTGCGCTGGTGAGGGGGTTACAGAAGGATGGCGTCGGAGATGATGGATCCGCCCCCGCCGCAGAGGACGGAAAACGGGCTGAGGCCTATGACGGTGTTCCAGGACGAGTCCTCGCAGTTCTCCCACGGAGGGGGTGATCCAATGGCCGCGGCGGGCGGCGGGACCCAGAAGCCGCGGGCGGCGAGGTTCGCGGTCGAGGCCAACGAGAAGTTGTTGGAGCGCGACTCCCGATTCTATCGGCCGGAAGAGGCTCGTCTGCAGCGTTGCATTTATGGCTCCCCCACTCGGACGGGTGCCGAGAACCAGGATTGGAACGGAGAGGGGAGCAACGGGACGCCCAGTGGGGATGGTTCCGATGACATAGGAGATGGGGAAGATGATGAGGAACAGGATGAGGAGGATGATCCCGACGAGGGCGATGGTGAGGTGGAGGTTCTGGTCTGTGCGGAGGATGGCGGCAACAAGAGTCGGTACAACAGCAGTAGCAGCTTGCAGAGTAGTTCTGAGAAGATCCGTCAGGACAACGTGGAGTTGCATGAACACCACTCTTCCTTTGGTAAGACGCTGCATGGTTTCTTGTTTTGTACCCTAATTTGTTTATGCTATCTACTGAAGCCATCGCATGATGGCATTATAGGATCCAGTAGAGGAGTGGTGGCAAATGACGGGAACGGCAACAGTGGGAAGGGAAGTCTCACTGAGCAGCAACAAAAACGGAGTCTGGTTGGTCACTATGGCAAGAGATCCAGTGTTTCAGAACCAGATTTATACCGTAATCAGATTGTACAGGGGGGAGATGGTCTGGGCAGAGCGCATAAGGAACTAGGAAGGGAGAATGGTTTTGGCTTTAGTTGGAGGAAGGACATCTCTCTGTCGATCGACTCCGGGGAGTCCATGAGGGTACACCTGTCAGATCCTATAACGTGAGTTTCCGACTTTGTCTTCAGCGCTTCTTGAATATTTGTTCTCATCGTTCCAGGTTTCAGACGGAATGTTCATGTAAGCATTAGTATTAATGCTTACGAACTTTATGGCTTCTTTACCCAACTACTACATGCGCATGAAGAAGAAATAATGGGGATGAAACGCTGAAATTATCTTTTGTCTACCATGGCATTACTCAAGTTTATACAGCTCGATTTAGAATTTTCTGGGGTCTTTCATGCTTGGTAAACATCTGTTATTTCCTTTTCTTATTTAAATTTCCTTTGTCTGGTTCTACAGAGGTGCTCTTATGGATGATGCAATGATCCTAGCTTGTGGACATTCTTATGGAAGTGGTGGGTTGCAGCATGTGACTAGAATGGTGGGTTCTGATGCCTATTTCCCTCAAAATTTTGGTAGTTAAATGCCTAAATCTTCATTCAGTTTTCAGAAGAGCAGTAGTGTTTACCATGCACATGATTCGGTCTGTGATTTATATTGTGATGAACCACGGTAGCAGTTATGATTGAAGAATGCATTATATTATGTAATCATTTCCAGTGGTTAACATGGCAGTTAAAGGACCTGCACTGCTAGCATAAAGGAGTCGGAGTAAATGCTCGATAATTTTTCAAAGATTTTTGTTGTCACTCAAAGCCTCATCTTTGCCGTCACACATTCTTCATAATTGAAAGACACTTTCTAGCCAGTAGATTATGACTTTATTTTTTATTGTTGATCTTTTTCTTGTTTTGATTAGAGTTTGATAACTTGTGGTTGATCCTTGGGGTACTCGTGGTTCTCATCGGCTTACAATGATGTGTTAGTACCACCAAGTTTGATGGTACTCTATTTGGTGTTGCTCCATCTACAAGAATTATCTAATTATGACCATGTCTGATTCTTATTTCTGGTTTTCTAGTGTTTCTTATGGGCAAATTTGATTCATAAACTCCTGTTTAATTTGAGTCCAGTGCCTGCCCCCTTTTTGAGGTTGTTTCCTCCTCTCTGCTCATTTAGAATTAGCTGCTAAGTTGTTATCTTTCTCATGCATTCAGATAATTTCTTCCATTCAATGCTTTATGTAGTTTGTTCATATTTTTATAGCTTCTCATACATTTGATGGCTGTATCATTCCCATGTGATGGACATGTAGAAAGCTTGCTTGAAGTGTCACCAGGCAGTTTCAGAAGAGAAAGTGCTTCCAAATCTGGGTATGTTAGTAGTATTTTGACTGGTCGTGTAATTCTGTATTTTACACGTCTCTTTCTGCTCTTTTCAACTTCGTTTGATTGACATATGGTTAGTTTTGTCTCTGGGCATATGAGGTTATCAAATTTCTAGACATCTGACTTTGGCATGATAGAGAAAAGATATCCAAGTGACTGTTTATTACTTTTATTGGAACTGTCAGACAATTGACTTTAGTTTTCTCAAAACTGAAGAAAGTTGTTTCATAAGCTGGTTCCAATTGCTCCTCTCAAAAGCTGGGAAGTTGGTTACTTGGTCCATCTTTTATATCAATTTAAAGTTGAGAAGAAGCTGGCAGGTTCGAGTGTGCACTACGTAGGTTGTTCTTTTATGTTTCTAGAGGCCTGTAGCAATTTTTCTGCCAACTACTTTCTGTGTTGTCCTTGACCTGCAATTCATGGCAAAATTTATCCTTCTTGTTCTGTTAATTACAAAAAATGAGGAAATAATTCTGTTCTTGTTGTCCAGGTTTTGTACTGAAACTATCCAATATGAAACCTACTCTTTGCTGAAGAGTTGTTCCATTTTCATTATAACTATTCCCAGTTTACATTTTAAGACGATGTGGCTATGAATTTATTGACAACCGCATCAGTTGGCTAAATGTATAGAATATGAATATTATACACTGATCCAATATGCGAAAATGATTTGCCTGTGTGATTGTGGCATCATGTTCAGGGGAAACTTCTAGCTTTGTTGAGGAAAAATTGTGGATATGTTGTACTTGAATTGCTATTTCTTCTGGACTGCATGGTAAGCTATGTGTGAGTGAAAGAAAACAGAAACTTATTATTATCTCTGATCTAGGAATATTTTGGAAATAATGGGGGTTGCAAATGACACGGACTAGTTAATAACCTGAAGAAGCTTTCCTAAGTGGCATAGACTGGTTAATGTTGCAGGCAATCTCTGCTTAAAAACATTCTTCTGCAATATTCTTGAATGAGAAGGCACAAGTTTTAACTCGGGATTCCTAAAGTTTCCTTAGGCATGGTGTGGAAAGACTTTAAGAACTAGATTCTTAGGATACACAGGGAATAGATGTGTGCCAAATCTGAATGAGGATCAAGGAGATGAAATCACGAATGAGATTTATGTCCTATCACCTGATTCCCAGGTACTTCACAAAGTTTTGGATCCTATGTTGCTTATGTGCCACTTGTAGATTGCCTTAACATAGACTTATCCAGATTTCCTCCAATATAATGTTTTTTACGGATAGGAGAGGAATTGTATACAATTACATTAGAATTTCCTGCAGTGTTGCCGAGTCAAAACCTTAGATGATTAACATGTGCTAATTTCTGTCAGCTGGGGAAAATGAACAAGTGGACAAGTTGAAACTTTTTTTTTTTTGGGGGGGGGGGGGGTTACTGTTTCTGAAATCTCTCCATAATATCAAAGTTAATAGGGTGTTTGGGAGCAATTAAAAAAAAAAACTATTTCTATCTAAAAAATGAGGTTGAGTTCTCTTTTAACTTTAAATTTAAAGTTATAAAAAATATGATGTTATCTGTTTGGTAAAAAAATTAAAAATTAAAAATTTATGTTGACATGTTTGGGAGGGGAGTGGGAGCTCCTGTGGGCGGGAGGGGAGGGGGGCGCAGGGCGGGAGGGGGGCTGCCGGAGGGGGGGGGGAGCCAGGCGGGGGAGGGGCGGTGCAGAGTGGGGGGGGAGGCGTTGGGAAGGAGGGGAGGGCGAGTCGGCAAGGGGGGGCACCGGAAAGGGGGGGGGGGACGCCGGGCGGCCGGCATGGGGGGGGGAGGCGCCGGTGAAGGAGGGGGGGGACGCCGTGGGGGGGGGGGAGACGGGAAGGGGGGGGGAGACTAAGGAGAGGGGGGGGGGGGAGAGAGACGGGAAGGAGGGGAGGGGGGGGCGCCGGTGTGGGTGGGGGGTGGCGTGGTCGCCGGAGAGAGAGAGAGAGAGAGAGAGAGAGAAGAGAGAGAGAGAGAGAGAGAGAGATAGAGAGAGAGAGAGAGAGAGAGAGAGCGAGCCGGTGGGGGGGGTGGGAGAGAGGAGGCCGCAGGGGGGGGTGGCCGGCGGGGAAAGGGAGGGGGCGTGCCGGCGGGGGGGGAGGGGCGCGCCGGCGGGGGAGCAGTGGGTGGTGGGAGGGGGGGGGCGTCCGCCGATGGGGCTTGGGGAGGGAGGTTGCAGGGCGGCGGGGGGGGGGGGGGGTGGGGGGCGCCGGCAGAGGGGGGAGTGGGCGGGAGGGGGAGGGGCGGGGGAGTTGCGAGTGTAGTTTAAAAAAAAACAGGTTATGACTTGTTTTATTTTGAGAGAGATTTGTATAGGATAGAATTTTCACTTTAAAAAACAAAATTGTTTACCAAACATGTTAAGATGTCTCTCCTTCTTCTTTTTAAATTTAAGAGAAAAAATTGTTAAAAAAGTGCAACCAAACACCCTATAAAACTGTGAAAGTTTGTACTGGATCTCATCTCTATTTGACATGTGTATATGTAGAAAGGGTTGCTGTTGATCAAATCTCCTTAGAGACATGTTGATGCGGGATGTCGTCAAGGGTGGGCGTGTGCTGCTGGCCAACATGGGCAGTGCAGGACTAGGCAAGCTGGGGCAGCTGGTGCTGGCCCACTGCAGAACCGGGCTGACTCAGCTGCTTCATGTTGCGTGGTGGCACCTGGGAGTTGATCTGGGGCTGGGCATTGACTACTTCTGCAGCTCTCGGGGACGCGATGCTCCCCGGAAGAGTGTGCCATGGATGGCAAGGGGAGGAAGGAAGGGGCTGACGTTGTGGGGGTTGTGCAGGCTGTTGTCAGCACTCAGCAGGGAGATGGGAAGGCAAGTAGAAGGGGAGGGCAGAGGCAGTCTTATGGAGGGGAAGACTGAGGGGAGAGGGAGAAGGTGGTGGTGGGGAAGGATGAGGGAGCGCTCACAGCAGTGGCTGCTTAGGGTAGACGATTGCAGGGAGGCACAAACCATAGTTGTCAAGGCGCCTCAAGGTGTTCTTGGGGTCCTTGAGCACCTAAGTGCTTAGGTGCCCACGTAGGTGGCATTTAGACGTCCTAGGTGGTGCCCATTGTGATATCTCCCTCCTATATAGAATTTGAATATCTAAAGATAAATAATATATTAATAATCAAAATACAATTATGCAATAAAAATGTTAATATGACATTATAATTAAAATTAGAACATAATGTTCCCTAGAAAATATTAAAAGCATAATATATTTAGATGGTTCTTGAATAGTTATGATTTTTTTTTTTTACATTTAATGATCGTGAACAATGTTAAAATATGGAGCTTGAGGTCCTAAATTCTCCATGTGCTGGTATGCAAGTGCGGATCAACCTATGCGATCGGGCGGTAAGGGGCTTTGCTTGCCTGCCTAGGTGCCGCCTTGTGGTGCCTTTTTGTGTCGTCATAAGTTAGACCCTCACCTAGCCCATATTTGGACACCTGTCTGCCTAGGTGTATGCCTTGACAACCATGGCGTAGGCGACACAGAGGGGTGTTCAGCGGAATGAAGGCGGCGGTCCGAGGGTGGCTGGATGTCTAGCTGCGAGAGAGAGAGAGAGAGCTAAGTTATCAAAGGCGCTTGAGGCTGCCTAGGTGTTGAGGCCAGGTGACCTCAGAGCGCCTCGCCTTGGCCAATTTTGCCTAGGCGACCCTAGGCCTCAATTTTGCCCCATTTTGCCCTTGTCCAGCTTATATTTTTGCCCACAAAGAGGTCCATTTTGCCTATTTATGTGCTTGTAATTTAAATATCTTATTTATCTGAAAAATATTTAAGTAAATATTTTTTTTACTTAAGATATTATATGTGAATAAAGAAATATCTCTCATTTGAATCCAATAAAAATATAAAAAAAATTATCTCTTTTATCAATAAAATGTCAACTCTCACATCTAAGAAGAAAATCGCGATTTTGGTTATTTCATCAAAATGTCGACTTTCTAATCCCTCGTAATTTGACCTAACTAAAAATTTCATAATTCAAATAAATCACATGGAATACTAAAAAATTAAAGTCCGGTGAAATATGTCAAGCATTGTTGGCACATAAAAATTCTCAAACCCAAAAAACACCCATTTTCCAAACCCAAAAAACCCACAAATATCCAAACCTCCATAAAAAGCCAAAATCCCATAAATTCCCCTAAAAAAATCCCAAAAACCTCCATTTCCCAAAACCCATAACTCCAAAATACCAAAATTCCTTAAACTCCAAATTTTCAGAAAATACCCATTTCTGAAAATATCCAAAATCCCCGAAAGAACTCCACCAAACCCAAAAATCCCATAAAGTACCCAAATCTGAAAATGCCCAAAAATTCCCAAAATCTCCCAAAAAATCACAGAAATCTCCAAAACCTCAAAAAATCCCCAGAAAATCCCGAAATTCCCAAAAATCCCACAAAAAACCCAAAAATACCAACCCCCCCCAAAAAAAAGGCCCAAATGCCACCGTCCGGTTGGGGTCCGGAAATTACAGAAAATGCCACCCAACGGTTGGGGTCCGAAAATTACAGAAAATGCCACCCTCCGGTTACACCAACCGGAGGTGGGGTACCTCCGGTAGCCCAAACCGGAGGTACCCCCCCTCCGGTCCCTCTCTCACCCAAACCGGAGGTACCCCCCCCCTCCGGTCCCTCTCTCACCCAAACCGGAGGGGGTACCTCCGGTACCCCCCTTTCAACCGGAGGTGGGTGCCTCCGGTTGGACTAGAGGGCCCAACGGAGGCACCCCCCTCCGATTGCCCTTCCAATCGGAGGGGGGTGCCTCCGGTTGGACCCCCAACCGGAGGTACCCTACCTCCGGTACCCTCCTCTTCACCTCCCTCACTTCTATAAAAGGAGGGGGGCTGTTAGCAAGGAGAGAGTCTTGGACCCTCTCTCCCTCTCTTGGAAGGGGGTGGGAGCCCCCCCTCTTTGGCCTCTCCAAGCCTTGGCCCCCTTGTGAAGCTCTCCACCCTTGGGGCTTTTTGCCCATCTCCAAGGGGGTGCCTCCTGTCCAAACCCAATCGGAGGCACCCCACCTCCGTCCACCAAACTTCCAACCGGAGGTACCCCCACCTCCGGTCCAAACTCAACTGGAGGCACCCCACCTCCGGTCCACTAAACATCCAACCGGAGGTACCCACCTCCGGTCCAAAAAACCCAACCGGAGGTACCCCACCTCTGGAAACCCATGAAGTGTGCAAAAATCACATAAATACTCTTGTTGTCCGGAAATTGCAGAAATACCCCGGTGAGGAAAAAAATTACAGAAATACCCCTGCTGTTCGGAAAATTGCACAGAAGCCCCCGGCTCGTGGGAAATCACATGAAGGCCCCGGGAAAAGCAAAAAATTGCAGAAATATCTCTGAGATGGGAAAATTGCAGAAAACCCGAAAAATGTAGAAATTGTAGAAAAGACCCCGGGAAGGTAAAAAGTTGCAAAAGAACCCCTGCTATCCCGAGAAGTTGCATAGAAGCCCCCAATTTGTGGGAAATTGCAGAAAACCCTTGAAGAGTAGAAAATTGCAGAAATACCCCAGCTTGTGGGGAAGAGTGCAGAAATGCCTCTGAAGGGTTGAAAATTGCAGAAAATCCGCCGAAGGGTGCAAAATTGCAAGGAGGTCCCTCTGCTGCTCAGAAAATTGCAGAAAGACCCCTAAAAGGTGCAGAAACTATGGAAATACCCCGGTTATGGGGAAATTTGTAGAAATGTCCCTGTCGTTAAAAAAAAGGCAGAAATACTCTGGTTTAAGGGAAATTACATGTAAACCCTCACAAAGTTCAAGAATTGCATGGAAGCCTTTGGTCGGACCAGAAAATGGCACGAAGCCCCTGGCAAGCTCCAAAGGCGACATAGCTCAAAGCGGGAATGCCTTTGGCACGACTCGGTGGAGCGGTACCCATGTTACTTCTCTGAAGCGGCATGCGCTCTCCTGGGTCGGGCCTGCATTAACCCCACTTGCCAAAGATGCTCGGAAAAGTCAGTTAATGACGGAAATGCCCGAGTATGCCAATCAATGGCGAAGACACTTGAGGAAGTCAATAAGTGGCTGAAGCACTCAGGAACCCCAAGAAATGGCAGTAGCATCGAGGGAAGTCAATCAATGCCAGAAATACCCGGGACTGCTCGGAATGGCCAAGAAATGGCAGAAGTTCCCCGGGAAAGCCAAGAAATAGCAGGAATGTCCGGGAAAGACAAGAAATGGCAGGGATGTCCGAGTAAGCCAAGAAATGGCAAGGATATCCAAGCAGACCAAGAAACGGCAGAAGCACTTGGAAAAGTCAAATCAATGACGGGAATACCGGGAACTACTCGGGGAAGTCAAGAAATGACGGAAAAAACCCGAAGATGTCAGCTAATAACAGAAGGCCAGAAAAGGCCAGGAAATGGCAGAAGTACCTGGAAACGTTAGTAAATGACGAGGATCCCCCGAATAGTTATGAATATAATACTGTCCAGGCCTCCTCCAAGTTTCTTCTTCAAAGGACAACATTGGCCAAGTTTTCAATTCTCTGATCATGATGGCCGATGCTTGCAGAAATACCCTGATAGCAAAATCCTTCAAAGGGTGGAGAACTGCGGAAAAGTCCTTGCAAGGCCAGAAACTGCAGTAAACTCCTTAAAAACAAGAAGTGATAGAAAAGTCCATTTAAAAGGGAGGAAACCATATGGCGCATGCTGTTTGTACGGTTCGGTGGAGCAGTTCTCACATCACTTCTCTGAAGCGATGTGCGCTCTCCTGAGCCCAGCTTATGGCTGGCCATCTCCGGCCTTGGGATCGTCAAGAAATGGCGGGAATTCCCATTAAAGGTCAAGAAATGGCTGAAAAGCTTTGGGAGGTCAAGAAATGATCCTAAAGCCCCAGGGGGCCAAGAAATGACAAGTGTACCCCGAGAAGTCGTTGAATGACTGAAAATACCTCGGGATACCGAACATAACAGAAGCACCCAAAAAGGGTACAAGGTGGCAGAAACCTGGCAAGATCGCTCAAAGGTCCCATCACAATCAAATGGTGACGGTGACCATGAAACAAACACAATGGACTGACAGTGATCATCTTGGCGATCCAATAGTCTCATTGCGATGAAATCCAAGTCAACGGTCTGATCATAGCTGAAGCAAATTCAGGAGAATTAGATCGTGTCGTGACTAAATGAAATGTTGAAGACCTGATTATATCGGGACCCCTTTGTACAGGTCTTGAAAGACCAATTGTAATTTAAATTACATTTGTAATTTTGTACAAATATTAAAGCTTTCAATTTTCTTTGCAAGAGTGTGTACCCATAAAGGGCGACCATTAAGGTCATTGTTGTCACAACAAACAGAGACAAAAGGCTTTCTTTGATAGAGAATCAAATGTGTTTGAGTTTAACTCGATGTAAATTAACACCGACTTTGGTCGGTGGGGAAAGGTCCAGTACTCGAAACCCTAATCGTCTGATAAAAAATAAATGCGGGGAATAAATGTTGTCCAATAAATGGACACCCCAAATTTGTCTGTTTGTACAGACTGGCACGCCCTCTAAAACAAAACAAAAAAGAAAGAAAGGAAAAGAAAAGAAAGAGAAAAAAGAGGGTGAAATTTTCCGCATCCGACAAGCATACACTTGATTTCTCAAGTCAAATCAAATGTACACTCAAGTCAAACGTACACTTTGACTTCTCAAGTCAAGTCAAACGTAAGCATATGTTTGACTAATTGTGCATGAATTTGAGAATTTCTATGTATACGTATTGTGTAATTGTATAGAATTTTCAGATTTGCTGCTTGCTTTTGTTTAAATTTCTCATGAATCGAATGGATTTTATATTATTATGTCATACTCAACGAATAAATGTAGCCATTTGTAGGTTTCTTCACATATATTATAGTCTATCTTCATTTATCAGAAATATTTATATATTTCTATTTTTTAATTAAAATTTTGCCTCAAATGCCTTAATGGCCTAGGCCAAATGCCTAGGCATTTGAGGCTAACGTGACCATATGGTCGCCTCAGTCGCCTCTCGCCTTGGATAACATAGAGAGGGAGAGAGAGTGTGCCAAATCTGTGTTAATTCTCATTCTCCAATTTGACATTCTCAAATGGCCAAAATTTGGAAAACTGTGAGACAGAAAAATTCCAGATTTAGAAGATCTTTGAATTTTGTATGATGATATCTCTTGGTGTATGTGATTTACAAATGATATTGTCTAAATTGATGAAAGTATTGATGATTTAAATGTTAGGTTAAAAAGTTGGAGGCACGTCTTGGAGTCTAAAAGTTTTAAAATTAGTAGGATCGAGTCAAGACTTTATGCATTGTAATTATAGTGATGGGAGGGTGTTACAGAAAGATAGGGTTCTAATTGTTAGACAAAATATTCATATGAATAGTAGCTTTCAATATTTAAGGTCCATCATTCAAGAGAATGGAGAGATTTATAAACGATGTTGCACACATAATTAAGACAGACTTATTAAAATGGAGAAGTGCATTAGGAGTTGTTGACACAAAAAATAGGATTTTTTTATTTTTTAGTCCTTATAAATAAGCATATTTCTTTTTTAATCCTTCAAATGTAACTATTTTTTTTAAAGTCTCTAAAATCTTTTAAATTTTATGTAAATACCCATCTAGTATACTGACATTAAAACAAACGGATATACTAGAGTATATTCCATCTGGAGATAACAGTGCTATGGAAATACCTAATATACCCTAACAAATTTAAAGGGAAAAGACAAAAAAACTCACGCCTTCCCACATGACGGAATGACTCTTTCTCCCATGGAACCGGAGGGGGAGGCAGCGACAACGACGGATGGGGAAGAGGTCTGCTGCTGCAGAGGAGCGACGTTGACAAGCCGAGGATGCTGCCGTAGATACCACCTTGTGGCCGTTTACCAGCGGCGGAGGGGGTTGACACCTTCATTGGGGGAGGGGGAGGTGACGACAATGACATCGATAGAGGAGTGCTACTACTGCAGAGGAGGGGGAGGCGGTGGCAGTGGCGCCGACAAAGGAGGAGGAACCCTATTGCAGGGGAGCGACATTGATAGGTGAGGATGCCTCCGTGGATACCACCTTGTGGCCGTTCACCAACGGTGGAGGGGGTTGGCACCGTCGTTGGGGGAGGCAGCGACAGCGGCAGTGGCGCCGACAGAGGAGGAGGAGTGTTGCGTCACGGGAGTGACGTTGACAGGAAGCCACCGATCACCCACTTCTTCTCCGACACGAAATATCCCGCACCCCTGACTGCGACCCCCCACACCAACACCGATGCGGTCCCTGCGGCTCTTCTCGTGCCTATCGTTGCTCGCTCCTTCAGCTGGGCCAGGATGATGCAACCCTTCTCGCAAGCCACAACGGTGAAGTCGGTGCCTTCATAGATCGATTTTTCCCTTCAAATCTCTGGCTGCGACCACTTGCTTGGCCGTGCTTTGGGGGAGGGGGGAGAGGAAAAAGTTGCGGCGATGATGACGAGGTGGCCGTTGTTGGGAGTGGTGGCCAGCCATATGGGGAAGGAGCACATGTTCCCGATGATGAACAATGAGAGTTGTAGGGGGAGAGAGAGAGAGAACAATGAGAAGTGCAGATGAGAATTAATTTGGGGTAGTATAGTCTTTTCCTATTGTCTAGTTTGTTTAACCAGGTTAGAGTTGCACTCTGATTACGAAATCGAACGGCATGGACTAATAAAGAGAACGGTGAAAATTTTAAAGACTTTAAAAATAATAGTTATATTTGGAAGATTAAAAGAGAAATATGTTTATTTATAAGGACTAAAAAGTAAAAAATCCAAAAAATTAATTAAAAATTTTAAAAATTATTAATTACCAAAAAAATAAACAACAACAACCCCCTCTCTTTCTCTCTCTCAAACCTCCCATGGGGAGGGGTTACCTGCTTGAGGAAGTTCCCCTACGCTGGAGTGGGGAAGTCGCCCCCCTCTTTCTCTCTTCCCCCTTCTTGCGTGCTTGGACATGTTTCCTCTGGAGAACCTTCTCCTCCCAGGGTTCTCCGCCCTCGGGAACCCCCCCTCTCTTCCGGGAACCCTCTCTCTTGGGGAGAGACCTTGGCCTCTTGAGAAGACTTTGGCCTTCCTTGAAGCCCTCCCGTGTGCTTGTGTTTGTAGCCTCTCTCTTTGTTTCTAAAAGAAGAGGACATGCTGCAGGTTTCTTCCCCTGGCCCTTGGCATTTTACATAAAAATCCTTCATGGAGACTTACTTGCAAAGTTGTCCGAACTTTATGTAAAAGACCTTGCAAAGGTCAAGTTTTGCACATGTGGTCTCTTGAAGAGTCTAAATGAATAAGTAAGTTCTTGGCAAGGAAACCCTGCTGTTCAGAAATTGCAAAGAAATCCCTATTTAAGGGGGAAATTGCAGAAAGACCACTGTTCAAGGGAAAAATTGCAAATGTGTGCCTATTTAAGGGAAAATTGCAAATATATCCCTGTTCAAGGGAAAATTGCAGAGAAGACCTTGTTTGGAGGGAAAATTGCAAATCAGCCCCCATTGTGGGGAAAATTACAAATGAGTCCCTGTTTTTGGGAAATTTTGCAAGAGTGCCTCCATTCAAGGGTAGAATTGCAAATCAGTCCTTATTTGGGTGAGAATTGCATGTGTCCCCGAAGAGACAAGTGATTGCAGAAAAGTCTCTAAAGGGACAGACAGAACAGAAATGTCCTCAGAAGAACAGGTATTTACAGAAATACCTTCCAGAGGGTGAAAATTGCAGAAACCCCGTGTCAGGGAAAATTACAGAAATACCCCTATGATAAGGAAAATTGCAAAAATGCTCGTGTTGGGGAAAATTGCAAAAGCACCTTCCAAAGGGTGGAAATTGTAGAAAAATCTCTTCAAAGAGAAGAAACTACACAAGGCTCATGTCATTTGCACGGCTTAGTGGAGCAGGACCCAACGTCAGTTCAGCAGCATGCGCTCTCTTGAGTTTGGCTTAAGGCTGAGCATACCAGGAATCCTCAGGAGCAACAAAAATGGCATAAATGTCAAAGAATGCCAACAAATGGCAGAGAAGTCCAAGAAGGTCAAGAAATGACGGAAACACTCAGGATCAAGAAATGACAGAAATATCTTGGAAATGCCCAGGAATGACTGAAAAGCCTCTCCGAAGGTGGGAAATTGCGAAAACACCTAGGAAGTGTACAAAACTGTAGAAATACCCAGAATGGGTACAAAACTATAGAAATGCCCAAAAAGGGTGGAAAACTACAGAAATATCTAGAAAGGGTGGAAAACTGCAGAATTGCCCAAAAAGGGTGGAAAGTTGCAGAATTGCTCAGAAAAGGTAGAAAATTGTAGAAATATTCGGAAAGGGTACAAAACTATAGAAAACTCAGAAAGGGTACCAAACCACAGAAATGTCTAGAAAGGGCGAAAAATTGTAAAAATGCCTAGAAAGGGTGGATAATTGCATAATTACCCAAAAAGGGTAGAATGCT
Organism: Colocasia esculenta; assembly: GCA_014218235.1. Classification (NCBI taxonomy): domain Eukaryota; kingdom Viridiplantae; phylum Streptophyta; class Magnoliopsida; order Alismatales; family Araceae; genus Colocasia; species Colocasia esculenta. The sequence continues at coordinate 25,808,396 of CM024757.1, read as the reverse complement.
GCAGAAATACACAAGAAGGGTGCAAATTGCAATAAAACCCCTGAAAGGGTCAAAATTACAAGCATACCCAGTGGGATCATGTAAGGGTCCTATCATAGTCAAAAGGATTATGGTGACCACATAGCAAATATAATAGGTCGACAATGATCATTTTGGCGATCCAACTGTCTGATCAGAATAATGTTCAATTCTAATGGTCTGATTGCGATAAAGTTCAAAGTCAAGAGTTTGATCACAATAGAAGCAAATTCAAAAGTTTTCGATCGTGACCGAATGTAATTCTGAGGACCCGATTATATAATCGGGGCCATTTGTAAGGGTCTTGCAAGACCAATTGTAATTCAAGTTATATGTGTACAAGCAATGAAAACTTCAAATTTCTTTACAAGCGTATGTATCCATAATGGATGATCATTAAGATCAATTTTATCACAACGAATAGAGACAAAAGACATTCTTTGACATAAAATCAAAGGTGTTTAGGGATGTCAACTGGACCGGGCCGGCCCGGAGGCCCGGCCCGGTATAAAACGGGCTTGGGCTTTATTTTTTTTTAATTTTAGCCCGGCCCGGAATAATTCTGGGCCGATTCCGGGCTTTGCATGGCCCGGCCCGGCCGGCTCGGCGGCCTGCTCGCCCCTCGCTCCTCGCACCCCTCCGCCTCGCACCCCACGCCCCCGCCGCGTCGCACCCGCGCCCCCGCCCGCTCCCCGCGCCCCCGCTGCCTCGCTCCCCACGCCCCACCTCGCTCCCCGCGCCCTCGCCGCCTCGCACCCCGGCCTCGCTCCCCGCGCCCCGCGCCTTGCTCCCCGCGCCCCCGCCACGCGCCCCACTGCCTCGCACCCCCCGCCTCGCACCCCGCGCCCCACTCCCCGCGCCCCACGCACGCCACGCCCGTGCCCATGCCCCCAGGCCGGGCCGGACAAATTCATCCGAGCTGGGCCTCTTTCCAGAAACGGGCTTTTCTCTGGGCCTGGGCCGGGGCCTGGGCCTGTCATCCAGAAACGGGCTGGACTTGGGCCAGACCAAGCCCGGTCCAAGCCCGGCCATAAACACCTCCGAAGGTGTTCGAGGTCATCTTGATGTAAAATAACATTGACTTTGGTCGGTGGAGAAAGGTCAAGTACCCTAATCGCCTAATAAAATAAATGCGTAGAATAAATACGGGAAAAAAATATAGGCGCAATCGTCCAATGGATGGACATGCAAATTCTCCGCATCAAGCGAATTTCAAGTTGTCTGTTAAACAGATTGGCATGTCCGCACAAAATAAAGATCATCAATATCTTCTTTTTTCCAAAGAGGGAGAAATTCTGTGTCCAGCAAGAGTCCTCTACGGTTATCGTATACTCATGAAACTTAAAGGGAAGTTTTGTAGAACGTGTGAGGCTTGCTTTGTTATATGGTATCAAGTGTTGGATAGTGTGAAAGAAACACATTAACAAAATGTGTGTAGCAGAGATGAGGATGTTGAGATGAATGTGTGGTAAGAGTAAGAAAGATAAGATTAAAAATGAGCACTTCCGTGAGGACTTGGGGATAGCTCCAATTGATAGGAAAATGAGAGAAAATAGACTTAGGTGGTTCGGACATATGTATCTTTGCCCTAACCCAGCGCCGGTTAAAAGATGTGACCAAATTTTAGTGGATGTTAGTAAAAGATCTAGGGGAAGACTTAAAATGAGATGGTGCGATGTTATTAGGAAGGACTTGGGCTTCTCGGGTTAAACTCCAATAGAGCACTCGGTAGAAATCTTTGGCGGAAAATGATTAATGTAGCTGACCCAAATAATGGGATAAGGCTCTGATGACGTAGAAGATCTTTCAATTATCACAAAAATCACTTTGTGTAGAAGTTATGTCAAAAGTTACAGTTTTTTTCAAGCAAGTGCTATTACATTTTCTTATTACCTGATCCTGTTTGTTCAAATGGTCTTTATGGGCTGTGGCATAGATGTTACTCCATAGTCCATGTACTTTATTATGGTGAAGAGTATAAATTCTCCATTGATATGTGAGGTGCACATTTTCTGTGTGAGTCTCCATGTGGTATCTCTTCCTTTATTCCAGAATTTATCTGTCATAAGATTCCAATTAATCATGTTAGTAGTTTAGTATGTAACATTTTCTGCCTATTCTTTCCATCCTTGCCCTGCCTTTCAGCAATTATGTGGTTTTCCTTAATTATTAGCTCTCTATTTTTTTTAGCTCTTCGGTTAGCTGTCAAGCATTTCGTCGGGAAGAAGAATTACATTCTTCTAAAGTGTCAAAAAGGAGAAGAGACAGGTTAGATCAGGTGTGTACTTTCTTGAATATGCCATTTGCTTTTCAGAAATTGTTCTCCATGTGTTATTGCAGATATCCTAATTAAAATTTCCTCTGGCATTTTTCCTTCTATTTTGATAAGTTGACCATGCATTCTGTATGTAGGAGAAAAGTAATTATGATGATCCTTTTTACTTGGATCTTGCAAGGGGAAAGGGCGTTCAGTTTCCATTTTCTATCTCTGACCGTGTAGTAATTAAGGTATAGAATACTTGGATATGTCAGTTACTATTTAACATGTTTTTTCTTCTTCTACCAATGTCATCAACACCGCCATACCATTATCATATTGTATCATCATTCGTCCTTCATGGGCAACTTAATATATCTGCTGACATGGTTGTGCTCTCTTTTGTTCATAGACCTATTTGCATTTTCCTTCACAGAACTAACGTACATCTTGGAGAAATTTGATGCAGGGAAACAAGCGGACACCACAACGATTTGTTGGCCGCATTGCTGTTGTAACAACTCAATGTCTAAATGGATGGTTATTCTCTTCCCCATTTCACTTTTCCATCTTGTCTTTTACTTGAATGTTAGATCATTGTTGAACCCCCTAAAATTGTCTCTTTTGTAATGTATAAAGTGCAATAAAAAGGGGTGAGGGTACACTAATGCGCAAACATAAGTATCCTACTGCATAAAAAAAGGGAAAATTCCCCTGGGACATCTGCGCCCCTACTTAAGACAGTAAAAAAAAAACCTTCTAGCAAGCCAATTTCCCTTGAGGGATGTGCACCAAGGGGCTTCTTCTCACTGGTTGCTGTGCCAAAGAGTGGGGGAGAAGAAGAGAGGGAGCGACTTGCTTTTATAGAGAAAGAGCAAAAAAGGGGAGAAAGAAAAAAAGGGAAAGAGGGGGTGCAGCAAAGAGGCTTCAAAAGGTGGTCTGGCTGCCCCCTTTGTGCCTTCCATCTTTTAAATCCCACTGGTGCTAGGTCTGGCCTCCCCTTTATGGCTGGACATTTTTAAGTCCCACCAGTGCTATGCACCAGTAGGACTTAAAAGATAGGTGGTCTGGCTGCCCCTCTCCCGTGCTAGCCATTTTCAAATCCTCTTGGTGCCATGCATTGGTAGGACTCCAAAATGGAAGCTCTGGCCGCCCCCCTCTAATGCTGGTCATTTTAATACCTTTAGTGCCATGCACCATAAGGCTCCAAAAATGGAAGGTATGGTCACCCCACTCCAGTGTCGGCCATTTCAAATCTTCTTACTATCATGCACGGGTAAGGCTCCAAACTTGGAAGGTCTGGCCGCCCCCTCCAGTGTTGGCCATTTGAATCCCCCCCCCCCCCCCCCCCCCCCCCGGTGCCATGCACCGGTACGACCACAAAAATGGAATATGGCCGCCCCCTTTCGTTATGGCCATTTCAAATTCCTCTTGTGCATGACACCGGTAAGATTAAAAAAAATAGAAGGTTTGCCTGCCCCCACTCTGTCACTATGGCGATCTCAAATCTCCTCGGTGCATGGCATCGGTATAACTAAAAAAATGGCTTCCCTTTGGCCCAGTTTTAATCCTCCCTGGTGCACGACATTGGCAATGCCCAAAATAAAGAGGGTTTGGGCAACCATCACAACTTGCGCGACACTGGCAAGGCTCAAAATAAGGAAGGCATGGGCAACCCTCACAACTTGCCCATTTTTAATCTTCCCCGATGTGTGACACTGACAAGGCTTTAAAATAAGGAAGGTCTGGGTAGTCTTCACAGCTTGCCCATTTTTAATCCTCAACAGTGTGCAAGACCAGCATGCTCCAAAATAAGGAAAGTTTTTTAGTTCAACACAAGAAAAGCTTTTGGGTTCAAAATAAGGAACAGTTTGTCCAAAATAAAGAAAGTTTCTGGATCCAAAATAAGGACAGTTTTTGTATCCAAAATAATGAAAGTTTTTGGATCCAAAATGAGGAAAGTTTTTTGGGTCCAAAATAGGGAAAGTTTTGGTCTACCTTTGTCATTACGTAGCCTTTTTAAATTTTCACCAGCGTGCGACACTAGTGAGGTTCCAAATGAGGAAAGTTTTGGCTCACCATCACCGCTGCATGACCATTTTTAATCGCCACTGGTGCGTAACGCTAGTGAGTTTCAAAACGTGGAAAGTCTTTGGTCAGCACTCGCTGTGTGGCCATTTTAAATTCTCACCGGTGTGCGACATCATCAAGGTTCAAACGAGGATACTTTTTGGCCAGCCCTGACTAAATAAATGGTCCAATAATGGAGCAAAAAGTGGAAGCCAAGTCCTACTGGTGCATTTTATCGAGAGGACTCAAAACATGGAAGCTTTGGCCACCTCTACCTTGCCCCTTTGCTGCCCCCACTCTCTCTATATAATGGGGTTGTAGCTCTCACTGAGGCCAAGAACAAGGAGGAAAAACTCCAGGAAAGAAGAAGAAAAGTTTGGGAAAAGGAGGAGGAAGTGGCCCAATAAGGGGGATCTTTCTGCGCCAAAAAGAGACAGAGAAAAACAAAGAAAAATTGAGGTTTGTTTCTGAAATCCAAGTTTTGAAGGGAAAAAAAATGAAAAGAATCCTCAACGGTGTATGGCACCGGTGAAGTTCTAAAAGAGGAAAGAAAGTGAGGGATAAAAGGGGATCAAACCCCACCGGTGTGTTTCGGAGGCTCAGAATAAGGCAAGTAAAAGTGGCTCCCTTGTTGCCCTTTCCTTCTATAAAGGGGTGAACCCCTTTACTTGAAGCCAAGAGAAAATGATGAAAAGCTCAAGGCAAAGGAGGAAGAGCAAAGTAAAAAAAAGGAGGAAGAAGGCTTATCTAGAGAGCTGTTTTTGCATTAAGAAAAAGAAGAAAAAAGAGAGGGAAAAAAGAAAACTCCGGTCTGAAAATGGATGAAATTTGAATTCTGAAGAAAATGGAAAGAATCCTCACTGGTGCCATACCGGTGAGCCTCTAAAAGAAAAAAGAAGGTGATGCGGGATAGAATGGCGAGCCGGCCCGATGAAGTGCTGGAGATGGCTGTCGGACGTGGAAAAATTTACCCCCCTCTTTTTCTTTCTTTTTGTTTTGCGGGTGTGCCAGTCTGTACAAAAAGACATTTCGGGGTTCGCTTAATGCAGTATTTTATATGCCCATTTACTGGACAATATTATTCCGCGCATTATTTTACCAGGCGATAAGGTTCATGTACTGGATCTTTCCCCACCGACCGAAGTCGGTGTTAATTACATCGAGTTAAACTCGAACACCTTGATTCTCTGTCAAAGAAAGTCTTTGTCTCTGTTTATTGTGACAATGACCTTAATGGTCACCCTTTGTGGGTACACACTCTGCAAAGAAAATTAAAAGCTTTAATATTTGTACACATGTGATTTAAATTACAATTGGTCTTTCAAGACCTGTATAAGAGGTCCCGATTATATAATCGGGTCTTCGACACTTCATTTGATCACGATCCGATTCTTCTGAATTTGCTTCAGCCATGATCAGACATGATCGCCAAGATGACCACTGCCAGTCTATTGTGTTTGCTTCATGGTCACCGTCACCATTTGATTGTGACAGGATCTTTGAGCGGTCTTGCCTGGTTTCTGCCAGCTTGTACCCTTTTTGGGTGCTTCTATTATTTTCGGTATCCGAGGTCTTTTCAGTCATCATGACTTCTCGAGGTACACTTGTTATTTTTTGGCTCCCTGGGGCTTTAGGATCATTTCTTGACCTCCTAAGGACTTTTTAGCCATTTCTTGACTTTGATTGAGTTCCTGCCATTTCTTGGGGATCCACGGCTGGAGATGGCCGGCCAGAAGCTGGGCTCAAGAGAGCGCACACCGCTTCAAAGAAGTGATGTGGGTTCTGCTCTACCGAGCCGTACAAACAGCCTGCGCCACATGGTTTCCTCCCTTTTAAAGGACTTTTCGTCACTTCTTGTTTTTAAGGAGTTTACTACAGTTTCTGGCCTTGCAAGGACTTTTCCGTAGTTCTCCACCCTTTGAAGGATTTCGCTGCAACTCTCTGCCCTTTACTGGGATTTCTGCAACTTTTCCTTATCAGGGTATTTCTGCAAGCATCGACCGCCATGATCAGAGAATTGAAAACTTGGCCAATGTTGTCTTTTGAAGAAGAAACTTGGAGGAGGCCTGGACAGTATTATATTCATAACTATCCGGGGGATCCTGTCATTTACTGACGTTCCAGGTACTTCTGCCATTTCCTGGCCTTTTCTGGCCTTTTGCTATTAGCTGACATCCTCGGTTCTTTTCGTCATTCCTTGACTCTCGTCATTCCTTGACTCTCCCAAGTAGTTCCCGTATTCCAGTCATTATTGACTTTTCCGGGTGCTTCTGCCATTTCTTGGTTTGCTTGGACATTTCTGCCATTTTCGAGCTTTTTCGAGCAGCTTCTGCCATTTCTTGGCCTTTCTGAGCAGTCTCGGGCAGGGTTTGGCGTGCCGGATCGGATCGGGCCGATTCGGGCGAATCGGTGCGGATCAGGGGAAACCCGATTCGCGATTCGCTGATTTTGTCCGATTCGCCTGATACGTTTAGGCAGGGTTGTCAGGTCTCAGAATCCTGTTCAGCAGGGTTCAGGATCCTCTTATTTACCTGAATATCATTTAAGTAAATATTATAATTTGTTGTTTCATTTACTTAGATATTACATGTAAATAAGGATACCCCCCATTGAACCCAATAAAATATCAAAAAAATCATATCTCTTACCAATAAAAGTCAACTCTCCCATCGAAGAAGAAAATCATGATTTCGGTGATTTTAGCGAAATGTTAACTTTCTAATCTCTCATAATTTGGTCTATCTAAAAATTGATAATTTAATAAACCATATAGAACACTAAAAATCTAAAGTCCGGTAAAAAAATCAAACAAGTATGTGACTTCTCCAAGGGAGCTGCTCTCCTACTTTTTTACCGGGTCGGGCCTGGGTTAACAAAAATGTTGACTTCCTCAAAAGTGTCTTCGGTAATTCTGCCATTTTTGGCTTCCCTCAGTGATTTTCGGGGATTTTTGAGGTTTTGGAGATTTCTGTGATTTTTTGGGAAATTTTTTTGGTGATTTTCAGATTTGGGGTACTTTATGGGATTTTTGGGTTTTGTGGAGTTCTTTTTGGGGATTTCGGGTATTTTCAGAAATGTGTATTTTCTGAAAATTTGGGTTTGAGGAATTTTGGTATTTTGGGGTTATGGGTTTTGGGAAATGGAGGTTTTGGGATTTTTTGGGGGAATTTATGGGATTTTGGTTTTTTATGGAGGTTTGGGTATTTATGGGTTTTTTTGGGTTTGGGAAATAGGTGTTTTTTTTGGGTTTGAGAATTTTTATGTGTCAACAAATGCCCCCCACGGGATGTGTGCCTAAGCCAAAGGCGAAGGCGGATGTCCCGTGCGATTTTCAAACTTCACCCCTTGGTCTTAATGACTTGGCGGGGAATTGGGTTGAAAATCACAACAATAGTTGTTGCGCTTTAACATTTGTGCAGTGTCGCCAGCAACTTGGACAACGATTTGTTGTTGTAGTTTAGGCTGACAACTAATCCTGCTATACTTCTTGCGTTGAGCCATTGGCTCCTATTGCTTGTACATTTTTTCTAACTCAGGTGTTTCCAGGAGAGGACTTAGGAGAGCGCACATCGCTTCAGAGAAGTGACATGGACCCGCTCCGCCAAGTTAACTCTACGGGTGAGTTTCATTGAAGAGTTGCTCCATGGCTTTGCTCGGAGCTGACTTCTGCCTTCTTCGTTTGAGTCTTGTCTTTCTGACTTTGCTCAGGGACTTGATTTTGATATCCTCCTTCCGAGACTTGCCTTCCTGACTTCGCTCGAGGACTTGATTTGATTGGAGATTCGACCGGTGAGGCTTGCCTTCCTGACTTTGCTCAACGACTTGATTTGAGATTTCCTCCTGAGACATGTCTTTCTGACTTTGCTCAAAGCTGGGTTGGAGGCCGGTTGCTGAGCCTTGTCTTTCTGATTTCGCTCAATGGCTTAACATTTGGTCGATGAGGTCTGCTTTTTCTGGCTTTGCCCTTCGACCTGATCTTGTACCTTCCTCCCAAGACTTGCTTTCTGACTTTTCTCGAGATTCAACTTGACCTCTTCTTTCTGAATCTTGCCTTTCCTGGCTTTATTTAGGGTTCGGTGGGAGATTCGGTCGTTGAGGCTGACCTTCTCGACTTTGCTCAACAACTTAGCTTTGACATTTGGTCGGTAAAGCCTGCCTTTTCCAGCTTTGCTCTCCGACCTGATTTGATCTCTCTCTCTCGAGACTTGCCTTCTTAGCTTTGCTCGGGACTTGATTTGACATCTTTCTCTTGAATCTTGCCTTTCTGGCTTTATCCAAAATTTGATGTGGAATTTTGCTGCTGAGGCTGACCTTCTTGGCTTTGCTCAACAGCTGCTTCGTATTCGAATTGCTTGACAGGGGTGGCCTGTTTGCTTGTTGATTTTTTCTTCAGTAAGAACGACTCCCTTTCCTTTGGAGGATTTGTGGAGTCGCTGTCTTCTTCTTTTTCTTTCTTTTCTTCTCTCATCATTTTTTCATTGTTTTTTATCATCTCATTCATTTTTTTTGATCTCTTTACTAGCATTAATGCCCTTTCGGGTTTTCACCGATACTAGCCCCCTTTAGCTTTTTCCGGCGAGCCCTTGGGGGTTTTCACGTCAAGGGGTTACCCATTTTTGTCGGAGGCACCCTTTCGGGTTTTCACCTTCGCCGAGTTTCTTGACCTTTTTACCCTTAAGTACACGGGAATCGTGCACTCAAGTCTGTCAGGGCACCTTTATTTTAAGCCCCATTTTTTTTTTTTGAAATTGGACGTTTGATTTTGGGGTTTTGGAGTATTTGGTTATTTGGGCTATTTTTGGTGGCTTGGTGGCCGAGTGTTTCAAGGTTTGCCGTATGGGTATATAGTTGAAGGGATTGTTTGACTCGGCTGGCTTTTGTAGCTTGGGGGTTGAGGGTTTCAAGGTTAGGAACTTGAAAATTTTGGTTAGCCTACCTTTTTGATTTGTTGGCTAAGGTTTGATATTTTGGGTTTTGGTTTAGTCTACCTTGATAGTTTGCTGGCTAGTGTTTGATATTTTGGATTTTGGTTTAGCCTACCTTTATGGTTTGCTAGTTAAGGTTTGGGTTTTTGGTTTAGCCTACCTTTGTGGTTTACTGGCTAAGGTTTGAATTTTTTGTTTAGCCTACCTTTGTGGTTTACTGGCTAAGGTTTGGATTTTGAGTTTTGATTTGGCCTACCTTGATGGTTTGCTGGCCAAGGTTTGGATTTTTTGTTTAGCCTACTTTTGTGGTTTACTGGCTAAGGTTTGGATTTTGAGTTTTGATTTGGCCTACCTTGATGGTTTGCGTCGTGATTTGCAAGTTTGGAGGTGACTGACCTTGATGATTTGTGCCGAGGAGAATTTTGAAGCGGGAAACTGACCCTCTTCATTTTTCTTCTTCTCTTTTTTTTTTTTTCACATTACCCGCTCTAACGCCTTTTCGGGTTTTCGCCAAAAGCTGGCCCCTTTAGTTTTCTGAGGGGGTTCTAATTTTGTCTGAGGCGCCCTTCGGGTTTTCACTTCAGCCCAATTTTTTGACATTTTTACCCGTAAGTACACAAGAATCGTGCACTCAAGTCCGTTGGGGCACCTCTATTTTAAGCTCTCCCCCCTTTTTTTTTCTTTTTCCCCTTTTTTTTGAGTGGAGGAACTATATATTTGGATTTCCGGGTTTGAAATTTGGGTTTATGATTTGGGAATTATCTTGGCTCGGCTAGTCTTTATGGCTATGGAGTCGAGGTTTTTTGGAATTTGGATATTGTCTTGACCTACCTTGGTGGTTTGTTGGTCAAAGGTTTGACTTTTGATATTTTTTATTTTTGGCTTAGTTTACCTTTCTGGTTTATTGGCTAAGGATTTGGGATTTTGCCTTGACCTACCTTCCTGGTTTGTTGGTCTAGGGTTTGAGATTGGATTTGGCTTAGCCTGCCTTTATTGTAACGTCTCGGGTCTTATTGGATTCTTATCGGATCTTTACCGGGTTTGGTTGTGGATCTATGCCTATTGATGTCCAGCGAGTTGGACTTCGACAGTGGGTTGGCGTCCAGGTGTGTGACGTCGACTGTGGGTTGGCAGCAAGGTGGTTGCCGGTAATTGGTGTTTGGCGTCCATCGTTGTTGCCGTTGACCTTGTGTTCCTGTCTCTTCCGGAGATGGAACTTGGTGGCAAGTGATGTGGACGTTGAGTGTTGGCGGTTCAGTTGACGGCGAGGGGCCTTGACGTCAACTGATCAGGGTTCTGTTTTTTAGGGGCAACCCGAGCCCTTTTCCTTCCTCACTTTCTCTCCTCTTCTTTTTCCCCCACTTTCACCCTTGCATTTCTTTATCTTCCGGCGGCCGATGGGAGTACGTGGAAAGGCCATGGTGCGCGTGGCGGTGACGGATTGGATGGGAAACGACGGATTGGTTGGTGGTGATCTCGGGAAGATTCTGGAGGTTCGACGCGAATCGAGGTTCTTTTGGGATTTATATGCGTTTCTGAGATAGGGACGTAAACCCTTAGCTCCCTTGTGTGTTATTCCATGCCTATTGCGTGTGATTTGCGTGGAATTCGAGGTTTTGGGGAGGGTTTCTCCATGTTGGATTTTGGGGTGGTTTCACCGATCTGAGCGTTAGATCATGTGTTTCCAGCTTTGTAGTAGTGTAGTGTGATGTGAGGAAGAATTTCTCCTTCATCACTCTGCTGTTTTGAGGGCTGGATTGCTCTCAGGGGATTTGGCTTGTGGCTGCTTCAGCTGCTGGATGTTGAAGAAGTCAACGTCAAGAGATGTTGACGTTGAGCTCTTCAGGTAGGATATAAACAGCAAGATCGTGTGCCGCTGAGATTAGGTAAACGGCCAACATGTGACCGTCTACTTCTTTTAGACGTCCAGGACGTTGCCGTTGACCTATAGTTAGCGACAGTCGATCCTGTCGTTGACTTTGTGCTTGGCGACATGTGATGCTGTCGTTTACTTCTTGGTTAGCGGCGGTCGATGCTGCCGTCTACCCACAGGTGAGTTCCCAGCAAGTTGTGTTTCCCTTTCTGTGATTTGAGGTGTTGACATGCGATGTCCGCCTGTTAGCACAGTTTGCCAGGCGTAGAGAGTGTCTTTGCTTGTGCTCGCGTTGTGTTTGACTATGTTGAGACGGTGACATGTGGTGTCCGTCCGCAGTATAGTGTTTCAGACGTTGAGAGTGTTTCCGTCCGTACTCGCGTGGAGTTTTACCGTGCTCCTATTTTCTGTTGTATTACCTGGACGTGGAGCGACACTCCGTCTAGAGGACTGGCGTGTGGGGGTCCTCCGCCGGTGAGCCGGGACGTAGAGAGCGTCTCCGTTCTGTGCGTACTCCTTGTGGTGGTTTCGAGCCGGTCTCCGTGGAGCCCCTTCTCTACCGCTAGGTCGGGTGTAGGGGAAAAACCGGTCGTGGACCAGACGTGAGAGAGAGCGTCTGTAGTGTGCACACGTGGCTAGGGTTGAGAGACTCTGTGGTGACGAGAAGTCGAACCGCAGACCCTGGCTGAGTCCTACTTTGTGAGTGCTGTGTGAGCTCTTGCTTGTGAGCTTGTGTGTGTGCAGTGCTTGTGTGTTGTCGAGCCTGCGAGGTTCCAGTTTTCTCAGTGCGCTCCTGAGGGAGCTGCGCACTACGACACCGGTTGCTGTGTGTTGACAGAGTGTGCATGTTTATTTACAGTCGCTTTTATTGTTTAGTTCTGTTAGTAGCTCTGTTACCGGTGGGGGTTAGTTGCCCTACTGGGTCTCTTTTCTGTGAGACTCACTCCCTTCCCTTCAGGTGGGTTCGTGGGCAGCTTGCGTGTGTCGTGGAGCTTCGTTACTCCGTTCTGGCTCTGCTTGGCTGCTGTGAGTAGTACCCTGCTCTTGTACTCACTGTACTCTTACTTCTCTGTTGTCTCTGAGTTATATGTGTTAATCATGTTGGTTGTGGCGTGTACATTTGCTTATATGATCTCCTCTGATGCTTTTCTTCTACCCTTCTGAGATTCGTCTCGTGGGTTAGCGGGTCATGATTCGGGTTATTGGTCGGGTACCGGTAATGCGGATCATGGGTCGTTACAGTTGGTATCAGAGCCTGGTCTGTCGAGATACATATAAGGAAATGTTCCGTATAACTCAGAGTGGGTGGAGTACAGTAGCGGCAAGCAGTTCAGGAGTTGTTTTGTGTATCGCGTGTGTGCATGTCCTGTGTGGTTTGACCTTTGTTTCTAGGCGATGTCGTGTTGGGGTAGTGGCTGTGTAGGTTTCTCAGCAGGAGGCTGGAGATGCCCCGCCACTACCGCAGACTCGGCCTGGACCGCAGGACGTGTACAGTGGTTTCGTCTTACCGCTATTCTTCTCTTGGGAAGTTTTGGGTCCTGACTGGATAATTTTTCTTGTGTCGATAGCTCTTTGGGTTGCTCTGCACTATGCATTCCGGCTCCTTGTGGAAGTTCCGGAAGGGTGTAGAGTTGAGCTGTCGTTGTGGCCGGTTAGACTGTTTGCGTAACAGCCTGCCGTGGTGTTTTCCGGTCAAGTGTGGTGTCTGAGGTAGTGCATCTGGCTTTTGTGTTGGCTAGATTGTTTGTGGTTGTCTCCGAGTGTTTCGGTTGCGCCGGTAGAACTTTGTGTATCCCCGGAGCTCAGATGATGTATTTTGTTTTCCCATGTCCGGCGTGCTCTCCCAGGCAGTGGTCTTGTGAGTGTGGTGGGTGTGTGGTTGACTGTGCTTCTTGTGGAAGCGTCAGCCTTATGTTGCGGTCTTCCATTGCGTTGGGAAGGGACTTGTTGTGTTACATGTCTCCTTCCTTAGCTTTGGGTGTTACTCGGGGTTGTGGTGCTCCACTGTGGTGATATGTTGCTAGGGTATGCATTGTGGCGGTCCTAAGGTGGAGTCATCTTCCCCTGAGTTGTTGAGTTGTGTTTGAGTTGAGCTGGTTGCTCCTCTTGTGTTGTCGTTTTTTTTGTGTGTTGCCTTTTGGTTGGTAGGCTTGTTCGTGCTGGTTGTGTCGTGATGGTTTTTGGGTTGTCAGTGACGGCGGCTTGGCGGCTGTTGTAGTGATGACTCCTCTTCACAACACTTTCTAGTGCGATTCGTTGCCCGAGCTTACACAGCAGTTGTGTCCTGGCTGTGTTTAGTCCTTGTGGGCATCGTTGATCTGACCTTTTGTGGACCCATGTTTCTGGTGGTCCCCGTTTTGGTGTTTTCTCGGTTTTGTAGCCCCTCCTGGTGCCAGCGTGTGGTGACACTGGAGTGTGTGGTTTTTCCTGACCTCGTGGTGTGCGTCCGGGGTCCGGAAGGTTTTGGCTTGTCGGCTCTCGACCTTGTGGAGGTATGAGATAGCCGTGTGTATAGTGAGATTTTGTTCTCGCCTGTTTGTTGCGTGACCTCGATAGGTGTGTCGAGGGTTGTTTCCGCTTGTGTCACCAACTCCGATGGTTTCATAGGAGTCGTGTGTGCGTGTCGCGACTATGGTGGATGGTCGTGGCATTGTGGTGTTCAGTTTTATCGTACGTTTCTTGCTGAGTGTGCCCGTGCAAGTATCGTTATGGTGTGCGCCTCGGCTTGTGCCTTGAAGGCTTTTTTTTTTACATACCATCTTTTCAGTGTTTGGCCTCTCTATCGGGTGCGATGGAGAAGGCGTACTGTGCTCTTGCGTGCCAGGAAGTTGTTGTGGTTTTTACTTCCCGTGCGGCAGAGCCGGTGTCTTGTGTTTTGGCGCACCTTTCTGAAGCCGTCGTGGTCGTTGTGCTTCAGATGTTGTGGATTTTTCGTGCGTTTTCTGTGAGTCTCTTATGGAGAGTCCCCTTCGGTGGGCCCTGTGTCGTTTCCGGGCCCTGGGTGCTGTTGCGGGTGCAGCACCGTGAGCCTCTTTTTGGTGCTTTGTGTTTTGTGCCTTAAAGGTTGGGGCCAGTGTAGCCTGTTGTACCCCTTTAGGCTATGGTTTTTAGTGTGTGTGGCTTCTGGCAGGTCTCTAGCGGAGAGTCCTTCCTATTGGCCGCAGTGTTGTTTTAGCTACTGGTGCATTATGTTGCACTTAGCCTGGTGTTGGTGCTTGTGGTAGCACCGTGAACTCGAGTTCGGGTGTCTTGTTTTGGTTTGTGTGCCGTCTGGAGCCTTGGCACATTGTGTTGAGCCTTGGGTGACTCCTGGTGTTGTGATGGCACCCTGTGTTGTTTTTGCGCATTTGGATTGCGAACTCTGTGCGTTGGTTTACGCTTTTGCGTATTGTTGAGGCTTTTGGCTTGCTAGTGCTCGACCACGTGCTTTGTTGACATTGTGAGGTGCCGAGTGTTGGCCTGCCTTTACCGTCCTCTGCGGTTTCCTCATGTTATGCCGTATGGTGCTGTGGAGCGAGTGGTTTTAGAGTTTTGTGGCTCCACGTGCCCGAGTGTCCCTGTCGGGCCACGAGGATGGTCTAGAGTGAGACCTAGTGGTGACAGTGGATACCGTGTTTTGCATGTTGAGTTGTTTTTTTTTTTTTGTGGGTGTTGCTGTCCGTGTCGGACCGTGAGGAAGGTCTTGGCGAGACCTAGCGGCGACAATGGACGTTGTCCCATGAGTTGTGGACCGTCAGCGAGAGCTATGTTGCGTTGGTTTTGTTGCCCGCGTGACTTATTGGCTCAGCTGATGATCGATGCTAGCTGTGGCTAGTAGCATGAGGTTGTTCCCCTGAGCGTTGCGTTTTATTCTCAGGTGATTGTTTCTCCGTGTTCTTATCGGCAACTGTGTCCTCTGTCGGGTTTCGTTGACGACGGAGTGAGTTGCTGACCGGCGTTTTGCGTGTTGCTATCGGCATTTGTACCCTCTGTTTGGTTTTGTTGACGACAGTGTGGGTTGTCGATTAGCGTGTCCCGACAACGAGGTCTATTGGTAGTGGCGGTTGTGTGTTTCTCCACTAGCGTGTTTCTGCCATTTGGTTGGCCGGTGCAATGTGAGCAGAACTTCATGGAGTTGAAGTGACTGCTTACTTTGTGCCAGTGCGAGTGTTGTGAGTAATTCAATGAGTTTCAAGTTTTGTGCAGATTCTTTCGGTGTTGGCTTGGAAGCAGTGCTGATGCGGCAGGTCAGGTTGGTGCCTTGCGTGTCGTTGCTGGATCGGAGTTGGCCCAGTGGGCTGAGAAGTGGTTTGGCTCCTTAGTCGGAGGTTTTGTTGCCAGTGATGGTTTTGACCTTGGTGTGTTCCATGTGTCTTTGTCGTCGAGGTGCTTTTGGTTGACAGTACCCGAGTTTCGCTGTTCCTTGTGGGTTGCCGAGTTCTGAGGTTAAAGAACGAGGTGATCCCATTATTCTGTGTTGTTTGCGGCGATGCTCAGGTGGGCGTGTCAACCGGTGAGTGGGATGCGCGTGTAGTTTTGTACCTCTGTGTTGCTGTCTCTTTCCCTAGTGTGGCTAGAATTTCGGGGGCGAAATTCTTTTAAGGGGGGAGGGCTGTAACGTCTCAGGTCTTATTGGATTCTTATCGGATCTTTACTGGGTTTTGTTGTGGATCTGTGCCTGTTGATGTCTAGCGAGTTGGACTTTGACAGTGGGTTGGCGTCCAGGTGTGTGACGTCGACTGTGGGTTGGCGGCAAGGTGGTTGCCGGCGGTAACTGGTGTTTGGCGTTCATCGTTGTTGCCGTTGACCTTGTGTTCCTGTCTCTTCCGGAGATGGAACTTGGCGGCAAGTGATGTGGACGTTGAGTGTTGGCGGTTCAGTTGACGATGAGGGGCCTTGACGTCAACTGATCAGGGTTCTGTTTTTTAGGGGCAACCCGAGCCCTTTTCCTTCCTCACTTTCTCTCCTCTTCTTTTTCCCCCACTTTCACCCTTGCATTTCTTTATCTTCCGGCGGCCGATGGGAGTACGTGGAAAGGCCGCGGTGCGCGTGGCGGTGACGGATTGGATGGGAAACGACGGATTGGTTGGTGGTGTTCGCAGGAAGCTTCTGGAGGTTCGGCGTGAATCGAGGTTCTTTTGGGATTTATATGCGTTTCTGAGGTAGGGACGTAAACCCTTAGCTTTCTTGTGTGTTATTCCATGCCTATTGCGTGTGATTTGCGTGGAATTCGAGGTTTTGGGGAGGGTTTCTCCATGTTGGGTTTTGGGGTGGTTTCACCGATCTGAGCGTTAGATCGTGTGTTTCCAGCTTTGTAGTAGTGTAGTGTGATGTGAGGAAGAATTTCTCCTTCATCACTCTGCTGTTTTGAGGGCTGGATTGCTCTCAGGGGATTTGGCTCGTGGCTGCTTCAGCTGCTGGATGCTGAAGAAGTCAACGTCAAGAGATGTTGACGTTGAGCTCTTCAGGTAGGATATAAACGGCAAGATCGTGTGCCTCTGAGATTAGGTAAACGGCCAACATGTGACCGTCTACTTCTTTTAGACGTCCAGGACGTTGCCGTTGACCTATAGTTAGCGACAGTCGATCCTGTCATTGACTTTGTGCTCGGCGACATGTGATGCTGTCGTTTACTTCTTGGTTAGTGGCGGTCGATGCTGCCGTCTACCCACAGGTGAGTTCCCAGCAAGCTGTGTTTCCCTTTCCGTGATTTGAGGTGTTGACATGCGATGTCCGCCTGTTAGCACAGTTTGCCAGGCGTAGAGAGTGTCTCTGCTTGTGCTCGCGTTGTGTTTGACTATGTTGAGACGGTGACACGTGGTGTCCGTCCGCAGTATGGTGTTCCAGACGTTGAGAGTGTTTCCGTCCGTACTCGCGTGGAGTTTTACCGTGCTCCTATTTTCTGTTGTATTACCTGGACGTGGAGCGACGCTCCGTCTAGAGGACTGGCGTGTGGGGGTCCTCCGCCGGTGAGCCGGGACGTAGAGAGCGTCTCCGTTCTGTGCGTACTCCTTGTGGTGGTTTCGAGCCGGTCTCCGTGGAACCCCTTCTCTACCGTTAGGTCGGGCGTAGGGGGAAAAATCGGTCGTGGACCAGACGTGAGAGAGAGCGTCTGTAGTGTGCACACGTGGCTAGGGTTGAGAGACTCTGTGGTGACGGGACGCCGAACTGCAGACCCTGGCTGAGTCCTACTTTGTGAGTGCTGTGAGCTCTTGCTTGTGAGCTTGTGTGTGTGCAGTGCTTGTGTGCTGTCGAGCCTGCGAGGTTCCAATTTTCTCAGTGCGCTCCTGAGGGAGCTGCGTACTACGACACCGGTTGCTGTGTGTTGACAGAGTGTGCATGTTTATTTACAGTCGCTTTTATTGTTTAGTTCTATTAGTAGCTCTGTTACTGGTGGGGGTTAGTTGCCCTACTGGGTCTCTTTTCTGTGAGACTCACTCCCTTCCCTTCAGGTGGGTTCGTGGGCAGCTTGCGTGTGTCGTGGAACTTCGTTACTCCGTTCTGGCTCTGCTTGGCTGCTGTGTGTAGTACCCTGCTCTTGTACTCACTGTACTCTTACTTCTCTGTTGTCTCTGAGTTATATGTGTTAATCATGTTGGTTGTGGCGTGTGCATTTGCTTATATGATCTCCTCAGACGCTTTTCTTCTACCCTTCCGAGATTCGTCTCGTGGGTTAGCGGGTCATGATTCGGGTTACTGGTCGGGTACCGGTAATGCGGATCATGGGTCGTTACATTTATGGTTTGTCGGCTAAGGTTTTGAGGTTTTGCCTTGACCTACCTTTGTGGTTTGCTGGCTAAGGCTTGAGATTTTAGTTTTAACTTAACCTACCTTTGTGGTTTGTTGGTTAAGGGTTGGGATTGGTTTTGGGGTTTAGCCTACCTTTGTGGTTTACTGGCTAAGAAGGGGTATTCATTGGGTTAGGCGCAGGGTGATTTGGCGGAGGGGATAGCCTAAACCGGTTAAAAATGGGGATTTATGGGATAAAAGGGGGTAGGATTGGGGTTAAGGTACCCCACCCTTTTTGGAGGGGTAACTTTAACCCCCCCCCCCCCCCCCCCCCCCCCAAACCCCTTGGGCCCGCATAACCTCTATCAAATTAATTTTGGTTAAAATGTAAGTTAAGCAACACCCGGTTATAACCGAGGGTTTCTTATTCCTAAAACAAATCGGCCAAGGGTTTGAGATTTTGGTTTTGGGTTTGACCTACCTTTATGGTTTATCGGCCACAGTGGGACAAGCCCACAATAAAAGGACTCATAAATAATATATATTTTTTCTTTTTCTTTTTCACATTACCAATTCCAGTGCCCTTTCGGGTTTTCACTAAAACTGGCCCCCTTTAGCTTTTTCCAACACGCCCTTGCGGGTTTTCGCGTTGAGGGGTTACTCATTTTTGCTTGAGACGCCCTTTCGGGTTTTCGCCTCAACCGAGTTTTTAGGCCTTTTTGCCCTTAGCCTCCCCCCTAGAATGGGGGCCGCTAAGTCTGCCGGGGCACCTCTATTTTAAGCTCTATTTTTTTTCTTCTTTCCTCGTTTCTTTCTTTTTTTGAGAAGGTGATGATCGGTCGGCCTTTCATGGCGTAGGAGTGAATACCTCGAACTTTACGGCTGAGCAAATATAGAGTTTTGGATTTGGGATTTAAAATTCAGCTAACCTTTATGGTTTGATAGCCAAATGTTTAAATTTCAGGTTTGGGGTTTGGCTGACCTTTGTGGTTTGATAGCCAAGGTTTGGAGTTTTGAGTTTGGCTTAGTCTACCTTTGTGGTTTGCTGGCTAAGGGTTTGATGATTTTGGATTGAGGTTTAGCCTATCTTCGTGGTTTACTGTCTAAGGGGGAGATTTGGTTTCGGCTTAGCCTACCTTTGTGATTTACTGGCTAAAAGGAGAGGATTTTGGTTATGGTTTAGCCTACCTTTGTGGTTTATTGGCTAAAGATTTGGATTTAGATTTTGAATTAGCCTACCTTTGTGGTTTGCTGCCTAAGGGTGAACTTGTTTTGGGCTTAGTCTACCTTTGTGGTTTACTGGCTAAGGAGGGAATTTGGTTATGATTTTAGCCTACCTTTGTGGTTTATTGGCTAAGGATTTGGATGTTGGTTTTTTGATTTGGTCGACCATGAGGGCTTGCTGGCCAAGGACTTGGTAAATATCTCCTCTTTTTTTTTTTTTTTCACATTACCAACCCCAGTGCCGTGCCCTTTCGGGTTTTCACTGAAGCTGACCCCCTCTAGCTTTTTCCAACGTGCTCTCTCGGGTTTTCGCGTTAAGGAGTTACTCATTTTTGCATGAGATGCCCTTTCGGGTTTTCACCTTAGCCGAGTTTTTTAGGCTTTTTTACCCTTAGCTTCCCCGAAAACGGGAGAAGCCAAGTCTGCCGGGGCACCTTTATTTTAAACCCCCCCTTTTTTTTAGAGTTGGTGTGTTTATCGAGAACTGGCGAAGGCGTTACTTTCCCACATTGCGGCGTTAATGTGTCGCTATGGTGGTTCCACCCTCGACCTTTGTGGCGTCATATTGACTTTGTTGGTGAAGGGACTCTTGCTTTTGGGTGGAGGCCTTCAGATTTGGGGTTGCCATATTTGGCTCCCCTTTTCGAGGAGCTTAGGTTGACGACGCTTTTCAAAGTCGCATCAACCCAGTCAGCTTCCTTTTGGTGCATTTGGACCGCAACATTGATTGCTCACTCGATTGCTTCGGGCTATAAAATGGCCAAAGCGTTGGAGGGCTGATTCTGCCATTGACTTTTCATTTTGTTCATCCCCTGGTTTATCCAGAACTTCGCTTCAGAGACGGTGTCTGGCCCCGCCTTGTTGGGTTTGTCTGACATCAGGCCTGGTGTGTTTATGTTGAGCTAGCTTTCTGGCCCTTTCATGAGGATTGATTTGACATCCTCTTGCCGAGATTTGCTTTTTTGGCCCTTGTTCGACGTTTGGCTTGAGACCTCTTTTTCCTGAGTCTTGCCTTTTCAGCCCAGCTCGTAGCTTGACTTGATATTTGATCTTGGCGCTGGCCTTTCTGTCTCGGTCTAGAGCTTGATTCGTCCCTTGGTCACCACTTACTGGTGCTGGCCTGACAGACTTCTTTTGGAAATTAGTTTGACATTTCATTTCCGTAGCCCACCTTTCTGGTTTAATCTGGGGTTTGGACTGACGTTTTTGTTGGCACTGGCCTTTCCGGCTTCGTCCAAAGCTTTGATTGAACAATTGCTTTCTGGAGCTGGTCTTCCTGACCTAGTCCAAACATTTGGTGCTCGGAACTAGACTTTCCAACTTGGTCAAAGCATGATTTGGTATTTGACATTTGCTCCTAAAACTGGCCTTTTTGGCTTGGTCCGGAGCTTGAATTGACATTTCACCTCTGGAGCTGGCCTTCCTGGCTTGGTCCAAAGCTTCTATTTAACATTTTCTTTATGGAGCTGACCTTTTTGGCTTGGTCCAGAACTCCAGATCTTGACTTGACATTTGGGTTTCCGAAACTAGCCTTTCTGGCTTGGTCGAAGCTTGAGATGACATTTGCTTCTGGAACTGGCCTTCTTGGCTTGGCCCAGAATTTAGCTTGACATTTCGCTTCTAGAGCTGGCCTTTCTGGCTTGGTCTGAAGCTTGAGATGACATTTGCTTCTGGAACTGGCCTTCTTGGCTTGGCCCAGAATTTAGCTTGACATTTCGCTTCTGGATCTGGCCTTTTTTGGCTTGGTCCAGAGCTTGGCTTGACATTTGCTTCCAGAACTGGCCTTCTTGGCTTGGTCCAGAACTTAGCTTTACATTTTCTTTCTGGAGCTGGCCTTCTTGGCTTGGTCCAGAACTTGAATTGACATTTGGGTTTCCAGAACTGGCCTTTCTGGCTTGGTCCAGATCTTGAATTGACATTTTGCTTCTGGAACCGGCCTTTCTAGCTTGGTCCAAAGCTTCGATTTAACATTTTCTTTCTGGAGTTGGCCTTCCTGGCTTGGTCCAAAACTTGAGATGACATACGCTTCTGGAGCTGGCCTTCCTGGCTTGGTCCAGAACTTTGTCGTGAACATTGTTGACAGAAGATTGCTTCTTCAGCCCTTGGGACCCTTTGACTTGCAGACGTCTGCGGGTCTTTTGGATTTGGCAGACCTTTGGACGATCTGCTGCTTGTTTGGTGGTTGTGCACCTGGGTGGGACGGTGCCCCCAGTCTATCAAAAATCGGGACACGCGTCGTTGAGACCCACGCTTGATTCCCCTCTTCTACTCAGATTGGTTCCAAGATTTGGGGCGTGAATGAGGCCTTTGGTCCACGACTGCCCTTGCGGACATTGAGGTTGGGCACTTCAGAATGTAGCTTGTTGCTACCCTAGCACTCTAATGGGCTTGCCTACTCGCACTTTTCTGATTAGACAGGCCTCCTTCTTGGTGACCCCGTGCTTGGGTTTTAGGGCCTTGGCTTCCCGCCATGACGCCTTTTCTTTGTGAGATTTGGGCGCCATTTTCTTTCATTTTTCGCCTTGACTTGATGCAGGCAATGATAGGGTTCCCCCTTTGCTTGAGCTTGAAGGCTTTGGGTTTCCACCGATGCACTAGTTTCGAGATTCGAGACTTAGGTACTGGTGTTCTTTCATTGTTGCCGTAACTTGACGTAATTGGCGGAGTATGTTGATGTAGGGACACAACGGTCCCATGGCAAGATTGGTCGGCCTCCATCGAGCCATATATGTATTCTCCTCCTTTTGTTTTTGACGAGGATGTGCTTTGTCAGGCTTGGGCATGGCTGTAACAGGCTCTCTGTCTTGGCGGCGGCCCTGCCTTCACTCAACAGGAACAACCTCTGCATTTTGTTGGCGCCTAGCTTCATGAAGACGCCTTCACTTTGATATTTCGGGCAACCACAATGTTGAGGTGCTGTTGTGTCTTGTCGGCAAGAGTGAATTCGGACACATGCTGTGTTGACATTTTGGCTTCAAAAGAGAGCACTTAGCCTTGATGCCCCCGGCGGAAGCTAATTATTCAACCTGTTTCTTTAGCCTTCTTTCAAAAAATTTACTTGCAACACGATATCTTCAACTGCTGAAGCTTAAGGGGAGTGGGAGTTTGGACCCTAATATGTCCGCCCCTGGTTTAGCAACGCGATCATTCGGTACAACCATTTGTTGGTTGACCATCGGTGCATCACCAGGCTGCTGCTCTTTTCGAACACTTTGGTTTCTAGTGCTGACCTGGTGGAGCATTAAGCATTTGTGCCCATTCACTGCCTCATATCCAAAATGGGATTGGTCATGTCAGCACTGCATGACTTCATATTCAGCGTCACTTGACATTGCCTGAAAGGTGGCCCTGGACGGCTGTATGAAGGCTGGATTGGTATGCTCCATGCCGACAGGAAGATGTCCACCCTGCCATGAAGGCTTGCAGTTTCATCCTCATCAGCGTTTCCTTGTTGATCGTCTGAGACGGGCTCCAGAAACTACACATGGCCACGTTCCTTGTCATGTCTCACCAATTTAGCAACGGAATAAATCGGGGAGGCATGAACGACGTGTATGGTAACATAAATTGCGCATTCAGTCGCAAATATCAGAACATTTAAGTGAACAATAATTATAATAAACTCCTTATTTTATTGATAAATCACCTAACTATTACAACCACTAATTCTGAGCCAAAACATAGGGCTTAATAACATCATTGCATTGAAAAGGATAATTAAGCAAATATCTAACTAAACTCTAAGGTACTAAGGACACTCCATCGCTATGACTCCTGGTCGCTCATCACTCCAGTCCATTCCCGTTGGTGAGTGTAGGATTATCATTCGACTTATCCGAAACATATACAACAATAGCGCAGGGTATAACGTTTAGTAGGACTTAATATCTCATGTAAACAAGCTTGCTTTAAATAATTAATGTCTTATAAGGCAGAATAACTAAAGAGAACGATCAAATATAGCCAAGAGAGTAATAGAACATGATGGCAAGAGAACGGTAAAACTTCCAAACGAAATATTGCAAAACTATTATGATAAATGATTGACCATGTAACGAAATAGTGTATATGGTTGCACAACAGTGCACTAGTAGAGATAGCACCTCTGGTCATGCATCTTGTCAACCCAGAAAACGATAGCATAGTGATTGATATATTGATTGTCATAGATTAAATTGTGATTGTTATTAAATGGTGTTGGATGCATGCCGTACACATCCTGATCATGTTACCCTCGCGAGGAAATAGCACTCTTCGGGCGCTCCCCCCAGGACCAGACCGGGCCCTATTGCACTGGCATATAGTATTGTTTGTTATCTTAGATAATCAATTGTATGGCCAAAATAGAGTACAAAGAAGAGATGAGAGTAATTGACGAAATAGATGAGATTATAGAGTGAAAGTGAACAGATGAGAGTAACGAGATAGTAGATGAGATAGGGGTATAATCGTAAAATAACGTTAAACTACAATAGTAATAGTTGCACAACACCAGGTCGGATACCGGCAGTCTGGTAGAAGTCACATCCGCCCACTAGTCGTGCTACAAACACAGACTAGATGGTCCGACGTGATCACAAGATAAGAGAGAACACACTAAGGCTGGTTGGATTGTACTGATCCCTAGGGTGTAATGGGTATTAAGGGTACAACCAGCTCGTCGGCTAAGGACGTGCGCCAAGGCCAAGAAGACTTACGGAGGCTTTGACAAGGAGTCCCTGGTCCAGTCAGGAGTCTTCCCGATGGAGAGGTGGTCCATGCCAAGAGAAAATGTGTAAAAACTGGTCCGTCGTGCCTCGAGTGCTCGAAGGCCGAGGGAGAACGGTAATGGTGTATAAAACGCGCGAGTGAAACGAAAACAAGTGTAATTATTTAAATAAGGAAATTTAGTAACTTATTTCGCTAAATTATCAGATATATTATTGAGTGAATTAATAAGGTCTCATGGCAAACATGAATGGTTAGTGTGTGCATGTGTAAGAAATCAAGAGGACATGAATGATTGTGCACATATCTTTTACATAAATTAATCTCACATAATATTGCCCATTTTAAATTAACAAATCGAATTTATGTATGACAACACTTAATTAAGGGTAAACAGGGTTTATATAGCACAATAGCAGGGTTAAAATGGTAAAATTAGGGTTCTGGCCGCCATAGTCAGATCGCGACGCAGGTTTCTGTCGCGATCAGGTCGCGACAAGGCGGACCGACGCGTTCCGGATTTCAGGTCGCGGCCGGTTGTCGCGATCAGATAGTTCAGGTCGCGACGCACAGGCGGGTCGCGTTAAGGCTATCGCGACGCACGGACAGGCCGCGACAAGCTGAACCGACTTTTGGGGTGACCCGGGGGTCAGGTCGCGACATGTCGGCCCGTCGCAATCAGATTGCGACGGTCCTCCGTGTCGCGACCCCCTCCTGAGGTCGCGACGCATCGGGCTGTCGCGATCTCAGGGGGTGGCCCGAACCCAGAAAAGAGGATTTTCCCTTTTCCAGGTGGGTACAACCCTTCCATATCATGACACAGAGCTGATCAAAAGTCCGTATAAAATCACAGATAGCTTCAAAAATCACGAAATCAATTTTAAATGAATCTGAACATGTAGAACTATCACTGGAGATAATGAATTAGGAAATAGACATGATTTGGTCATGCTTTAAGCAAGTTACATTATGATGACCTAAATAGGCGTAGCCATAGAAGAATGATTTAATTGGCATCAGATACAACATGAAAATTGGGGCAAATAGGGGCGTTTGAAAGCTAAGAGCAAGTAGTATTTATGAGAATATTCGCATGGCATGGAATCATGTACATGCATGGATTTAAGGTAAACAAGAGAGTTCGGGTGCATGGATATAACAGAGATTCTAGCATTTAATTCGCTCTCATGAAAGAACGAAATAGAACGAAACAAAAAGGGTTTTCAAAGAGGATCATGAAAACTACTTAGGGTAATTTTTACACGATTTGTGCTTGAGAGATTGCCTACCTTTGCTTGTAGTAAAGAAAAACCCTAGTTGGGGACGAAAATAAGAGATCCCCCCTTTGATCCAAGCCTTCTCCCCTTGCTCTCCTCGTCCAGAACTCCTCCTCTTCGGCCTCTAGAGCTCCAACTGCGATCTAAAGGTTGATAGGGCCGAAATTGGAGAGTTTTAATGGCTAATAGAGTCCATAACACCTAAAACTCCTCTCTTCTCCTCCAACTCCGAAAATTAGTAATTATCCCCTAATTTCCTTGCCATTATCTACCTAATAAGATGGGGAAGAGCTTTAATTTCATGGGTAGAGGGTTTTGGTAGGTTTATGACTCTTGTAGAGATATTTATAAGCTAGTTTAGTCATTATCTTACTCCTTTTTAATTTATTCAATAATTAACTCCGAATTTCTATATTTATCTCCCCATATTCTGGCTTTTATCCCCTAATTGGCTTGGGGAGAGATCTAATTTTGTGGTTAATAGGTTAGGATGGGATGATGACTCTTTTTAGGATAATTATGGGTTATTTTATGATTATCTTAACCCTTTTTTCATTTATTATTAATTTTAGTGGGAATTTAACTAAATTAATTCCCATCCCAAGATGGGCTCTTCTCATCTGGGCCCATTCTTTTATGCTTGGACCATTAATACAACCCATTTCTAATTTAACTTAATGAGTTTTAATTTAATTCTATTTATTCACCCTTTATTCTAATTTAAATCTATTTATCACACTTATTCAATAAATTTTTATTTTTAATTCAATTTACCATTATTTATGCCAATATTTCTAACCTTCAATATTTGGGCTCTTACTCGGCCCAAAAGCTTATGTGAGCTTAATTGTACAACCCATGTTCTTAATGAGTTTTAATTATCATCTTATTAAAGAATTTATTCATGGGCCAAGATTGCCTACTGGTCTATTTATCATAATGGGTTATCAACCCATATTATTTAAAGTCTACCCATATGTTTATTTTAATTTATAACCCACCTTGGCTCATATAATAATGAGTTTTCCGTCTTATTCCTTAATTACGACAATAAATCACATAAATTCTTAAACTAGGTCCAAATGATTTTTCTATGCCCAAACTTCTTGATGAGTCATTAGAGAATATTATTTAAAGCATAACCATTATTTTTACAACATTTTTATAGGGGTTTTTACGTATGCGATAATGATGCGTACTTTTTTAACTAGTTTAAATTTATTAATTGATAAAATTTCAATTTATCTTTATTTTTGAATTAATAAATTTTCCGGGGTACTACATCCTCCCCCTCTTAAAAAGAATTTGGTCCCCAAATTCTACGACTCATTCAGGTAAATATGAATTATCACTTCATGCTTAAAGGAATTAATCATTGTAAGTTCAGAGTTACCTTCTACGGTTTCCACTACGTTATTTAGGGAGTATCGTGCCAAAACTTTCAGTGTAGCTCGTCGTTTGATTCTTCATGACGTTGGTCTTTTATTTGTGGGCATCTGCTAATCCAGTGGTTTGGTTCGCCACATCGCAAACAGTTTCTTTGTTTCCTCCATAAGTCATCGGATAAGTGGCCCATCTTATTGCAGTGCTCACATCGTTCTTTACGAATAATGGCTAATTGTATGACATTCTTCTTATTCTTCTTTATCGTTCTCTTATCATCGTTTGGCTGACGCTCTATTGTCATAGAGTTGAGATCTTTGGTGTTTGTGGGGGGTTCTTTTAGAAGATGGCAATCTTGTATCCGGTGTTCCATACTGCCACAATGTAGACATGCACCCACTTTTCGCCAGCATTCGTTAGCCACATGTCCCGGTTTACCACAATGAAGGCAGACGATCTTGCTATGTTTCTTTTAGGTGTTTGCCCTCTTGTCTTGGTTGTGTCTTCTCTTCTTGTTCTTTTTGGTCTCTTTTCCAATCTTCTTGGTTTTCTTTAAGGTTCCTTCCATCAGTTGGGTGGCTTTCCGACATGCCCGAGCTAGCTCTTGAGTTAACCTCATTTCGTCTTGCAGTGACATATGTTTGACATCCATTTAAGAGTTCCTTCAAGAATAAGGCTGGCATTAGGATGCTAAAGTAATATTTAGTTGATACACATATATATAGATAAATGTATTCAGATCTTAACTATGGTTCTACCCAATCCTCACATAGGTATGGTGGTTGACTTAGACACGTGTCAGGACAGTTCACTTAGAACATCCTAGACTTAAATATTCTAATAAGGACATCCTAGGCTCTGATACCAACTATCATACCCCGCCAATTTAGCAGCGGAATAAATCGGGGAGGCATGAACGACGTGTATGGTAACGTAAATTGCGCATTCAGTCGCAAATATCAGAGCATCTAAATGAACAATAATTGCAATAAACTCCTTATTTTATTGATAAATCACCTAACTATTACAACTACTAATTCTGAGCTAAAATATAGGGCTCAATAACATCATTACATTGAAAATGATAATTAAGTAAATATCTAACTAAACTCTAAGGCAAGGTTTTGGCGCATCCTCGATTCGAACCGGATCAGGTTTTTCCTGATCCGATCCGATTCGGGCGGATCGAACCGATTCGGTTCGATCCGCTTGCACTCGGCCAGAACTCTTATTGAAGGGATCCGGGCGCATCGGAGCGAGCCGCGCATCGGATCCTCCCTGATCCGATGCGATTCGGGGGGATCGGCCCGGCTCGATCCGGCGCGCCAAGCTATGCTCTAAGGTACTAAGGACACTCCATCGCTATGACTCTTGGTCGCTCATCACTCCAGTCCATTCCTGTTGGTGAGTGTAGGGTCATCATCCGACTTACCTGAAACACATACAACAATAGCGCAGGGTGAGCGATAATGCTCAGCAGAACTTAATATCTCATGTAAACAAGCTTGCTTTAAATAATTAATATCTTATAAGGCAGAATAACTAAAGAGAACGATCAAATATAGCCAAGAGAGTAATAGAACATGATGGCAAGAGAACGGTAAAACTTCCAAACGAAATATTGCAAAACTAGTATGATAAGGGATTGGCCATGTAACAAAATAGTGTATATGGTTTAGGGCTGCAAACGGGTGGGGTTCAGAATCGGAAACACAGATTCCGATTCCGATAACCGAAATATGGTTCCGATTCCGATAAAATCGGAATGGTTAATTCCGATTCCGTTCTGATTCTGATAACATTACCGGAACCGAAATTCCGATAAGCTAAGGTGTTTACCATAATTTTATCTTTTGAGTTTATGATAATTTATCGGAATAACCGATACCGATACCGATTATTTTTCAATTCTGATTTCGATTCCGATAGCTTATCGGAATATCCGATACCGATTCCGATAAGCTATCGGTATCATTTTTCGATTTCGAAACCGATAATTTTTATCGGAATCGGGTCGGAATATCGGAATATCGGGTTCCGTTTACACCCCTAATATGGTTGCACAACAGTGCACTAGTAGAGATAGGACCAGAAGCATCTTGTCAACCCAGAGAACGATAGCATAGTGATTGATATATGGATTGTCATAGATTAAATTATGATTGTTATTAAATGGTGCTGGATGCATGCCGTACACATCCTGATCATGTTACCCTCGCGAGGAAATAGCACGCGCCCACCGGGCCCTATTGCATTGGCATATAGTATTGTTTGTTATCTTAGACAATCAATTGTATGGCCAAAATACAGTACAAAGAAGAGATGAGAGTAATTGACGAAATAGATGAGAGTATAAAGTGAAAGTGAACAGATGAGATTAACGAGATAGTAGATAAGATAGGGGTATAATCGTAAAACAATGTTAAACTACGATAGTAACAGTTGCACAACACCAGGTCGGGTACCGACAGTCTGGTAGAAGTCACATCCGCTCACTAGTCGTGCTACAAACACATGCTAGATGGTTCGGCGTGATCACAAGATAAGAGAGAACACACTAAGGCTGGTTGGATCGTACTGATCCCTAGGGTGTAACGGGTATTAAGGGTACAACCAGCTCGTCGGCTAAGGACGTGCACCAAGGCTAAGAAGACTTGCGGAGGCCTTGACAAGGAGTCCCTGGTCCAGTCAGGAGTCTTCCCGATGGAGAGGTGGTCCATGCCAAGAGAAAATGTGTAAAAACTGGTCCGTCGTGCCTCGAGTGCTCGAAGGCCTTGGGAGAATGGTAACGGTGTATAAAACGCGCGAGTGAAACGAAGACAAGTGTAATTATTTAAATAAGAAAATTTAGTAACTTATTTCGCTAAATTACCAGATATATTATTGAGTGGATTAATAAGGTTTCATGGCAAACATGAATGGTTAGTGTGTGCATGTGTAAGAAATCAAGAGGATATGAATGATTGTGCACATATCTTTTACATAAATTAATCTCACATAATATTGCCCATTTTAAATTAACAAATCGAATTTATGTATGACAACACTTAATTAAGGGTAAACAGGGTTTATATAGCACAATAGCAGGGTTAAAATGGTAAAATTAGCGTTCTGGCCGCCATAATCAGATCGCGACGCAGGTTTCTGTCGCGATCAGGTCGCGACAAGGCGGACCGACGCGTTCCGGATTTCAGGTCGCGGCCGGTTGTCGCGATCAGATAGTTCAGGTCGCGACGCACAGACGGGTCGCGTTAAGGCTATCGCGACGCACGGACAGGCCGCGACAAGCTGAATCGGCTTTTGGGGTGACCCGGGAGTCAGATCGCGACATGTCGGCCCGTCGCAATCAGATTGCGACGGTCCTCCGTGTCGCGACCCCCTCCTGAGGTCGCGACACATCGGGCTGTCGCGATCTCAGGGGGTGGCCCGAACCCAGAAAAGAGGATTTTCCCTTTTCCAGGTGGGTACAACCCTTCCATATCATGACACAGAGTTGATCAAAAATCCGTATAAAATCACAGATAGCTTCAAAAATCACGAAATCAATTTTAAATGAATCTGAACATGTAGAACTATCATTGGAGATAATGAATTAGGAAATAGACATGATTTGGTCATGCTTTAAGCAAGTTACATTATGATGACCTAAATAGGCGTAGCCATAGAAGAACGATTTAATTGGCATCAGATACAACATGAAAATTGGGGCAAATAGGGGCGTCTGAAAGCTAAGAGCAAGTAGTATTTATGAGAATATTCACATGGCATGGAATCATGTACATGCATGGATTTAAGGTAAACAAGAGAGTTCGGGTGCATGGATATAACATAGATTGTAGCATTTAATTCGCTCTCATGAAAGAACGAAATATAATGAAACAAAAGGGTTTTCAAAGAGGATCATGAAGACTACCTAGAGTAATTTTTACACGATTTGTGCTTGAGAGATTGCCTACCTTTGCTTGTAGTAAAGAAAAACCCTAGTTGGGGACGAAAATAAGAGATCCCCCCTTTGATCCAAGCCTTCTCCCCTTGCTCTCCTCGTCCAGAACTCCTCCTCTTCGGCCTCCAGAGCTCCAACTGCGATCTAAAGGTTGATAGGGCCGAAATTGGAGAGTTTTAATGGCTAATAGAGTCCATAACACCTAAAACTCCTCTCTTCTCCTCCAACTCCGAAAATTAGTAATTATCTCCTAATTTCCTTGCCATTATCTACCTAATAAGATGGGGAAGAGGTTTAATTTCGTGGGTAGAGGGTTTGGGTAGGTTTAGGACTCTTGTAGAGATATTTATAAGCTAGTTTAATCATTATCTTACTCAATTTTAATTTATTCAATAATTAACTCCGAATTCTATATTTATCTCCCCTTATTCTGGCATTTATCCCCTAATTGGTTTGGGGAGAGATCTAATTTCGTGGCTAATGGGTTAGGATGGGATGATGACTCTTTTTTTAGGATAATTATGGGTTATTTTATGATTATCTTAACCCTTTTTCCATTTATTATTAATTTAAGTGCGAATTTAACTAAATTAATTCCCATCCCAAGATGGGCTCTTCTCATTTGGGCCCATTCTTTTATGCTTGGACCATTAATACAACCCATTTCTAATTTAACTTAATGAGTTTTAAGTTAATTCTATTTATTCACCTTTTATTCTAATTTAAATCTATTTATCACACTTATTCAATAAATTTTTATTTTTAATTCAATTTACCATTATTTATGCCAATATTTCTAACCTTCAATATTTGGGCTCTTACTCGGCCCAAAAGCTTATGTGAGCTTAATTGTACAACCCATGTTCTTAATGAGTTTTAATTATCATCTTATTAAAGAATTTATTCATGGGCCAAGATTGCCTACTGGTCTATTTATCATAATGGGTTATCAACCCATATTATTTAAAGTCTACCCATATGTTTATTTTAATTTATAACCCACCTTGGCTCATATAATAATAGGTTTTCCGTCTTATTCCTTAATTACGACAATAAGTCGCATAAATTCTTAAACTAGGTCAAAATGATTTTTCTATGCCCAAACTTCTTGATGAGTCATTAGAGAATATTATTTAAAGCATAACCATTATTTTTACAACATTTTTATAGGGGTTTTTACGCATGCGATAATGATGCGTTCCTTTTAAATTAGTTTAAGTTTTTTAATTGATAAAATTTCAATTTATTTTTATTTTTGAATTAATGAATTTTCCAGAGTAGTACATTCCTGCAGCTGATTGGAGGCTTGACCTGACTTGATGTCCAGGCTTGACCACTATGTTGCCCTTGGGCCCTTTCTAGAGGTTTAGCAGGGGAAGATTTTCATACCACTACCCTCTTTAGGAGTTTGTAACACCCTTCACTTTTTCAGCTTTTGAATGCCTGGGTGAGGTACTGCCCCCAGCTTGTCGAAGACTGAGCTTTTTAGCCCGCCGGAGATCGAAACTCGTGGTGCTGCATCTTTACGGCAACCCTTGTCTCTCTCTGGGATTGATTCCGCCTGAGAGGAGACAAAATTGGGCTTGCAATGCGTACCCTTCCTCTTCTATCGGCGAGGACGAAGGAGCTCAGGGCTCTAAGCTTTATATGGCTCAGATTATTGTTCTTCTGGTTTTGTGGGGCTTCACCCACGCTTCCTTCATTTGTCTTGTGGGCCTCTTTTTTTTTAGTGACCCAAATTTGCTTCATGTTGTGGGACCGCCGTTCCACTGAACTGCCCGCTTTCTTGGACTGCGACCCCTTTCTGGAGTCACGTGCTCGTCCCTTGGCACGATCGGTTCTCTCCCACCAAGCCAAATGCAAAGATTGTTGACAAGTACAGTCTTGCTAGAATCGGAGATGATTATCACAGGCTTTTTTTGCTTTCGCGACTCTGGCGTCATCCTTTCTTTATCGAGCTTGCTTTTCTGGCTTTGCTCGGATCTTGCTTTGGAGCTAGAAGTTGCCGCCTCAAGCTTGATGCCTTTGCCGGCCTGGTGCTGCCCCCTCTTTGTGGAGATGGCGGTACAGGAGATGGTGTTTATCGAGAAAACTCAGTCTTGGATCTAGCGAGGCTTGGTGCCCTCCGTCTTGTCGCCTCCCTTGAAGGGGTTGGTGACGACCGCCCTGGGCTTTGTGCCCTTACGGCCCTGGTGCTGCCCCCTCTTTGTGGGGACGACAATGCGGAAGACTACGTTCACCGGGAAAACTCGGCCATGGGTTTAGCGTGGCTTGATGCCCTCCGTCTTGTCGCCTCCCTTGAAGGGGTAGGTGATGGCCGACGTGGGCTTTGTGCCCTTACGGCCTTGGTGCTACCCCCTCTTTACGTGGACGACAATGTGGAAGACTGCATTCACCGAGAAAACTCGGCCTTGGGTTTGGCAGGGCTTGATGCCCCTAGCAGTAGCATACTTTCATGTTGTTGCCGATGCCTTTGCCAAGCTGGACATGCAGATAGTCGACGACGATCGTCTTACCAGACCTTGAAGTGATCGCCATCGGCTTTTTGCTTTTGTGGCCTTTGGTTTGCCCTTGTTGAGCAAGGGCGATGCCAGAGGACGTTGCTTGACCGAGTAAACTTGGCCTTGGGAAGCATGGGGCTTGATGCCCCTAGCAGTATTGACGGTGATGCATCCGGCATCTGCAAGCTCGTCGCCCCGCGGGGGTGGGTTTGTGTCCCCTGTGTGGTTGCAGATTCGGTGCTTCTAGTGCGAGCTTGTTGTCCTTTGTAGCCGTGGACTTGATGCCCCCAGTGATGGGCTTGCTACCCTTTGTGGCGTGGGCTTGATGCCCCCGGCAGCAGCAGTATCAGCTGGAGCGACATTGCCTCTTTTAGCAGGAACAACTTTAGACGAGCTTTGTGCCAACATTCCAACTTCAGGAGAGAACCTTTTCTTTGATGCCCCTGCATCAGCTTTGGTCGGGGCAGCTTCAACAGCAAGGATCTTCCCTTTTGAATTTCTTGCAAGAGTGTGAAAGAGTCACAACTTTTCCCAGAGACCAGACTATTTCTTTGACAGAGAGATGAAAGGCATGAAAGGTCCCACCCATGGATGGCAGAGTCGGCCGACTCCGCTCCGAGTCGGCCGACTCTGAGTCGGGTCGGCCCCTGGCGACCCGACTCTGGGGGGGAACACCGACCCACCCACGGGACAGTCGGGACTGGTTTACCAGGCCGACTCAGGCCGACTCCGCCCGACTCAGGCCGAGTCTGGCCCGACTCAGGGTCGGGATCGGCTGGGGCCGACCCAGCCACCCGACCCGACTCTGCCATCCTTGGTCCCACCAGGCGTGCCAGATTGTCGGACGCGGAAAAATTTACCCCTCTCTTTTCTTTCTTTTCTTTTCTTTCTTTTTGTTTTGCGGGCGCCCAGTCTATACAAACAGACATTTCGGGGTTCGCTTAATGCAGGTATTTTACATGCCCATTTACAGGACAATATTTATTCCTCGCATTATTTTACCAGGCGATTAGGGTTTCGTGTACTGGATCTTTCCCCACCGACCGAAGTTGGTGTTAATTTACATCGAGTTAAACTCGAACACCTTTGATTCTCTGTCAAAGAAAGCCCTTTTGTCTCTGTTTATTGTGACAATGACCTTAACGGTCGCCCTTTGTGGGTACACACTCTTGCAAAGAAAATTGAAAGCTTTAATATTTGTACACATGTAATTTAAATTAAATTGGTCTTTCAAGACCTTTACAAGAGGTCATGATTATATAATCGGGTCTTCGACACTTCATTTGATCATGATCCGATTCTTCTGAATTTGCTTTAGCCATGATTAGACCGTTGACTTGGATTTAATCACAATGAGACTGTTGGATCGCCAAGATGATCACTGCCAGTCCATTGTGTTTGTTTCATGGTCACTGTCACCATTTGATTGTGACGGGACCTTTGAGCGGTCTCGCTAGGTTTCTGCTAGCTTGTACCCTTTCTGGGTGCTTATGTTATTTTCGGTATCCCGAGGTCTTTTCAGTCATTCAATGACTTCTCGGGGTACACTTGTTATTTTTTGGCTCCCTGGGGCTTTAGGATCATTTCTTGACCTCCCAAGGACTTTTCAGCCATTTCTTGACCTTTGATTGGGATTTCTGTCATTTCTTGGGGATCTCACGGCCGGAGATGGCCGGCCATAAGCTGGGCTCAGGAGAGCGCACACCACTTCAAAGAAGTGATGTGGGTTCCGCTCCACCGAGCCGTGCAAACAGCCTGCGCCACATGGTTTCCTTCCTTTTAAAGGGACTTTTCTGTCACTTCTTGTTTTTAAGGAGTTTACTGCAGTTTTTGGCCTTGTAAGGATTTTTCCGCAGTTCTCCACCCTTTGAAGGATTTCGCTGCAACTCTCTGCCCTTTCTAGGATTTCTGCAACTTTTCCTTATCCGGGTATTTTTGCAAGCATCGGCCGTCATGATCAGAGAACTGAAAACTTGGCCAATGTTGTCTTTTGAAAAAGAAACTTGGAGGAGGCCTGGACAGTATTATATTCATAACTATCCGGGGGATCCTTGTCATTTACTGACATTTCCAGGTACTTCCTTCTGCTATTAGCTGACATCCTTGGGTTCTTTCCGTCATTCCTTGACTCTCCCGAATAGTTTTCGGTATTACCGTCATTAATTGATTTTTCCGGGTGTTTTTTCTGCCATTTCCTAGCTTTTCCGAGCAGCTTCTGCCATTTCTTGGCCTTTCTGAGCAGTCCCGGGTAATTCCACAATTTATTGGCTTCCCTCAGTGCTACTGCCATTTATGGGCGTTCCTGAGTGCTTCGGCCATTTGTTGACTTCCTCAAGTGTCTTCGCCATCGATTGGCATACTCGGACATTTCCGTCATTAACTGACTTTTCTGAGCACCTTTGGCAAGTGGGGTTAACCCAGGCCCGACCCAGAAGAGCGCACGCCGCTTCAGAGAAGTGACGTGGGTACCGCTCCACCGAGTCGTGCCAACAGCATTCCCGCCTTGAGCTCTGTCGCCTTTGGAGCTTGCTAGGGGCTTCGTGCCATCTTCTGGTCCGACCAAAGGCTTCCATGCAATTCTTGAACTCCGTGAGGTTTACATTTGGTTTTCTCCTAAACTGGAGTATTTCTGCCATTTTTCCAATGGCAGGGGGATTTCTTCAAGTTTCCCCACAATCGGGGTGTTTCTGCAGTTTCTGCACCTTTCAGGGATCTTTTGTAATTTTCGGACAGCAGAGAGACCTCCTTGCACTTTTGTACCCTTCGGGGACTTTTCTGCAATTTCCAACCAGTATTTTTGTAATTTTCTGCTCTTCGAGGGCTTTTATGTAATTTTCCACAAATTGGAGGCTTCTATGCAATTTTCCGGACAGCAGGACCATTTATGTCATTTTCCCCCTAACCGGGGTATTCCTACAATTTTCCCCATCCCAGAGGTATTTCTGCAATTCTTTGCTCTTTTCGGGACTTTTATGTGATTTCCCACAAGTCGGGGGCTTCTGTGCAATTTTCCGGACTGCAAGGATATTTCTGTGATTTTTGCACACTTCATGGGTTTCCGGAGGTGGGGTACCTCCGGTTGGATTTTTTGGACCGGAGATGGTTACCTCCGGTTGGATGTTTAGTGGACCGGAGGTGGGGTGCCTCCGGTTGGGTTTGGACCGGTGGGTGGGGGTACCTCCGGTTGGAAGTTTGGTGGATCGGAGGTGGGGTGCCTCCGGTTGGGTTTGGACCGGAGGCACCCCCTTGGAGATGGGCAAAAAGCCCCAAGGGTGGAGAGCTTCACAAGGGGGGCCAAGGCTTGGAGAGGCCAATGAGGGGGGGCTCCCACCCCCTTCCAAGAGAGGGGGAGAGGGTCCAAGACCCCCTTCTTGCTAACCCCCCCTCCTTTTATAGAAGAGAGGGGGGTGAAGAGGAGGGGGACCGGAGGTGGGGTACCTCCGGTTGGGGGTCCAACCGGAGGTACCCCACTCCTGTTTGGAAGGAGGGGGACGCAACCGGAGCGGGGGTGCCTCCGGTTGGGTGGGGGGGGGGATCGGAGGTTCCCCACCTCCGGTTTTGGGTGAGAGAGGGACCGGAGGGGGGGGGTACCTCCGGTTTGGGCTACCGGAGGTAGCCCACCTCCGGTTGGGTCTAACCGGAGGGTGGCATTTGAGCCTATTTTTTGGGGGGTTTTGGTATTTTTTGGTTTTTTGTGGGATTTTTGGGAATTTCGGGATTTCTGAGGATTTTTGAGGTTTTGGAGATTTCTGTGATTTTTTTGAGAGATTTTGGGAAGTTTTGGGGATTTTTAGATTTGGGTACTTTATGGGATTTTTGGGTTTTGTGGAGTTCTTTTGGGGATTTTGGGTATTTTCAGAAATGGGTATTTTCTGAAAATTTGGGGTTTGAGGAATTTTGGTATTTTGGAGTTATGGGATTTGGGAAATGGAGGTTTTGGGATTTTTTGGGGGGAATTTATGGGATTTTGGCTTTTTTATGGAGGTTTGGGTATTTGTGGGGTTTTTTGGGTTTGGGAAATGGGTGTTTTTTTGGGTTTGAGAATTTTTATGTGCCAACAATGGCCCACTGCAAAGCTGGGCCCACTGTGTGGGCAATCCAGTCTACCCGGCCCAATAATGTGCTATTGGGGAAGCAAGGCACGACAAGTTGCTCGGGGGTTTGGCAGTGGGGCTGTGATGCTGATGGGTGGAGGGCAAAGAGAGAGAGATGATGAGGTGGAAATAGGCAGGGGAGGGAGGAGGGGAAAGGGGTGGATACAGTGGCGATTGGGTGAGGAAGGGGGGCAGGCGTAGTGGCAAGGGGTCTTCCTGCAGTGCAGCTGCGCGATTGGGGTAGAGGGAGATGAGGCAGCGAGGTAGAAGGGGTATGCGGTGATCGACCTCCCTGTCATAGGGAGGCACAGGCGACTCACAAAGGAGGGTAGGGGGACCCCACTGCATAAGGCAGGGGCTCCAGAATTGTGTGACGTGCTGGAGAGGTGGAGGGGGCGTGAGCGGAGCAGTGCAGTGGAGCGGCGGCTTTCGCAGTGGTGTTGTGGGTGGCATTGAGGGAGAAGGGGTGCGACAGTGGGAAGAAGGGCCCGTGAGGAGGGAGATCGGTGGAGGCGGCAGCGATCGGATAGGACTTCGCACTCTTGGCCAGCCCCGATCGGGCTGGGGGCCTCCCACCCTCAGCCTGGTCGGGTAGGGTTCCCCATCACAGGGAACCTGAAGGAGGAAGCAGGAAGACGGGTCGTCCTCGCAGTGTTATTTTCTCCAACTTTTTTAATTCATTGTCTCCTTGCCTTTCAAACCCTAGCACACCCTTTTATAAAGGGGGTCCTAACTGCTTACAAAAAGAGCCCAACTTCTAAAGCCCATGCATACTAACTAAAGGCCCGAAAGAAAACATATAAGAAAGATAAAAAACTTTAAACGAACCTAACTACTGATGGGCCCAAATTAAACATTTTTACACGTCTGGCCCAAGAAGAAAACAATAAAAATCTAACAATGATGTGGGCCCAAGTACACAACAAACTCCCAATATGCTCCCGCATCAGAAGGTGAGGAGGGAAAGAAGATGAATCCCCACTGATAAATTTCACTGGGAAGGCTCAAAATAGGGTTGGTAAGATAGCTCTTTCACTGCCTCAGTCTCTCTCTATATAAAGAGGTTCTTTTCCTCCTCGCAAAAAACAACGATTAGAAGGAATCACCAAGCTAGGGTAAGGCTCTCCTATGCTGAACAAAAGGGGGAGAAGATGAAGAGAAGGGAGGATCAGGTCAGCACCAAGAAAAGGCAGAAAACAGCGAGAAAAGGCAAGCGTAGAAGCGATCAGCATAGGGAAAAGATCCCCAAAATGCTGTCCCTGTGCACTGAGGGCTGGGACTGCAAATTTGCAGTAAAACCCCTGCAAATTAATTGATTCATCAAGATTTTTTTATGTCGTGCAAATTTGCTCAAATTCTTGATGTAATACATCTGATTCTTTAAGTATATTAGGAAAGAATTTTTTTTTTCCTGAGAAATATGAGCCTATCAAAATCCTTATTCTTGGCAACGTTGCAATAATACCCCAGCCCCTTCAGGAATTGCAATAATACTTGAATAGATTCATGTTGAGCATATGATCACATGAACCATACCCCAAAATGAGAGTTTATGCAGCCTTATTTGGTTCATGAAATGTATCAAAAGAAGGGGAGAAAGGATGGATCTTGTTTTACAGTTAGGAACACATGATTACATCAATAACCCTATGTTCTGGGAAAATCAGTAATATGCTGAACTCCTTAGTAATGGCAACAACACTCAAATTTCTGGTCAATTATTTATCAGTCTATGATTGAGCATGAAATTACATGAATTAATCTCCAGAGAGGGTAGTTTATGTAGTTTAAAAATGTGACATAAACCCCTGATGTTTAGTATATGTGAACCTTTTTAAGTCCACACTGCATTTTACGTAAAGGAGCACATTATGTGCCATGTAATTGGAAAGATGACTAGCACATGCAATACTCATGTAGTTTTTTATACGTATATGAGATGTTCTTTGAGGAGACAAGCTGGCGATGTAGTGTGGAGAAGAACAATACTTCTCTCTACACCTCCCAAATCCAGCAAAATTGAAGAATGCATTTCTGACAACCTTTTCAAAATGGATGTTGGTGGTATTGTCAATGTCATCCATGACCTGGTTGATACATCCATCTGAAGGATCTTGCAATCGGTCATCTGGTTTTTATTGTGGAATTCTTTTCCTTTCTACTTTGAGTCCATGGGTAGTCTTGTTGCCAGCAAAGCTTTCTTTGAGCTAACACCTTTTATTCGATGCTGCACTTTGCGATGCATTTTCACACTTTTGGGGGAGGAATTTGTGTTAATCATGACTCTGAAAGCATGTGTATTCTGTCCTTCAAAGAAAGTTGTAATTGCAAGCATGTAAAACTGGTGACATATTTCTAACTACTTTCATGTTTATAATCTGCCGCTTGCCAATCTGCCAACAACATTGATGAACTTTGGAAAGCATGTTTTTCCTCCCTAATGTAATCTTTTTCTCCCCCCATATTCTCTTTGCTTTTAACTAAGACAAAACTGCAGTAGCTTTTAGTTCTTTGAGGAGACAAGCTGGCGATGTAGCGTGGAGAAGAACAACATACCTCTACACCTCCCAAATCCAGCAAAATTGAAGAATACATTTCTGACAACCTTTTCAAATTGGATGTCATTCGTCTTTGCCATTGTCATCCATGCCTGGTTGATACATTCATCTGAAGGATCTTGCCTCAGTCTTCTGGTTCTTGTGGTCTTTCACCAATGGTCTATGTAATCCTTTTCCTTCTACTTTAAATGTAGGGATAGTTACATTGTGAGGAAAGCTTTCTTTGAACTATCACCTTTTATCTGATGCTTTAGTTTGCAATGCATTTTCCCACTTATAGGGGAAGAATTTTGTATGAATATTTTTTTTTTCTCAAAAGAAAGTTGTAATTGCAAGCATGCAAACTTTCAGCTTTTGCATTAGGGCGATAATGGAGGACACAGGATGCCACTGGCAAGATCAAATTTCTAGATCTGAATATCTGTTTAGCAATGAGTTACAAGCATACTTTTTTTTACACATTTGTTACTCATTCCACCATCAGCAAGTTGCCTTATTTTCCATGATCTGTTGGTGAACTTTAACCTAAGTTGTCTTTGACCTGTCATTTGATAGGTATGTGGTAAAGACACTGGATAATGCAGAAAGTGTGAAATTGCAATATCGTTCCTTGGCAAAGGTGACAGATGATCCCTCAAATAAGACTAGCACTCCTAACTGGATTTGAGATGACTTTAAGAGAGTTCAACCATTTTTAAGAGGCCATTGCATGGTTTCCAACACACAATGTAAGCCCCTTCGCTTATATACTTGTTTTAACAATGTAGAAGTCTGTCACATGCCCCTGTGCTTGGTAACATTATGTAACTCTGGAGTCTCTCAATTGAGGTATTGGAAGTAACGCTCAAAGAATTCTCTCAGTTGGCTCAGTTTGTTTTCTTCAAATGAAATACGTGCAAGACACTTCCGGTTCTTTCTTTTCCTTTTTGGATTTGCAAGTTCTTCAGCCTTGATTTTACCTTTTTCTGATAGATAGTTTTACCATAAACAGGTACGATGGGATGTACCATGTATCTTCTCGCCCGTGACATCCTCTTCCCCGCAAGAGCAGTATACCGTGGCTGTGCAACGAAGTTGCCAGATGCTGTCCGGTGCTGGAAATAGTTGACACTCATGGATGGGAAGTGTCCGAGGTAGTGAGTACATGCTAGCGAACTTCAGAATGACTTTTTGAGATAGAGGTAGGTTATATCAGTCTTGTTTCAGCATCTCAGCAAAGTGTTCCTAGTTAGCATAGACGGTACATAAAATTTAATCAGACAGTCTACGGCTATTACATAAAATTTAATCAGACAGTCTACCGCTATTGTACCGTAGCTGATGGAGCTTCTGAAAGGTTGATAGTAAACATAGAGTTCTACGTGTCAGTTGTTTTGCATACTTTAGATGTCACTTGAGTAATTGTTTAGAAAGTTTTGAAATCATTGATGTATAGGGGCTAAGGATTTTATGAATATGAACTTCCATGAAACGAAAATCAGCTATGATCTACACTTGACCATGTTTGTTCAGCTGTTAACTTAGAAGCTGCTTTCTGTTTGTGTTATGCAAAGTCAAGTTCCTGAAGCCGATGCTAACCTACTTCCGAGAACTTAGTTTACAATTTAGAGGCATTCTGAGAGGTTCATATGGGAGATCATGATTTGGACCAGGGAATTGAGAAGTCAGTGCTAAATGGGATATTTCATAGTTTCAATTCCGTACGTTGAGGATGTGTATTTTGGAGCTAAGATTGCTTCCAATAGAAATCTTGTCAAATTCGCTTGAATGTAACAGTGTGCCGGTCTCTACACTGTGAAGGCGATTCGTCATTTTGTGGTACAAGACATTCTGATCCATGTCCGGACAAAATAGTTATGGGGAAGGATTCTTCGGCGGCTTTGGCTGTTTTTCGATGTTTCCATTGTTTCTATTAAAGACGTAAATGCGCTTTTGATTTCTGTGCGTACTTGGCCTTTGAACTCAAAACATACGTTATCTGCGATGCGGAGAGAGAGAGAGAGAGAGACGTTAAATTTACAAACTGAAGATGTCTTCCTTTGGATCTGCTTTTCTGTCAATTTACGTGCAAGTGTAATATTTTTCGCGGGAAATTATACTCGATTCCTTGCAGAGGTTGGGACTTGTGTGGTTATTTGATCCTGCACTTCAGTTCTTGCTGAAGTTATGAGGCGCATTTAGCACAGCCCGAAATATGTTACACGCACATACTTTTCTTGAAAAGCTGATCATTTTACCATCACCCGGCCTGTCAGAGACTCTCGGTACCCTCCCGGAGGCTTCATCCAGAAAGACGACTACCGGCGGAGGTCTGTGTACCGGCGGAGGACTTGCCGCTGCTGCTGTTTATCGAGAGCAGAAGATATTGTAATCACGAGAATTGATTTCTAAATAAAGATGATAAAAATAAAGAAGATGACTGTGATCGCCACCAAAGTAGTTGCAGAAGATGATATTTTGAAGAACAAATATTAATTACTTTGAAAATATGAAAAAGAGTGCAGAAGGAATCTGGTTAACGGAACGCGACAAGGAGACTGTCGCCTTCTTAAGAATGTGACTAGATGAGCGACGCCTTCTGCAACAGAAGAGGGAGACTGTAGATCTTGTTCTTCCTGCTCCCCATCCGGCTTGTGCTGTCTTCTTTAACCTATCAAAAACATCAAAAGAGAGGAAAATCTATTAGAAATTCGTTTTGTGGAGTATCAATCCCAAAATATATGAAGAACATAACAATATAGAGGGAACTCACGTGTGGGTGGTGTTTTAACGCCTCTAAGTGTTTAAAACAGGTGTGTGAGATGTGATCTAATGAAAAACTATGAAAAGGAAGAAATCTAAACGTGCATGTATGAAGAAAATTGAAAGAATAGGATGAAGAACATGGGAGAGAAAGGATAGAGGGGAAGAAAACGCCCTGGTGGGCATTTTCTGGTCGTCTGGAGGCTGAAGGATCTTTTGGAAGTTTGTAGCTCTCTAGGAAAGGAAGAAGCAGACGCCAAGAGTCCTCAAAACCGTGCTCTATAGACACTTTTATAGGCCATTATTCTTGATTCGGATGGGAAGAGAATAATGAGTTGGAATCCGAGTTTAGGTAATTGTGCTGATGCAAGGAGAGTTAGAACGTGGCAAGGAGGTTCTGATTAAGGTTTCCTCCAAGTTTGGCAAGATTTGAAGCCCTCTAGACCCATCAAAAGATAGATTATTCATGAATAGCAAGGGTCAGAGTGGGAATAGGAAAGCCACGTTGCATGTGCATGGGAAGGAAACCAAAATACGACGGTCTGTCTGTCGCCACCAAATCGTGACGCCTCGATACGCCACCTTCCTTAGAAGGAAGTCTTGAAGCATTTTTTGGCAAAATTTCAGGAAATTAAAAGGCCAAATAAGAACGCGATGTATCGGGCTACCGCCTTCTTGAAATGATCAATTATTTCTTAGTGGCAATCGATTGAGGACATGAACGTGACACCTTATGAATATGAACGCGACAAGGGCATTGTCGCCTTCATGATCTTTCAGCATATGACTCATTCAAAGTGTCCATTCTCCTTGCATGAGTATCGAATTGACACACGGTTTGCAACGTTGGGTTCCCAACTCAAAGACTACAAAATGATGATGACGACTGATTTATTTGACCAGGAAGAACCCACCAGAGTGATGAACTAGTAAGAATACAATGATCGGATAAAGCCAGCTTGACGATTATGAGCGAACGTGGGGTGTCAATGATGTGACAAGGAATTTGACTCAGCTTATAAGTCAGAAATGAGTGTCTACAGATTGCCCCTCCTTGATGCATACTTTGCAAGGGAGTGGAGAGATAGTGGAGCGAAGATGGCATGAAATGACGATATAGTGGGATGAAGTAGAATGAGATGAAAAGCGGGCATCAAGGTAAAGAGACATCCATTCTGAACGAATAAGCAGCATGAATTATCCGGAGGACTTTGAACATGGCTGGAACAGAGTGCACGAATGGTTCCAATCTGGGACGAATAAAGATTAAAAGAAAAGAAATGATCAACCTCTTGATGAAGAGGTACCCTGGCCATGTTAGGCTTGTAGGTTTCGTTCATTAGGGGAAATGTGTTGTCCCGGTGGGTCGATTCGACTCTTTTTCTTCTCCTTCTTCAGCTCTTTCCTAGCTCTCGCTGCTACTCTAAACTCAGTTGGTTAGCACCCATGATCAAAGTCTTGCCCATGCATGTAATTTGCGCCTTGAGAAAGTGGGGTTTAGAGGGAATCTTGATAGCCGCCCACAACTACCATAAAATCTCCTTTGATTGGCATAGCATAACCACATTGATAGAGCTATGGCATCCACAAACTCATACCTTCCTTTTTCCCAAATTTGAGGCTACCATCTTATTAGAGGAGGTTGAAGCTTTCATTGCCTTACCCAAGACTACACGGGGAGATGAGCACAAAACATGCTATATTGTTGAGCCCATTGATCCTAAACTAATCTTAGGTGGATTCATGATGGATCCCAAAGATGTCTATACCATGATTAGCCCACAACATATTCACCTAGTCCCCTTGTCTAAGTGGGTCATATCTCATTGCAAAAATAAGTGCGAGAATTACCAACATATAGCTAAGGCCATAGTCATTTGCTTGTGTGGTGTGGTTCTCTTCCCATCCGAAGATCACCTCTTAGACCATGCAAACTTGAGCGCCATTAGTGGGGTATGGCGTGAACTTTCTCTCTCTCATGCAATTCTAGCCTTCCTTTATGCGGGACTTACATCGGTGGCTTTGGGGGGCCTCCTCTTTGGTTCTATGATCCTATTGGAGTGCTGGTTGGGAGTGAGGATTAAGTTTAAACCTGTAGAAAATCCCACTACTGAAAGTCGATCTTTGGGTGCCACCCTTTGTGCTTCATTGGTGGAGCGGCCAAGTTCTCCGATCATGTTGTATGCAGGACGGCGGATAAGAAGACTCGGGGTGCATGGCGGCTATACCTCAACACGCTTCCGATAGAGCACTTCGCTATGGACATAGTGGCACTACGCGGAGTGGACATAAAGCTTCCCCTTGGACGTGGTTTGGACCTACAACTCGTGGGGAACATGGCATTGGTTCTCTACAATCCGCATAGGTGCTACCTTCAGGTTGGGAAGCCTCAGACGAAGCTACTTCAACGATTCACGGCTAATGAGCGGATCAA
Organism: Colocasia esculenta; assembly: GCA_014218235.1. Taxonomy (NCBI): domain Eukaryota; kingdom Viridiplantae; phylum Streptophyta; class Magnoliopsida; order Alismatales; family Araceae; genus Colocasia; species Colocasia esculenta. Next base: position 25,763,682 of record CM024757.1, on the reverse strand, counting down.
TGAGTAATGAGATGATTGACATAATGAATGAGGATGAGAGGAATCTTGAATAGGAACCATACTGGCAAATTGGATCGAGCAACTAGCTCAAAGAGAACTTTCAAATTCGGAGTGGAATGGAAATCCTTGTTTGGGAAATGAAGATTTACTTGGACATCATTGCAAAGTTGACTTTGACTAATTATGAAACGTGAAGCTCAAAGTCCTACATGATGCATGCTGGGCTAAAAGAAAAGAAATCATAAAATTATTATGTAAAGAAAAGGAGAAAATAACAAATACTCAAGGATAATATTGCTAGACCAAATGATCAAGGGTCAAGACACTTCGCATCCCCGGTGTGTGATAGAATCCATCGTTCCCGAGCCATACAATCTAACGGCCTATCCAATGATTAACAGTGTGCACCTAGATCATCCTCGTTTTTGTTAAAGGAGAACTCAGATCTCAGAACACACCGAGAACCATCCGGTCCTTGAGATGATATAATAGAGTAAATACCATATAGTAATGCCGAGAGTAAGGTTAGAAATACTTACCTGAACTTACATGACGAGCCATCTTTTGATTTTCTGATTTTTTTGAATTTTCTAATATTTCAAGATATAAAGGATAATAAAGAACAAGATACAGATCTCAATTGCACTAAAACAATTAAAGAATTTATCATAAGTGCAAGAAAACATCTTGAATTGACAAAAACAATCATGACAATGCAAAATATAGGCCAACAGATGTCATACAAAGAACGCGACAAGCCTTTTGAGCTTTCTAAACCTTCTCCCACCATGAATAGGAGTATTAGATGGCTATAAGTAGGGGTGTGGAGGCCAAATTCGGAGTTCAGAACTCCTCTTCTTCTCTTCAAGCTCTCAAACCTCTCATGGCCATGAAGGGAGCTCCAAGTGCTTCCATGGGTGGGGAGGCTTTCTATGACGGTCCCAAGCACGCCCGAACGTCCTTTGGCGAGCTCATGAGGCTGACGGAGGTTCCAAACCACTTGAGCGGCAATGCCAACGTGAGAGAGGTATGTAAAGTGGGTTTTCAATTTATGTGAATTTCAACTCCAAATTTCTATGTTAATGCAACTTTCTTCTTCTTCTCCTCTCTTTTTCTTTTTCTTCTCCTTCTTCAGCTCTTTCCTAGCTCTCGCTGCTGCTCTAAACTCAGTTGGTTAGCACCCATGATCAAAGTCTTGCCCATGCATGTAATTTGCGCCTTGAGAGAGTGGGGTTTAGAGGGAATCTTGATAGCCGCCCACAACTACCATAAAATCTCCTTTGATTGGCATAGCATAACCACATTGATAAAGCTATGGCATCCACAAACTCATACCTTCCTTTTTCCCAAATTTGAGGCTACCGTCTTATTAGAGGAGGTTGAAGCTTTCATAGCCTTACCCAAGACTACACGGGGAGATGAGCACAAAACATGCTATATTGTTGAGCCCATTGATCCTAAACTAATCTTAGGTGGATTCATGATGGATCCCAAAGATGTCTATACCATGATTAGCCCACAACATATTCACCTAGTCCCCTTGTCTAAGTGGGTCATATCTCATTGCAAAAATAAGTGCGAGAATTACCAACATATAGCTAAGGCCATAGCCATTTGCTTGTGTGGTGTGGTTCTCTTCCCATCCGGAGATCACCTCTTAGACCATGCAAACTTGAGCGCCATTAGTGGGGTATGGCGTGGACTTTCTCTCTCTCATGCAATTCTAGCCTTCCTTTATGCGGGACTTACATCGGTGGCTTTGGGGGGCCTCCTCTTTGGTTCTATGATCCTATTGGGTGCTGGTTGGGAGTGAGGATTAAGTTTAAACCTGTAGAAAATCCCACTACTGAAAGCCAGATCTTTGGGTGCCACCCTTTGTGCTTCATTGGTGGAGCGGCCAAGTTCTTCGATCATGTTGTATGCAGGACGGCAGATAAGAAGACTCGGAGTGCTTGGCGGCTATACCTCAACACACTTCCGATAGAGCACTTCGCCATGGACATAGCGGCACTACGCGGAGTGGACATAAAGCTTCCCCTTGGACGTGGTTTGGACCTACAACTCGTGGGGAACATGGCATTGGTTCTCTACAATCCGCATAGGTGCTACCTTCAGGTTGGGAAGCCTCAGACGAAGCTACTTCAGCCATCATATTTACCTCCTATGAAAGAGAGGCGCTTGGGAGATTCAGAGGATGAGCAGGCCATGCGTAGCACGCTAGTGATGTGGCGTGTGTGTGCCACTCACGCTCTACCACCCATAGTGCACGAGGAGCGCGAGATGTACCGGGCGTACCTCATAGAGTATTGAGAGATTCGGCCACGTGGTGACCGTGAGCTTGTGAGAGAAACTTGATTGTATTTTTGAGTATTTGATGTATTGGAAGCATGAGAGTGATGTACCAGATTGTTTATCACGATTTTCATCTTTTATATGATGTATTCTTTTGGAGATTAGCAATGAAAATATGAATTATGAAGATTCTGTACACAGACTGAGAAGGTGATGGGATGGCCGTCGCGACATGGAATGCGACATGTCAATGGTCGTGACTTGTGTTGAGAAGGCGATGGATAGCGTGTCGCGACCTAAAATGAATGCGACACTTAAGTTGTCGCAACCACAGACCCAAGGCCATTTGAATTTCGGCCCCATAGATGCTCCTCTTTTCCTCCTTTCCTCTTCCTTTCCTCCGGCGATCAACCTCCCCTTTCTCTTCCTCCTCCGGCGTGCTTCTGCCGGCTGCGACAACCTCGGCCCTTCCCTTCTTTCTCCTTCTTTCCTTCTCCCTCTCTTCCCTGTGCTTCTTCATTGTTCAATCGAGACCATGGAGGGTGGTGGAGGTAACGGAGGTGATGGCGGTGAGCGGCCGACGTGTTCCAAGCGTGCCATTAGCTGGCGGCGGATGACTGAGGGGCCCTCTATGGTGACAGGGACCGAGGCGCCGACCACCTCAATGGAGGTGGACCCCATAGAAGCACTGGGTGAGGAGGAGGCCGTTGGCCCCAAGATGGTAGGTGGCCAAACCTCCCTCATGTGTGTGATTGGTGGGAATGAAATGCAGACAGGGGTATTTAGTGTAAGGTCTCGGTCTTATTGGTTCCTTATTGGGCCTTGTAGAGGTTCGGGTTTGGTTGGCGGCAATGAATATTGTCGTTGACCTGGTGTTGACGGCCAGTGGCTAGCCGTTGACTTGGTGTTGGCGTCCATTGATGTGGACATTTGCTGTTGGTTCTGGGGTATTCCTACGAAGAACTTGACGAAAAGCGATCTAGACGTCGACTCAAAGGCGGTTCAAATAGGCGGCAAGAGATGTGGACGTCTATTTGCTGCACCTGTGGAAATAGGGCAGCCCGTGAGCAGCCACTTTCCTTCCTTCTCTCCTTCTCTTTCCCTCCACTTCTACCTTTGTCTGTTTCCACCACTCCGGCGGCTGACGGGAGCTCGTGGGAGGACCCTGGTACGTGTGGCGGTGTTAGATCGGGCGGGAAACATGGAGATTTGGCGTAATTCGCGCGGAGACTTTGGGGGGTTCCGGTGCGATTGATGGCTGACTGGTTATTTTTGGGGGATTTTGAGGTAGGGATTTAACCCCTTAAACCCTCCTTAGCAGGTTAGCATGCTTAAACTGTGTAGATTAGCATGATAATCGTGTTTTGGGTTGGGTTGCTTCTTGCCGAGATTTTGGGTGTTTTGGCCGATCCAAGGGTTGGATCGTGGTTTTCCGAAACCCTGGTAGTGACTGCAGGTGTGAGGAAGTGCTTTCCTCCATCGCTTTATATTTTTAAGGTGGATTTACCCTGTTGGACTGGCTTGGCGCCGTTCTGGGTCTTGAAGACTGAGGATATTAACATCCACATCGGTTGACGTTAAGATCTTCAGTATAGATACTAATGACAGGATCTCTAGCCGTTAACCAGGCATTAGAGGCGAGGTGTATGCTGTCTATATCTGGTCAACGACAAGATGGTGGTCGTTTATATCTTTATTGGCGGCAATCGATGTTGCCGTTTATCTCTGTGACCCAGCGGGCCTTCGGTCATGTGTTGTGTCTAGGGACGTTGACACGGATGTCCGTCTGTTGTACGGTGTTTTGGACGTTGAGAGTGCTATCGTTCGTACTCGCTTTGAGTTACCGTGCCACTATTTCTATTTCTGTTTGTTACCTGGACGTAGAGTGACGCTCTGTCTAGATGACCGACGTGTGGGGGGTACCCCGCCGGTGAGCCAGGACGTTGAGAGCGTCTCCGTTCTGTGCGTACTCCTTGTGGTGGTTTCGAGCCGGTCTCCGTGGAGCCCCTTCTCTACCGCTAGGTTTGGTGTAGGGAAAAATCGGTCGTGGACCAGACGTGAGGGAGAGCGTCTGTAGTGTGCACACGTTCTTAGGGTTGAGAGACTATGTGGTGATGGGATGTCGAGCCACAGACCCTAGCTGAGTCCTACTTACAGTGTATGAGTGTGTGTGTGTTACTGAGCCGTGAGGTTTACAGTTTTTACAGCGCACTCCTGTCGAGGAGATGCATGGTCGTCACTGGTTTCGGTTTGTGGTGCGACGTGTATTTGTTTTCTTTCTTTACTTTCCGCACTTTAGTACTGTTGCCAGTGGGGGTTGTGTTTGCCTACTGGGTCTCTTTTCTTGAGACTCACTCCCTTCCCTTTCAGGTGGGTCGTCGTCGACTCCCGTTCCAGGAGAGTCTAGCCACTCCGGTGCTGGTGCGCCCTAGCTACTGTGAGTAGTACTTTTTGTTGTACCTCATGTACTCTGTACTTAGTGTTGACTCTGAGTTGTACAAGTTGCATTACATATATAGTGGAATGTTAAAATTTACCATGGTGTGTATCTTCTTATATAGTCTCCTCGGACGTTCTCTTCTTACCCTTCCGAGCTTGTCTCGTGGGTTAGCGGGTCAGGATTCGGGTTACCGATCGATTATCGGTAATGCGGATTTTGGGTCGTTACAGTTGGTATCAGAGCCTGGTCTGATGAGACGTATAGGGAAATGCCCATCATGGTGACTCAGAGTACGAAGAGTACAGTAGCAGCTAACTAGCTTGGAGGTAGTTAGTGTATTAATGTGTGTGTGTTTGCTCTGTGTGTAGTTTGCCATGGCTCCTAGGCGACGTCTTAGTGAGAGGGTGGCTGAGCAGGTGACTCGTCAGGAGGGTGGAGACGCCCCGCCACCATAGAAGACGTAGCCTTTGCCACAAGACGCACATAGTGGCATTGTTCCGCCGCCACCACCTCCTCAGGCAGCGGAGGGGTTAGACTAGACCCGGTTTCTTGCTTGGATGACTCAGATTGTGGCTCAGCACTGTGACGCGCAGGCCCCCCAGGGAGGTTCTGGGAAGGTGCTGAGGGAGTTTCTATAGTTTCAGCCTCCCCAGTTTTTGGGCCAGCCTGATCCAGATACGGCACGTGCGTGGTTGGATGCAGTGGAGCGGACTTTCCGTTCCATGGAGTGTGTACCTGAGGAGAGAGTGTTGTTGGCTAGTTACCAGTTGCAGGCACAGGTGCTGGCTTGGTGGTCTTCGGAGTGGGAGATTACTTTTCAGTCTCGCCCACTCAGGCAGATTCCGTGGCAGGAATTTGTCGTTTCTTTTGAGAGGGCCTTCTGTCCCACTTACGTCTGGACGGAGAGGTTGTACCAGTTTTGGACTTACAGCAGAGGGACTCTACAGTGGTGCAGTACAGGGCCAGATTTTTGGAGCTAGGGCGTTACGCTCCATAGATTATGGCGGATGAGAGTTTGAGGACTCAGTAGTTTGTGAGGGGCCTGAGGCCAGAGCTCAGGCAGGCGCTGATAGTTGCGCGCGTCACTGACCTGGACGCGGCCTATCAGACAGCGGTAGTGCTGGAGGCTAACACTTTTCGGACCTGTGTCCAGAGCGCCGAGGTTCAGGCACAGATAGTTCTGACTCAGCCACGGCAGCAGCAGGGTAGTTCGCAGGCGACCCCGAGGACTACGACTTCCTACGCGTCCACTTCTGCTGGGACGACGGACGAAGTCAGGATCTCGGAGGAAGTTCCGGCGTGACAGGAGGCAGGCGGAGCAAAGGCAGCAGTCTGTTGGGAGTGTTCAACAGCCGACAGGGTAGCCTTCGCAGCAGGCCCAACGTTCTTTTGTTGGACAGTGTTACCAGTGTGACCAGTTGGGTCACATGGCGTGAGATTTCCCTTTATTACCTCGTGCACCGCAGCAACAGACCCAGTCACAACCCCGAGTGCAGCAACAGATTCCCATGCAGCAGCGTCAGCAGGCCGGAGGTTCTGGTGGGTCGAGGGCTAGAGGCCGTGTTACTCACCTGACCCGTGCGGACGCAGAGGCAGCTCAGCTAGTGGAAGGTACCGTTACAGTTTTGGTTTTAGCTAGAGTTCTGTTCGATTCCGGTATTGCTTGCTTCTGGTTGTTAGGGTTTCTAGTTTCTGCAATGTCTCTTGACAGTTCACTTTGGGAGTGGGGGACATTCCCGTAGTTTGTGAGTTTCCGGATGTTTTTCCGGAAGAGTTGCATGGTCTACCACCTGAGAGAGAGATTGAGTTTACTATTGAGTTGGTTCCTGGCACTGCACCATTTGCACAGGCACCGTACCGTATGGCACCAGCAGAGTTGAGGGAGCTGAAGAGGCAGCTTGAGGAGCTGTTGGAGAAGGGCTATATTCATCCTAGCTTTTCTCCTTCGGGATCACATGTTTTGTTTGTCCGGAAGAAGGATGGTAGCCTGAGGTTGTGTATTTATTACAGGAAGCTGAATCAAGTGACCATCAAGAATAGGTATCAGTTGCCTAGGATTGACGATCTCTTTGATCAGCTTTAGTCAGCTCGCGTCTTTTCGAAAATTGATCTGAGGTCAGACTACTATCAGTTGCAGATCAGAGACTCTGATGTTGAGAGGACTACTTTTCGGACCAGGTATGGTCATTTTGAGTTTTTGCTGATGCCGTTTGGGCTCACCAATGCTCCAGCGGCCTTCATGGATCTGATGCACCGGGTGTTCCATGAGTTCTTAGACCAGTTTGTCGTAGTGTTTGTTGACGACATTCTAGTGTACTCGGCTTTGGAGGAGGAGCACGCCGAGCACCTGAGGATCGTGTTACAGTCTCTACGAGAGCACCAGTTGTATGCCAAACTTAGTAAGTGTGAGTTTGGCTACGCAGGTCCACTTTTTGGGGCACGTGATCTCAAGTGAGGGAGTTTCTGTGGATCCAGCAAAGTCGAGGCAGTTTTGCAGTGGGAGAGCCACAGATCGGTGTCAGAGATTCGTAGTTTTCTGGGCTTGGCAGGTTACTACCACAGTTTTTTCGTTTTGTTTGGGATTTTCGCAGGTTGTTGCGCCCTTGACCGGTTGAGGAAAAAGGGGGTTTTGTTGTGGGTCGGAGCAGTGTGAGCGAGCTTCATAAGAGTTGAAGCGGCTGCTTAGTCGACGCCAGTTCCTTGTGTTGCTTTAGGTGAGGAGGGTTTTGAGGTTGCATAGACGCTTCGGGTGTGGTCTGGGTGCGGTCCTGATGCAGCTAAGGCCGGTGGTGGCTTATGGTCTAGCCAGCTTAGCCCCACGAGGAGAGAGGTACCCGACCACTAGAGCTTGCAGATGTAGTGTTTGCTTTGAGGATTTGGCGTCACTACCTGTACGGAGTGAGGTTTGTAGTCCGCACCGACCACCAGAGCTTGAGATATGTGTTTTCTCAGAGGGATCTGAATAGGAGGCAGCGTCGTTGGATGAAATATCTAAAGGACTATGATTTTAGCATTGAGTATCAGCCTGGAAAAGTGAATGTAGTCGCAGATACTTTGAGTAGGAAAGCACATATGAGTCATTTGATGCTGAGAGAATGGCAGTTGTGGCAGTCTGCGGTAGAGACATCCTTCAGAGTTTCGTCCAGACATCGGTTGTGTATGTTTGGCAGTTTGTTGGCGGCTCCCGCCGTTGTGAGGCAGGTTATTGAAGCTCAGCAGGCAGATCCCGAGTTGCACAGAGTGTTGCTTCTTTCAGAGATTGAGCTTCACGAGGACGGGACTGTTAGGTTCTGAGGCAGACTCTACGTTCCTGTTGAGGAGTCTGTCAGGAGAGAGCTGTGTTACAGGAGGCACATGGTTCCAGGTACCGATTCATCCAGGGTCGACCAAGATGTATCACAGTTGAGACGTCAGTTTTGGTGGCCGGGATGAAGAGAGACATAGCGGCTTTGTTGCTAGGTGTTTGGTCTGTCAGCAGCTGTGAAGGCCAAACATCAGCATCCAGGAGGACTTGTGTAGCGTTAGAGATTCGGTGTGGAAGTGGGACCATGTGACACGAAGACTTTGTGTGTGTGCCGAGGAAGGTTGGAGGTTTTGACAGCGTTGGGGGGTTTATTGTGGAAAGATTGACGAAGACTGCTAGATTTTGCCTACGTTGGACGAGGCCCTCAGTGCTGCCTGCAGGCAGGAGGAGAAATGGATAAATATCTGGAGGAAAAGAAGACTTCGCAGAAGAGGCGGCAACGACGTTCCAGCGGCAGGATAAGAAGAAAACGGTGTACCAGACACCGCAACGATCCTGACAGTCAGAACACTCTCAGGTACCTTCTGTACGTTCCCCTGGTGTGAAGAAGAAAGAGTGTCTCATTGCGGTAAGACACATGGTGGTTCCGAGTGTTGGTTGGTAGCGGGTAGATGCTTGAAGTGCGGAAGCAGCGACCACAAGATCAAAGATTCCCAAGACTTCAGCAGGGAGCTCAGCGTGGAGTGCCAGCCCCAGCAGTAGCAGCAGCCGCGCCAGCTACAGGAAGACCAGGAAGGCCTCGATCCCAACGAGAGTGTTTGCTTAGCTCGCGAGGACGCCGAGCAGGCGGAGCATGTCACGAAGGTACGGTTTGCTTTTAGGTGTGCACGCTCGGGTTTGTTTGATACGGGTGCTACTCACTCGTTCATTTTCGAGCGGTTCGCTAGGCAGTTAGCCTGAGTCAGGCGTAGAGTCTGAGGATTAGAGGTCCTTGTCGTGTGCACACCCTGCGGGTACGGTATCGACTAGGAAGTGATTCCGTCGTTACCTGTGTGCATTGAGGATAGAGTCCTAGATGGGTGTTTTCTTGCTAAAGATGAAGGACTATGATGCTATTCTTGGTCTGGATTGGCTAGAGGAGCACTATGCGTTAGTGGATTGTCGTCGGAAGAGGATCGTTTTCCGCATTCCTGGTGAGGACGAGTTTCTCTCATCCCTTGCAAGGAACTGGCTGGAAAGTTAGTCATCTCTGCCATGAAGGCGATGCGCATGGTAAACAAGGGTTGTGACACTTTCTTGCCAGCGTGGTGTTAGTGCCAGAGGCTGATGAGTCACTTACTCTTGCGGAGATTGAGGTAGTGCAAAATTTTCCAGATGTCTTTCTGATGATTTGTATGGATTGCCACCGGATAGAGAGATAGAGTTTAACATAGAGTTGCTTCCGGGCACCTCTCCTATCTCGAAGGCTCCATATCGGATGGCACCTGCGGAGTTAGCCGAGTTGAGGAGGCGTGCAAGAGTTGCTTGATAAGGGATTTATTCGCCCTAGTGTTTCCCCTTGGGGCGCACCTGTATTATTCGTCAAGAAGAAAGACGGGTCACTTAGGTTGTGTATTGACTATAGGAAGTTGAACCAAGTGACGTGAAAAACAGGTATCCCTTACCTGTATTGATGACTTGTTTGACCAGTTGCGAGGCATCAGTCTTTTCTAAGATTGACTTGCGATCTGGTTATCATCAGTTGAGGATTTGGAGTGAGGAGTGTCAAGACGGCATTTAGATCCCGTTATGGACATTATGAGTCTTGGTTCTTCCTTTCGGATTGACCAACACCCCTACAGCGTTCAGGATTCATGAACCGGGTGTGGGGCCGTATTAGATAGCTTTGTCGTAGTGTTTATTGACGATGTGTGGTCTACTCTCCGGATGAGCAACACACCGTCAGCATTGAGGTTAGTGTTAGAGGTTCTTCGTGAGCACAAGCTGTATGCAAAATTCAGCAACGTGTGATTTTGGTTGCGCGAGGTTCATTTCCTCGGGCATGTTATCTCGGCGCTGGTGTTGCAGTTGATCCAGCGAAGGTCCAGCAGTTATGGATGGGAGGTTCCAAGACCCCTTCGGAGATTCGTAGTTTATTTGGTTAGCTGGTTACTATCGGCGATTCATTGGGGTTTCTCCATCGCCGACCCCTTGACAAGCTAACCAGAAAGGGTGAGATGTCGTATGGTCTGAGGCATGTGAGCGTAGCTTCTAGCTATTGAAGGCTAAGCTTACTTCTGCTCCGGTATTGGTATTGCCTAGTGGTCTAGAGGGCTTTGCCATTTATACGGATGCGTCTCGGATCGGTTAGGCTGTGTGCTCATGCAGCAAGAAAGGGTAGTGGCTTATGCTTCTCGTCAGTTAAAGGACATGAGAGGAACTATCCGACTCATGATTGGAGAGCCGCAGCAGTGGTTCATGCACTAAAGATCTGGAGGCACTATCTTTATGGTGTCAGATTTGAGGTGTTACTGACCACAAGAGCTTAAAGTATCTTTTCTCCCAAAAGGAATTAAACCTGAGGCAGAGAAGATGGATTGAGTTCTTGAAGGACTATGATTCGACCTTCAGTATCACCCTGGAAAGGCGAATGTCGTAGCGGATGCTCTAGTAGAAAGAGGTCTTTGCTCCAGCAGGATTGGAAGATGTTGGAGGATGCGGCCTACTCTATGACCGAGTTAGAGCCATCGCTGTGTCAGGCTTTTGTAGCTCAGCTATCCCTTAGACCTCTGTTTTGGATGAGGTGATTGAGCAACAGGAAGCCGACCTAGATTGTTAGAATTAGTGGGGTAGGCGGGCATTGCTCGTGATGAGGACGGTCTTGTAATTAGATTTCAGCACCCTGTTTGTGTCCCTGATTTAGTAGATGTCCATGAGCATGTACTAGCAGAGGCTCATAGATCGCGATTCTCTATTCATCCGGGTAACACTAAGATGTATCAAGAATGAAGAAGAGATATTTGGTGGTCAGGCATGAAGAAAGATGTTGCGGATTATGTGTCTAGATGTCTAGTATGTCAGCAAGTGAAGGCGAGCGACAGCGACCATCGGCCTTATGCAGAGGATGGATATCCCGTATGGAAGTGGGAAGCTGTTCTTTATGGTTTATATCGACTTGACATTCATCTTATCTCTTAAAGTGTTGAATAGTCAAAGTATTCTCTTATCTGTCTGACTGCTGTGCATTTAATGAAGACAAAACGTATCTCTACATGCATGCAGATGATATCCTTTTTCTATTGTGCATATTCTGTCAACATCTTTTAGAACAAGCTATTTGTCATTGCTATTTTGGTGAATACTCACGTCAACGTTTACTGACAACAAGAGACAGCTTAGCTGTCTACTGTTCTAGCATTTAATGTGTGCAGTGTAGGCCCTCGAATTTCCGTCGCATTATTTGTTGTGTGTGTGTGTATATTGTGCTTGTGTATGTATATACATATTTACGTACGTATTAATTAGTACAAGTAGTGTGCATGTGTTTATACTAGATGTAAATAATGCATGTATGAATGGTGATAGTATGAATACACTACCATATACATATTGCATGTATATATGCATGGCATGCATAGTTTCTGCATGTTTTAGAGTTCTGGCAGAAGGCAGATTGGCGTCAATACCAGGACGTCGAGGAGGTGTCAGCATCCACCCATGGACGCCAACACTAATCTGGCATCTAACGATGTGGACACCGATTCTCTGACCTGCATGCGTTGCAGAGCCAGAAATTTCGGAACAAGAAGCTCACCCATTGGGGAGCTGTCCCCAACGGCTCTGAGAGCCATCTTCGATTCTCTGACCTGCATGTGTTGCAGAGCAGAAAGAAATTCGGAACAAGGAAGATCACCATTGGGGAGCTGTCCCCAATGGCTCTGAGAGCCATCTATCACCCTGTGAGTGGGAGAGAAGTCTCTCCCATATATCCAACCGAATCTGCTCCCAACCCCTCTCTTCACCTTTTGCAAGAGAGAAACAAGAGGAGGAAAAACCCTATTTCAGACTGGTGAGAAAAACCCCATAGTTGCAGCCCAAAAATCCGAACTTCCGAAGCTTGTCCGGCGTTCTACTGCAATGGAGGCTAGAGGGATCAGGAGGAAGGCCCTCCCCGACATTTCTTTGCTGTGGAGATCATCCAAGAGCCCGGAGGAAGGAGATCTTGGAGGACATTTCTGCACTTCTTGGGACTGCCCAAGGAGGGCTTCACCAGCACTTTTGATCCCTTAGGAGTGGTTCTAAAAGGCAAGTGACCCTACCATAAGGTTCCCGTATAAGTCTAGGATGGTTTTTCAATTTTTATGAATTTCCCCTGTGTCCTAGACCCTCAGATTCACCTATCTTGAGAGCTCGGGTCTGTGTTCTACACAGACTGCATTAACGGCAAGGTCCTTGGACGGTGAGATCATGATTGGCGTCCATCGACTATGCCGCTGACATTGAATTAGCGGCCAGAGACCGCCGCCAAATTCATCTGGACAGAACAGTAAACTGTTCTGCCCTCCTATACGATTATTTTCGAGGGTTTTCCGTGATGAGGATATATGGTAACCCTATACACTATGTATACTGGTAAATGTGGTGTGTGGATGAGTTAGGAGTGTGTGGTGAATGTTAGAGATTATTACCATGAAATCTCAAGCATGATTTGTGATGATTCTTGCCAATCCCTGTTTATGATTAGGACTAGTCTGAGTGCCCTAAGTTTTGTCAGATCCTGAAGTTAGGGATTAGTATATGTGTACTCAAATTTTGATAACTGTCCATGCTTGCATAAATTGCTATTAATTTCGGTTCGGTAAATAAAAAGGCATGCAAGAAAGAATTGTTGTGATCGATCTATGGTTGTATGATTTAGGGTAATTCTATATTTTCAGATCATGCATATAACAGTTAGTCTCTGTTCAGACAGTAAGTGGCAAAAATGTATGATGGTGTTAAACTCCATGTCAACTTAAATTATGAATGGCCTGCTAAATAGGTATTTGATTTCTGTAAATTCTATTTAGCTCAGAAAAATCTAAAAAATGAATGTATGATCTTGAACCTGAAAATAGCATTGGTTAAATTTCCAGGTCATTTGGACCAGTATATAAGGAGTTATGTACTTTTCCATGTGAAATGTAAAAATTTAGGCATGTCATCGTAAAGTGATTAGATATCGTAGTTAAAACCAACCTGATTGGTGAATTACTGTGTGTTAAACTCCTGAAACTGTAGTGTCATGTCAGGAAAACAGAGATATGCATGTGAGTGAGAAAGTGAATGGGATGACAAGTGATATGTGTAAAATATGTGTAAAATCGATAAAATGTGTAAATGTGTAACTGTGCCAATGTGACACTGCTTCCGTAGAGGGCAGTGGGACTGTATCAGGGAAAAAGTCCCCCCTGAGAAAGTTCAATGTGTAAGGACCCTAAGGGCATTAGAGGGAAATCGTTCTCCCGGTTTGGCAGTCCAAGAGTCGCCATGTAATGCCTAGATGGCGTCTATGTGTAAGGTGATGTGTATATGTCCTTCTTTGGTGGTTGGACTATGTGCAGAACCTAAATGTGAATGTGTAATGTGTAATGTGTATGTGTTCATGTGTTAATGTGTAAGTGAACAATGTGAAATGTGTATGTGCAAAGTGCAACCATGTGAATTGGAAACTTGAAATGTGTATGTGCAAAGTGCAAACCATGTGAATTGGAAACTTGTGTAAAGAAATATGAAACTAAAATGTGAGAATATGACATGAAATCCATGTGAGAACAAATCTGAACCATGTGAAATCAGTAATTCATGTTGTTATCATCATGTTTATATGTGCGAAAATGTCTAGAATCCATGTTAGGGATAATTGATGAGCACGTGTACAAAATAGCATGATTGGTTGTTCACATAGTATGTTTTAAACAATATTGTAGCTCATGTGTAGGTTTACAGCCATTAAACCATGTGAAACCAGCAACTTAAAGCATGTGAAAAATGTCTATGTATGTGCTTAAGAACATGTAAAGTCCATGCTAGTTGTGTCTCCCTTCATATATGCACAGTGTTCATGTTGGTAGCTCTCATGTCTTGGTTCTTTAAAGGCAAAATTTCACGAGTAATTGAATAGAGAGCATGTGATAGGTAAGTTTTATTCTTAGAAATCTGAAAGCATGATCCATGTATTAAATTGTAGAACTTTCATGATAGGTTGCAACTTTCAAATGACTAGCATGCCATATGTTGAAATTTGTGAATGTGCATGTAGAAACCGCTATGACTTATACGTGTATGTTATGAGTAGTGTTGCTTGCTGAGTCTTTAAGACTCACTCCTTGCTTCGGCGTACAGGTATAGACGGTGACGAGACTCTCGTGGAGGAGATGGTAGAGACGGACTTCGAGCGCGGAGTTTAGATTGTTGGAGCAGTGTACCCCTTTTGTGTTTTCATAGTATGTAAAAGTGACATTGTACTAGAAATCATGAGAAAATTGTATAAGTGTGGACATTGTGTACTTAATTTCAGCAATTTAATTATGTGAACTTTTAAGTTCTTTAATGTTATTGCAATTTCATGTATGTTAAATGTGGATGATGCATGAATGAAGACAATAGTTCTTTTACTTCCGCTACTCTGTTCGTATATTCGTGTGTATCTCAGCTGTTTGTATCGTTTGGGTAAATGTCCCACTGTGATGACGCTTGCTATACCGACGTGGGTTGGTATAACCGTACTGGTATAATGAGGGCCGTCACATGCAGGGTCTTAAAGACATTCTGTCATACAACGTTGGACCATATAGACGCCAGAAGACCCTATCTCTTTGCGTGCTCAAATGGATAAAAGATTGTTGAAGCTCCCAAATGTCAAGCAGTCTAACGTCTATCAATTTAAGAGACAACGGTTACTTCAACAGCCGTATTTCAAAAGGAGATATAAATACAAGACAGAAGTAAAGAATGATATGCAACTGAGTGGTGAACAAGCATCTCGCATACGAGCATTCAAATCCTTCTGCAAGAAGTCTAGAGCCAAGAATCTCATCTCTCATCATCTTTAGCTCTTTGCTCTCTGTGCTGCAATAGAATTTCTAAGAGAGCCCTTGTAGTTCTGAGAGTGTGCCTTATTTAGATCTTTTGCTCTCAGTGCTTGTTGCTTCAGATCTTGGCTTGTAAAAGCTTGATCTAGGGGCTTGAATTCATTCTATTCTCTTTGTGGTGTTTCCCTTCGTGTGTGAAGGAAGACCTGGTGGGATCCAGGGTGCTGTTCCCTTCGATTGTGAAGGAAGACCTGGTGAGGTATCCAGGGAGTGGTTATTCCCTTCTGGTGTGAAGGAAGACCAGCTGTGCTGGGTGTTGTAGTGTCCATAGGGGGACTGTACCATAGTTAGTGAAAAACCTGAGTTATTGCTCAGGGACTGGACGTAGGACTCCTAAGGAAAGGAGGTCCGAACCAGGATAATTCCTTGCGTTGTATGATTGATTCTTTGCGAGTTTGTTGTTCATACTAACCATTACTAACCAATATCAAAGATTGTTTTTGTGTATATTTTTACGTACAGGTGTCACCTAGATAAATTTTTAAAGACCCATTCACCCCCCCTCTCGGCTTGTCAACTGGGCAACAAGGGTGGGAAAGCAAAGGGTCATCGAAGTTTCATTTGAAAGGTGAAAGGGCGCCGGAGAGGGCCTCAGGCACAAAAGCTGCGTTTTAAATTTGACGTCAAAGGGCTGGCCGTTGAATTGTAGTTGACGTCAACCAAGCGGCCGTTCATTCTTGTTGACGGCACACATTTGGCCATTTATCTCTGGCCCCAAGGCGCCCTGTCAGACCCCGTACTCTAGTTGGCGACCAGGTTTTGGACGTTTCCTTTATTGTAGACGGCCCCCGATCTGGCCGTCTATCCTTTGTCTGGCGGTTAGCGGCCACAATGTGGCCGCCGACTTGTCCCCGACATCCATCGATGTGGACGCCAACCCTTCATCTTCAGAACACACAATTCAGCTCATTTGAAGGCAATTCAAGGCAATTTCACACCCCATTGAGTCCATTCCACACAATTCAAACTCTTCAAGCCATTGAACACAATCCTACTC
Source organism: Colocasia esculenta (assembly GCA_014218235.1). Lineage (NCBI taxonomy): Eukaryota > Viridiplantae > Streptophyta > Magnoliopsida > Alismatales > Araceae > Colocasia > Colocasia esculenta. The sequence goes on along the minus strand of CM024757.1, from coordinate 25,747,597 downwards.
ATTGTTTATTCATCAAACTTGTGTTACACTTATTGAAATTGGAAAAATACGTCACTTCGCTCTGTGAGCCATAAAGAAATCACAAGAAATTGGGTGAATGGTGTCAATGAATTCCTCATACTTCCAAATGTCCTCCCAATTCTCCTGCAATGCATGTCCCACTTTCCTGCTCACTGTGTACTTCTCACAAGTCTTCCTTGCTTTCTTCATCAACTTCTCGTTCCTCCCTGAGATGATCATGTTGGTGCAATGAGATGAAGCTGGAATTCAACGTGGTATTCCGAGCTGACACTGGCATCGGTGTGGCTGGTACACCACCATTTGATCAGCACTAACCAGCCACAAATCTCTGTCTTCCCTGGTGCACACTCTGAACTCAATGGTCCTCATGAATAGTGGCCTTACAATGAAATCCTCCACTGGGAAGTAGCCTAGGTAGTCTCGCCAGGCATCTCTGCTCTTCAAGTGTGCTATCACACACTTGATCTCATCCTCTGGCTCATACCATGCTTACTACTGCAGTGCACCAAACTCCGAAGGAAGATTCTGGAGGGGGAAGGTTGCTTCTCAGCAAAATCAAACTTCAAGTGAGCTTCCATCCATACTTGAAGCAGGAACAAACTCCCGCATGTGCGTCCGCCTAAGCTCATCGTGGTGAGGGAGCTGTAAAGGTGTGCCAGCACTGCAGGGGCTAGTGACTACCCGTGCCATAGTAGAGACAGGATCCCCACATGCTCGTATAGGAGGAAGTCGCCACTGGTGAGGAACAAGAACACACCCGCCAGGCAGAGTGTCAATCCACGGGTTGCCCTCTCTCCACCGATCTCCTTCGCATGTTGGATCAACCACTAGGCTAGACGGTCCAGGAAGATCCCGTGCTTGTTTGTCATCCTCAACACCTCCTTCTTGTCCCGCATGATGTCCACCAGGATCTCTTCCCATGGGAGAAGAGGAGTGGTCACATCGTATTCCAGGCATCGCCTCCACCCCAAGAACAACTCCACCTCTTTCAACAATACGCTCGCTTTAAATCCCTGGAACACAAACGTGTGCGTGTGTGGATGCCACCGCTCCACGAGCGCTCCCAGGGTATCAAAACCCCACCACATCTCCTTCATGTTCTTCGCCAGCACCACCATGAAGCTCAGGTTCCACGCTCCAATGAAGCTCCTCATGTCCAGGGTGATTGCGTTCACCAGGTTAACTAGCCAGGAGAACGCCCGTACTTGGCCTTGGCTCGGGAAAGCAGGAACCTCCTGCACATCCCGGGGAGAACCATGAGAGAAGGTTGAGGCGTTTTCAACATGAAGATAGCAGAATTGAATGATACTTACCTCCTCGTTGGCCAGTCGGGTGCTCAGATGCCCCGGAACCTCGCTTAAAATCCCCGAGTTCATGCTCGTGGACATTCCGATTGATGAGGAGGCCATGATTGCAGCTTTAGTTCGTCCCAAAGCCCTCTGGTTCGGAGTTGAGGAAGGAAGGATGGAGGAAGGAGATAGAAGAGTCCCTATGGCCTTCCAATAGTTATTTTTTCGGTCTAATCCGCTGGCATGTTAACGTCCACATCGTTTGACGTCTATTTACTATTGACGGCAGCATGTGTAGATGCCTACTCAGGTAGAAGGCGCACAAGGTGGACGTCAACTATATGTTGGCGGCAATCGATCTGGACGTTAACCTCCCAGAATTTTCAAAGCTTTATTGTTCATGTGGCCATTATCTCTCATCTTGTGCTTCAAGTTGTTTTGCAGATATTTAAGCACAAGCTGCGCTTCAAATTCGAAAACACTCATGTGACCTTGAGTGTTACACAGGTATGTCTAATATAGGATTAGTCACCAGAGGCGAATAACTTGGCGACCATGAACCCAGAGTTCCCCTTTACCAAAAACTATGACAGGTTTGCGATCTCTCAGTTATTCGTATGGCCTTAGAATTTTCCTCTGGTTCTAACTTGAATTTTAGATAGGGAACCCACACCAACATGCATTTGGGTCTTCACTACTAACATTCTCTTACTAGGTCAAAAAAAATGGAGATTTTCCTCAATTGCTGTGTGGTACTCCAAGCTCAAGTGCCCAATCGGGTCAGCACCACCTTCTCGAATATCCAAGCTGAACATTGGGTCTTTGTTGCCCCTTCTCCAATTGTCCCACCATGCAAATCACAAGTAATCATTCTAGTCTTGTTGAGTTCATGTGAACCTTTTGCCGGTCATAAGCTTAATTCTGGACTTCCGGCTTTCCAAACATTGATTCCAGTTAGAATCTTTTGATAATCCTTTAAGAGTACAATCAATCCCTTTGTCTCCACAACCCCCTGATCGGACAAACATCCTAATTAGGTTGGCGGGCCCAAACGGACTCCGGTTGTGAAATTTCCTTGATTCAACCGTCATATTACAACTCCTTTGACTCAGACAACACCAAAAACTAGCCAAAGTCCTACACGGCAATGCCAGGGACCCTATCGTTGGGTTGCAGTTGTAGTTACACGGGTAGATCACCCTTCCTCTTTTTCACATTTGTCTCTCAGATGATTCGTCACTTATTTATGGCCTAACTCATTCGTGTGGATTGCTAGATTTCCTATCCTCGGAGATGGCCCTCTATCAAATCTCCACGTCCTTTGTTTACCGAGACACCAACCTTTCAGTCCGCTCTGCTCCCTTGCAAGATCGGATGTCTCGGAGGAGCATTTATAGACGCGAGATTTGGCCCATCTCCGCATGGTTCATGGCCCAATAAGGCATGTTTGACCGCTTGTTGACTTGCCTCAGATCCCATGTAGATGTCCACATCGACTGCCACTGACTCCATGTTGACGGCAAGGTCCCTAGACGCCGACTACAGTTGACAGCCACATGTGTTGACGTCTGCATGTGGTTGACAACAGCATCGCTTGCCGTCAACCTGGGTTTACTTGGTCTGCGCAACTGCCCGAGATTCCAGCCCACTTGCGCCATTGTCTCCCCCATGCAACACATGGGGCCATTCCCAACGGGCAAATGGGCCACCTTGGCACCCCCCTTGACCCAGTAAAAGTCTTACATGGCCCCCTCTCATTGGTTCAAGCCTTAACACATGGATTGCCACATGTTTAAGTGTGTTTCTTCACACTTGAGCATCCTATGCTCCCTACCTCCGACCCCACTGCCTATATAGGGTAGTCCTTGGCCTTCTAAGTGAGGGGGGAGATGCTGGATGAGCTCATGCCTTGTTGCTTGGAGAGAAGAGAGAGAAAGTGCACCTAAGCTTCCACTCTTGTTCCCTCTCTTTCTCTTAACATCCAGAGCGTCTAGGAGGCTTCATCACGAGCTGGAGGAGCCCACAAAGGAGCCAGTCAAGCTGCTACACGAAGATCATCTTCCTCTCTTCTCCTTCTCCTTTTCTCTCTTAGTCTTGCATGTTACACACACATACACTCACTCTAGGCACGTAGTGCACCTTCCTACACACCTAAAAGGGGTTTTCCAAACCAAAAATGGAGGGAAGAAGGGTGGTCATAGCACTTGGCCACCCCTCTTCTCAAGCCCGCAACCGGTATGGGGCTCTCCTTTTAGGCTTGTTCTTCCCTTTTTGGACATTTACTATACTTCATCCAAGTCTAATAGAGCTTTCTCTTGTTGCAGGAACACTTCCAATGAGACCGTGGAGCTTCCTTTCTTTGGCCGGCCGAAGAGAGGAAAGTTGGAATCCCATCATCATCCGCTACGCGAGGCAGCGTCACCGGCGTGATCAAGGCACTTCCTTGGGCACAGGTAAGGCCCTGACGATCACCTCCCTTCTGTTACTTTGCTAGTTTCTTTGTCTTTCCCCTTGGTCAATCTAGTCAAACTGAAGTCAAAGAAGCAAGCAAGGTCAACCAGCACCTTTCCACGCCAACGAGGGAGCAAGACAACCTTTAGAGAACCTCCGGAGCAGCTGCTGCATAGCAGGGGTGCGGAACGAAGCATCCACACCCTTCTTTAGCTCGTACTTCTGAGCATGGTTTGCCGTTTATTTATGGAAGTTGAAACCTGTTATTGGCTTAATTTTATTTAAGCATTATGGTTATAATTCCAGGTTTAGGTTGTGTTGTGGTTATAAATAGCTGTGTTTTACTCATGCTGCTCTTGTGTTTTGTGGTTTGCGGCCTTTGAGGGAATTTCCCTACTGAGCCAATGACTCGTGAGGCTCACCCCTTATTACTTTCAGATGAGGGAGAGCAGGAGGTTTCACGCCTGTCTTCTAGTCCGAAGCTGCATCGTAGCGGTGTTGGGTTCACGCCTCCAGCAATGTAATTTTCTTTTGTTATGCCTTGGGGTATACCCCAGGCTTTTGTACTTGAGTTTGACTTTTGTTGAAATTTGGCTATGTAAATCCATTGTAAATATGTGTGGGATGTTGAATCTTATATATATCAGTGTGTTCCTTTATGTTTTCACGAACATGTGTGTGATATCCCTGGAGAGGCTTCGGCTTGTTCGCGGGAGGCGGAGTCAGATCAAGCTCGTTATTGGGTTAACGGGTTTGAACGACGTGGTCTGTCACAGTTGGTATCAGAGCAAGGTCCATGTAAATATGAAGGAATGATTACATAGTCTGATTTCTACATTAGTCCACTGCTGGTAGTTGACCCAAGTTTCGTATTGATTTGTTAGCATATATCTGGTTGGAATGTTGTTTGTGCAAGAATTTGAGATGGCTGACAGGAGAGAATAGGGAGGTGGGGGAGATGATCCGGAGGAAACCACACATCAATTGATTGAGTGGCTATGGGAGAGTATAACTCAGATAAGAACAAGGTTGGACCAGCAGGGTCCAGTACAGCCAGCAGTTGCAGGGCCTTCAGTTGTTGAGGAGGCAGGACCAGTACCCATTATACCACCCCCACCACCATCAGGAGTGGTGGTACCTCTTGCGACGACCCTCATTATACCGGTACGGTTATACCAACCCACATCGGTATAGCGAGCGTCATCACAGTGGGACATTTACCCAACAATGACATTCAGCTGAGATACACGTGAATATAAGAACAGAGTAGCGGAAGTAAAAGAACCACTGTCTTCATTCATTCATCATCCACATTTAACATACATGATTCGATAACATTTAGAGAACTAAAAATCCACATAATTTAAATTGCTGAAAATCAAATACATAGATGTCCATACTTATACATTCTTCCATGATAATGCTAGTACAATGTTCAATTTACATACTATGAAAATCACAAAATGTCACAAGTACTCCAACACTCTAATCTCCACGCTCGGAGTCGGTCTCCAACGTCTCCTCCACAAGTGTCTCGTCACCAACTACACCTGTACGCCGAAGCAAGTAGTGAGTCTAAAAGACTCCGCAAGTAATTCTACACATACCGTACATGCACATATCATAGTAGGTTCTACATACACATTCACAAGACACAACATGTAGCATGCTTGACATTTAATTTTACAACCTATCATGGTGAATCTACAATTTAAACACATGGACTATGCTTTCAGATTTCCAGAAATAGAATCACCTATCACATGCTTTCTATTCATTTCTCACATAAAAATCTACCTTCAACCACTAAGACATGAAAGCCATTAACATGAATTCCGAGCATGCATGAAAGGAAACATACCTAACATGGAATCTACACATTCCTACGCATATACGTAACCATTTTACATGCTTTAAGCTTGCTGGTTTTACATGCTTTAGCAACCATAATCTAACACATGAGAGCTACAACAACGATTAAATCACAACATGTGAACAACCAAGTATGGAAGTTGTTTATATATGCTTAACAATTATCCCTAGCATGGATTCTAGGCATTTTGCATACATAAACATGATCATAACATAGTAAAGCTACTGTTTAAGCATGATTTCAGATTGTCATAACATGGATTACAAACTCACATCCTCACATTTTGGTTTCACATTTTTACACAATTTCAAATTCGCATATTTCACACTTTACACATGCACTTTTACACATTGTTCACATTCACATTTTTCACATGAACACATACACATTTACACATTCACATTTAGTGCCGTGACACATAGTCCAAACCACCAAAGAAGGACACAACACATCACATCACATAGACGCCATCTAGGCAATACAATGGCGACTCTTGGACTGCGCAGACCGGGAGAACAAGTCTCCACCCTAACCAGTGGTACTTGTCCACCTCCAGGATTTCCCCCTAATGCCCTTAGGGTCACAACACATTGAACCTTCTCAGGGGGACTTTTCCCTGATACGGTTCCACTGCCCTCTGTGGAAGCAATGTCACACTTGGCACAATTTACACATTACACGTTTTCCGATTTAAGCACTTAGTTTAGCGCATGACACTCACATCTCACTCATTCACTCATTCACACACATGGTACTATGTTTTTCCTGACATGACACTACAATTATAGAAATTTAGTGCTCAGGAAATTTCACTAATCAGGTTGCTATATACAAAATCAAATCATTTTTACAACGGCATGCATTAGTTTCACATTTTTACATGGAAAATTCATATTGCATCATATACTGATCCAAATGACCTGAAATTTTAACCACAGGCTAATTTCGGTTTTAGGGTTCTTCATGCAAAATTTCAGATTTTTCTAAGCTAAAAAAAATTTACAGAAAATCTAACATTAATTCCACATGCTATCCACAATTCAAGTTAGCATGGAGTTGAACACCAATCACAAATTTAACAACTCACTGTCTGAACCCTAGCATGCATAGAGCCACATGATTTGTTTCAGAATTTATTGGGCAATACACAATTTACGGAAGATTTATCGTGACCTACGCATGATTTCTATTTCCCAAAACAGAAAATTCAATAAATCATACAAGCATGGAAAATTCCAGAAATTCAGAGCACAGACAGGGTTGTACATACATGGTCTAACAAAATTAGAGCAACATGATTTTACCACGGATTATCAGATAATGGTGAGAACATACACATGAACATTCTTCCACATGCTTTCAAATATGTAAATAAGCTCTACCATCCACCAAATAAGTGTACATTCACATTCCCATCCATCACATTAGCTAGTATACATAGCATATAAGAGATTACATTATATCCTCCTCGTGAAACATATCGAAATTAATCATATAGAAGGGCAGAACAGCTTGCTGTTCTGCTCAGATGAACTTAGCGGCAAGCTATGGCCGCTAATTAATGTTAACAGCATAATCACTGGACGCTAAGCATGATCTTAGTGGCAAGGGTATTGCCATTAAGGTCAGGTCTGTGCAAAACACAGACCCGAGCTCCAAAGATGGGGTGAATTTGGGGGTCTAGGACACGAGGGAAAATACATAAAAAAAAAACCATCCTAGACACATACATGAACACTATGGGTAGGGTACTTGCCTTTTAGGTACACTCCAAAGGGATCAAAAGGCTTGGTGAAGCTCTCCTTGGGATGTCCCAAGAAGTTCCCAACCAGCCTCCAAGATGGCCTTCCTCCGGGTTCTTGAGCAAGCTCCAGTGCAATCCGAGGTCGGGGATGCCTTCATTGATGCTCCTTGATGCAGCAGGTGGCCGGATCAAGCTTCAGAACTTCAGATTTCGGGTTGCAAAGGTGAGGGTTTCTCACAGTCCGAAAATAGGGTTTCACTCCTTTCTCTTCTTCCTCTCTTGCAAAGGGGCAAAGAGAAGGCTTAGGGTTGTAAAAATGGCTTTGTATATAGCCAAAGACCTCTCACCTACGCAGGAGGTGATGTGATACCCCTTTCAGACCGTTGGGGACAGCTCCCCAATGGTTGGGGTGGCTTGCTTCCGGAATTTCGGGTCTGCAACGCATGCAGGTCAGAGAAATTGGCGTCCACATCGCTGGACGCTGGACTTAGTGTTGGCGTCCAAGGGTTGACGCCGACACAACATCGACGTCTACTGATATTGACGCCAATCTGGCCTTCGGCCAGAACTCTAAAACATGCAGAAACCATGCACATCATACACCTATATACATGCCATATGTATGTATTAACATGTACACACTACCATCATACAATACATACATTATTTATACCTAAATTATACACATACACACATAAGTATACTAATTAATACATACGTAGATACATACATACGTACATACACAACATGAATTATTACATGCAATACAATAATGCAACAAAATTCGAGGGCCTTACACCCTCTCCCCCTTAAAAGAAACTCGTCCTCGAAGTTAGAACGACGCTACTCAAACAAAAGGGGATACTTCTTCTTCATCGCATCCTCAAGCTCCCAAGTAGCCTCCTCTCGTGAGAAGTTCCGCCAGAGAACTTTCACCGACGCAATACTCTTGTTCCGGAGATGCTGAACCTTCCGGTCAAGAATAGCTACTGGTTGCTCGACATACGACAGATCTGGCTGAATCTCCACTGGCTCATGACTAATCACATGAGACGGATCTCGGACATACTTCCTGAGCATCGAAACGTGGAACACAGGATGAACACTAGCCAAAGCTGGGGGTAAGGCTAGCTCATATGCCACGCTGCCCAAACGTCTGAGAATCTCATATGGGCCAATGAACCTAGGGCTCAACTTACTATGCCTGCCAAATCTGACAACACCTCGAGTAGGCGATATCTTCAAGAAGACATGATCGCCAACCTCGAACTCAAGATCCTTCCTCCTGTTGTCGGCATAACTCTTCTGCCTATCCTGTGCCGCAACAAGCCTCTTTCTGATAAGCTGGACCTTATCCGAAGTCTCCTGAACTAACTCCGGACCGATCAACTGCCTATCACCAATCTCCTCCCAACATAACGGAGATCTGCAGGGCCTACCATACAACGCCTCGAATGGAGCCATACCAATACTTGCATGAAAGCTGTTGTTGTATGCGAACTCCACTAGAGGTAGATGACGCTCCCAATCATCCTTCCAATCCAGCACACATGCTCTCAACATATCCTCGAGCGTCTGGATAGTCCTCTCGGACTGTCCATCAGTCTGGGGATGAAACGCCGAACTGAGCTTCAGCTCCGAACCTAAAGCATCCTGAAGACCCTTCCACAACCTCGAAGTAAATCTCGGATCTCGATCCGAAATGATCGACTTCGGCACACCATGCAATCTAATGATACTACTAACATACAATCTAGCTAAACTCTCTACTGACTGCTTCTTCTTCATAGGCAAGAAATGAGCAGTCTTCGAGAATCTATCTACAACTACCCAAATCGAGTCATTGCCCCTTCTAGATCGAGGCAAACCCGAAACAAAGTCCATAGTGACAGCTCCCACTTCCATACTGGGATATCCATCCTCTGCATAAGGCCAGATGGTCGCTGCCGCTCGGCTTTCACTTGCTGGCATACTAAACACCGGGATACATAATCCGCTACATCCCTCTTCATGCCAGACCACCAAAAGGATCTCTTCAAATCCTGGTACATCTTTGTGTTACCCGGATGAATGGAGAATCGCGATCTATGAGCCTCCGCTAACACATGCTCACGGACATCTACTAAATCGGGGACACAAACACGGTGCTGAAATCTAATCACACCGTCCTCATCACGAGCAATGCCTGCCTTGCCCACTAACTCTAAGAGTCTAGGGTCGTTTCCCTGTTGCTCGATCACTTCATCCAAAACCGAGGACCTAAGAGATAACTGAGCTACAAAATCCTGGCAGAGTGATGGCTATAACTCAGTCAACGCGCAAGCCGCATCCTCCAACATCTTCCAGTCCTGCTGGAGAGATGGCCTCTTTCTACTCAGAGCATCCGCTACAACATTCGCCTTTCCAGGGTGATACTGAAGGTCGAAGTCATAGTCCTTCAAGGACTCAATCCATCTCCTCTGCCTCAGGTTTAATTCCTTTTGGGAGAAAAGATACTTTAAGCTATTGTGGTCGGTAAACACCTCAAATCTGACACCATAAAGATAGTGCCTCCAGATCTTTAGTGCATGAACCACTGCTGCGAGCTCCAAGTCATGAGTCGGATAGTTCTTCTCATGCTCCTTCAACTGACGAGAAGCATAAGCCACTACCCTTTCCTGCTGCATGAGCACACAGCCTAAACCAATCCGAGACGCATCCGTGTAGATAGCAAAACCCTCTACACCGCTCGGTAAGACTAACACCGGGGCTGTCGTGAGCTTAGTCTTCAATAATTGAAAACTACTCTCACACTTCTCGGACCAAACAAACTTCACTCCCTTTCTGGTAAGCTGAGTCAAAGGGGCGGCGATGGATGAAAATCCCTCAATAAATCGCCGATAGTAACCAGCTAAACCAATAAAACTACGAATCTCCGAAGGGGTCTTGGGAATCTCCCAATCCATAACTGCCTGGACCTTTGCTGGATCCACTGCAACACCAGCACTGGAGATAACATGCCCGAGGAAATGAACCTCGCGCAACCAAAAATCGCACTTGCTGAACTTAGCATACAGCTTGTGCTCACAAGAACCTCTAACACTAACCTCAGATGCTGACGGTGTGTGGCCTCATCCGGAGAGTAAACCAACACATCATCAATAAACACCACGACAAAGCTATCTAAATAAGGCCTAAACACCCTGTTCATGAGATCCATGAACGCTGCAGGGGCATTGGTCAATCCGAAAGGAAGGACCAAAAACTCATAATGTCCATAACGGGTTCTAAACGCCGTCTTGGACACATCCTCACTCCGAATCCTCAACTGATGATAACCAGATCGCAAATCAATCTTAGAAAAGACTGATGCATCTCGCAACTGGTCAAACAAATCATCAATACGAGGTAAGGGATACCTGTTCTTCACAGTCACTTGGTTCAGCTTTCTGTAGTCAATGCATAACCTAAGTGACCCGTCTTTCTTCTTGACGAACAATACAGGTGCGCCCCAAGGGGAAACACTAGGGCGAATAAATCCCTTATCTAGCAACTCTTGCAACTGCCTCCTCAACTCGGCTAACTCCGCAGGTGCCATCCGATATGGAGCCTTCGAGATAGGAGAGGTGCCCGAAAGCAACTCTATGGTAAACTCTATCTCTCTATCCGGTGGCAAACCAGACAAATCATCAGGAAAGACGTCTGGAAAATCCTGCACTACCTCAATCTCTGCAAGAGTAGGTGACTCATCAGCCTCTGGTACTAATACCACGCTGGCAAGAAAAGCGTCACAACCCTTGTTCACCATGCGCATCGCCTTCATGGCAGAGATGACTAACTTTCCCGCCAAGTTCCTTGGCAAGGGATGAGAGAACTCGTCCTCACCAGGAATGCGGAAAACAATCCTCTTCCAGCGACAATCCACTAACGCATAGTGCTCCTCTAGCCAATCCAGACCAAGAATAGCATCATAGTCCTTCATCTTTAGCAAGAAGAAACACCCATCTAGGATTCTATCCTCAATGCACACAGGTAACGACGGAATGCACTTCCTAGTCGATACCGTACCCGCAGGGGTGTGCACAGACAAAGGGACCTCTAAATCCTCAGACTCTATACCTGACTCTAGGGCTAACTGCCTAGCGAACCGCTCGGAAATGAACGAGTGAGTAGCACCCGTATCAAACAAAACCCGAGCGTGCACACCTAAAAGCAAAACCGTACCTTCGGTGACATGCTCCGCCTGCTCGGCGTCCTCGCGAGCTAAAGCAAACACTCGAGCTGGGGCTCGAGGCCTTCTGGTCTTCCTGTAGCTGGCGCCGCTGCCGCTACTGCTGGGGCTGGCGCTCCGCGCTGGACTCCCTGCTGAAGTCTTGGGCAATCCTTGATCTTGTGGTCGCTGCTTGCACTTCAAGCACTTGCCCGTAATCATCCAACATTCGGTACCACCATGTGTCTTCCCACAGTGGGGACACTCTTTCTTCACACCAGGGGAACGTACAGAGGGTACCTGAGAACTGCCGACTGCCACGGATCGCTGCGGTGTCTGGTACACCGCTTTCTTCTTGTCTTGCCGTTGGAATGTCGTGCTGGCCTCTTCTGCGAAGCTTTCTTTTCTTCCAGGTATTGCTCCATCTCTCCCTCCTGCCTACAAGCAGCACTGAGGGCCTCGTCCAACGTGCGGTGGTCAAATGCCACGAGTCTCGTCCGCAGTGATGGCTTGAGTCCCATCACGAACTTCTTTGTCTTCCTGCGCTCGTCTGCCACGATGTGAGGTGCATATTTAGAGAGTTCAGAAAATCTTGCCTCATATTCCAGCACAGTCATGGAGCCTTGAGCCAAAGATAGGAATTCCTGCTCCATCCGATCTTGCACATGCTCGGGGACGAACTTGGCCCGAAAGAGCCTCACGAACTCGTCCCAAGCAACATCATAGCTCCGTCCTCAAACCGGGTACGCAGCAATGAAGCCCACCATACATCAGCTCTTTCCTGCAGTACACCGCTCATAAGCACCATCTAAACAAATCTAGCTTAACCAACATACAAGCATATAAACTAAAGCATACCTGTAGCATGTAGGTGGCCAATGTAACCTTATCCTCATCTGCACACCTGATGGCTCGGAAGATCTTTTCTATCTCCCTCATCCAGCTTTCAGCCAACAACGGATCGCTCTCCCCCTTAAAAGAGGGTGGCAGCATCCTCTTGAATCTTCCATGGTAGAAGGTCCACCATGGTCCTGAGCTGGTACTTGAGCCTGCTACATCACAGCAAACAATACACAATCAACACAATATCACATAATTAAATAAAACAGACTATTAATCATTTTATTAGTCTAACCTGAGCCTCCAACTGAGCCTGGAGTGCTGCCTGGGTATGAGCCTGCGTCTGCATGGCTTGCACCAGACCTTGCATGAATACTCCATAATCCACAGGTGGCGGTGGGGGAAGTACAGGACCTTGCGGTGCCGGGGCCTGCTGCTCCGCCCGCTCGTCACGTCTCGGCTCGTCCTCACGGGCCGGCGCTCCGCCACGCCTACCTCTCGAAGCCATGGCTGTAATAAATTTCAGCCACCATTAGAGCTAGGTTACTAAGTTTTCTAACCATTTTCTTATCTATTTTTCATTCATTATTAATCAATTCTACACATGTGGACATTCCTATGTAGACTTAGCATGTAATGGGGATGATGACTTAGGTATATTCATGTGCAATCTCAACCGGTTGCTCTGATACCAATCTCTGCGACGACCCTCATTATACCGGTACGGTTATACCAACCCACGTCGGTATAGCGAGCGTCATCACAGTGGGACATTTACCCAACAATGACATTCAGCTGAGATACACGTGAATATAAGAACAGAGTAGCGGAAGTAAAAGAACCACTGTCTTCATTCATTCATCATCCACATTTAACATACATGATTCGATAACATTTAGAGAACTAAAAGTCCACATAATTTAAATTGCTGAAAATCAAATACATAGATGTCCATACTTATACATTCTTCCATGATAATGCTAGTACAATGTTCAATTTACATACTATGAAAATCACAAAATGTCACAAGTACTCCAACACTCTAATCTCCACGCTCGGAGTCGGTCTCCAACGTCTCCTCCACAAGTGTCTCGTCACCAACTACACCTGTACGCCGAAGCAAGTAGTGAGTCTAAAAGACTCCGCAAGTAATTCTACACATACCGTACATGCACATATCATAGTAGGTTCCACATACACATTCATAAGACACAACATGTAGCATGCTTGACATTTAATTTTATTCAACCTATCATGGTGAATCTACAATTTAAACACATGGACTATGCTTTCAGATTTGCAGAAATAGAATCACCTATTACATGCTTTCTATTCATTTCTCACATAAAAATCTACCTCCAACCAACTAAGACATGAAAGCCATTAACATGAATTTCTTAGCATGCATGAAAGGAAACATACCTAACATGGAATCTACACATTCCTACACATATACGCAACCATTTTACATGCTTTAAGCTTGCTGGTTTTACATGCTTTAGCAACCATAATCTAACACATGAGAGCTACAACAACGATTAAATCACAACATGTGAACAACCAAGTATGGAAGTTGTTTATATATGCTTAACAATTATCCCTAGCATGGATTCTAGGCATTTTGCATACATAAACATGATCATAACATAGTAAAGCTACTGTTTAAGCATGATTTCAGATTGTCATAACATGGATTACAAACTCACATCCTCACATTTTGGTTTCACATTTTACACAATTTCAAATTCGCATATTTCACACTTTACACATGCACTTTTACACATTGTTCACATTCACATTTTTCACATGAACACATACACATTTACACATTCACATTTAGTGCCGTGACACATAGTCCAAACCACCAAAGAAGGACACAACACATCACATCACATAGACGCCATCTAGGCAATACAATGGCGACTCTTGGACTGCGCAGACCGGGAGAACAAGTCTCCACCCTAACCAGTGGTACTTGTCCACCTCCAGGATTTCCCCCTAATGCCCTTAGGGTCACAACACATTGAACCTTCTCAGGGGGACTTTTCCCTGATATGGTTCCACTGCCCTCTGTGGAAGCAATGTCACACTTGGCACAATTTACACATTACACGTTTTCCGATTTAAGCACTTAGTTTAGCACATGACACTCACATCTCACTCATTCACTCATTCACACACATGGTGCTCTGTTTTTCCTGACATGACACTACAATTACAGAAATTTAGTGCTCAGGAAATTTCACTAATCAGGTTGCTATATACAAAATCAAATCATTTTTACAACGGCATGCATTAGTTTCACATTTTTACATGGAAAATTCATATTGCATCATATACTGGTCCAAATGACCTGAAATTTTAACCACAAGCTAATTTCGGTTTAGGGTTCTTCATGCAAAATTTCAGATTTTTCTAAGCTAAAAAAATTACAGAAAATCTAACATTAATTCCACATGCTATCCACAATTCAAGTTAGCATGGAGTTGAACACCAATCACAAATTTAACAACTCACTGTCTGAACCCTAGCATGCATAGAGCCACATGATTTATTCCCGAATTTATTGGGCAATACACAATTACGGAAGATTTATCGTGACCTACGCATGATTTCTATTTCCCAAAACAGAAAATTCAATAAATCATACAAGCATGGAAAATTCCAGAAATTCAGAGCACAGACAGGGTTGTACATACATGGTCTAACAAAATTAGGGCAACATGATTTTACCATGGATTATCAGGATAATGGTGAGAACATACACATGAACATTCTTCCACATGCTTTCAAATATGTAATAACATTAACATTCTTCCACATGCTTTCAAATATGTAAATAAGCTCTACCATCCACCAAATAAGTGTACATTCACATTCCCATCTACATTATATCCTCATCGTGAAACATATCGAAATTAATCATATAGAAGGGCAGAACAGCTTCCTGTTCTGCTCAGATGAACTTAGCGGCAAGTTGTGGCCGCTAATTAATGTTAACGGCATAATCGCTGGACGCTAAGCATGATCTTAGCGGCAAGGGATATTGCCGTTAAGGTCAGGTCTGTGCAAAACACAGACCCGAGCTCCAAAGATGGGGTGAATTTGGGGGTCTAGGACACGAGGGAAAATACATAAAAATGGTAAAACCATCCTAGACACATACATGAACACTATGGGTAGGGTACTTGCCTTTTAGGTACACTCCAAAGGGATCAAAAGGCTTGGTGAAGCTCTCCTTGGGCTGTCCCAAGAAGTTCCAACCAGCCTCCAAGATGGCCTTCCTCCGGGTTCTTGAGCAAGCTCCAGTGCAATCGAGGTCGGGGATGCCTTCCTTGATGATCCAGCAAGCTCCTTGATGCAGCAGGTGGCCGGATCAAGCTTCAGAACTTCAGATTTTGGGTTGCAAAGGTGAGGGTTTCTCACAGTCCGAAAATAGGGTTTCACTCCTTTCTCTTCTTCCTCTCTTGCAAAGGGGCAAAGAGAAGGCTTAGGGTTGTAAAAATGGCTTTGTATATAGCCAAAGACCTCTCACCTACGCAGGAGGTGATGTGATACCCCTTTCAGACCGTTGGGGACAGCTCCCCAATGGTTGGGGTGGCTTGCTTCCGGAATTTCGGGTCTGCAATGCATGCAGGTCAGAGAAATTGGCGTCCACATCACTGGACGCTGGACTTAGTGTTGGCGTCCATGGGGTTGACGCCGACACAACATAGACGTCTACTGATATTGACGCCAATCTGGCCTTCGGCCAGAACTCTAAAACATGCAGAAACCATGCACATCTTACACCTATATACATGCCATATGTATGTATTAACATGTACACACTACCATCATACAATACATACATTATTTATACCTAAATTATACACAACCACACATAAGTATACTAATTAATACATACGTACATACACAACATGAATTATCTACATGCAATATAATAATGCAACAAAGTTCGAGGGCCTTACACCTCTTGTGGTACCTGCGTGACCAGCACCACCAGTGAGGGCAGCGGAAGAACCAACCATGCAGATTGAAAAATTTCTGAGATTGTAGCCACCTACATATAGGGGGACCCAATCTAGATACAACTGAGCATTGAATCCATGAAATAGAAAGGGTTTTTGTGATTATGAGGTGTCCACCAGTAGATAGAGTAGTTATGGCTACCTATCAGTTACGGGGTTTTCCGCAGGAATGGTGGAGGTTGAAGATGCAAACTACCTATGCAGATAGAGCAAAAGACACCATTTCATGGTCGGAGTTTCTGGAAATGTTTAATGATACCTTTTTTCCCAGTACAGGTTCAACAAGCCAAGAGGGAGCAATTCTGAACTTTGCAACAAGGAAATTCTTCTGTTTTAGAATATCAGATGAGATTTATGGCACTTAGTAGATATGCACTGTATGTTGTAACAAATAATGCAATGATGGTTGAACACTTCATTCGTGGATGAAGGATAGAGTTGCAAATGCAGTGATACCACTTATGTGCAAGACTGTGGAGGAAGTGGCACAAAGAGCAGCTACTTTAGAGAGGTCAGTTCGGACCCATCAGGTGGAGGATTCTGGTAGTTTTCGGCTACCACAGCAATCCTCCGGAGTTAGTAAAAAAAAGGCACCAGCCGGGTCATCTTCCTCGAGTTTTAGCAAGTGGGGTTCGAAATTTAAGAAGATATTCAGAGGACGAGGAGGAGGTCGCCAGCAGAAGTTTCAGCAAGGGTGAGGTTACAGGCCGAAGGTGGAAGAGTCGCAGCAAAGTACAACAAGGCAGTCTATAATTCCACCGGGCTACATGTGCTATAATTGTAATCAGCCGGGACATTTGATTCATAATTGCCCCTATCCAAGAGAGTATGGATATGGAAGAGGAGTGCAGCAGCAGCAGTAACAGCAGCCCCAGCAGCCGCTAGCAGCACGAGGTAGAGGAGCACCACACCAGCGTGGTAGAGGCCGGGTTATGGCTATCACCCGGGCACATGCAGAGGCTTCTAATCTGATTAAAGGTATATTGCCTATTTATGACTTTTCAGCAAGAGTTTTAATTGATTCAGGTGCTTCACACTCTTTTATTTCTGAGGAATTTATGGATAATATGGTGCGCCCATTAGAAGAAAGGTTGTGCGAGTTAGTTGTAGAGGTTCCTTCAGGTGAATTCATGCTTACTTCTTGCTATATAGATGAGGTTCCTATTGTGATTCAAGGAAATTAGTTGCCTGCTAGATTATATGCTTTACAGTTAAGAGATTATGATATCATATTGGGCATAGATTGGCTAGAAGCCTATGGAGCAATGGTTGATTGTAGAAAGAAGAGGGTCAAATTTTGTCACCCCAATGGAGTTGTATTTGAATTTCAAGGTATGCCGTTTTACACTCCCAAGTTTATAATTTCAGCACTTAGAGCTAGGAAGTTGTTGAATGCGGGTTGTGTAGCTTACCTAGCTTCAGTGAGTTTGATGGAGTCTGGTAAGTCAGTTGAAGCAGTTCTAGTGGTCAAGGAATTTGCAGATGTATTTTCAGATGATTTGCCAGGCTTAGCTCCACACAGGGAGGTGGATTTTACAGTGGAATTGTAGCCAGGATCTATGCCAATTTCCAAAGCACCGTACAGAATGGCACCAGCAGAACTCAAAGAGTTGAAGAAGCAATTGCAAGAATTGCTAGAAAAAGGTTTTATCAGACCGAGTCATTCACCATGAGGAGCACCAGTGCTATTTGTAAGAAAAAAAGATGGAAGTTTTAGAATGTGCATTGATTATCGAAAGCTGAATGAAGTGACTATAAAGAATAAGTATCCATTGCCAAGAATTGATGATTTGTTTGATCAGCTTCAATCAGCCAAAGTGTTTTCCAAGATTGATTTGAGGTTCGGGTATCATCAGCTAAGGATTAGAGAGGGAGACATCGACAAAACAACATTCAGAACCAGGTATGGGCACTACGAGTTTGTGGTTATGCCATTTGGGCTAACCAATGCACTAGTAGCGTTCATGAGTTTAATGAACAGACTTTTTTATCCATATCTGGATTGGTTCATTGTGGTTTTCATTGATGATATACTGGTATACTCAGTATCAGAAGAGGAGCATGCAGCGCACTTGAGAATCACTTTACAGACATTGCGGGAGAATCAGTTGTATGCTAAGTTTAGTAAATGCGAGTTTTGGTTGAAAGAGATTCAGTTTCTGGGTCATGTCATCTCAGCAATGGGAGTTGCAGTTGATCCAGCCAAAGTTGAGGCAGTCATGAGATGGGAAGCGCCAAAGACAATTACAGAAATTAGAAGTTTTCTGGGTTTAGCAGGTTATTACAGGTGTTTCATACAGGATTTTTCTAAGATCGCAACACCAATGACCAGATTAACTAGGAAAGATGTACCTTTTGTATGGTTAAGTGATTGCCAGAAGAGTTTTATGGAGTTGAAGAGAAGGCTTACAGCAGCACTGATATTAACATTACCAGCAGGCAGTGGAGGTTTTGTGGTATACACATATGCATCCAAAAGAGGGCTTGGAACAGTATTAATGCAACATGGTAAGGTTATAGCTTATGCATCCAGGTAGTTGAAGCCAGCAGAAGGAAATTACCTAACACATGATCTAGAGCTAGCAGTAGTTGTTTTTGCTTTGAAGATATGGAGGCATTATCTTTATGGTGAGAGGTTTGAAATTTTCACAGATCACAAAAGTTTGAAATATATCTTGTCTCAGAAAGATTTGAATCTTCGTCAATGCAGGTGGGTAGAATATCTGAAAGATTATGATTTCAGTTTGGCTTACCACCCGGGTAAAACAAATGTTGTAGCAGATGCATTAAGCAAAAAAGCATATTTGAGTCACATGATGATTAAAGAGTGGAAATTGTATGAAGAAATAGCAGAAAATTCATTGTATGTTCCAAGTAGTCAGCGGCGAGCAGTGTTAGCCAGTAGTGCTATTGAGCCATCTTTGTAATGGCAGATTGTTGAAGCCCAGAAGACAGATGGAAATTTAGCAGAGATTGTCAAAATGGAAGGAATCACAATTGATGATAACTGTGTAGTCAGGCTCAGAGGCAGGTTATATGTACCTACAGAGGTGGAAGTAAAGCAGAGAGTTCTAGAGGAAGCACATAAATCCCAGTATACCATTCACCCAAGTAGTACTAAAATGTATCAAGATTTGAGAAAGTATTTCTGGTGGCCACATATGAAGAAAGAAATAGCAAAATTCATTGCAAGATGTTCAGTTTGTCAACAGATAAAGGTAGAGCATCAAAAACCTGGAGGACTACTACAGCCGTTACCAATTCCACAGTGGAAGTGGGATGATATTGCTACGGATTTTGTGGCAGGACTACCGAGGACATCTACAGGGCACAATGGTATATGGGTGTTTTTTGACAGATTGACCAAGGTATGTAGGTTGCTAGCAATAAGTATGTCCTAGACTGTGGATAGATTAGAAAGGATTTATGTTGACAGAATTGTACTATTACATGGTATTCCGAAGACAATCGTTTCCGACAGGGATCCAAGATTTACTTCTGGTTTTTGGAGGAGTTTGCAGAGAGTTGTTGGCACAGAATTAAGGTATAGTTCAGCCTATCACCCACAAACTGATGGTTAGGCAGAAAGAACTATTCAGACAATCAAAGACATGTTACGAGCTTGTTGTTTAGTGTGGGGAGGTAGTTGGGAGCACCATCTGGGAATGGTAGAATTTGCTTATAATAACAGTTATTACACCAGTATGGAAATGGCACCTTATGAGGCCTTGTATGGCAGACCATGCAGAACACCACTGAACTAGCATGAAGTCGGAGAGAGACAAGTTATGGGTCCTAAATTGATTCAGTAAACTGCAATGTTGCGCATTTTTCGGATCCTCGCGGATCCCTGTTTAGCAGGTTTGGTGGCCAGTGTATGGCCCATTAGTTCATGTTTCAGATGTTTGCGCGCGGTTGGGAGGCTTGGTGGGCCGGAAGTTGGGCCCAAAGCGCTCACAGGTCTTGTATCAGTGAACGCGACAAGGGGTTGCGTCGCGTTCTGAACGCAATGGCCCTGGTGGTCGTGTTCATGTTACCGTTGTTTGGCGGTCTTCGTCTGCATGGCTGCCGCGTGTCGCGCGCTGGGCAGTCAGCTAACGTGGCCACCTACGTCACGTTCAGGTCGTGACGTAGGGATGCATCGCGTTCTTAACCGTTGGGTGTTTTTAAGTTAGCTCTGGCCAGACAGAGCTGTGGGAAGCTCTGCTCGGCCAGGAGGAGCTGCTGCGGAGCTCTCTCGGGCGATTCGGCGTTTTGGCATGGATTTCGGCACGCTCTCACCTCGAGGACGTCGTGTGGAGTAGGGGAGACGTCGTGCCATGTCCGATTTTCCCGTTCTTCGCGGAGGTAGGGAGAATCCACCTTGCTTTATTGTGTGGATTGCATGAATTGCATGTTTAATTGGTTTTTGGCGTTAAGAACAGTAGATACCATGTTAGGGTATTCATTAAAGCATGAAAGATGGAAATTAAACGTGGTTTGTATAGTTTGGGGTGGTAATCTGGAGTGAGCAGTCTGGATTAGGGTTTTTTCCTGCGAAGGCGACGGAACCCCCTGTCGCGACAAGGTCGTGACAGGCCGACCCGTCGTGTTAAGGGGTGCGATCGCGACATGTCGGGGTGTCGCGATCAGAAGGTGACAGACCCTTCTGTCGCGACCAGGTCGCGACAGGCAGACCCGTCGCATTAGGATTCTCTAACGCGACATATCGGGGTGTCGCGATCTGTATGCAATAGTACCCCACATCGCGACCTCAGCCGTGAGATATTTTGTGCATGTTTTCAAGGTACGCTTATCCGATTATTTGTTAAGTGTTGTGCATGGCACCGGTTTGCAGTGCGTTGGAACATGTAGCGCTCGTAGAGCATGTCGCTTACGAGGTAAGCGTGTTTTTAAGTGGTTAGCATATCACTTATGTTGTATGCGTGGAGTTTACGTGGTTGGGTGTGTGCATGGCACACACATTGTCGTGATGTAACCTTTATGATTCATCGTAGTGGTTGTGCAGTGAGGTTCCTATATGAACCTAGCCGTGGTCTTGTGGTGTTTTCTATAAATTATTTAAGATGTTTTAACTTGTATAGCATGTGTGGGATTAAGTATTAATGTATGGTTATCGTATATTATGTATATGTGGCTACGGAGGTCATGAGATGACAAATGGCAGGCTGAGTTGTTAATGTTTAATGCGATTCGTGGATATGTCTGTGTAGGTTAGCTTGTGGGTCACGAGTGACCAAGACAAGCTACCCTTCACATGTGTACTAGTTTGTGATAAAGAGTAAATGTATGTATATAAATATCTTGGTTTGAGCTTGCCGAGTTTGGTGGTCCGGCACCTGTTCTGGAATACCTCTGCAGTCAGGTACCCCAGGTTCTATGTGAGCCAGGCACGTGTGTTTGTTGTGCTCGGGGTTTGTCCTGGTACTTGTGTTGTATCGTCGAGGTCTGTGTCGTCTGTCTTGGACACCCTCACTCCTGTGTTTGAGTTGTACGTCCGACTGAGGGAAAGACGATAGAGGGCATCGACTTGTGTTTGTGGGTGTGCAGTCGCTTGTAGCACGCTCGTAGTTGGGGGTACAGACACCAGTAGTCGACAGTAGTCCCCAGCTAGTCCTGTTTTCCAGTGCCTCACTTTAGGGAGCTTAGGCCAAAGTCCCTAAAGGTGCCAGGCATGGGCCTGCAGGGTGTGTGATCTGCAGGTGTGGTGTTGGTTGGTCTCCACTCTTCTTTGGCTTGTGCTTGTGGAGCGGCAGTTGGACCTTTCGTCTGTGACTGCGAGACTGAGAGGTAGTTCTCGTGTTGTGTTGTCCGGGTTGGATACTGGCGTCATGAACTAGTAGTCCATTCCCGTGTGGTGGCGTCATTCCTTTCCGACTCGTGCTTTGCCACTGGTGGCGGCTTGTGTGTGACCCGTTGGTTGTGGTTTTACAGGTTGAGGTGTGCCCTGGTGTTCGCACGGTTGTAGTTGTGGTTGGTGAGCGGAGACTCACTGGTTGTGGTTTGACTCTTATGGTGTTCCTTGTCGTTGGCACAGTTGAGTCAAGGTTTTGCTTGTAGTAGAGTGCCTTGTGATGGCACTAGTTTGGTTGTGGTTTCTGTGGTGATACCTCGTGGTAGTAGGTACCTATTCCTGTGTGGGTAGTGCTTTGGTGGTACATTGTGTACCAGTCTTTTCAGGTGTTGAAGTGGAGGTCGTGTGGTGTGACCTTCCACTTGTGTTTTACCCTTCCTTGGGTAAACTTCCGAGTAAGGTTACAATGTGTGATGGATTGGCATCGTGGTAGCCAGTCCTGTTACTTAAGTGTGATACTCGATATATCGTGGTTTGGGGTAGAACGGACCAGCTCTTGGTTAGCGGTCCTGTACCCATGTGTTTGGGGTTTGCCTTTGAAGCTTGTAGCCTGGGCAGTGGTTTGCCTGTGTGGCTTGTAGCTTAGGCAACCAGTCGTTGGAATAATGTGCCTGTGAGGCTTGCGGCCTAGGCATTTCAGTTGTTGAGCAGACTAGTAGTGCTGTGCTAGTCTTGTGGTTCCTCTTTCTTTCCGAGGAATATGTATTTGATTATGATTTACTGTTTAAGCTTTTATTTATTATAAATGTTGTGAGCATGCCATGGTTTGGCTATTTGTGTGGCTAGTGAGACCCTTTGAGGTTGAGGTCTCTTCTGTTTAGTTGTTGTGGTTGGGTGGTCCCCACTGAGCCTGTGACTTGTTGAGGCTCACTCCCCTACACTTCCTTTCAGGGCTTGCCGTGTGTTTGGCTTGCAGCGGCATTGTGGCAGACTTGTACCACCGGTAGTAGTGTAGTAGTTAGTGGTGTGTGAGCTTGTGCTCCCTCGGGGTATGCCCCAAGTAGTTGTACTTTTCTATTGGACATGTAATAATGTAATGTGATAGTTGTACTAATATGTGAACAGATATGAGCACATGTACTTTCTTGTGTCTTATACTGTTGTGGTTTGTCTTTTATATTCTTACTGGACACGTGTGTGAGATATCCCTTGTGAGACTTTGATCCATTCGCGGGAGATGAATTTGGATATGGACCCTTATTGGGCATAAATATCCAGGGCCATTACAGTTGGTATCAGAGCATTGGTCCAGTTTGAATATGAAAAGATATTGAGAGTACAATATCCCAATACATGGATTAATGTCCACTACTGGTAGTAAGTCTGTGGTTTTGTGTTGATTAAAGTGGTATTTATCTAAGTTTTTGTTCTGTAAAACGTGTTTATGTGTTGAGAATTTGGAAGCCGTTAGCAGTTGTTAAAAGTTGATGTGATTAAAGGTGGTATAATCTGTGTGATTATACCAGTGTGTCAGTTTGTGATAGAAAGGTATGGTTATTAAAGATGCATAGTTAAAGAAATTGAGGAGATTAATAAGTTTAGATATGGACTTTAGTAAGTGAGTTTTAGTGAGATACAGAGTTAGCAGAGACAAGTATATGGTAATGAGGAACGAATCAGTGTGTGTCAGAGATAAATAAATGTGCAGATTATAGTTGAGAACCTCAGTAGAGGTATTGTGGCATTAGAGATCTGAGTCAAATGATATCAAGAAACAGTATGAATGATAATGTGATTAGTGCTATGAAGAGCTTGGCATGATTAAGTAAGGCATATCCGCTTTAAAAGAGGTACTGGTACATAGAAAAGCAGTAATTTATGGCAGATAGATTAAGTGTGTCTGAGATTAGAGATTTGAGAAAGGTGTTGTTATAAATAATGATGGTAATAGAAAGTTTGATATGAGGATTCGTATAAACATGTACAAAAAGGATCAGTTAAATAAAGAGAGAGAGAGAGAAAAGAAGAATCCGTGTGCAGTTAGATTTTCTGAGAATTGCACAAGAGAAATATTTAGTTGATGAATGGCAGATTATGAGAATTCTTCAGAAAGAGTTATTAAAGATTACTGTGCTAAAGACAAGATTAGTGAAAGTTAGTAATTATGAGTAGTTTGAGAAAAATCAAAGTTAAAGTTAAGTATATTGGAATGAGTTTAAGCTAAGTGAAATGCGATGGAAAGAGGTGTATTAATGGAGAAGCAGTTAAGAAATATTGAGTTGAGAGAAACAGTAAGGCAGAATGTGATATTTATGATATTTGAGAAAAGAGCAATTAATGGAATAAGGGAAGCAGACAGAGTAAGTTATTATATATAAGAGATTGGTATTCAAATTTGAGTTTTTGTAGTATTCTAATGAAAGATGACTAAATACCAGAAAAATTATAGTATGAATGGTACAATAAGATTAGTTAGACAGCAGAATGAATAAGAGAAATATTTTGCAGAAAAGATGTTATGATTAAAATGATTGACAGTTTAGATAAAGAAGAGATATAGATCAGAGAAAGGAAGAATTTATCAAATGATGAAGTGAATAAGATCAAATGAATCAAGAAATGTTCAGCCAGAATTTGCATATCGGTGCAAAAAGAAAGAAAGAAAGAAAGAAATGATTCAATTGAGCAGAAATAGACTGTCATAGAAATATTCCAGAATTCGATGCAGGAGTAGGAGCAGACCAATTAAAGAATATTTGGAAATGTTATGCATCAAAATTATGAGATTAGCCAGAGAATGTCAGTAAAGTAAGAAAGGTATATAAAGAGCACAACATGTCAATAGCGGTTTAGCAGATCAGAAATTACAGTAATTTCTTCAGCACAAATTAATTGAATAAGATGATTTGAGAAGCAGTTAAAGTTAGAAATGAATTCAGTTGAAGTCAAAAGAAAGTAATTGAAAGCAAAAATGAGAACAGAAATTATGGAATATTTTGTCAAGTGTTTAGTGTGATCAGAGTAGCGCAGTGGAAGCAAAGAAGATTTAATATTTATAGATTGTTCAAGGTTTGCTTGGATAAGGAAAAAGTGTAAAGTTTTATGCAATGGAATAAAGGAACAAAGGTTCTTGAGATTTTTAATCAGAAATGACTTAAAGCGGTATGCGCAGAATAATATTAAAAGGCAGGAAATTTAAAGATGGTGATTGAATTTCTTTGAAAAGTTGACAGTTGTGAATGTAAATATAGATGAGGTAGGATAACAGCAAGCAATGATAAATAGTAAAAGAAAAGGGCACCGAAAAGTCCAAGAATTATAAAGATTATGGCATGGTAAAGTATTACAGTGTAAGATATTTGAGAAAAGTGAAACGGTCCCGAAAGAAATGTTGCAAACACAACCGGAAAATTGTGGAAGCAGGTTGAGTCCAAAGAGATAAAGCGCCACCGGCAAGGTAGAATCGCCTACGGTCGAAAAGCAAGGAATGGCACATTGGAACCACGGAATAAAGCGGTTGTGGAATAAATTAAAAAGGAAGACAAAGTAGAACAAGCGTGAAAATGAATAAATGGATTAGTCAGCAAAGATGCTTTGAAAGAAAGATGCAGAGGAAGTGTATCCTACTTGTTCTGCATATGGTTTCTTTCTTTTTAGGTAGTAGTCCGGCTTTTTGTGATTTGTTGTGAATGTCGAGGACGACATTTCTTTTTAGGTAATAGTAATGTAATGTCGGTGTTTTTCGGATCCTCGCGGATCTCTATTTAGCGGGTTTGGTGGCCAGTGTATGGCCCATTAGTTCGTGTTTCAGGTGTTTATGCGCGGTTGTGAGGCTTGGTGGGCTGGCAGTTGGGCCCAAAGCGCTCACATGTCTTGTATCTGTGAACGCGACAAGGGGTTGCGTTGCGTTCTAAACGCGACGGCCCTGGTGGTCGCGTTCATGTTATCGCTGTTTGGTGGTCTTCGTCTGCATGGCTGCCGCGTGTCGCACGCTGGGCAGTCAGCTGACGTCGGCCTTGCGAAGGCAACAGTCACCTATGTCGCGTTCAGGTCGCAATGTAGGGATGCGTCGTGTTCTTAACTGCTGGGTGTTTTTAAGTTAGCTCTAGCCGAACAGAGTTGTGAGAAGCTTTGCTCGGCCAGGAGGAGCTGCTGCGGAGCTCTCTCGGGCGATTCAGCATTTTGGCATGGATTTCGGCACGCTCTCGCCGCGAGGACGTCGTGTGGAGCGGGGGAGACGCCATGCTGTGTCTAGTTTTCACGTTCTTCACGGAGGTAGGGAGAATCCACCTTGCTTTGTTGTGTGGATTGCATGAATTGCATGTTTAATTGGTTTTTGGCATTAAGAACAGTAGATACCATGTTAGGGTATTCATTAAAGCATGAAAATGGAAATTAAACGTGGTTTGCATAGTTTGGGGTGGTAATCTAGAGTGAGCAGTCCATATTAGGTTTCTGCCTGCGAAGGCGACGGAACCCCCTGTCGCGACAAGGTCGCGACAGGCCGACCCGTCGTGTTAAGGGGTGCGATCGTGACATGTCGGGGTGTCGCGATCAGAAGGTGACGGACCCTTTTGTCGCGACTGGGTCGCAACAGGCAGACCCGTCGCTTTAGGATTCTCTAACGCGACATATCGGGGTGTCGCGATCTCTATGCGACAGTACCCCACGTCACGACCTCAGCCGTGAGGTCTTTTTGTGCATGTTTTCAAGGTACGATTATTCGATTATTTGTTAAGTGTTGTGCATGGCACCGACTTGTGGTGCGTTGGCACACGTAGCGCTCGTAGAGCATGTCGCTCACGAGGTGAGCGTGTTTTTAAGTGGTTAGCATATCGCTTGTGTTGTATGCGTGGAGTTTACGTGGTCTGGGTGTGTGCATGGCGCACACATTGTCGTGATGTAACCTTTATGATTCGTCGTAGTGGTTGGACAGTGAGGTTCCTGTATGAACCTAGCCGTGGTCTTGGTGTTGTTCTATAAATTATTTAAGATGCTTTAACTTGTATAGTATATGTGGGATTAAGTATTAATGTATGGTTATCGTATATTATGTATATGGGCTACGGAGGTCATGAGATAACCAATGACAGCCCGAGTTGTTAATGTTTAATGCGATTCATGGATATGTCTGCGTAGGTTAGCTTGTGGCTCACGAGTGACCAGGACAAGCTACCCTTCACATGTGTACTGGTTTGTGATAAAGAGTAAATGTATGTATATAAATATCATGGTTTGAGCTTGCTGAGTTTGGTGGTCCGGCACCTGTTCTGGAATACCTCTGCAGTCAGGTACCCCAGGTTCTATGTGAGCCAGGCACGTGTGTTTGTTGTGCTCGGGGTTTGTCCCGGTACTTGTGTTGTATCGTCAAGGTCTGTGTCGTCTGTTTGGACACCCTCACTCCTGTGTTTGAGTTGTACGTCCGGCTAAGGGAAAGACGACAGAGGGAAGCGACTTGTGTTTGTGGGTGTGCAGTCGCTTGTAGCACGCTCGTAGTTGGGGGTATGGATGTAATATCCTCGAATCTTAAATATCATGATTTACTTATAAATTCATGTTTATGCAAACCAATTAGACTTAAATTGAGATATTTTGGATTTAGGGTGTGTTTAAGACACTTTATCATACCCTGGTTTCACTTTCGGTCGTGCGCACCTCGACAGGGTGACACCAAATTTCTGTAACAAAAATAAAATCTGAAAACACCATAATTCTTCGAAAAATATGGAGATATAAAAAATGTAATTATCCAGAATTTTTGACGTACAGATTTTGAGATTAAGCTGACGCAACTATTTTCCGGGCGATTTTTCACCCAGTGAAAATAAATTCTAAAAATTGAACTAAAATCACCATAAATTGTAAAACCTTTCTATTAGTCTATGGTTGAAATTTCAGCTTAAATGGACATCATTAGGACACCTAAACAAGGAGACAAATGGGTCATTATCTACCATTTACGATAGCTATTTTCTTTGAATTTCTTTTGCTTACGTATTGTGGCAACGTAAGCCCATGTTCCTTGGTTAAAAAGGCCTACACGTATTTACCCTACGTGTAACTCTGGGGAGGTTGCATGGATTAGGTGTCCTTGGCGGGTTAAGAAGATTTCTACCATGACACATGCATGGCCGACGTGCCAAGCATGCAACAGAGTTGAGAGCTTATATAAGTCCCTCCTTCAATCTTCGTGGGAGCTTTTACACTCTCGCTCTTGCTGCCCCTGTTGTTGCTGTACTTGCACCTTGTGTGTGGGAAGGTTGCTTAGGGAACTATTGTCACTGTTGCTGCTGCGTCTACTCCTGTTGCAACTGTGTTTGCAACCTTGTCGTTTTCATCCTCCTGCTGGTTGTGGGTTTCTAGTTAAGGGGAAGTGAAGGTTTTATTCTTTAAATCAGGTAGGGTTCTCCCTTCTTTTCTAAATCCTTGTCTTCGACCTTTGCTAAAGAGTTCGAGATCACCCATATACTTGCCTTAAACTTGTAAATCCTCTTTGGAACTGTGTATCCATCCCTTGTAATCGTATGTTAGTATGTATGTCTGTAGGCTCCTTCCTACGTTTCCTCTCTAATCTTCTTCTTCCAGGTTAAGAAGTCTAAGTTTAAGCATTAGGTTATGTTCATACCTGCCATTAATTCTGGAAAGATCAATAGAATTGTGTTTCTACTTCCTATGATCATGCTTTATTTAATATTCTTGTTATTCAAATATGTTGGTGGAAATCTTCCTATTTGTGGAAGGAGAATGTGCTTGGTAGAGTATGTCTTCAGTTATCATTTTGTTATAGGTGTAAATGCCACAGTATGTCCTTGTCTTCCTACTTGATTTCTTCATGTAAGTGAGGTTTAGAAGAGTAAACAAGCCCCCTTAATGTTGTTAAGTATGTATGGGTTCATAGGAATGTTTAAAAAAGTCTTTAGAGTTGTGTAGATCTATTTCTGGAAGCTTGAGGCATGTTCAGAACCCAAAACTTCTGAAAAATCAGTAGCTGTTGACAGGTAGCTCCCAACTGTTGACAGATAGCTCCTAGCTATTACAGACAGCTCCTAACTGTCGACAAACGACCCTGACCTGTCGACAGATGACTCTTGCCTGTCGACAGCCACTGTCAGAATCCCAGAAGCATGGTTCTAGAAACTAGTAGCTATCGACAGCTACCTCCTAGTTGTCGACAGATGCTATCCTGTGATGTTTTCAGCACCAATTCTTGTGCCATCTTTTGAAGATTTACTACCCTATTGATCCCACAAGTTGTTTATCTCATTTCCTTGGATTTTAAACCACTTTATGACCAAGATGATTTGACTACTCATTCATCAAACTATCTTTTAAATTTCTATCTCTATTATGCTCATGAAATGAAATTTATGATATGAAGACAATGCTCTCTTCAAAGTCACTTGTGATCAGCTATGGGTGACAGTTTGTAGGTAAATCCAAGTCAATGGACTGACGATTGTGGGTAATAAACCCCGTTCTTGCGCAATAAACAAGAACCAAGGTGCTGGAATCGCCTAGGCACTGAGGATGTATTTACGTCTATTTAGTAATCTCTTGAGAGCAGTGATGCCTGTCGAATTCGTTTCCAAATCAAGTTATGGTCTAAGTTCTGAAAGACAAATATGACTCTTATTCTGTGATTTGTTTGGGCTCATTATGAATTCAATTTGAGCTATATATTTCTATTAAGTATGAAATTCATGAGCAAATACGTTTTTGATCCATATATGCTTACTTTAACCTACTGAGTCCTTCCGACTCATGCCTTTGTTTCCTCCAACCCTTTCAGATTGAAGGTGAAGGTAACCTCAGCTGCAAATGATTCACAATTTCGCTACTGAAGAAGAAAGGAAGAATAATAGCATAGTTTATTGACTTTTTAGAGACTTTGTAGTTTTATTAAAAGTTTAGAGAGAGAAAACTTAGCTTTATGTAGATAATGAGTATTAATACTTTGTTATCTTGTGACGTATAATATGTTCAAAGATGCCTTTGAGGAACGGTTTGCCAGTTTTGTGCATTTCACGGATTTGTCTGCCCATAACGAAAAATTTGTCAGCGTAACCCCTCTTCCGATCAAAGGTTATTTGTATGGTATATGTATGTGTGTGTGAAGTCGGAGGAGGGTGTTACAACAGACACCAGTAGTCGACACTGGTCCCCAGCTAGTCTTGTTTTTCAGTGCCTCACTTTAGGGAGCTTAGGCTAGAGTCCCTAAAGGTGCCAGGCATGGGCCTGCAGGGTGTGTGACCTGCAGGTGTGGTGTTGGTTGGTCTCCACTCTTCTTTGGCTTGTGCTTGTGGAGCGGCAGTTGGACCTTTCGTCTGTGACTGTGAGACTGAGAGGTAGTTCTCGTGTTGTGTTGTCCGGGTTGGATACTGGCATCATGAACAAGTAGTCCATTCTCGTGTGGTGGCGTCGTTCTTTCCGACTCGTGCTTTGCCATTGGTGGTGGCTTGTGTGTGACCCGTTGGTTGTGGTTTTACCTATTGAGGTGTGCCCTGGTGTTGGCACAGTTGTAGTTGTGGTTGGTGAGCAGAGACTCACTGGTTGTGGTTTGACTCTTGTGGTGTGCCCTGTCGTTGGCACAGTTGAGTCAAGGTTTTGCTTGTAGTAGAGTGCCTTGTGATGGCACTAGTTTGGTTGTGGTTTTCGTGGTGGTTCCTCGTGGTAGTAGGTACCTATACCCTGTGTGGGTAGTGCTTTGTGGTGGTACGTTGTGTACCAGTCTTTTCAGGTGTTGAAGTGGAGGTCGTGTGGTATGACCTTCCACTTGTTGTGTCTTACCCTTCCTTGGGTAAACTTCCGAGTAAGGTTACAATGTGTGATGGATTGACATCGTGGTAGCCAGTCCTGTTACTTAAGTGTGATATTCGATATATCATGGTTTGGGGTAGAACGGACCAGCTCTTGGTCAGCGGTCCTGTACCCGTGTGTTTGGGGTTCGCCTGTGAAGCTTGTAGCCTGGGCAGTGGTTTGCCTGTGTGGCTTGTAGCTTAGGCGACCAGTCGTTAGAATAATGTGCCTGTGAGGCTTGCGGCCTAGGCATTTCAGCTGTTGAGCAGACTAGTAGTGTTGTACTAGTCCTATGGTTTTCTTTCTTTCCGAGGAATATGTATTTGATTATGATTTACTGTTTAAGCTGTTATTTATTATAAATGTTGTGAGCATGCCATGGTTGGCTATTTGTGTGGCCAGTGAGACCCTTTGAGGTTGAGGTCTCTTCTGTTTAGTTGTTGTGGTTTGGTGGTCCCCTACTGAGCCTGTGACTTGTTGAGGCTCACTCCCCTACAGTTCCTTTCAGGGCTTGCCATGTGTTTGGCTTGCAGCGGCGTTGTGGCAGACTTGTACCACCAGCAATAGTGTAGTAGTTAGTGTTATGTGAGCTTGTGCTCCCTCGGGGTATGCCCCAGGTAGTTGTACTTTTTTATTGGACATGTAATAATGTAATGGGACAGTTGTACAAATATGTGAACAGATATGAGCACATGTACTTTCTTGTGTCTTATACTGTTATGGTTTGTCTTTTATATTCTTACTGGACACGTGTGTGAGATATCCCTTGCGAGACTTTGGTCCGTTCGCGGGAGACGGATCTAGATATGGACCCTTATCGGGCATAAATATCCAGGGCCGTTACACAAACTACAAAGATCAGATTTATTAAAGAGAAATTGCAAACAGTCCAAAGCCTGCAGAAGAGTTATGTAGACACCCGACGTAGGCCACTTCAATTTGAGGTTAGAGATTATGTTTTTCTGATGGTTTCTCCTACCAAGGGTGTGCTGAGATTTAGCAAAAGAGGTAAGGTAAGAACCAGATATGTGGGCCCCTTCCAGTTGATTGAAAGAATTGGAGAGATAGCATACAAAATAGATCTTCCGAAAGATTTTACAGATGCACATGATGTTTTTCATGTCTCTATGTTAAGGAAGTACATTAAGGACCCATCACAGGTAGTCAGCTATCAACGAGATGATTTGAAGCCCGACATGTCTATGCCAGAATATCCAGTGCAAATCACAGGCTGAAGAACATAGAAATTGAGAAATAAAGAAATTGAATTGGTGAAGGTCAGGTGGGAGAATAGGCAAGGAGGAGAAGATACATGGGAGTTGGCAGAGGACTTAGTGAACGCGACCTCCAACCTATCGCTATCTCAAGTCCTGGTCAAACCTGACCAACAGAAATGCCACTTATCAACCTTGTAGACCTGACACCCAGAACACAACATCTGACCTGTCGCCTTCTTGTTGTCAGGGATTGACACTTGTCCCAACTGTCCCGACAGTAAGATCACAAAAGTGCATGCTACGGTCGAAGGGTGAACATGACAACATGCCTGTCGCTTTCTAAACAAGAACGCGACTGCCACCTTGTCGCCTTTAGAAGGCGACATCCCGATGTGTCGTGACCTTCAATAGAAGGTGGCTGACCACAAGGGCCCATAAGAGAGAGGGATGTTACAACACCTTCTAAGTGCATCTGCTACAACATTACCTTTACCCAGGTGATATTGAATGTTGAAGTCAAAGTCCTTAAGGTACTCTAACCATCTTCTTTGTCTCATGTTAAGTTCCTTCTAGGAGAATAAGTACTTCAGGCTCTTGTGATCTGAATAAATAATGAATTGCTCTCTGTACAAATAATGCCTCCAGATCTTGAGTGCAAATACAACTGCTGCCAATTCAAGGTCATGGACAGGGTAGTTGACCTCATGAGGCTTTAGTTGTCTAGATGAATAGGCTATCACTTTCTCACTCTGCATCAATGCGCAGCCTAAACTGATTCCAGAAGCATCAATATAGACTGAGAATCCTTCACCTTCAACTGGTAAAGCGAGGACATGTGCAGATGTTAAGCATTTCTTTAATGTCTAAAAGCTTTTCTCACACTCCTTGCTCCAGACACAAGGGTTCTCCTTCCTGGTGAGACGAGTGAGGGGCACAACAATCTTGGAAAAGTCCTTTATGAACCGTCTGTAGAAGCCAGCCAGTCCAAGAAAACTCCTAATCTTTGTAGCATTGGTTGGTCTCTCCCAATTAAGTGCAACTTCATCCTTTGAAGGATCAATAGCTATACCATCCTTGGATATAACATGGCCTAGAAATGAAACTTCTTTGAGCCAGAACTCACACTTGCTCAATTTTGCATAGAGCTTATTGTCGCGCAAGATCTACAGAGTGATCCTCAGATGCTCCTCATGCTCTTCTTTGGTCTTAGAATATATAAGAATATAATCAATAAATACCATGATAAATTTGTCGAGGTATGGCCGATAAATGATGTTCATCAATTGCATGAAAGCTGCAGGAGCATTGGTTAGACCAAAAGACATAACGATAAATTCATAATGTCCATACCTACTCCTGAAAGCCGCCTTATAAATATCCGCATCCTTGATTCTCATCTGATGATATCCAGACCTAAGGTTAATCCTAGGAAAATACTTAGCTCCAGATATTTGATCAAATAATTCATCGACGAGAGACAGAGGGTATTTGTTCTTGATAGTAAGCTAGTTCAACTGCCTGTAGTCAATGCATAATCGCATAGATCCATCCTTCTTCTTGACAAATAGAATGGGTGCTCCCCAATGGGAAGTACTCGGTCTGATGAAACCTTTCTCCAGCAATTCCATCAATTGCTCCTTCAATTCCTTCAGCTCGGCAGGAGACATCCTATATGGTTGATGTGACACTGGGGCAGCTCCAGAAATCAGATCAATAGAGAATTTCACTTCTCATTTAGGTGGAATGCTTGGTAGGTCATCGGGGAAAATGTCGGAGTAGTCTTGCACTATGTGTATGTCTGCTACCTTGGGTGTTTTCTTTTCAACTAGTATAGCGGCAAGGAACGCCACACATCCCTTCCTAATCATGCCTTGTGCACGAATGGCAGAGACTAGAGACAAGTGTCTCTCGTGTCTTCGTCCTGTGAAGGATAGCTTAGGGAATTCACTAAATGTAATCTTCCCTCTTCTACAATCAACACTAGCTCCATAAGTGGATAGCCAATCGGCTCCTAATATGACATCATAGCCTTCCATGGGAATACACACCAGGTCGGCTCTTAAATTGAGTTCTCCAATCATTACATCAACTAATGGGAAATATTTGTTCAATTTGGCTTTCTCCTCTAGTGGGGTTGTGATAGGGAAGTCAAAGCCCATAGATGCAGGTTTGATAATTAAGGTATCAACAAATGCTTGTGATATGAACGAATATGTAGCACCAGTATCAAACAAAACAAATGCTGATTGAGAAAAGACTTGTAATGTACCTTCCACCACTTCACCTTCTTCGGTGGTCTCAACTTCTTGCACGGCTTGGAGTCTGCCCTGCCTCCTCTGTCCTTCCAGACGTTTGTCATTCTCCTTTAGCATAGGGTAGTCTATAATGTGGTGCTTGAGATTCCCGTAGCGCAGGCACGCACCAGCCTTCCTCCGACACTCTTCAGCAGTGTGACTAGGCTTGTCACAATGCTTGCAATTGGGCTTGTTTGGGGTAGTGGGGGTGAAGATCTTGGGTTTCTGCTCTTGGCTTGGCCTGTTAGTGATGCTCAATGGACGTTTCTTGCCGTTGGTTGGTCTGCTTGAAGAACCTGAGGTTTGTTCCTTCTTGACGATTCTACCCTTGATGCGATCAGTGAGATCAGTCGCATCCTTTAGTAGTTGGGCCTTCCTAACCATCTTGGCATAAGTCTGAATGTCGAGCGGTGCCAATTGGGTGATGTATGAAGGCTTGAGCCCATTAAGAAATCGCCTCGCCTTCATCTTCTCGGTGCTGACAAGGTGATTGGCATATCGTGCCAATTGAGAGAATTGAGCTTTATATTCTGCCACTGTAAAGTTCCTCTACTTCAGTGCCGTGAACTCAGAGGCTTTCCTCTCCTGAACTCATTTCCAGAATTACTTGGAGTTG
The DNA here is from genome assembly GCA_014218235.1 of Colocasia esculenta. NCBI lineage: Eukaryota > Viridiplantae > Streptophyta > Magnoliopsida > Alismatales > Araceae > Colocasia > Colocasia esculenta. The sequence goes on along the minus strand of CM024757.1, from coordinate 25,712,442 downwards.
ATCTACTCCTTGAACGTATCCTACGTGAATTGTCCATCCGCCCTGGTGGCCTCAACAGGCTCCCACCACACATGGGCATCTCTTTCCAACTGGAAAGTAGCGAGCAACAATTTATCACCATCCGCGCATTGCATGATGCGGAGATGCGTTCCGTTTCCTTCAGCCAGTGCTCTGCCTTGTCAGGGTCAGTTGTCCCACTGAACCGAGGCGGGTTCTGTTGAACCACTCCTGTATTTTATCCTTATATTTTGACGATAACAAAATTTATGATTAATTAAATATTATTAAAAATATTTAATATCATGGTTTTCTTAATAAATATAAATTTATGTGATTAATTAAATATTAAATATATTTAATGCCATGTTTTTCTAATAATAAATTAAATATCATGTTTTTCTAATAAATATAAATTTATGATATTATTGCCGTGTGATTTGCACTAAAAAGATAAATCGATGTCCATTCAATAAACATCGATTTCAGTTCACAAAGTGCCATAAGGATTCGCTCTCATAAGGATTCGCTCTCATAAGAATTCGCTCTCATATCGATTCGCTCTCATAAGGATTCGCTCTCATAAGGATTCGATAAGTGACTCTCATATCGATTCGCTCTCATAAGAATTCGCTCTCATAAGGATTCGATAAGTGACTCTCACATCGATTCACTCTCATAAGGATTCGATAAGTGACTCTCATAAGGATTCGCTCTCATAAGGATTCGATAAGTGACTCTCATATCGATTCGCTCTCATAAGGATTCGCTCTCATAAGGATTCGATAAGTGACTCTCACATTGATTCACTCTCATAAGGATTCGATAAGTGACTCTCACATTGATTCACTCTCATAAGGATTCGATAAGTGACTCTCATAAGGATTCGCTCTCATAAGGATTCGATAAGTGACTCTCATATCGATTCGCTCTCATAAGGATTCGCCCTCATAAGGATTCGATAAGTGACTCTCATATCGATTCGCTCTCATAAGGATTCGCTCTCATAAGGATTCAATAAGTGACTCTCATATCGATTTGCTCTCATAAATATTCACACTCATAAGGATTTGCTCTCACATGGATTTGCTCTCATAAGTATTCGCTCTCATAAAGATTTGATAAGTGACTCTCACATGGATTTGCTTCTCACATGGATTTCATAAGTGAAACATGGATTCGCTTGTAAAACATGGATTTCAACATGGATTTCACTTAAACATAGATTTCCTTTATATTCCAAAATGTTTTTTGGCATCTAGTGAAAAAGTCAAATATTCTTGATTTGCGTAATCCTCTATCTTTCTGACAGGATATCTTCTTGCTTATCTCTCTAGATCTCTTCTTTCCTGCCAACAAAAAGAGGATTACTTACTACTTCTGGATGGCAACAGGAAACATAGAGGTATGAGTCTTTTTGACAGAAACACTCTTTTAACTAAACACTTTCTTCTATACTTGCAGACCTCGTAGACCACAAAATATCAGAAGAAAGAGAAGATGAGCAACGACTAGAAATTCAACGGATCTCCTCAACGGATTTGTTCAAAGCTGTTCATATAAAAGATGAAGCAAGGATGAAGAATAAAAAAAGAGCATTCCTGAAGATCTTTGAAGGAGTGTACAACTAGTGAGGAACCTCAACGCCACATACATTCAAAGGAAAAGAGAGAAAGAGCCTGAGCCAAAAAGAAGTGTTCAAGCAACTGAAGCACTCAAGCATTCAAGCTCCTTCTCCTCTCTTAACTCTCTGTGTGTGCATCTTGTAATCTGGGGGAGAGAGTCTTTTAGCTGAGAGTTTCTTGTAGTTGGTTTTCATTTGTTCCAACTCTCAGCCGTGTTCTTTCTTTTCTAAGAAAGATCTTTGTCCAACTGTAGGACTGTATACAGTGTAGAACCTAGCTAGGGGTTTGTGTCTAGCAAAACTGCACTGGGGTTTGTACCAGGAGGTTGGCTTCTTTACCTGTAAGAGAAGTGGGCTGCCTTCTTGCCCGGGAAAGAGAAGAAGACCAGCTGGGGTGCTGGGTGTTGTATTGTCCTTGAGGGGGACTGTACCCTTGGTTAGTAAAATCCCAAGAGGTTGCTTGGGGGCTGGATGTAGGACTTCCATGTGGGAAGGGCCGAACCAAGATAAATCCCTTGTGTTATTTGTGTGATTGTTTACTTGCTTCCGCACTGCTACTCTTTAACACACTAAACTAACCAAACTTTGAAGTGATAATTTTATGTGTTTAAGTTTCTGTTTCAGATTTCAGAAAACCTATTCACTGCCCCTCTAGGTTAGCTTGCTGTCGTACCAAAAGGGCCAACAAGTGGTATCAGAGGGAGGTTCTCTAATCAATCAAGAAGACCTAACAATCTTAGAGAAGATCCATGGCAGCTCAAGGATATGCTGAAGCTCAATCAGTCACCAGACCTCCATTCTTTGATGGAGAGAATGTCACGTCCTGAGCGTTACGCAGCGGATATAAATTATTCAGAATAATAATTTGAGTCGATATCCCGAGACGTGAACAGTCGGTAAATAAGCCTCTAGCTAGCTCGCACTAAATGTATAACAACATACATCATCATAGGGCCCAAATATTGAACTCAACTAATCTTGTATTCAAGTCTCAACTCATTGTATTCCAAACGAAAACTATTACAGGACTAAGACTCAATAAAAAGGAAAAGTACATTTTATTCCTCACTTCCTACTACATGATTCTAACACTCAAAACAAACTACTATAACTAGACTTATAGTTGGAACGCTCTTCACTCGGACGCATTCCCATCCTTGACTTGCTCTTCCTCGTGAACTTCACAGTCACCTAGATTGGGTAAAAGTAGGGGATGAGCAAACTAGCCCAGTAGGATTTATATCTCAATGTGCGGGCAATGATATAAGTGATTAGCAATTTAGAACTAGGTAAGCACGATGAATGTCATGATATGCATGTGGGAATAAATCTCGTTAAAACATGATACATGAACTAGCTAGATAGAGTGATCATGATAGAACAAGATTTTAGAACAAGATGACAAGATAGAACTAGCAATAGATCACTTGGTACAAGCACGCAAGATTTCACTTGATGTCAATAGTTTTTAAGAACGCAAGATATCACTAGTTGCATTAAATGCAGGATGGCCATATCACGCAAGCAAGCAAGCATGCACGAGCACGATCATGTAACACTAATCAGGCACGTAGACACTAATGTACACCAAGAAAAGATCCATCAAGAATGTACACTAGGACACGTGTATGTGGTTATTGTATCTATCATTCAACAAGCAAGCAAGACTCCTAGCGCAGATGCAACGCTAGTAATCATTATACCCATGTTAACAGTATATTTATGACTCTCCATCATTGGGGCTAGATTGGAGCCCTTGGACACTCGCTATGCCCGGTCAGCATCTCATTTCAATTTTTAAATGTAGATACCCACAGCCATTAACAATGTCCAATGAGGGTTTCAATAAGTAAGCATGTGTAATGTCATGTTCATGATGATGATGAATAAGTAATAGTAAATTGAACATGATTTCATGAGAACAATGGTCAAGAGATAAATTGGGCAGCATAACGTACGATTTGTACTTAGTTCAATCTTTACATTAATGGCTTTAGTCTAGATTGTCAATCACACTCACGAGAACAAGATGAGAGAGGAAGTGCACGCTATCTCTGGAGAACTTCAATGGTACAACCAACTTGGCCTCCATGTGGGAATCCACAGAGAGCGGAGATTTACGGAGGTCTTAGAGAAAAGGTCGCTAGTCTACCGATTCGGAATGACCAATAGAGAGCTTCCAAATTCCCAAGAAAGGGCTGCCTAGATGTGCAAGTGTGTAGTGATGTACGCGTCTCAATTCACAATCCATCGGTCTCAAACTTGCGGAAAGCACTTAACATGATGGCATGCAATGAACAATGCATTTAACTACACATGGGTTTGCAAGATTTTAAGATAATAATTATCATTTTAATCAAGCTAGAACAGTAACAAGAGCGAATCACAAGTTTCATGAATGATCACGTCATTAAGAGAATAATTAGAATATTGTTCATGTAATTATAGTTTTTAAATGGGTTAATCACTTTTAAGCCATTAAACAGACATCATGAGATGATTAGAACCATGACATGCAGGAAACATGCAGGAAATAGGGGTACGATTCATGCAACGCTTATATCTTCTAAACTAGAGCTTTTCGGACAAAAGTCTCAACATGAAAGTTGTAGGGAACATGGAATATATGCAAACTGTGATTTTTAAATAATTTTAAACGACCCAGAGATGCACAATAAATCAACACAAATGTAAAAAGTCTCAGATATGCACGACTTTGGCAAAATGCCTATAACTCAAGATGTACTCATTGGAATTCAATGCAATCAGTGGGAAACGAAAGTTAACTTGATGCTCTACACATTGGAATAGGATTTTTTAAGGTTTGGCCCAACAAAACTTACCTTCTGGGTTGAAGAAGTCCATTTTTCCAAAAAACCTGTGTTCAGACCACTTTTTGAAGAACGCTTAATACTCCGTGTATACTGCATGGAATTGGGAATTCCACTTGGGTTAGAACGTAGCATTGACCCTCATTCAAGGGGTATAGGCCTTTCAAGGTTTGGTTATGGTTTGACTCACCTTTGGTCGACTCCAAGATGACTATTTGTGCAGGTCACAACAGACGCAACGGGGAAGAAGAACGGCTTGGTGTGGACGATCTCCTGCTCCCCAGCCGCCAAGAACTCCTCCACACGACCCCTACAAGATGTAAACTCGTCTCCAAGGGTTTGGTGGAGAGTATTTAAGCATCTATAGGTTTTCGGAGTCCTATTGTGACAAGGAAAGAAGAGTTGCGGTTTTGACATACTAGTTTCCTATTTTGAGGATTTCTTCCTCCATTAGAGTGTGTGAGGCTTTAGGAAACCTCCCCCCATAGTTAAGCACGAATTTGGGTTGCCAAGAATGCATGTTCTCATCCCAATTCAACTCTAATTGCCTCTTTCTAATTGTAGCTTATTTAAGCTACGAATTTCTATGCATTTTCTTGCTTCATTTGATTTTTGGGTCATATATGGTCCATTGGCCCAATTATGATATTGGGTCATTAATATATAATGTTATAAGTCTCTCCAACATTTTTATTTAATTTATGGTTGCGTCGTATTTCCGTGTTAACGATTTTTCGACTTGTTTCCTAATTTGGATAATCCGTCACAATAACTCTTAAACTAAGCCCAAATGATTTTTATTGACTCAAATTCCTTGATGGGTCATTAGTGGATATTATTTGAACTCCGTATATGAGTTTTATTTAATTTTCTGACTCATCTGAGTATGTGTGATAGTGATTTTTCGACTTATTCATGAATTACGATAATAAGTCGCAAAACACTTTAAACTTGACTAATCCGATTTTCTTGGCACAAATTTCTTTGTGAAGCATTTAGTAATAATGTTTGGGGTTGATTTATAATTTTTACGGAATTTTCTGATGTGTTTTAGGACTTACGATAATGATACGTATGTTTTAAATACTCTAATATTATAGAAATTATTTATTTCTATTTATTCGAAATTTTATATAATTAAAATTTTCGGGGTGCTACAGAGATCTATTAATATTGGAAGATGAGAATAGAATGCTTCATTCGAGGCACAGACTTTGATCTGTGGCAGGTAATCGAGGTAGGTGATTATGTTATTGTTCCTATTCAGGCACTACTGCCATTACAGCAGCAGATAAAAGTAAATTATCTTTAAACTTTAAAGCTAAGAACTACTTATGTTGTGCCTTATCCAAAAGAGAATTTAGTAGAGTATCTGCATGTAAATCAGCTAAAGAAATATGGGATAAACTGCAGATAACTTATGAAGGAATAGATAAAGTAAAACAACTAGGATAGATATTCTTGTCTCACAATATGAGCAATTTAAAATGCTTCCAAATGAAAATATCACTCAGATGTATAATAGATTTTCGAGCATAGTAGTTGGTTTGAGTTCTCTTGGTAAAAATCTTTCTGATGAGGAAATTGTTAGAAAGATACTTAGGTCCTTAACTCTTTTATGGACACCTAAAGTAATTGCTATTGAAGAAGCCCATGATTTAACCAAACTTTCTATTGATAACTTAATAGGTTCTCTCATGGCACATGAAATTAATATGGAGCGACTATCTGAAAGCTCATCAAAGAAAAATGTACTAATGCTCTTAAAGTTGCAGCTACTCCTTCCACTTCTTCTTTTTCTAGTTCCAAAAATGCAAATTCTGAAGACAGTGGCGTAGATGAAGTACTGTCCAAGCTTCAAAAAATTCTTAAGAAGAAGAAAATGGATCAAGAAGGATTCAAAAGAAAGAGAGAAAGGAAAAAGAACCAGTCTATTATGAATGCAGAAAACCTGGACATCTAAGACCAGATTGTCCTAAACTCAAGAAGGCTAGTCAACTAGAAAAATCAAAGAAGCAGTACAAGAAATTCAAAAGAAAAGCTATGGTGGCTGCTTGGGACAATGATGAGGCCACAAGCTCAGAATCATCAATCTCAGAATCAGAAAAAGAGCAGGTAAATCTAACCCTCATGGTAGAACTAGATGAGGTACATTCTAACTCATCTTTTGATTCTTGCATAGATTCAGGATCAGAATCTGAAGATTTAGAACAAGTTTTTAATGAACTTTATGATAAACACAATGTTGTTGTAAAAGAATTGAAAAATATCAAGAACAACCTTACTTGTTTGGAAAACACTAATTCTGATCTTAAATCAAAAATGGAAAAATTAGAAGAACAATTAAAAGAATGTAAAGATAATAATTATCTTTTAAATAAAGATTTGAAAAGTAAGAATAATGAGAAGTTAGAGTTAGAAGAAAAATTAAAACTCTAACTGAAGAAAATCTATACTTAAAAGAATCAGTTAGAAAATTAACTAAAGCAAAAACATCTTTAGCTCTATGCCTAAACGTATCAAAATCTGGAAATAACAAACAAGGGCTTGGTTACATACCTCCTGAAAAAGGAAAACATGTCATAATTCCTGAAAAATATCCATTACCAAAATTTGTAAAAGAAACCAAGATGCCTCAGAAAAAGGCCCCAGTAAAAGAAAAGGTTTCCAAAAATTGTGATCTTGTGACGGCCCTCGTTACACCGGTACGGTCATACCGACCCACGTCGGTATAGCGAGTGCTGCCACAGTGGGACATTTACCCAAACGATACAAATAGCTGAGATACACGCGAATATACAACAGAGTAGCGGAAGTAAAAGACCAAAGTCTTCATTCATTCATCATCCACATTAAACATACATGCAGTTCGCAATTAACATAAAAGAACTAAAAATCCACATGATTTAACTTGCTGAAATTAAATACAAATGTCCACACTTATACATCATTCTCATGATACTTCTAGTACAATGTTCAAAATTACATACTGTGAAATACACAAATCTCAAGGAACTCCAAAAACTAGCTAGTCTCCGCACTCGGAGTCCGTCTCCACCGTCTCCTCAAGCGGTGTCGTGTCACCAACTATACCTGTACGCCGAAGCAAGGAGTGAGTCCAAGGACTCAGCAAGGAACACTACCCATGACATTCACGTACAAGTCCTAGTGGTTTCTACATGCACATTTACAATTTGCAACACATAGCATGCTAGTCAATTCAAGTTTCCAACCTATCATGAAAGTTCTACAATTTTATACATAAATCATGCTTTCAGATTTCTAGAATAAAATTCACCTATCACTTGGTCTCTATTCAATTTACTCATGAACTTAAATCTTTAAAGAGCTAAAACATGAGAACTATCAACATGAATGTTATGCATACATGAAAGGGAACACAACAAGCATAGACTTTTCATATTTTTAGACACATACATGAACCTTTTCACATGCTTTAGGTTGCTGATTTCATATGGTTTCATGGCTGAAAACCTATGCATGAGAGCTACAACGTTACATAAAACATGTCATATGATCAAACAATCATGCTATCTTTTGCCCATTTTCACCAATTATCCCTAACATGGATTCTAAACATCTTTGCACATAATAACATGATGATGACAACATATATTCACTGATTTCACATGATTTCAGACTTGTCTCACATGGTTCTCAATACCACATTTTCACATCTTTGGTTTCACATTTTTGTTTACACAAGTTTTCTCTTTCACATGGTTCACTTTACACATACACATTCACATGTCACTTACTCATTTACACATAGACACATACACATTACACATTTCACATTACACATTTTAGATGCCGTGACACATAGTCCAAACCACCAAAGAAGGACATATACACATCACATTACACATAGACGCCATCTAGGCATTCCAATGGCGACTCTTGGACTGCGCAGACCGGGAGAACAAGTCTCCACCCTAACCAGTGGTACTTGTCCACCTCCAGGATTTCCCCCTAATGCTCTTAGGGTCACTTAACACATTGAACTTTCTCAGGGGGACTTTTCCCTGATACAGCTCCACTGCCCTCTACGGAAGCAGTGTCACATTGGCACAGTTACACATTTACATATTTACCGTTTTACACTTGGTTTTACACATAACACTTCATCTCATTCACTTTCTCACTCACATGAATACCTCTATTTTTCCTAACATGGTACTACAGAATTTAAAGAGTTTAACACACAGTAAACACACTGATCATGCTGGGTTTAAACAAAATCCAATCACCTTACGATCATATGCACGAATTATCACATTTCACATGAAAAACACATAACTTTTTATTTACTAATCCAAATGACCTGAAATTTTAACCACATGCTGTTTTCGGGTTCAAGGTCATACCCTCAAATTTTCAGATTTTTCTGAGCTAATTAGAATTTACAGAAAATGAAACGCCTAATTAGCATGCTATTAACAACTTAAGTTAACATGGGTCTAACACATTTTGCAAATTAGCCACTTGCTGTTTAAACATAAGCTATTCACATATGCATGAACTGAGAATACAAAATTTCCCTAATTCATACATCTATGGATTGAACACTACAAATCATTCTTGCATGCTTTCATTTTATTCTACCGAATCGGATTTTATTAGCACGTTACACAAGCATGGATAATTCACTAAAATTACAGTCACACATACTGACACACTAACCTTCATGATCAGACCAAAACCAAGGCCTTCATACACATTCTAATCAGGAAAACTAAATTTGTAAAATCAACAATTCATGCTCACAAGTTTAAGGAATACCATTTCCCACATCCACCAACACACACCACATTCATCCACACACCACAATGCACAATATACATAGAGTATAAGGTTTACCATATATCCTCATCACGTAAAACATACCGAAATTAATGCATAAGAAGGACAGAACAGCTCACTGTTCTGTCCAGAGGAACTAGGCGGCGGTCTCTGGCCGCTGACTCAGGGTCAGCGGCATGGCCGATGGACGCCAAGCTCATCACAGGCGTCCAGGGACCTTGCCGTCGAATCAGGTCTGTGCAGAAACACAGACCCGAGCTCTAAATCTTGGGTGAATTGAAGGGTCTAGGACTTGAGGAAAATTCCATAAAAATCACAAAACCAACCTAGACTCATAAGGGAACACCATGGATAGGTCACTTGCCTTTAGAAATTTCCTCCAAGGGATTTATGGCTTGGTGAAGACCTCCTTGGGCAGTCCCAAGAAGTTGCAGAACCCCCTCCAAACGATCTCTCCTCCGGGCTCCTGGATGATCTCCACGCCGAGGGGAGGTCGGGGAAGCCTTCCTCGTTGGTCCAGCAGCCTCCTTGCAGCAGGGGGACGCCGGATCAAGGTCCAGGGATGTGGATTTTTGGGTGGCAAAATGGGTTCTCTCACAGCTTTTCTCTCTAGGTTTTTTCTCCTTTTTTTCTCCTCTTACAAGGGTGAAGGGCAGAGTGGGAGAGGCCACTTCGGGTTCAGGATTTAGGGGAGTCTCTCTCCCACTCACTAGGGTGATAGGACACCCTCAGAGCCGTTGGGGAACATCCCCCCCAATGGTGGCCATGCCTTGCTTCAGAAGCATGCAGCTCTGCTGCGCATGCAGGTCAGAGAAGTTGGCGTCCATATCGCTGGACGCCGGGATGAGTGTTGGCGTCCAGGTCTGGACGCTGACACCTGATAAATGGCCTAGGGTTGACGCCAAGGTGACCTTCGGCCAGAACCCTAAGTTATGCAGAAAACCATGCATACCGGGCATATATACATGCAATATGTATACGGTATTGTATCCATACTATCATCATGCAATACATACATTATTTATGTTTAATATAAACACATGTACACGTAATTATACTAATTAATGCGTACGTAAATATGTACATACATACACAAATACAAACATACACACATAAATGCAACTAATGCGACGGAAATTAGAGGGCCTTACAGTTCTAAACAGACAGTACAAAGATAATAAGAATGACAAAACAATTTATATTCATTGTTGTTCTCATTGCAATAAATTAGGACACATAGTAAACACCTGCACAACAAGGCACCTAGTATGGATCCCGAAAGGATATTTTTATGCATCTAACCATCAAGGACCCAAAAAGATTTGGGTACCTACTTCTGAGTAGTTTATTTGCAGGATAGTCTTAGAGCATCAGGAACAAAGGATGCTCAAGGCACTGATGACTGCCAGCTCTTCATCCAACTCATATATGAAGAGGGAGTAGTCACCTATTTATATTTTTTTAAATTATAATATTACTAACAACTATTTGTAAGTTTCATTCAGGTGGAGTCTCTCATTCAGGGGGAGCACAGACTAAGGGAGAGTTATTCATTAATGTCAATTATTGTTGAACCCCTCAATGGTAAGAAATTTTCACAAAGGGGAGAGAATGCATGGTAAGATCCTTCCTTTTTGGTTAATGACAAAAAGGGGGAGAGTATGCATGGTATGCATTATCCATGAATTTTCTGTATTTTCTATGCTTTAAGTATTTTTGTCAGAAAATTCTCATAAATTTTGTCATCACCAAAAGGGGGAGATTGTTGAACCACTCCTGTATTTTACCCTTATATTTTGATGATAAAAAAATTTATGATTAATTAAATATTATTAAAAATATTTAATATCATATTTTTCTTAATAAATATAAATTTATGTGATTAATTAAATATTAAATATATTTAATACCATGTTTTTCTAATAATAAATTAAATATCATATTTTTCTAATAAATATAAATTTATGATATTATTACCGTGTGATTTGCACTAAAATGATAAATCGATGTCGATTCAATATACATCGATTTCAGTTCACAAAGTGCCATAAGGATTCGCTCTCATAAGGATTCACTCTCATATCGATTCGCTCTCATAAGGATTCGCTCTCATAAGGATTCGATAAGTGACTCTCATATCGATTCGCTCTTACAAGGATTCGCTCTCATAAGGATTAGATAAGTGACTCTCACATCGATTCACTCTCATAAGGATTCGATAAGTGACTCTCATAAGGATATGCTCTCATAAGGATTCGATAAGTGACTCTCATATCGATTAGCTCTCATAAGGATTCGCTCTCATAAGGATTCGATAAGTGACTCTCACATCGATTCACTAAGGATTCGATAAGTGACTCTCACATCGATTCACTCTCATAAGGATTCGATAAGTGACTCACATAAGGATTCGCTCTCATAAGGATTTGCTCTCATAAGGATTTGCTCTCACATGGATTTGCTCTCATAAGGATTCGCTCTCATAAGGATTTGATAAGTGACTCTCACATGGATTTGCTTCTCATATGGATTTCATAAGTTAAACATGGATTCGCTTGTAAAACATGGATTTCAACATGGATTTCACTTAAACATAGATTTCCTTTATATTCCAAAATATTTTTGGGCATCTAGTGAAAAAGTCAAATATTCTTGATTTACGTAATCCTCTATCTTTCTGATAGGAGATTTTTTTGCTTATCTCTCTAGATCTCTTCTTTCCTGCCAACAAAAAGGGGATTACTTACTACTTCTGGGTGGCAACAGGAAACATAGAGGTATGAGTCTTTTTGACAGAAACACTCTTTTAACTAAACACTTTCTTCTATAATTGCAGACCTCGTAGACCACAAAATATCAGAAGAAAGAGAAGATGAGCAACAGCTAGAACTCCAACGGATCTCCTCAATGGATTTGTTCAAAGCTGTTCATATAAAAGATGAAGCAAGACTGAAGAACAAAAAAAGAGCTTTCCTGAAGATCTTTGAAGGAGTGTACAACCAGTGAGGAACCTCAACGCCACATACACTCGAAGGAAAAGAGAGAAAGAGCATGAGCCAAAAAGAAGTGTTCAAGCAATTGAAGCACTCAAGCATTCAAGCTCCTTCTCCTCTCTTCACTCTCTCTATGTGCATCTTGTAATCTGGGGGAGAGAGTCTTTTAGCTGAGAGTTTCTTTTAGTTGGTTTTCATCTGTTCCAACTCTCAGCCGTGTTCTTTCTTTTCTAAGAAAGATCTTTGTCCAGTTGTAGGACTGTATACAGTGTAGAACCTAGCTAGGGGTTTGTGTCTAGCAAAACTGCACGGGGGTTTGTACCAGGAGGTTGGCTTCTTTACTTGTAAGAGAAGTGGGCTACCTTCTTGCCCGGGAAAGAGAAGAAGACCAGCTGGGGTTCTAGGTGTTGTATTGTCCTTGAAGGGGACTATACCCTTGGTTAGTAAAATCCCAAGCGACTTTGGAAAAGAGTTAGGCTAGAGTTAACCTGGGTTAACCCTGGGTTAGGCCAAAAAGTGCTTTGGAAAGCAAGAAATTTTAACCCGGGCTAAAGTGGGTTAGGATAGATGTAAACTGGGTTACTCTAACCCACCTCTGGAGGTGGAGTAGAGTTAACCCAATGTAACTCTTTTTTAAATACCCTTTTGCCCCTGCCTTTTTAGATGTATTTACACCTTTTTGTCAGTACGGAACCCTTTATCCCCTTCTCCCACCCCCGTTTCGCTGGTACCTGTGAGAGCGTGAGTGTAATACCCTCACATTTTAAATATCATGAATTGCTTAGAAATTCTTGTTTATGTATAACAATTAAGTTTAAATTGAGATATTTAGGATTAAGGGTGTGTTTAGGACACTCTATCATACCCCGGTAACACTTTCGGTCATACGCACACCGATAGGGTGACACCGGAAAACTATAATGAAAATAAAATCTAAGAACACAATAATTCTTAGAAAAATATGGAGATATCAAAAATATAATTATCCGGAATTGTTGACGTACGGATTTCGAGATTAAGCCGACGCAACTATTTTTCGGGTGATTTTTCACCCTGTGTAAAATAAATTCTAAAAATTAAATAAAAATCACAATAATTTGTAAAACCATTACATTAGCTTATGGCTAAAATTTCAAGACAAATGGACACCATTTGAACCTGTTTACATGTGGATTATTGAATCAGCCGATTTAGGGGTCAATTACGCGATGAATTTTTGGGTGATTTACGTGTCAGGCTCTACAAAGGCCAGCACACATGGGGGAGTTTAACACCTGGTTACCTGAGGTGTTAGGCTGTGGGCGTGCATGTTAAATGTGTCCACAGTAGAAACCAAGAGGTTTTACTGCAGACACCTGTAGGGCTCTCGTGTCCGGCATGCATGGAGGGGATGAGCCTATAAAAGCTTTTCCCTCACCATTCGTGGGAGTTTTCTTCCCCTCCACTGCCGTTACACTTGTTAGCATCTAGCTGTGAGTGGTGTTTAGTTGCTGTTGCTGTGAGGAAGCCGTTGCTACTGCTGCAGGAGCTGCTATCTCCACTGCGTGTGTGTGGGTGCTTCCAGAAGCAACTGTGGGTAGTTGCTGTGAGCACCTGGGGGGCTTCGTCTCTATCTTATAGTTGGGGGTGCTCTGAAGAAATACTCCATCTCCCTGAAGCGAGGTAGGATTCAACTTCTTTTCCTTCTTTTACCTGATCCTTGTGTAAACTATCGAGTTGCGGTTGGACTATTCATGGCAATCTTTATGCTTTATACCACGATTGGAGATCACTACTGTAGAAATAGAAGTATTTCCAGTGTCATATTATTAGGTTTCTAACTTAACATGGTTAGAATCATCCTTACAATCCTAGAGTACACATTCCTGTACACACATATGATCATACCAGTTACTGTGAGATTATCCAACCCCCTGTTAAAAAGTTTATGACTGTGAGTTTACATGTAATTCGACTTACAGTTTACACATGATTCGACTTCTAGTTTATATATAATTCGACTTATACATTCGACTTCCAGTTTATACATGATCCGACTTATACATTCGACTTCCAGTTTATACATGATTCGACTTATACATTCGACTTCCAGTTTATGCATGATTCGACTTCTAGTTTATGCTATTGACAACCACCAGCCTAGTTGTTATGATTCGAACCAAACCTGCATCAATCAGAGCTGGTACTTTCTAAGTGTTGCCCTAACCAAGTGATCTCTTATATTTTTGAATTCCGAGCTATTTTAACCTCAGGATATCTGAATTTATTCTCAATCTAAACCACCCTTGATTTTCCATTCCTGTTGTGCTCATGAAATGAAGTTTACAATCTGAAGATAGTGCTCTCTTCAAAAGAGGGTTTAGGATCACTTGTGGTAGCACCAGCCACTTGTGATCAGCTGAGGGAGACAGTTTGTAGGTAAATCCAAGTCAATGGACTGACGATGGTGGGTAATAAACTCCGTTCTTACGCAATGAACAAGATCTAAGGTGCTGGAATCGCCTAGGCACTGAAGATGTATTTACGTCTATTTAGTAACCTCTTGAGAGCAGTGTGCCTGTCGAGTTCGTTTCCAAATCAAGTTGTGGTCTGAATTCTGAAAGACAAATATGACTCTTATTCTATAATTTGTTTGAGCTCATTATGAAACCAATTTGAGCTATATGATTCTGTTAAGTATGAAATTCATGAGCAAATGTGTTTTTGATCCATATATGTTTACTTTCACCTATCGAGTCATTTCGACTCATACGTTTGTTTCCTCCAACCCTTCCAGATTGAAGGTGTGTATAATCTCAGCTACACATGAATCCCAATTCCGCTGCGAACGATGAAGAGATGAAGAAACATAGCGTAGTTTTAGTAGTTTCTTTTAGTTGATGATGTATTAAATTAGAGAGAGAAACTTAGCTCTTGTAAATAATGAGTATTAGTACTTTGTTACCTTGTGTTGTATAATATGTTCAAAGACATCTTTGTGGAATGGTTTGCTGGTTTTGTGCATTACAAGGATTTATCTACCCGTAATGAAAATTTGTCAGCGTAACCCCTCTTCCGATCAAAGGTTTTATGTATGTGTGTGTGTGAAGTCGGAGGAGGGTGTTACAGTGAGAGAGAGAGCACACCCTCTCCGACACCCGTGTTCATCTTCCTCCTCTGACTTCGATCGCCTGTCGACGGCCGGGAATCTGCTCCCGTCATCATCTGCTGCCTTGGAATCGCCATTGTCTCCCCTTCTCCCACCTCTGTTTACGCGTACCTCAAACCGTCTACGCCAAATCCGTGTTCGTCTTCCTCCTTGGAGCAGGGCGATGGTGGGCGGAGGGCGAGGGGAACGTGGGCCGGCGTGCCCTCCCCCCATCTCCATGTCTCGACGCGAGGGTTCTGATTTGGTCAGATTAGGCGGAGTTCGTGATTTGTCTTCTAGCTTCAGGTCTAATCTTGGAATCAGATTTCGTTCCGGAGGTGATGGGGCGCAATCCGAGCTGCACCGTGTGTATAGGTGAGGCATGATTTTTCTCTTTTATTTTTTTTTCATTTTATTCCTAAAATCTTCGCGTTCGTTTTGGTATCTGTCATTTTTCCGTTAGAGCCATGGTCTGATTTCCACGCGCCCGTTCGTTTGGCTGGATTTGGAGGTGTCTCGTCACGCTGTAGAGGAAGTATTTTCTCGGGTGGCTCTCTGTGGTGTCATCTTGCTCCTCCAGTGCCGGATTCAGTAGATTTATGTGTTTTCTGTTGGATTTGTTTCCTCTCTTTTGTTCAGTTCACGCTATCTGTGTCTATTGATATGTTGTTCATATTGATTAAGCAAATCAGGTGATTCCGTGTTTTTTCCCCGCCTCTTCTCGCGTGGTTTTCCGGTTGAGATCAGTTGTGAATTGCAGTCTAATTTAGAATATTTCATGGTTCTTTGGTTCTGCATCGTGGTTCCAAAGATTGCTTCTGCATGATGGCTAAGAATGTTCCTTTCTTCTATATTACACACATTCTAGCGCTGTCCCATAATTTGCAACTGCACAAGAATTTAATGGTAAATACATATGATTTTTCTTGAAGCAACCTCATTTTTGTATCAAAAGAAAAGATTTTGATTTCCATTTCCAGGTTTAGTTGTAGGCTAAGTACGACATGCTTTTTAAGTCTGACGCCTTATCTGATGTTTTACATCTATTCATTCCTTGCTAAATTCTGAGTGAAAATTTTTGAAGTGAAGTGATATTAAGTAAATAGGAGTTTCATCTTGTCTATCATTAACAGATGTAAAAAATGGAATGAATGAGGCAGATTAAGAGGACAAGGGAGTTTAATGCTAAGATGAAACAAGGTCTTAGTTGTTCACTTCTCGAAGAAAAAGGACTAGCTGTTTGTATCAGCAAACATTGTCAATTTACTTTAAATGTCATTAATACATGAAGATTTACATTTTGGTTAATCCCTACCTCATCTAGATTGTGGGGGCCCTCCACACCTGGGGAGGAAAGACACCATAGATTGAAAGGCACCATAGATACTCAAAATGTGACTAAATCTCAACGGCGGTTATGTTATAGATTGTAGACCAAGGGTGGCTACTTCATGACTGATATCAAAGTGGCTGTCTAGTTTTGGGGGACGGGGGATGAGATACCTAGGACAAAATGAGGATTGCTAGAGAGCAGTTGAATGTAGGATGTTAAAGAAAAGGTTTCTCAAGCCGATTAGTTTGTGTCATCTTTAATGTACTTCAGTCACTTTGCTTTCTCATGTCTATATAACTTCAATACCATCATCATCATCCCATTATTTGGGGTCGGCTACATGAATCCTATTTCGTCAAAGATTTCTATCGAGTGCTATATATTTTCAATACCCTTATATTTAAATATGTTGGCTATCTATGAATTCTTTGCTCACTTGAATTCTTGAAATATTCTGTGATTTTAGCACAAAATAGCCAGTTTATGCAAAAGGTGTGACTTGTCTTATTTTGTAAATGTTAAATCCATAAGCAACCAGCACTGGTCCAACCCAGGTCTGACATGCATCCATTACGTGCCTCATCATCCAAAAGGTGTGAGAGAAAGGGAAAGGGGGAAAAACAAAAAAATAAAAGAAAGTCACATATAAGAAAGTCAATGATTAAGTCTTCAGTTAACACATTAAATTCAATATTGTGGCAATACTTCTTTGTTTTCCTTGCTAAACAATGTTATGTATAATCATGGTTGTTTTGTCTGTAGCTTGTATGAGTCCTGTCTTCAACATACTTTTCTTTTTGAAATGTGGATGATACCATGGAATATATTGATAGAAGAAAGAAGATGTACAAGTGTAGAGGTATAAAGAAACAAAAACCTCCATACACAAGATGTCCACCCCCAAAAAAATACCACCACCTCAACTCCCCAAACACAAAAAGAGGTAGGAGTTAGAGACCTTATAGTTAGAGTCTGGTCTTCAACATACTCTTATTTATATATATAATGTGTGTATGCCAATATATATAAGAAATTTGTTTGTTCACCTCTTTTTTAAATTACTTTATTTTCTTTTCTGTGTCTTTTTAAATCGTCTGATCTTTATCTCTTTTTTCTTTAATTGTAGTAAATATCAAAAAGCTTTTTTCTCATATTTTGAGTAGTATATATTTTAGCAATTTTCTTCATGTTCTAAAACATGAAGAAACCAGCTGATGGTCTTTCCCATGACCTAAAACATTCCTCTGATCCAGTTGGTGTCCCAAGATCCCGATCTCTTTTCCAGGTTTGGATTCTCATGGGCTCATTGGGGGGAACAGTTTCTTTGGACGAACAATTGCCTATCTTATCCTTTTTGCTGTCATTTTGTCTTAGTTTTTTTTTAATCAAAGATTTTTTTGAAATAAGGTATCCATTAATGTCTAGCTAATGTTGGATGCTGATCATAATGTTACCATAGTCTTTATCAAATTAAGGACATCTCATTTTTGTTTGAGCTCTGTGTCTTAGTGTGGATGCCCATCATTTAGCATTCAGAAGATCAAAATTTAAACTGACGCATGACACATTACAAATTTAAAAGCCTTCCATCTACGTGACGTAAATATATGCATTTGTCCATCTACAAATGTATACATCTATTTGCAAACTCTTTGGATTTTTCATTGTTGATTTTCCTTGCTTAACTCTTTGGATTTTGCGGTAACTTCCAAAATGTTTCGTAATATAAGAAGGGCAACAAGGATGCCTTAAATCTTTGGTTTTGCTAACATTCTTCATAGTCCAGTCCACAAGCGAATGGTGGTTAAGCTTCTTAGTTTGGTCATCATCTGTTTCTTGGGGGGGGAGGGGGTTGTTCTTAGTTCTATATTTAGACCTGGCCCTTTACTTAGTGAATCAAGTTTGGCATACAATTTGTGGCCAACAAATCTACCAATGAGGATCCAAAACCAAGTTGGCTCTGGTGGTGCTTTGAGGGGGAGCGATCGGTACAATGGGCGATACGGTGAGAGGATCCAAAACCAAGTTGGTGGTTCGTAGGATAGATGGAAGTATGACCTCTTTGACGAAGCGAACCGGAGCCCAACTCCAAAGAATGAAGAGGATGAGATTGCAAAAGTTGAAGCTCTTTTGGCATCACAAGGCATGATAGTCACAGGTCAATATGATTAGCTGGTTTCTTGTTAGAGACTCCAGGATGTTGCATTATTTCTCCTTTTGCTTGTATGTTTGATTAGGCCCCCGGTTGCCATGTATGTATGATCATGTAAGGAGATTGTGGAATCTCACTTGACATGGTTGGATTCAGCATTGTGCCATAATAGATTCCGGGGAAGAACCCTTTTGGATTTTTTTTTCCAGTGATGTAATTTGCATGGAGGTATGAACTCTGAAACAGCTGGAAGCTCAAAGAAAGGGGGATCAGTTAATCTTTTCTTTGTGCCATGTTCTTGACAATGCTTGTTGTTGGCTGTAGAATCAATCCTTTTGTGGGGTGTTCTTTTTTGGGTCTGACATAGAAGAGAAAAAGGTTTATGCAATAATTTCTGGTTTTATTTTAGGGTGGTACACTTAATTGATGTTTGATGCACATGAAAAGCGGTACATAAGTGTTTATATTCAAACCAAGATACCTTTTTCCTTAGGTAATAATTAATTCTATTTTTTTGACAAATTAATTAGGAGTCTTTGTGTTGCAGTTAAACCCTTTGGCTGTGTATTTCAAAGGGCAAGCACTCACCATTCATTCTGATCTCACACGTTTGTTTAGAGAATGGCTAGCATTGTAACCATATTACTTGTATGATTAGCATATGCTGTGGTTGGATCCATGTTAAGTTATCTTTTCATGTGCTTTATTATTCTGCTTTTATGCTATCATATTACTGTTATTTTTCACATCCTTAGTCAAATGTAATAGTGAATTGTTGTATTTGTTTGCTTAGTTATTTTTAGGCTTAACAAATTTTCTTATGTCATACAAATGTTGATTATATGCAGGTGTTCCGATTCCAACCCACATATTTCACAAATGACAAGTTATCCTCGTACTATAATATGTTTTGTCAATACCTGCATTATATTTGGTAGGATGGCATGAATGATGCAACCCCACATATGTGCATGCATTTACAAATCTATCATAGTAGTGTAGCAGGTGACTTCATTTGTGACAATGTGTGGGCACTGGGCAATGATGAGTGAATTGTTTTATCCAATTCAACAGTTGGATGGTCAATTAGGCAACCCTGTTGAAAATGAGGATTTGATATTCTGAGCCCAAAAATCACAAACTTAAACTATTACTTTCAGTATTTTTTGTACAGGAACTCACATACTCTATGGTTATGTTAAAGGAAGAATCGTCGACACAGGTAATCAATTAATGTTATTGTACATCAATTTTCATTTTATTCTTGTTGGTTACATGTATTGATGTTTTTTTTTACAATTACAGGGATGTATTGTTATTCAATGGGAAACAAGAATTAAATGGAAGGCTTATAAGAGACATCATATTCTTATGTTTTGTATATCATGGGCGGATTGTGACTCTTATTGTACATTCAGATTCGTTATATGTAGGATGATGATGCAAATTGATGTAAATAAAATACTGTTGTTCTATATATGATGATGTGTGGTAATTTTATGAAATGAATGTTTGAAAGATATAGATACATTTTTAGATTTATATTGTCATAGATGTGTTAAATTTACAGGGTTTAAATGACGTAAAAGAGAGGAAATGTTGTCCGTTTGTTTCCAGGAAATATAAATATTTTATTTAATTTTAAACTTATGAAGTTATTTTTTTGAAAAAAAGAATATATGGTCGATGTTTTTTTCCAAATTTGTCATAGTAGAACATGATAGTTTATAATTAAGTGATGTGCGATTGTGCAATTTGGGAATGATCCATTATTTAAACGTGTATAATTTAAGTTATTAACAAAATATTTATCCCAAAAGGAAAATAATATGAATAATATATATGATAATATATAACAAAAATATAGTAGACAAGATATAATAATAATATGGTAGTATAAAGTATAATAACATAAATATGATGTTAGCATATAGTATTAAAAAATTAATGAATGAATATTATATTATAAGTTAGAACCTCATTATATTTCATAATAAAATTAATATGAAGATAGCATATAGTGTAGTCATAATATCATATATTTAATGTTCATGTGCATGTATATAGCAAAACATAGATATATGTGATAATTTATAACAAAAGTAAAGTAGCACATCATATAACAAAAATAAGATAGCATAAAGTATAATATAATAAATACGATGGTACCATTTAGTAAAAAAAATTTAATGATGAAAATTATATTTCATAATCTCATTATATTTCATAATAAAATTAATATGATAGTAGCAATTACATGGCACAAGATAGGTGGTAACACATAGTACAATAAAAAAGTAATAAAGAAAAGTAGTGGAGGGTAGAGGATAAGGGTATTTTAGGAAAGACAACACAAAAGTTGAGGGATTAGTAACTTTAGCCTACCAAACCACAAAAATGCAAAGTGGGTTAACCCTAACCCTTTTCCAAATAGGCCAAGAGGTTACTTGGGGACTGGATGTAGGACTTCCATGTGGGAAGGGCCGAACCAGGATAAATTCCTTGTGTTATTTGTGTGATTGTTTACTTGCTTCCGCACTGCTACTCTTTATCACACTAAACTAACTAAACTTTGAAGTGATAATTTTCTATGTTTAAGTTTATGTTTCAGATTATAGAAAACCTATTCACCCCCCCTCTAGGTTAGCTTGCTGCCGTACCAAAAGGGCCAACAGGTTCATGCTATGGAAATTCCTGTGCAAATCTCCAGCTCCTCTATTTCCACCGTCTCCTTGGGTAGCTTGCAGTAGGGCTTGAGTCAGTTCCTGAATGGTCTGCTGTATGTCGCGAAGTTGTGCATGCTTCGCTGCCATTGCTATTTTCTAAGTTCCTTCAAGAGAAAGCTAATGTAAGATATTAAAGTGGCACTAAGTTAGTGCTTGTGTGAATTTATTTTAACTTATTACCCATAGTTCTACCCATATCTTACATAGGTAGGATAATTGACTCTAGTCGAGGCGGGTCAACCTAGATCATCCTATGCTTAAGAACAACCTAGGCTCTTATACCATAAAACTGTAATGCCCCGACGCGGAATATTGGAGCGATAAATAGTTAAATAAATAGTATAGAGCAAGAGATAAACATCAAACCATTGCACAAATTGGAGTAAAGCCAAACGATCCAACTTCATTGATAATTCCACTAATCAACTATTACATTTACTAATTCAAAGCCAAAACTATGGGCCCAGAGTGCTTTATTCAAAACAAAACAAACTAACTACCTAACTAACTACTAAAAGCATTGGTTGTCGAAATATCAGGTCACTCCTGCTCTTGATCATTCCCATCCTCGTGCATGTGGTAGTCCCCATCAGACTCACCTAAAACACACGAAATAAATAGCGCATGATGAGCGATAATGCTCAGTATGTAACATATCGGGCTTTCCGGTTTCCTCCGTTCACGTGTTGGACGACTGGCCACTAACGCGTCCGGCCTGGGCGACATGTTAGTGTCGCGTCGGAGGTGCCCGATGCGATAGTCATCCGTGTTGCGACCCCTTTGTGCACCGCGTTCTTGTCGCGCCCAGTCAACGGGTCACAACAGCTTTCCGCTTTCCGGTCGTCTGACGCCTGCCAGAGTGGTAGGCGTGGCAGAGCGACCTGTCGAGCTGTCGCGGCGTCCCGGAGGGATGCGTTCTGGTCGAGGTTTGGGCGGCCGCCACGTTAAGGTTGTTGACGCGACGCCCTGCCCCGTCGCGTCTTAGGGGCCGAAGGCTTAAAGCCTTGGACGCCCCCCCCTTTCCCCTCCTTTGGCTCTTTTTACTTTCCCTCCTCTCCAAGGAGGGGATGCTTTTCCCCCTCTCTTCCTCCGGCAGTTGGAGCTTGGCAGAGCAGTGGCGGCTCGTGGCGGAGCTGGAGTGGTGTCGTGGAGCGAGGAGGTGGCGGCCGTGGTGTCATGAAGGCCCTTTGGGGTTCGGTTCTTCCAAAATCTATAGGGATTTCTTGTTCCCTTCCCAATCCGGGTGATTGGGAGCTCTCGTGGCTTTGTAGATAGTTCTACTTCTTTCTCCATGCTCCCCTCCACGTGGATGTGTAGATGTAGTGTGTGTGGCGACCCCGGGATGTAGTATCCCGGTGGTCTACCTCCCGTCTGATGTTGCGACTACTCTACGCGTCGCGACATCAGAGGAGGCGTCGCTTTGGTCGGGTGCGACCTTATCGCGGCGCGGTTAGCTGTCGCGATAAGAGTCATGTCGCGACCTAGTTTCCCATCGTGACAGGGTTCTTATCACGACGCGCTTCCCTATTGCAACAGGGCGCTTGTCGCAGTTTCCCTTCCTGTCGCGATGGTATCGTGACGGGCTAGGAGGGCGCGACAGCACCAGGCTTGCCTCGAGTGTTTCCCTGGCCTCATTGGCGTGTCGGCGTGTGCCCCAGGGCAAGGTTTCCCTTAGGACCTTCTGGTAGGGAACGCGGCAGTTGCCTCCCAGCATTCAGTGACCGAAAGTGACACCTTTGTGGCTGTGCTAGTGGCGGTGCTAGGAGGCTCGCGTCTGTCTAATAATCGATTGTCTATCGGTCATCGATTATTAGAAGAGCGATGGTTTCTATGCTGTCTGATGGTGTTTCGAGTTTTCAGGCCGTGCTGTGTGTGCCGGCGTTAGCCGACGGTCCTCCTGGGGGTTACCGGGAGGTGTGTCATGCGTGCTTGTGCCTGCTGGGCTTGTCTTGGTTACAAGCCATTGTGCCGATTTCTGTTGGTTGTTGCCATGCCTGTTCTCTTTCGCCCGGTGCTCTGCACTTGAGGGCTTCTCCCGTTCAGAGGTTGTCTCCATTTCCTAGGACCCCCATCCTCGGGAGCTTGTTGAGGAGTTCTCCCGGGCTACGAGCGTGCTCGAGTTGACAGCCTAGTGTGGCGGACTTCAGAGCTGAGGAAAAAAAGTGGTGGCAGCGGCATATAGTCGCTTTTGGAGCTCCCTTAGCTGTGTCTGTGTCTCCGAGGTGGTTGAGGCATTTTTACCGGTGCGAACCAACTAGTCCTTCTCACTGCCTTGCTCTGCGTTGGTTCCGGAGCCGCGTAGAGAGGGTAGGCGTGGGGCCGTAGCTCGGCCGAGCTGCGGTGGTTTGTTAGTTGTTCTCTGCTGTGGCTCACTAGTCTCACTCTACCGGGGAGGTTGTAGGTAGGAGTCAACGGCTGGCGAGTTGGAGGTGTGGACAGTGTGTCCTCCTCTTAGCTGCCTGTGGCGGTGGCTTGGTTGCTCTTGCTATGACGGAGTTTCTCACGTTGTTTCTAAGTGAGTCTTGTTGCTCTAGCCTGCACGGTGGTTGTAGCCTAGCCGTGCCTAGTTTCTGTGGGCTTAGTGATTTAGCCTCATGGGCCGTGCTAGCAGTTTTAGCATGTTCTCTCGGGGTGTCTGGTGCAGACACCCGACCACTGGTTTGTAAACCGTTCCTTGGTGCCGTCCGTGGTGGCACTATAGGGTGTAGTTCCTTGACCTCGTGTAGTGTCCGAGGTTTGGAGTGGTTCTACTTGTGGGCCCTGACCTTGTGGAGGTCTGAGGTGGCCGTGCCTGTGGTGAGACGTTCCTTCTCACGGGTTGCTTGGTGTCTCTCGTGGTGACACCTAGTTGTTCCTTCCCGACCTCGTGGAGGTCTGGGATGTTGGTGCTTGTGTCGTGAGACTCTGTCTCACGTGGTTGCTCCGGTGTTCCGTGAGCTTCTCTGTCTCGGCGGATGCATGCCGAGGTGTTGCTTCCGCATTGTGATTGACTCCGCTGGTTTTGCGGGAGTCGTGTTTGGCCCGACCCTGTTGTGGGTCATGGCATTACTCTGTTCCGCTGCATTGTAGTACTCTGCAGTAGGTGTTTCTCGCTTTACGCTTTCTAGAGTAGTTTGCTTCCACTTTTGTTGGAGTTCCTGCTGCTCTGGCTGGTAAGGGACTGGTTATCCCTACTGAGCCTTGTTCGCGAGGCTCACCCCCTACTCTTTTCAGGTAGGAACTTGCTGTCGCAGGAGTTCGTGCCGGATGGTTGTGGTGGAAATTTGTACGCCGTGCGTTGCCAGCAGTGTGAGTTGTGAGCGTGAGCGCTTGTACAGGAGTGAGTCGAGAGTTATCTTTTTGCAAGTCCTCGGGGTATGCCCCTTAAGGTCTGCACCTTTCTTTCTGTACCTGTACTTTTATTTGGGACATGTTGTACATAATTCCCTTATTATTGTACAAACTTTCTGTTATAGTTATTTGAATTCATTGCTTATCTCACTGGACTAAATTCTAACCCTTCCGGTCTTCGGATCCGTGGGTGGCGGCGTGACCTTCGGGGTCCCTGGCGGGGGTCCGACAGGTCGGGTCGTTACACAATAGGACTTAATATCTCGTACAGACAGACATGCTTTAAGTGATTAATGTCTTGAATAGAAGAATAACTAGAGAGAATGATCAAGTATAGTCGAGAGAGTAATAGCACATGACAACAAGAGAACGATGGTACTTTTTTTAAAAGAATATTACAAAACTAGAATGATAAATGATTGGTCATATAACAAGATAGCATGTAAGGTTGCACAAAAATGCACTAGTCACGCTAGCATGTTGGGTTGATCTTCTCGTCAACCGAGAGAGCATAGTACTTGTATTGATTGTCTTCGATTAATCTAGCTAGTCTGGCACTTGATGCATGCTGAACACCCTGATCATTGAACCCCCACGAGTAAATAGCCTTTCGGCGCACCTCCCAGACCAGATCGGGCTCTTTATAATGTTGCATGGCATAGTCATGTTTGTTATCTTAGACAATCAAGAGATGGCCATATAGAGTACCAGATAGATGAGATTAATTGAAGAATAGATGCGAGTATAAGAGAACATGAATAGATAAGAAGATAGAGAAAGTAGATAAGAATGAGGGTCATATTCGTAAAACAACGATAAACACGCGATAGTAACATTGCACAACACATACTATCGTGTGCCGGCAGTCTAGTGGAAGTCACCAACGGCCCAATAGCCGTACTACAAGTAAAAGTTAGAGGTCCGGCATGATCTCAAGGTAAGAGAGAAATCTAAGGTCGTTGGATCATGCTGATCCCTAAGGGTAAAATGGGTATTGATGTACAATCTACTCATCGGCTATGGACGTCTGCCAAAGCCAAGGAGTCTTACGGAGGCCTCAACAAGGAGTTCTTGGTCTAGTCAGGATTATTCCCAACGGAGAGGTCGTCCAAGCCAAGATAAAGTGTGTATAGAAACGGTTGTCCATCTAGCATTGAGTGCTCGAGGCAGAGGGACTCGATAACGATCGAATCGACGAATAAAACGAAGACAAGTCCATTGAAATAATAGATAAATTTACATGAATAATTGCACTTAGTTACCAGATATATTATTGAGTAATTTCAGTAAGGTCTCATGGCAAAAATTTACGTTTAATGTGTGCATGTGTAAGAGAATCAATGATAGCATAAGAGAGTGGTGCACACATCTTTTAATTAATAAGATCATGTGAATATTATCAAAAATATATTAACATGATGTTATTGTTCATAACAGTTCATTACATGGGCTAAACCATGATTATAGAGCATGAGTACCAAGTTTGTATGAAGATTAGGGTTTCTGGAATAGACAGTCAGGTCGCGATGTCGGCCAGCATCGCGTTCAGGTTGCGACACACTGGGCTGACACGATGACCATGATCTGGTCGCGATGGGTTGGGCCGACGCATTTAGGTCATGACCGACGAGCCGATGCAATCAGGTTCAGCCGAGACCTGATGCGACGGCGAGGTTCTCGTCGCGACGTTTTGGGGCGACGCGTTCAGGTCAAGACCGACATGATCTGAAGATCACGACGTTGGGTCCCGTCATGTTAAGAACGCGATGTGATGCCTTGTTGTGACCCAGTTGAGAAAGTGACCTATCGGGTCGTCGCGTTCTCAGGGTCTCGGCTCGAGCTCAGAGAGTTGGTCAGGCATCCTTGGCTGCGGTCCATGCAACCAAGGGCTTGACACAGGGGCCTTTAAAATTCATATAAAATCATATACTTGATGAAAAATTATGAAACCACTTCTAAATGAAACTAGACTGCATATGTATCAACTATAAAAAGTAATTAGACCATTTAACATGGTATGGGCATGCTATTATCAGGTTACTTCACGATGAACAAAAAAATCAGACATAGTGATGAAAAATAATTTAATTCGAAAAGATTACTTGATAGACATTGGGGAAAATGGAATCATAGATTCTTGACATCAAGTAGAATGTACAAAAAAAGTTTCAAGGCATGAGATCAAGCATAGACATGGATTTAAAAGGAACAAGTCAAGTCGGGTACATGTATAAGACAGAATTTTGAGCTTGAAATACTCCTAACGACATGATAGGAATTGGGGAAAACAAGGACTTTTGAAGATGGGATCATGCCTATCTAGGGTCGAGTTTAGATGGGATCATGCACTATCTAGGGCGAGTTTAATTAATTTTGCTTGAGAGATTACCTACTTTTGAGCACTTTGAAGTCCTAGGGCAAGAAACTTGAAGAACTCGAAGATGCTCTTCTTTCAAGCCTCTTCCTCCTTGCTCTCCTCATCAAAAAACTCCTCCTCCTCATCCTCCAAGCCCCAGAGGGTCAATAGGGATGGCTAGGGACGAAGGAGAGATGTATTTGTATTTTAAGTCTCCAATATTTCTAAACTCTTTCCTCTCCTCCAACTACGAAATTCCATAATTACCTCACCCTTTTCTAGCCTTTATCCTTCTAATTGACATGGGGTGGGCTCTAGATCCGTAGCCAAGGGGTTAGGATGAGACTAGGACTCTTTTTAGGATAATTATGAGTCATTTAGTGATTATCTTAACCCTTTTTAATTTATTAATATTTAAGGTACGAATTTGACCTAATTATCTCCCATCAATCATTGGGCTTCAGCTTTGTGGCCCATTAACTCATGTATGGACCCTTTAGGGTAACGCATCACTTGTTTTTACTTAATGGGTTTCAGTATTCACATTTTCTTTAATTTAAATTAATTTATCAATTTAAAAATTT
This sequence comes from Colocasia esculenta, assembly GCA_014218235.1. Lineage (NCBI taxonomy): Eukaryota > Viridiplantae > Streptophyta > Magnoliopsida > Alismatales > Araceae > Colocasia > Colocasia esculenta. The sequence goes on along the minus strand of CM024757.1, from coordinate 25,684,565 downwards.
AGAGTTCTCCGCTAAGATACAGACCGGGGGCCCAGTTTTGCGGATCCAGCAAGTCACAGACTGGCCGGAGCGGGCTCGTGAGCATCTAGAGGACTGGAGGCAACATGGTCGGGAGGTGACCTCCAAGGCCACCAACACCGAGGACTACTTCTGTGCCTATGCACGGAGGTGCGGCCCTAGGTGTACAGGGGGGACCCAATGCCCGGTGAGTGTTACTAACTTAGCCTTTTCTAAATATTTTAATCATTGATTCCTTGGCTAGCTTGATCTATGTTTGCAGCTTGACCCAAGGGCAGGATCGCCTCTCTTGAGGGCATCCTCCACTCCACCATCCAGTAGAGGGACGACTCCAGCAGACCATGACCGAGCTGGTGAGTGCTTCACAACCTGTCTCTCACATTCTTAACTTTAGTTGTCAAACTCTTGTGCTTTCTATCTTGTAGCACGCTGAGCTGGAGTAGGCTCAGCAGATGGTGGTGTAATCACGGGGCTAGGAAAAGGAGGTGAGAACGGAGGGCTTACTGAGATCGCGACGGGCTAACCTGCGGCGATGGGCCTGTTGTCGCAACGCCCTACCAGGGCGCATTCATACTGTTGCGACGCCCTTGTCTGCCGCGTCTCTGCAGGGCGGGAGAAAATGTGGTTGGACCTTCTTCCTGTCCTTTGGCCGGCCAGGGGACAAGAGCTCCTCGTGGACTGATACTTGGGTGCCTGCCAATGCAAAGAAAACAACAAATAAAACCCTGTTAGACCATGCTGTGTATAAGGGTGTCAATGGGCCGGGCCTGGACCGGGCCTTGCTAGGCCCGGCCAGGCCCAGTTTCTAAAAGTCGGCCCGGGCCCGGCCCAGGCCCAGTTTTTTAAAAGCCGGCCTGGGCCCGGCCCAGGCCGGAAAAGCTCGAAAAGCCGGCCCGACCCGAAAATATTTTTTATTTATATAATATTAATATATCTACTCTAACTCATTTTGCCATCAATTTTTTAGAAAATTTTGGACGGTTTTGTTATGTATGAGAAATTTTAAAATTTTTTAAAAAGAAATATTGGATGCATAGCTTTGCGATTCTAGAGGTTTTTTGTGGGGAAAAAAATTCTGACAATTGCCCGTCAGCCAGCCCGTGGCAGGGTATTGTGTTTTATTAATATATTATATAGCAATATTAATTAGTAGATTAATTAAAAATGTTAGAAAATGAGCGATACTAAAGTTTTTATTTCCGCGTACCTTTTTTCGTCAATCCAAACAGGTCAGGCGTAATTAATATTATATTTTACTTTTATCTATATTAATATTAAATTATAAAGATTATATTTGGAGTTATTATTGTGGAAAAAATGAATATAATTCTCTTAAATATAAAATTTATATTTAACATAATTATATTTATATTTTCCGGGCCAACCGGGTAGGCCGAGCCGGGCCTCACAAAGCCCAAGCTGGCCCTATTTTTTTTCTGGGCCGGGCCGGGCCGGGCCAAAACTTTTAGCGGGCTCATTTTTCCGCCCAAGCCCGTTAAAACCGGGCCGGGCTCCGGGCTCCGAGCCGGCCCGACCCAATTGACACCCTTAGCTGTGTAATATCTATCCAAATTGAAAAGCAAGATGCGGCATGGGGAACGAACCTGGGGTGGTTTTTAACCCCTTGGGTTGTGGAAAACGTGGGATGGAAAGTGAAAATGTGTTCCTATCTAAGAAGCAAATAACATGCATGAAAGGAGAAATGAGAAGAAAGGGAAGAAAAAGCCCCAATCGAGGCGACTCCCTGGCGTTGTATGGTGGTCCACAGATGTCGTAGAAGCTCCTGAAGATGTAGGGGTCGCCTCCCTCACGCACCAAGCTCCATAGATGAGGAAAAGTGCATGGCTTGATGAAGAAATGTGAGAAAATGAGAGGGCAAGAGAGGATCACGAGCTAAGTCCAGGTCAAGGAAAATTTCGGCGGCACTTCGTGATCAAAATGAGGCTCCCCTCTCCTCTGAAGGAGAGGCCTTGCTTAAATAGAACTGGAGAGAGAATATCCCATTTTCAAGTGATAATGACCAAATGAGAGGATAAATCTAATTGAAATCGTATGGGATAGTCCTAAGGAGGTCTGCAAGAGTCCTAGAGCCTCAAACCGCACTTAGGGGGGTTAGGAAGTTGCATGGGATGAGGATAAGGCTAATAGAGTATAACGAGGAGGTGGTTGCGGAGGCCAGTGCACGCGCTGTTGTCGCGACGGTCGTAGGGGCGTGACAGGATGAACGCGACGGCCATGCAGGTCACGACTATAAAGCCACGTGCATGGATATGCATGGGTTGTCATGACGGCCATGGAGGGCGCGATAACGTTAGCGCGGCACCCCGACCCGTCGCGTTAATGAAAGTGATTATTTTTGAATTATTGACAATCAATATGAGAGATAAATAATGGGCATTTAAGGCACTGGACTTTTTCAAAAGGATAATTGACGGGATTTGGGCTTTTAATGGGCTCAAAGCAAGGCTAAATGTGGGCTCAAGGTGAATGACCAACTTGGGGCTCAATAAGATAACAAGAAATACGGTCAACTTGTAAGCCAGAATCGGGTGTATACAGGTAGGTGGCACTTCCACCTCTCGCGATGAACCCGGCCGTTTCGTGCTGGACGGCCAGCTGGCGACGACAGTGGTGTGGGCGGAGGAGGCCATGATTCAGCTACACGAGCGGGCGAGTTACTAACTTCATGCCCCTTCTACCTTATTTCTTTATTGACACATATTTTGACTTGCAGAAGGCTGAGCTGAGAGGTGCTCAAGCACGAACGGCCGAGCTAGAGACGAAGATGGTAGAGCTGCGCTACGCCTTCAGACGGATGAGACAACGGGACTGCGTCGGAGGTTGATGAGCTCCGCTCACAGCTGGAGACCGAGCGGCAGACCGTTGTGGTGCTTCCGGCAGAGATGATGGGCTGGGAGTGCTGCCCCCGGCGGCTCGACGATTTAAAAATATTTAATTTTTGGAGTTTTGAAATATTGTTTTTTTTAGATTTGAAATGTTTAAATTTTTTATAGTTTTTGAATATTTGATTTTTTTAGAGTTTCATAAGATTTGATTTTTTTGGAGTTTTTAGGATATTATTTTGGGAGTTTTAGAATATTGATTTTTTATTTTTTGAAATATTTGTTTTGTTGGAGTTTTGGAAACATTTGACATTTTTGGGATTTTGAAATATTTGATTTTTTAGAATTTTAAATATTGATTTTTTTAATTTTGAAATATTGATTTTCTTTGGAGTTTTTGGGAGGCGACTAAAGTCGACATTAGCTCTTCCTAAAATAAGACGTGTGAAACGGAAGGTACTCACCCTTTTGGGCCACCACATAGACCAATTCAAACAGTTGGTTAGGAGTCTTGGTCAGTTCCCCTTTCGCCAAGGGCTTTACTAAGATAGGACGTGTGTTTAGGGGTGACATGCCATAGGCGGCTGCCCCTAGTTGACGGTGTGGCTACCTAAGCCATACCTAAGAGACGACCCGATCTTATAGAGAGAAGTGGAAGATTATTTAAGGAAAGTCTAATGTAGGTTTAAGGACGTTGGGTTCAGCTTCTTCCTGCATCATACCCCTCAAAGATTAGGTCTTTTGCGTAGGGACTTTGTGGTCTTTTCTTATAGATTTATATTGTCTGGGCATGCGTATGATTGGGCTCATGAGCGTCCCACGGAACTTTGCGACTCTTTGCCATGCCCCTATTCTATCATGTATTTTTCCTTCCTTTCTTTTACTTCTTTGTTTCTTTGCTTTTACTATTTTCTTACTTGACTGTCTCTATTTGAGACTTCCTCTTGTCGGGGTGTGCTTAAGGTTGATGGCCTCGCCCTTACGACCCTTGCCCTACACTTTGACCGATTTGGAGAGAATGACCTTTGCACCGCTTAAGCAGGGCCTACATAGCTACGATATCTACTAAGCACAATCGCCTGGGATTGTCGTGTGTGTGTGTTGGTCCTAACTTAGGGCAACCCTTGACGACCGGGGAAGGGACTTCAGACTCTTAACATAGGGTTGTCCCTAATCTAAGTGTTGTGGCCTCACACCTATAGACCTAGGGATAGAATCTTTTAAGGTACAACCCATTCCACGGATGTGACAATCTGCGCCCTCAGCATTGATTAACGATAGGCATTTCCTGGATATACCTTTTTCACAACGTACGGACCTTCCCAATTTGGCTGTAGTTCAGACCTGGACCTCTGGGTTTGACAAAAATGTGTTTCAAGACCCATATCACCCTCTTGGAATTTTCGTTCAATTACCTTGGAATTTTCGTTCAATTACCTTCTTTTCAAAAAGACCTGAGATTCGCCTTTGATAGGAGAGTACGTGATCGACTGCCATTAACCGTCTTTCATCTAAGAGTTCTAATTGGGACTAGCAACGCCTCTTGACATTCGTCAAGTTAAGTTCCATATCAAGTTGGACTCTTAGTGAAGGGATCAAGATCTCGTATGGGACTACCGCCTCCATCCCATAAGTGAGAGCATACAGGGTTTGCCCCGTGGGACTACGGACAGAGGTACGGTAAGCCCATAGAGCCTCTATTAACTTTTCTGGCCAATAAGAGAATTTATGCGATTCACAAGTTTCTTTAAGATTTTAAGAAGGGTTTGTTAGTTGCTTCAGCTTGGCCATGTCTTGTGGGTAGTATGAAGAATGAATGATGCAAATGATGTTCTATTTCTTACAGAGGTCCTGAAGTTCTTGCGAGATGAATTGCGGCCCGTTAGTTGTGAGGATGGTGCTTGGCACTCTAAACTGTGAGATGATATTTTCATGATAAAGCGGCACACTGTGGATGCCTTTGATTCTGTGAACCTTTTCTTTGCCCACTTGGTGTAATACTCAGTTGCTGTTAGGATAAAGATTTTGTTTTATTTGAGCATTAGGATCACCAAGGGGGCCAACAATATCAAAAGCACACATGGAGAATGGCCAAGGTGTGGAGAGTGGATGAAGTGAGGATGGAGCATGAATTCTATCAGCATGGAGTTGGCATTTGAAACACCTACGGATGTAGATGGAACATCTTTTCTAGGTTGGCCAGTAGTAGCCCTGCCTGATGATCAATTCATCCCCCATATAATTTTAGAATTATATATCTATTTTGGTGAAATCAATCTTACTGTGTAGCATTTAAAATACAGAGCAAGAAATTTCTCTAAGTACACATCGACTCTCTATATGCTACAACGATTCATTAGAATCATATTGATTTCATTTTCATAAGGATTTGTAGTGTCATACCGATTTCGGTCTCACAACGATTTCCTTGCTTCTATCGATTTAATTTTCATAAGGATTTGATAAGTGAGTATATCGATATTGATCTCACAACGATTTGCTTAGTGGGCATAACGATTTTGACCTCACAACGATTTGATAAGTGAGAACAACGATTCGGTTTATCATAACAATTTGAAAAGTGAGAACAACGATTTGCTCTCACAACGATTCAGTTTCTCATAACGATTTGAAAAGTGAGAATAACGATTTGCTCTCACAACGATTCAATTTTTACAATGATTTGATAAGTGAGAACAACGATTTGTTCTCACAACGATTCAATTTTACAACGATTTGATAAGTGAGAACAACGATTTGCTCTCACAACGATTTGATAAGTGTGAACAATGATTTGCTCTCATAATGATTCGGTTTCACATCTATTGGTAAGTGAGAACAATGACTTGGTCTCACAATGATTTGGCTTTCATAATGATTCGATAAGTTCCACATCGATTTGGTCTTCATAATGATTTGACACGTTACAACAATGACTTGGTCATTATAACGACTCGATAAGTTACACAACGATTTGCTTGCTGTAACGATTCGATAAGTCACAACAACGACTTGGTCTGTGTAACGATTCGATAAGGCAAAACAACGATTTGATCACTACATCGACTCGATATGTGGGACAACGATTTGGTTATAACGACTTGTTCATAACGATTTGCTTATACTCTCATAACGATTTGTCTCTACAACGATTTGGTTATGATTGTATAACGATTTCTGTTCACATCGATTTACTTATACATGTGCAACGATTTACATAAATAACGACTCATTCACACAACGATTTCATAAGTCATACTCATAACGATTTCATTACAACGACTTGTTATTTAAACATATTTCAAATGTTTTTGAAAGTCAAAGTCTTCCCTCACTTTTCTCCGATATCCATGCATTTATTATGACTGAACATTTCACTGCACAATGCATGCTCAGATATCTTCTATTCCCATGCTTATATTAGAAACATCTTTTTGGAAAAACAGAATGGCATTTCCATTTTAATGTATATTCGTTCTAACGTTGACTGACAACAAGAGATAGCATAGCTGTCTATCATTTAGCATTTATTATGTGCAGGTCTCTGACACCACAACCATGTACAACGTTGGACAAAATGAAAGATAAAGAATATCAAGAAGGATCTTCTCTTTGCATGCATGGAACATAAAGGACCGTTGATTGGAGGCTCTACAATACCATACAATCTAACGTATATCAGAGCATAGAGACAACAGACATATCAACGGCTACTTCCTCAAGAGAAGATATATATATATATATATATATATATATATATATATATATATATATATTATATATATTCAAGTCTGAAGACTCTTAGAAAACAACTTTTGGGAGATACAATCTTTCACGCCAAAAGAGTCTTAATAGAAGAGCGATTTTCATTCCAACTCTTGTGTAGCTCTCGCTCTCAGCGTTCTTGTTTAATTCCTTGGAGAGCACCTTTTGAGTTCTGAGAGTTTCTTCCATTTTAGATCTCTTACTCTGAGTCTCTGCCTCAGATCTGGATTTGTTGTAAACCAGGTCTATGGGCACTTCGCCTGATTTTCACACATTGTTTGTGTTGTTCCTCTTCGGGTTGAAGAGAAGACCTGTAGGTAATAGGTGGTTTTATTCCTTCGTGTTGAAGGAAGACCTGGGTTCTAGGGTGTTGTATTCCTCTTCGGGTTGTGAAGAGAAGGTCAGCTCCGGCTGGATGTGTAAGTGTGCTTAAGGGGGACTATGCCCTTGGGTAGTGGAATCCTGAGTTGTTGCTCAGGGACTGGACGTAGGACTCCGGTGGAAAGGAGGTCCGAACCAGGATAAAATTCTTGTGTAGTGTGATTGCTTGTTTGTGATTGGTGTTTTCTTTACTACTAACACTAACAGTCAAACGTAGTGTTTTTTGTGAACGTTTTTGTTAACAGGTTTAGATATCAAATTTTAAGAATCCCATTCACCCCCCCCTCTGGGCTTGCTAGCTGGGCAACAAGTGGTATCAGAGCTAGTCTTTTCGACAAAGAAGATCCATCGACCTGAAGAGAAAAGATTTAATGGCAGCTGAAGGGAGTATTGAAGGTCAGTTAGTAAACCGACCCCCTCTATTTGATGGTGAGGACTATACCTACTGGAAGACCAGGATGGAGTACTTCCTACAAGGATTCAATTTTCAAATATGGTCCATCATAGAAGAAGGCGATCTAGTTGTTCTAAACAACAGACAAAACTGGACAGAAGATGATAGAAAGAAGATCTCTCTCAACTGCAAAGCTAAGAGCATATTATGCTGTGCACTTAGCAAGAAAGAGTTTAATAGAGTTTCAGCCTACAAATCAGCGATGGAAATGTGGGAAAAGCTTAGAATTACATACGAAGGCACATATAAAGTAAAAGAGACTAGAATAGACATTCTGGTGACACAGTACGAGAGGTTCCAGATGCAGCCAGAAGAGTCAATAACTCAAATGTTCAGCAGATTTACAGACATCACAAACGGGCTGGCTGGTCTTGGAAAAAGCTACGAAATGGGAGATATGGTCAAAAGATCTTAAGATCCCTACCAGCCTTGTGGACTCCTAAAGTGACAGCAATAGAAGAGGCAAATGACCTAAAGAGAATGTCACTAGAGAAACTCATTAGGTCACTCATGGCTCATGAGATCAACATGGAGAGGCTCGGAGAATCCTCAAGCAAGAAAAGCACAACAATGCTCTCAAGGCTACAGAAGGTAGCTCTGACGAAGAATCTGAGGATGAAGTCAGCAATGAAGACAGTGATGATGAAGAAGTGCTTCTATCTAGAAGATTACAACGCATACTTGCGAAGAAGAAGTACCAATCTGGAAGGAGATACTTCAAGAAGAGCAAAGACTTCAAGAAGGGCGAAGGCAAAGACACAAAGAGAGCTGAGCCTATCTGCTATGAGTGCAAGAAGCTGGGACACATCAAGGCCGAGTGTCCAAAACTAAAGAAGACTGAAGTTAGAAAGAAAGATTCAACTAGAAAATTCAGAAAATGCAGGAAGAAGGCCATGGCAGCAGCTTGGGACAACAACAACGACTCAGACAGTGAGTCAAGTTCAAGCGAAGAAGAAGAAGAAAAGGCCAACTTGGCCTTCATGGCAAATCGAGGAAAAGGTAACCTCTGACTCCTCCTTTACTTCTTGTCACGAATCTGAATCTGATAGTTTAGAAGATGCTTTCAATGAGTTGTATAGTAAATATAAAGATGTTTGTAAACTACTAAAAACTACTAAGAAAAATCATGCTTGTTTAGAAAACACCAATTCAGATCTAAAATCTGAAAATGAGCAATTAGAAAAACAAGTTACTGAGCTAAAAAGAAGAAATGAATTATTATGTGAAGATTTAAAAGATAAAAACAATCCGATAGCTAATCTGGAAAATCAAGAAACTATGAGTAAATTAAATCAAGAAATTAACATATTAACAGAAGAAAATGAAAAATTATCCAGTGCGTTAGAAAAATTTACAAATGGAAAAATAACATTAATATTAAAAGGAGCTAGAAGATCAGGAAATAAGAAATATGGTTTAGGATACACCTCTCCTGATAATGAAGAAACAGTAGTACATCCTAAAATATATCCAACACCTAAATTTGTAGCCGAACAAGACACTACATATAAGTCAAACTTTAAATATATTCCAACTGAAAAAATAAGTAAAATATATTGCTATAGCCACTACAACAAATTAGGTCATATTAAAATAACATGTCCAACTAAACATAAAAGATGGATAATTAAGAAGAAAAATGATGATACTAACCAACCAGGACCCAAAAGAACTTGGGTACCTAAAGTTTAGTGTTTCCATTACAGGAAAGCCTTCGAGCATCTAAGTGGTACCTGGACAGCGGGTGCTCAAGGCATATGTCTGGCAACAGGAAGCTGTTCTCTCACCTCAAAGCCAAAGAAGGCACAGTGACATATGGTGATAATGGAAAAAGGACAGTAATAGGTTGCAGATCAGTTGGGAGTCAAGGAAAAATTATTATTGAAGATGTACTTTATGTAAAAGGACTCAAGCACAATCTTATCAGCATCAGCCAGCTGTGTGACAAAGGGCATCAGATTAAGTTTCAAGAGTCAAAGTGCAGTATCATGAAAAATGGTGCAGTTGTGTTTGAAGCAAGCATGGAAAAGAACTTGTATGTGCTTCATTTAAATGAGTTAAATGATCAGGACATATGTCTTGCAGCAAACAAAGAGCAGTCAATTGAACTTTGGCACAGAAGATTGGGCCACTGTAGCGTGAATGGGATCAGAAAGCTAATCAAGAGAAATCTAGTAGAAGGTCTGCCCAAAGTAAGCACCAGAATGGAAGGGTTCTGTGAATCGTGTGCAAAAGGTAAGCACACTAAATCATCTTTCAAAACAAAGTCAGTGGTAACAACCTCTAAACCCTTAGAACTTCTACATATGGATCTATTTGGGTCAATGATGACCACAAGTCTTGGAGGAAAGAACTTTTGATTCATCATAGTGGATGACTTCTCCAGATTTACCTGGGTATCTTTCTTCGAGCACAAGGATGACACATTTGATAGTTTTGTTATCTTCAGCAAGAAAGTTCAAAAAGATAAGAAGTATAACATTGTCAGCATTCAATCAGATTATGGAGGAGAGTTTCAGAATGAACGATTTGCAAAGTTCTGTGATGATCAAGGAATAGAACATAATTTCTCAGCACCAAGGACACCTCAGCAAAATGGAGTTGCTGAGAGGAAGAACAGAACCTTATTGGATATGGGAAGGACAATGTTGTCAGAATATAATTTACCAAGGTATTTTTGGGCCGAAGCCATCAACACAGCTTGCTATATAATCAACAGAGTGATGATCAGGCCAATCCTGAAGAAGACTGCATATGAGCTATTCAAGCAGAAGAAGCCAAAGATTAGTCATTTAAGAACTTTTGAATGTCCATGCTTCATCCACAACAACGGAAAAAGGGATATTGGTAAGCTACACTCCAAATCGATGAAGGTATTTTTATGGGGTATGCTTCTAAACCCAAAGGTTATAGAGTATTTAATAAGCATAGTTTACTAATTGAACAAACAGTACATGTTATCTTTAATGAAACTAACCCTTCATTGAGAAAGGAAGTAGATAGTGATGTTGATGATCCAGGTGAATTGTCCAAGAAATTAAAGAACACATCCATCAAGGACAAGGAAGATCTACCCTTGGAAGATCTACAACAAAAAGATATATCTCATGATAATCTTCCAAAAGAATGGAGATACAAGAAGGATCACCCATTGGATAACATTATTGGAGATCCATCAGTTGGGGTAAGAACTAGAGGTAACGTAATCCCATGTGACTATTTAGCCTTTGTATCTCAAATAGAGCCTACGACAGTCAATGAAGCACTGTCTAATGAATCTTGGATATTAGCCATGCAAGAAGAACTTAATCAGTTCAAGAGAAACCAAGTATGGTCCCTTGTTCCAAGACCATCAGATCATCTTGTGATTGGCACCAAATGGGTGTTCAGGAACAAATTGGATGAAGCTGGTGTGATCACTAGAAACAAGGCCAGATTGGTAGCTCAAGGCTATTCTCAAGAGGAAGGCATAGATTTCGATGAAACTTATGTACCAGTAGCTAGACTTGAGGCAATTAGGATTTTACTTACTTATGCATCAGTATTGGATTTAAAATTATTTAAATGGATGTAAAATCAGCTTTTCTAATGGTTACATAAATGAGGAAGTTTATGTAGAACAACCTCCTGGTTTTGATGATATCGATTTTCCAAATCATGTATTTAAATTGCACAAGACTTTATATGGTTTGAAACAAGCACCTAGAGCATGGTATGAACGATTAAGTGCATTTTGTTAAACCATGGTTTTATTAGAGGAAAAGTAGATAGCACATTGTTCATTAAGTCTAAAGTTAAAAATGTGTTACTTGTTCAAATCTATGTTGATGATATAATATTTGGTTCTACTGATGAATCTCTTTGCAAGTACTTTGAAAAGCTTATGCAGGGAGAATTTGAAATGAGCATGATGGGGGAACTTAATTATTTCCTCGGATTGCAAATCAAGCAAGGAAAAGAAGGCTCCCACATTTGTCAAGCCAAGTACACCAAAGAGCTACTAAAGAAATTTGGTTTTGAAAACGCCAAGCCACTGTCAACACCAATGAGCACATCTACAAGGCTAGACAGTGACAAGGATGGTAAGAAAGTAGACCAAAAGCTCTACAGAGGTATGATAGGTTCATTACTTTATTTGACAGCTAGTAGACCTGATATATTGTTTAGTGTATGCATGTGTGCTAGGTATCAGGCAGACCCTAGAGAGTCTCATTTAATTAGTGTCAAACGTATTTTTAGATACTTAGCAAGAACTCATGATATAGGATTGTGGTATCCAAAATCATGTAAAATAAATTTAGTAGGATACTCTGATGCTGATTATGCTGGATGCAAGATAGATAGGAAAAGCACCAGTGGATGTTGTCAATTTCTTGCAAGATGTTTGATTTCATGGTCCTCAAAGAAGCAAAATTCAGTAGCACTGTCAACAGCTGAAGCTGAGTACGTGGCTGCTGGAAGCTGCTGTACACAACTCTATGGATTAAGCAGCAACTTGAGGATTATGGGCTACACATCAAGACAATTCCCTTGCTGTGCGACAACACCAGTGCAATTAATCTCACCAAAAATCCAGTGCAGCACTCAAGGACAAAGCATATTGAGGTTAGATACCATTTCATTCAAGATCATGTAGCTAACGGTAATATAGACATTTCATTTATAGATAATCAAAATCAGTTAGCAGATATCTTCACAAAAGCCTTAGCTGAAGAGAGATTTACATCTCTTAGAAAGGAATTAGGCATGTGTAATTTATGATAGATTTATCTGTAAATAACTGAAATAATGATTATTTCAGAACATCAACTATTGTTCTCTCCCCTAAAATTAAGCGAAATCTTTAAAGATTGCTTGCATCATAAATTTCGGTGACGGTTCATTATTTTAAAAGTATTTATTCATCTCGAACCTGTCTCTATTTTGTCGTTTTGCGCATTTATGGCGCCATCCTCTCAAAAGTCACTTTATCTTTATCTGATAAAACCTGAAATATGTGTCACAACAATTCACCTCCCGCTCTCATCTCTTTCAACTTGCCTGAGACGATAAACCCTATCGACTCCGGCATCGACTTCGTGCGATTTCAAAGCTTCCATCCCTTCCCGTGAAAAATCTCCTAAGGGCTTTTGCTCCAATCTTCCTTCCGACCATCCAGAACCTTTTCCCTTTCAAAACCATGGCCGTTTCTGGAGTTTTCGGCTCCGTCGGGGGCTATGGGGCTGCTTTCCTCACCACAGAGCAGTAGGAAAGGTATACAACTGTGAAGACGAAGATGTGCGGCAACAAGGCAGTGGATGTTGCTGATCTGGAGAAGAATGGGATGCACAACATCGTGGCAGCTATGCAGAGAATGAAGTAGACCAAGATTGCAACACTCTCAGATGCAAGTTTTCTAGACCTGGTTAAAGCCTTCTATGTCTATTTGAAGTATGAGGAAGACGGGTCTTTGACATCCATGGTCAAAGGAACCCAGATTCGGATCACGTATGAGTTTTTGGAGTCTTTGTTTGGTGTCTCTACCTCCGGTCACAGTGGAGTGCACACCGCCGACATTCAGGCAAAAGGTTTGGGGATTGTTGGTCCCGAGTTCAAGCTTAAAGATGGGAAGATAGATATTAATCAGTTTAATGTATTCAACCGAGTATTGCATTTTATAATTTGTCAGATTTTAGTTCCTATGAGTGCCACCTTCTCTACATGCACCAAGGCGGACTCTGATATGATATTTTGGGCTATCCAGAACCAGAATATAAACATGGCAGAGGTGATTTTGGAGCGGATGAAGTTTGCATCAGTTCAAATCTGGGACAAGAAGAGTAAGCTAAATGTGTCCCTCCCATATGCTCATCTTCTGACAAGATCTTCCAGCATTATGGGATAAATCTGAATGGGGGAGTTTCAGAGAAGATGGGCCAAGCTATTCGGTCCAGGAACCTTAAGAAATGTGGATTCTCTCTTGTTGGTGGTGTGTGGACCAAGACCTCAGTAGCAGAGGGCGAGGCCATAATTGGCGAAGCCCTAGATGTCCAAGAAGAGGCAGCAACAGTAGCACCAGAAGTTCAAGTTGAGCAAGAAGAAGTCAGGGCCGAAATTTTAGTAGCTTAAGAGGAACAAGCAGCAGCAGCAGCAGATATCCAAGAAAATGTAGCAGCAGTCAGTCTTGAAGAGCCAGTGGCCAGCGAGCATAGGATTGAGGACATTCCTCAAGAATTCATTGAGCCCGTTGGGCAGGTCGAAGAGGTTGTCACCCCTACTTCCATGGTAGCTTCAATCCTTAGAAGTGTGCTGGATTCCATTCCCGGCACTCATCAAGAAAAGGAGTTGGTGACTGAAGAAGTCGGTAGCGAGGATGTGGCATCAGGCCACATTAAGGATATAGTTATGGAAGAAGCTCCCATTCAGAGGGAGCAAGATGTTGTACCTGAGGTTGTGGCAGCAGGCCACAATGAAGATGTGCAAATGGAAGATGCTCCTGCTCAGGGGGAGCAATCTGTTGAAAAGGAAGCTCAGCTTCAGGGGGAGAGCACTGAAAACCCCCCAGTGGATCAGTTTAGAGAAGGAGTTTTAACAAGCCCTTCTGAATCAGAAGAAGAAGAAGTGAATGTTGGTCATGTGGAGCCCGTTGCTAGGGCAAAAGAAAAAGGAAAAGCAGTGGCTCCTGAAATCCCTCTACTTACCAGGAAGCCACACAGGAGGCGGAGGCAGAAGAAATTAACAGTCAATATGAAGCCTATTGTTGAAAGGTTGGATGAACAAGGCAAAATTCTTTGCTCTGTGCGTTTTGATATTGATTCCATCTTCATAAGCCAGAGCTCATCAGCCCATAAACGTGGATCATTAACATCTGAGCTTGAATGCCTGAAGAGTGAGTTGGGCAGCATGAAGAAAGTGATCCTTGACTTGTCAGTCTTTGTGAGGGCGCATCTACCTTTTCAAGCCCCTCCTGCTCCCACTCCAGTCAGCAGCTCAAGGCCATCTGGGCCAAGTCAAGAAGATGCTGGGCCATCAGAGCCAAAGGATGTAGAGCAGTCTGAGCTTCAGGGCCATCAGTTGTTGCTGAAGATCGGCCATCAGGGCCAATTTCTAAAGAACCACCAAGGCCATCAGGGCCCGCAGAGGATGTGTCTGGGCCAACCGGGCCCGTGGAATCAGTGGCTGATCCTGTCAGAGCAGAAGAACAAGTTGTAGCCTTTGACCCCCCCTAGTTCTTCTCCTCTTCCCACTCTAGCCCCTCCTTCTCCACCAACATCCTCCACTGCACCTCCAGCACCCTCTACCTTCAAACAGCCCCGTCCTAGAACCATCTCCTCTCCTACACCATTCCCTTCACAATCCTCATCATCCCCTGCTACCACCACACCTATTCCTCCATCTCCTCCTTCTGTTGAGGTTCCTCCAGCTTCCTCATCCGCTGGAGCCTCATCTTCTGGTCCATCCTCCTCTGGACCATCTGCTATCCCTTCTACTTCACCCTTTCATCCTCCTAATCCTCCTTCTTGCATAACCATTATTCCTGAGGGTGCCCAACTTGTACATCTTGAAATCTAGGACATCAAAGATGAATTTGAAGTAGCGATACTTCGTTCAATCCCGGCAGTTGGGACTCACATTCACATGACATGCTCTTCTAGCCCTGTCCCTAAGAAGAGGAGACTTACTTCCACTCATCCTGTCTCGTCTGAACCTTGCTATCCACCCCTTTGGTTTTCCCTTTCTATTGTCAATAATCATCCATCTATGTATAAAGAATTTCTTCAGAAAGTCACTTTTGCCACCACTTTTGGTCTCCCACACCTAAATATCTCCGACCATCTTAACACCATTCTTCCTTACTCTTTTCTATCCAAGGCTCAACAGTATAAAATTTTCTCCTTGACTGAAGCCAAAATTGAAGAGCAGTGGGCTCGGGGACACAAAGCTCTCTACAGCCAGTTTCTTCGAGCTCAGGCAGCCAGGTATCCACCTAGAGATCACCCTTTAACTATCTCTGAGTGGTTCCAACTTCATCACAAGAACACCTGGGGGCCATTTATTTAGAAATAAATCAAGCTTGTTCATTTCTATCAGATGTATAACGACTACTGCTACCTCCACAACCTTCCTGAAGTTCAGCTTGGCCAATTCCGGCTAGCTATTGAAGCTCTTAGTTCCAGGGATGCTCATACCGGCTCCATCCAAGTTGCTTTTTCCACCTTGGAGATTCCTAATGCGGTGTTCCTTCCTCCTCTACATTCCTTAATCATGGACTCTGCTGTTGGGACACTAATCTTTGAGCGAGCTGCTCGGGTAATGGCCAGAATTTCTGTGCAAGAGGGCCGTTCCCTTTCCTTTCACAGATTTGTTTTCAAGGAATACCTTTAGGGCTACATTAAGGCTGATGTTTTGGCACCCACCTTGTCTGAAAGTGAGCGGCTTTCACCTTCAGATTGGAAGAAGCTCTACCCTCTTTCTGCTCAAAACTTCAAGCTCTCAATGCTTCTCAGGCTCGATGTAATCAACCTTTGCTGTCTGCTGGCGAATTTTTGGATTCAAACTCCATTCACCTTGTCCGGGACTCTTATGTTACATGGGAAGAAAGGTACAAGGTCTTTTTCGCTATGAAAAAGGAACTGAAGCAGCATCAAATCTACTACCCCTTCAAAATTGATCAGTTTCTTCGTCTAGCGAGTTTTGGATCCTTTAGTTCATATAAGCTTTCCCTTGGCATGAATGGATATGGCACCTTTGTGGAAGCTCAGAGACAGCGTCACATTCAAAGGATGGCTTCTACTATGGGACCTTCCTATAACATCACTTTTGGTGCATTTCAGGCTCATTTTGAAGAGCAGGAATGCAAGGTGATCCCCATCCTTAATCGCTTTGCCTCCCTTTTGTCTCCTGCCTTCTATCTTCCTGTACCCTCCAAGGAGTAATGTATTCTACTTTCATTTGCTCCCATTTATCTTTCTTCTCTTCTTTATCTCATTATGGTATCTTTTTGTTTAATGACAAAAAGGGGGAGAACAATCTGTGTTTCTGAAATACATGTCTAATTTCATTTCAGAAAATTCACTTAGATTTATTTCAGAACATCTATGCTTTTGTGTTATGTTTTGTCATCACCAAAAAGGGGGAGATCGATGATCAGTTCATCCCCATAGAATTTTATGAATTATATATCTATTTTGGTGATTAACAAAACTTCAATAAAGTGTCTTCTAACAAGTTTTCATGAAGCTTAGGCACATGAAGTAAATCAGGCGAAATCAATCTTACTTTGTAGCATTTAAAATACAGAGCAAGAAATTTCTCTAAGTACACATCGACTCTCTATATGCTACAACGATTTCATTAGAATCATATTGATTTCATTTTCATAAGGATTTGTAGTGTCATACCGACTTCGGTCTCATAACGATTTCCTTACTTCGATCGATTTAATTTTCATAAGGATTTGATAAGTGAGCATATCGATTTTGATCTCACAACGATTTGCTTAGTGGGCGTAACGATTTTAACCTCACAACGATTTGATAAGTGAGAACAATGATTTTGCTCTCACAACGATTTGGTTTATCATAACGATTTAAAAAGTGAGAACAACGATTTGCTCTCACAACGATTCAGTTTCTCATAACGATTTGAAAAGTGAGAACAACGATTGCTCTCACAATGGTTCAGTTTTTACAATGATTTGATAAGTGAGAACAACGATTTGTTCTCACAACGATTAAGTTTACAACGATTTGATAAGTGAGAACAATGATTTTCTCTCACAATGATTCGGTTTCACATCGATTTGATAAGTGAGAACAATGATTTCTCTCTCACAACGATTCGGTTTCACATCGATTTGATAAGTGAGAACAACGATTTGCTTTCACAACGATTCGATTTCACATCGATTTGGTAAGTGAGAACAACGACTTGGTCTCACAACAATTTGGCTTTCATAACGATTCGATAAGTTCCACATCAATTTGGTCTTCATAATGATTCGACAAGTTACAACAACGACTTGGTCATTATAACGACTCGATAAGTTACACAACGATTTGCTTGCTGTAACGATTCGATAAGTCACAACAACGACTTGGTCTGTGTAACGATTCGATAAAGTAAAACAACAATTTGATCACTACATCGACTCGATATGTGAGACAACGATTTGGTTATAACGACTTGTTCATAACGATTTGCTTATACTCTCATAACGATTTGTCTCTACAACGATTTGGTTATGATTGTATAACGATTTCTGTTCACATCGATTTACTTATACATGTGCAACGATTTACATAAACAACGACTCATTCACACAACGATTTCATAAGTCATACTCATAACAATTTCATTACAACGACTTGTTATTTAAACATATTTCAAATGTTTTTGAAAGTCAAAGTCTTCCCTCGCTTTTCTCTGATATCCTTGCATTTATTATGATTGAACATTCACTACACAATGCATGCTCAGATATCTTCTATTCCCATGCTTATATTAGAAACATCTTTTTGGAAAAACAGAATGACATTCCATTTTGATGTATATTCGTTCTAACGTTGACTAACAACAAGAGACAACATAGCTATCTATCATTTAGCATTTATTGTGTGCCGGTCTCTGACAGCACAACCGTGTACAATGTTGGACAGAATGAAAGATAAAGGATATCGAGAAGGATCTTCTCTTTGCATGCATGGAACATAAAGGACCGTTGATTGGAGGCTCTACAATACCATGCAGTCTAATGTATATCAGAGCATAGAGACAAATGACATATCAACGGCTACTTCCTCAAGAGAAGATATGTATATATTCAAGTCTGAAGACTCTTAGAAGAACAACTTTGGGAGATACAATCTTTCACGCCAAAAGAGTCTTAATAGAAGAGCGATTTTCATTCCAACTCTGTGTAGCTCTCGCTTTCAGCATTCTGTTTAATTCCTTAGAGAGCACCTTTTGAGTTCTGAGGGTTTCTTCCATTTTAGATCTCTTACTCTCAGTCTCTGCCTCAGATCTGGATTTGTTGTAAACCAGGTCTAGGGGCACTTCACCTGATTTTCACACATTGTTGTGTTGTTCCTCTTCGGGTTGAAGAGAAGACTGTAGGTAATAGGTGATTTTATTCCCTTCGTGTTGAAGGAAGACCTGGGTTCTAGGGTGTTGTATTCCTCTTCGGGTTGTGAAGAGAAGGCCAGCCGCGGTTGGATGTGTAAGTGTCCTTAAGGGGGACTATACCCTGGGTAGTGGAAAGTAGGGACTGGACGTAGGACGTGGAAAGTAGGTCCGAACCAGGATAAATCCTTGTGTAGTGGATGCTTGTTTGTGATTGGTGTTTTCTTTACTACTAACACTAATAGTCAAACGTAGTGTTTTTGTGTGAACGTTTTTGTTAACAGGTTTAATTAATCAAATTTTAAGAATCCCATTCACCCCCCTCTGGGCTTGCTAGCTGGGCAACACTGCCTAATGATCTTCTTAGCAAGCATCTGACTATTATTCTATTAACATGCCCTCCGCATTCGCTAGCATGGGCTCCTTCTACCACTTTCCAAGCTTCGTCATCATTAAGACGTCTCAGAAGAACACCATTAAGAGTGCGCCTGTACAAAACGCCTCCGATGACTGTGTACCTTAGGGCGGCTCTTCTTATGGCCTTGCGATCCTCTGAGTTGGCCCCTTCGGATATGACCCATCTTATAGTACTGCTCAATCTCAAATACCATGGCAATTCCTCTTCATCTAAGATCTCCTAGAGCTCAGCTAGCATGATCTATTGCACTTCTCTCTTCCTAGCCCTCTCTTCTAAGGTTGTCCTAAGGTTCTTGAACCAAGGATCTTGGGGAGATGGAATATCGAGCCATTAGACGACAATTGTCTTAGTCCGATGGCTCAGGGGGAAGGATAGAGAAGAGGCTAGTGACGCCAAGATGTCAGCTAAGATATTTTATGTACAAGGAGTGTGGACATAGATAAGCTTGCAAAATTGCCTTGCCAACAACGTGACCAAATCTTGATATGGTTTAAGCTTTGGGTCACGAGTGCGGTAAGTTGAGAGCATCTGCTGCAGAACAAGCTGAGAGTCTCCTATGATTCTAAGGTGAGATGCACCTAGGATATAAGCACGTTTAAGATTAGCTAGGAGAGCTTCATACTCAGACATGTTGTTAGTGACGAAAAAGGTGAGCTGAAAAGCTATGGGGATGGTAATACCCTCTGGGGTAAGCAACACAGCTCCAATGCCCTGTCCCTAAGAGTTGAGTGCACCATCAAAATGGAGGGACTAGAAGGGGTCTTTGGAAATGACGAGAGCTCTTCATCAGAAAACTCCTCTCGGATGGAATCACTATGAGGGGCAAGGTGCTCGACGATGGCATATCCCTGATGGCCTTTTGGACCACAAAAGAGATGTCAAATTGGGAGAGGAAGCTCTGCTAGCGCGCAAGCCAATCAGAGAGGATGGGTTTTTCTAAAAGACACTTGAGTGGATCTATCCTCGAGATCAGCTTGACCTCACGAGCAAGAAAGTAGTGTTTAATCTTTTGAACTACCCATACGAGTGCAACACAAGTTTTGTTCGCGGTGGTGTATCTGGCTTTTGTGGTGTCGAAAAGTCTAGAAAGATAGTATGCTGCCCTTTCTTTCCCTGATTCATCATGTTGTGCAAGGACAACATCTAGGGAGTCCTTAATGACTGAGAGATATAGGATTAGTGGTTTCCCAGGTACAAGAGGTTGCAAAACTAGGGGATTCATGAGATACCTCTTTAAATCGTCAAAGGCTTCTCAACACTTGTCATTCCATCGAACTTTGCCCCTCCCTTCAAAAGATCATAGAATGGGCGGCATCTTTGCAAATGTTGTGATATGAATCTTCTAATGAATTGAAAACGCCCAATCAAACCTCTTAATTGTGAAATGTTCTTTGGAGGTGGCATTTCTGCAATGGTCTTAGCCTTGTTCGGATCGATCTCAATCCCCCGCTTGCTAACTATGAAGCCTAGAAACTTTCCTGATGATACCCCGAACACACACTTCTTTGGATTCATTCTCAGTTGGTATTCTCTTGACCTTTGCAACACCTTGGTGAGGATCTCGGGGTGTTCTCTCCTTGTTCTTGATTTCACCAAGATGTCATCCACGTATACTTCTACATAGACATGCATCAGGTCGTGGAAGATAGCCATCATCGCTCTTTGATAGGTAGCCCCAGCATTCTTTAGCCCACATGGCATGACTACATAACAATATGTACCCCAGGGCGTGGTGAAGGAGGTTTTCTCTTGATCTTCAGGAGCTAAATGGATTTGGTTATAGCCAGAATACTCATCCATGAATGAGAGGGTCTCGTACCCAGCAGTGTTAACAATCAGTACATCAATGTGAGGAAGCAGGAAGTCATCCTTGGGACATGCCCTATTTAGGTCCCGGAAGTCAATACATATTTTGACTTTTCCGTCCTTCTTCATGACCAAGACTATGTTTGCTACCTAGCAAGGATAAAGCACTACCCTGATGAATTTAGCTTTGTGGAGTTTGTCCACTTCCTCTTTCATCTTCAGGGCTATTAGTGGGTGGAATCTTCTAAGCTTTTGTTTTATGGCCTTTGCCCCTTCTTTCAATATGAGTTGATGTTCCAGTAATGAGGTCTAGGTCGGGCATGTCCTCATATGACCAGGCAAATGTATCTTTGTACTCCCCCAGAATTTTCACCAGTTCCTCTTCTTCACCAGGAGGGAGATTCACTGCAATCATCACAAGCCTGGGATCTTCTTCTGTTTCAAGGTTGACTTCCTTAGTAGGTCATCCACCGTCGTCGTAGGCTCATCAAATCTTCTTACGCCACTAGCGTACATTTCGGCGGTGTCATCTACTTTTCTATCCTCTTCATCAATTGGGTCCTCATCATTCATGATTCATAGACACCAAATTCGTCATCTACGAACACCCCATCATGCACAATTTCTTCTTCCAACACCACCTCTTCTTTTGTGAACTCCTCTATTAACAACAGTGCTTGACATCGCCGAGCTAACTCTTGAAGGTATCTTAGAGGAATAGCCTTGCCCCGTTGCTTCCTAGATCGATGCTTGGACTTAGTGGGTGGTGGGTTGACTTGACTCCCTACCCTAGACTCTCCTAGACTAGAACTAGACTCTCCTAACCTAGATGACTCTACCTGACTAGACGACTCTACAGGACAAGTTGAGGACATGGGTGTAGACACGCAAACTTGGCTCCACCGCAGGCAAATTTCATATTGCGTTGTATGCCGCAAATGACCTTCATTTTGCCTTGAAAGAGTACTTTCCCTATCATTCTGGATCACCCCTATTCTTCCTCGGTGCTTCCCCTTCATTTCCGGAATCCCTCGGGCACTATAAGCTTCAATTCCTTGTCGCGACGGGTATGGCAACCGCATTATGAAAGGCATCCAGGATGTTGGACGTGATTCCAAATCTTATCGCGATGGCTATAGAAGGCGCAACCTTAATGCGACAGCCTCCGGGGGTGCAATCATGAACGCGTCGGGCATACCGGACGTGTTTATCAGCATATTGGAGTCGCGTCCGGCATGACCGCCGTGATTTTAAAGTCAAAAAAGGCTATACCCCCAGAAGTCGCCGCACTTGAGAGCCTATGCCGGGGAATCGTCAGAAAATTCTGAAATCGTGTCTTGCCGCCCAGACGTGATTCAGAGAGGTCAAATCATTATTTATATCAGCAGATGAGTTGATTGCATCAGAAATTATCTCTAAGGTAATCGCGTCGGCCATGGCCGCCGCGTTTCAAGTCGCGGCAGCCATCACAGACGTGATTCTGTACCTTATTGTGGTGTCCTGACAGGATGCGATTCAGAGACATCGACGACAATCAGCCGTCTGTCCCATCAAGTTGACCTTCTAAACCGTGGCCTGCCACCCAGACACGAGTCCATCCTTATCGCGGCGCCCAAACCCAACGCGATTCAAGTAGCGGCCTGCCGCCCGGACGCAATTCAATTCATAATTGCGGCTTCCTATTTGGACGCGATTTGAATCCACGATGCCTATAAATTGGACCCGAGGGTCATTTGTTCAGGGGGGTTCCACGAAGCAGCGAAGCTCTTTCGGATCATCGCCTCCACTCCGAGCCATTCCTCGCCGATCCATTCTTCTTCCTCGGAGTCCGGCGCCGTCTTCTCCTTCCATTCCACGCGTGAGGCGGGAGCGTCTTCCTCTTCCCTTCCTCCACCATCTTTGGAAACGGCCCATCATGCCGCACCAAGATTTGGGGAAGCACCCCCTCCCCTCTCTCTCTCTCTCTCTCTCTCTCTCTTTTATTTGCATTTCTACTTCCTCCGGGCCACACGTGGCTCTTTACGTTTTCACCTCCTTCGGGCCCCACGTGGCCCTTCTTTAATCCTTTTTTTTACACACATGCATGCATAGTCACACAGACCTACTTCAGGGGTTTAAAATGACCATCCAGTGAGTCCTCCCCATTTTACTCATTTCATTTATTTGTTCGGGATTCGGTACTACACGCCTCATTTGGCTAATCCCTATTTTTATTTGTCTTTTGCAAGGATAATCAAATGGAAAACGCCCTCTACTGCGGCCGACCTTTTCATAGAGGAGGAAATTAAAGGACCCACATCATCCCCCATGCAATCTCCCCGCTAAAAGGCACGCTCGCAATCATTCTTCCATCTCGCACCCCTCGCCGTGCGTCTCCATTCGGCACCCTCGCATGCCTGGTGATCACGATCCTCCTCTCACCTAATGCAACTCCCTCTTTGTACGCATCGTCGAACATTCACCCCTTGGCGGTGTCTACAAATTGGCGATCACGGTGGGACTTCTTTTTGCGTATCCCTTTTGATTACCCTCCTCCCTCTTGTGCCCCAAGTGGCACTCCTCTTTTATATTTATTTTATACTCCACAAAAGCATGCAGTGTGTTTAGTTCCATTTTATATTTTTCCCTGTACATTTCCTGTTCATTTCCTACCTATTTTCTGTCCTCGAGTTGGCTTTGGAATCGCGTCCAATATAGAGGGCGCGATTTAGTTTTGAGAACGCGGCCGGCTGACCAGACGCGCCTCAATTTTGTGTCGTGGTGGCAGGAGCCGACGCGTCACTGTTTTCTTGTTGCGCCGTCCAAGGACGACGCGTCAAGCTTGTCACGCCGGTCTGAGCCGACACGTTCATTGCCTTTCCCTTGTACGCATATCCTGCTTTTACTGCTTTCTTTTTTCCTGCTTTTCGTTTTCTTCTCGGGTGCCTGCTTCGAATCACGTCCCACACAGCAGACGCGGTTCATGGTTTGATAACGCGGCCGAAATTCCAGACGTGTTTTTTTTTTTTGAATATAGCCGAACCAAAGAGGTAGCCAGGGGCGGCCTCACCAAGTGTGAGGGCCACTACCTTCCCCATGCGGCAGGTAGGAATTTTATAAATAAGAAAAAGGTAGGTACAGAAAGGTGCTAGGGCCTGATGGAAGGACACTCCACCTTATCAAGATGGTAGGGATCCTTGACAATGGTAGGCATAGCGGCCCATGAATCCCAAATGACAAGATGGGTACAGGACAGTGCAAAACTAGCCAAGCGGTCTGCAACTTTGTTAGCTTCCCGAGAAGTATAAGCAATTTCAGCATTCATTTTTTGAGTTTTGGCAGCAATATCTTGAGTGATGCAGGCCAAGTCCCAAGGGCATGAGATTTGTTTGGTGACAATCTGCAGAAGATTATAAGAATCGGTCTCCACCAACACATCAGTAACTCCTTTACTGCAGCAAAGATAAATGCCGTCTCTGAGTGCCAAAGCCTCAGCAGCGAGACTGGAGTTCAAACCTTGGTATGCCTGAGCGAAAGCCCAGCACATATTACCTTCGTGATCGCGAAGGATTCCTCCCCCTCCAGCTGACCCGGATGTTGTTTTGAAAGCACCATCAACATTCAACTTTAATCTCCCCGGCGGGGGCGTGAGCCACCGGACAATGCTCAGAATTCTTGTCTTTAGATTTTCCTTCCCATTGGTATGATGGTGGAGAATGGCTTGCCAAGACTGAGGTATCTTCTGAAATTTGAAAGAAGTGCAGATTGCTCGAACAGATTGCATAGATCTGTTGATTATATGCTTGGCCAACATTTCCTGCTCTTGGAACCTTGCTCTGTTCCGGCTACACCAAAGTTCCCACAGGATCGCCATAAAGGTACAGCAGATAAGGCACCCAGCAGTGGTTGTCATTTTTGGGCGGGTCAAAAAGGAAGTCACACTATCAGGTATGGCATTCACATCTAGATTTCTGAACTACAGAAGATTGAATAACTCCGACCAGATCTAATTGGCGATGTTGCTTCTGAAAAACAGGTGCAAAGTACTCTCTTCTTGGGGGTGTGGACAGCAAGAGCATTTGGAGACGAGAGGCACACCTTTGGCCTTCACTGTCACATCCACGGGAATGGCATTGAGAACCATTCGCCAAACAAGTATAGACCATTTGAGAGGAATGTAAGGAGACCACATATTTGCCCACTGATGGGAGTTTGCTGGTGCGAGGATGGATCGGACAGATTTGGTGGAGAACTATCCATTTGTATTAAGACACCATATCCATGTGTCCTTGGTGTCATTGGTAGTCAAGAATTGAGTAAGAAGACCGCATTTCTGTTTCTTGTCGCGGCGGCCATAGCCGACTCATTTCTGCCTGACACTGACCGTCCACAGGGACCTGTTCACGGCTCTGACAGCCTTTGGTGGCTTATAGATCCGCGTCCAGGTGACTGGACACGATTCAACCAAATCGCGGTCTCTGTACCGGACACGATTTGACTGACTGACAGAAATGCGCCTGCTTGGTCGCCATTTTTTCTATAAATTGTTGTATACATGGCATATTTTTCATTGGTCGGGTGACCTCCTTCCCTCATATCCTAGGCTCCACACACCTCTCTTGGTAAGAGCGACCTCTCCTTTGGGCATTCTGTCTCATTGGACTAGGGAACCTTTGCCAAGAGCCCCGTAAGACTCCATACCCCGTGGATTCCCTCACGGCGGACTGAGCTGGCGGTACCCTTCCATTGACCAAGTTTAGTTATCCCATTGCGTAGTGAGGGTGAGACTAGTTGTGCCCCAAAGTTTTCATCTTCTACCCAACTAGGAACCCATCTGGAGCGACACAATATTTTTCAATCCATTAATTAATTGTGAAACTCCAAAGACAAGCGCTAAGCATTACAACTTGTTTGAACCATATTGATTGCCTAATCTTTGTTCAACTTGTTTGCTATTGCTTTGTTAAAAATGGACCCATATTATCATGCTGATTTTTATTATGAGGACTATGAGGATAATGTCGCATCCCCGTCTTTCCAGTCCTATGTCGGTCCATCTCACTACCGTGAGGGACAACCTTCCACTTCTTATGGTTATGTGTGCACATTGCGCACTAACCGATTTGATGTCCCCTCACATTTGCCACCAATCAGAACCCGGTGAGAGCCTACCCCCCACCAAGATCCAACTGTCCAGCATGTCTTGCATGCCATTGATCAGCTCACACCTCAACAACTCAATCTGGTCTAATCTTTAGTTGAGGGTGTGACTCCTTCTCCCTCTCCTTCCCTCAGGCACCCGCCTTTGTACATTCCGGAGACTTCGCCACATACCTCCGTACATTCTTCATCACCTCGACCCTCTGGCCATTGGCACTCCCGTGCTCCGGTCCGTACGAACCATCCCTTGGGAAGGCCCATTAATTCACGGCCACCCCCGTGTACTCTCTCACATGCCCAGCGGCAACAATCCACTCCACTCCACTCCAAGATGCTCTTCTCCAGAAATTGAATAATCTGGAGGATCAAATAAATAAGCTTTCCAAGCCTATGGATGACCCCGTCGCCGCCATGCCGACTCTCCCTCAAATTTATATTCATCCTTCGGAGATGCCAACGTACCGAATGTACAATGGCACGGGGAACCCCTACCTTCATATCAAAGAATTCCTTTATGAGTCTTCTCGTTGGCAGGAAGACCCCACGACTCTGGCATATTTATTTAGGAGATCTCTTGACGGCCCTGCGCTCGAATGGTTCTACTCCCTAGAGCCGAGTGAGGTAGGAGACTTCCGCTCCTTACATAAAAATTCCTTCAGAGGTACAAAGACCTCGTCAGCCCTTATCTCTCTATCACGGATCTAGCATCCGAGAAGATGGGGGCCAATGAGGAATTTGTACAATTTGCTGACCGTTGGAGGTCAATGGCCACGCGCTTGCAGTATGAGGTCTCGGAGTCAGAGTAAGTTAAAATAATCATTTCAAACTCTACTCCGAGGTTTAGACACATCTTGGTCATGAATCAAATCACCTCCATGGAGGAGCTCTACGAGCGGGGACGTTACATTCAAGCCCATTTAATGGACTCCCTGATCGCGGAGCTATTTGATCAAATTAAATTGAGAAAGAACAGATCAGTGGACGCCATCCACCATCCACCTCATCACCACACAACATACACCTCATGTGTACCTCCACAAATTCCCATTTACCACAACATGCCGCCACCCAAGCGTCCACTGATTCGTCCTCCTCGGACTCAGCAACCTCCAACTGGGCCCTATGATGCCCCTATTTTTAATGAAAAAGCTTCCGTGCCCTACGTTGCACCTGCTCCGGCTCCCATGCCAGCCCCCATGCCTCCACCACAACACCCCCAACAACCTCCACTTTCACCACAGCCTGTTGCTCAGGCTGAACTTACCAATACCGAACCCATCCAAGAAACCACTTGGTGCTACGACGATGAACCTTCTGAGGTCATGTTCGTACGCCATTTATCTACACCTCTGACACTGCCATCCACCATCATCAAACCCTCCATCATTAAACCAACCATTACACCCACCATTAAGCTGATCATTACACCTCCTACACCGCCAACACCATTGGCAACCCAACCCGAGCAACCCCTTGCTATCATACCAATTACGCCTCCACCGGCCATACAACCTTCCGTTACACCCACCGTATCCACCCCCATCCAACGGAGCGGGTGCAAACAAGTAAGGAGCCACGAGCGTCAGCAGAAGAAGGAATCCCCGGGACTGAGAATGCTCTTCAAAATTCGAGATTACATTCCTCACATGCCGGTCATTGTTTCCATACCGGGCACATTCACTGAGCGAGAGTCCTCCTCTCCAATCATGGCCGTCAAGAGGCCTTCCAGTAATATGCCAATCATTCCAGTTTCCAGCCAGCGTTATTTCAAAATACTCATAGGGAATCTCTCCCTCCAAGCTCTCATGACCCCTCGCACCATCATTGTGAACCTTCCCACTCTAGTGAAGGGGTCAGCTCCTCAGATTGTGCTCACGCACTCCAATGCCAAATCATTGGCACAGTCTATTATCCAAGGGGTCGTGCCCCCTTCCATATCCAACATTTTACAATCTTCGGGCACGACCCTCTCATTGTTGCTTCCAACTCCGCTGGTAGAACTCCCCACTCCTTCTTTCAGCTATATTCCTAGGGAGTTACCACTATTACTTGAAACTCTGATGGAAGTCAACAATCCAATCATTGAGAGCTGCTCAATCCCTCGGAGAAGAGCAAGATCATCTACCCGCTGGGCAAAATTTATGAGGAAGTACTTGAGGGCCAGAACACCGATTCCCAAGCGGAAGCCCAAACGTCGGGTAGGGCAAAAGACCAGGGGATCTCCTCCATCTTTTTCGTTTTCTTTTCAATCATCGTTTGTGCTCCTTAGCACCTTTCCGTGGGTTCTCCACATTCCCTCCCCCCGGGAGGCATTTTATTTTCATCTTTTGTATAATCCATTTTCTTATACCAGGCATCGCGCCCCTTTTTGTACTCCTAACTCTCCCTTCCGTGCCCCTCGTGGCACATCTTCCCATTGTGCCATGCCTGGCACGTCTCCCTTCCGTGCCCCACGTGGCACAACTCCCTCCAGTGCCCCATGTGGCACATCTCCATTCCATGCTCCACATGGCACATCTCCTTCTTGTGCCCCACGCGGCACCTCTCCATCCTGCGCCCCACACTGCGCACCCTCCTCTTTGGCCCCTCGCGGCCCGATTTTTCCTTCATCTCCTCCGGGCCATCCGGATTCTTCTCTTTCAGGGCACCGCACCCTCCTTCTTCTCCAATCCCCTCCAGCCCCACCGGAGTCTCCAAAATCTTTCCTCCATTTTCTCCTCTCCATTTTCAATCGGGTCCTTCGACCCTTCTCACATTGTTTTCGGGGTTTTAGCCCCACTCGTCATTTTAATTCCAAACAAAAAATGTAAATTCTTGTAAACCTCTGAGTCTCGCCCCAATGCAGGGCATTCATCCTCCTTTACCTTCCAAAATCTTACTATATTTTAGCAATGTCAAAAATTCAAAAATCCATAAAAGATGAATATTTCAGCATTGCCATGCCGTCGCAGCATTTTTGCTATGAGAATTCTGCGCTCAGAGTCCAAAATTTCCTCCCGGGTCATTAAGGTTTTCCCTTGGCATGGGCACCTGCACACACTTCACAGTGCCCTAAGCCGATTGCTCCCAGTAGACACCGTCACCATCACAGCCACGTCTGAATGGCACAAACATCTGTTTCTCTCCTCTTTCGGCCAAAGTATGAGTAGTAGAGGTAGTCTGGGCAAGGCAACCAACCCAAGGCACTCCGTCAAAAGAGGACGTCCTTAAAATGGGCAAAAATCAAATGACCAAGAAAAATCAAAGCCAAAACGCATGTCAAGAGCGGCAAAGTCCCCGCGGAGATCCAAATGGACCTGACCGTATGCATGCAAAAATCAAAATCCAACAAATCATAATAGGGCATGGCAAAGAGTGGCAAAGTCCCCGCGGAAATCCAAATGGACCCAGTCGTACACATGTCCCTATAATCAAGTGGTTATCACTCAAGATTCCAAAATAACTCAAAAGCCCCAATGCTTAATGAGATTGAACCTTCTGATGGTTGTGCCAAGGAAGGAAGTCAACACCCAACTCCTCAATACCCACATCAAAGCTTATCTCCAAATTGTCGTCCCTTCCTTTTGCCAGACCTAGTTGCCTTTTTAGGCATGGCTTTGGTGGTACACTGTCAGCCCAGTGTAATTAGCTCATGGGCGCCACGTTAAAACGCACGCCCTACTCTGGGCATTCTTTAATGAAACGAGAGGTAAGAAAGACCCCTCGCCGGTCAATTTTTATGTCGCCATGGCATGGCATTGTTCCAAAATCACACAAAAAAAAATCAGATACTTTCAAAACCCACAAAAATCAAATATTTTCAAAATAAAAAATCCAAATATTTTTAAAATCCAACAAAAATCAAAATATTTCCTCAAAACCCAAAAAAATTTAAATACTTTAAATATCTAAAAAGTTTTCCGATGGTATTGCACATGGCATTGCCTCTTGTCTGCGTCAGATCGCATCACTTCTTCCAATCATGGGTTCCTCCCATCCTTAACTCCAAACTCCTTGGCCAGAGATCACCAATCCTCATGGTTAAAAACAAATTGAATGAGCTGTTTATTTAATGCTTTATTAATGCTCCAAGACATGCTTTGAATAAATGTGTTTATTCCATGATGTTTGTTATCTTGGCTAACGAGTTGTTGAGCGCAGGATTCAAATTACCTCATCTAGCGCTACATCAGGCTGCTGCTGCCTTCACCATCAACTATCTGCATCTACTATATGTTATACTCTTAGAGCATTAAGGACCTTGTGGCTCTGAGGAATCTGGGATTGAGTTCACCTCTATAAAAAAACAATGATTATCCCAGAGGATCCTTAGCCGCACGGATAGACCGTTACGCTTGGCATGTGAGGATGACGAATCCATGCATCCCCCCGGTCTTGACTCACCGGCGTAACAATATTATCCTTGGTTATTTTCTACTCCTCTTTTAATCTTATTTTCCTTTTAGTGCATACATGCATATTGAAATCTCTGTGGAAATCCACTCTTCCAAGTCAATTTAAGGGGCATCCGTGCCTCAAATCCAAAGCAATCTTGAAATATTCCATTCCGGGTCGAATACCCAACCCCTTTGTTGTTGCCTTCGGGATGATTTCCTTAAGAATCCTGTTGTTTGGACTCATCCATTTTATTTTCATTTCTCCCAGAGATCCACCTGAGGCAGTGGCAGATGCCCCCGATGGTGCAACCTAACGGATTGTGTCCTTAGGTACTTCCCTGACGCTGGAAGTTGATCTCTCCTTTCTCTCCCAAAATCCACCTGAGGTAGTGGCAGACGCCCCCGATGGTAAAACCTAACGGATTGTGTCCTTAGGTACTTCCCCGACGCTGGAAGTTGGTCTTTTCTTTCCTTTTCGCCCCACGTGGCACCTTTCCTTTCCCTTTCCTTTATCCAAACATTTGTTTCTTTAGGTCTTCTTCCTGGTGGTGACTTCATAGGTTGTTGGTGAAAGACTCTTATCAGGTGGCAGTCAGCCCATTGCCCACGTGTCTATTTTTCACCTTAGCGTCTACTTTTCAGTCCGCTCCCGCTTCACTCCACTTCGCTATGCTTCATTTCTTTTCATTCCATTTCATTCCACTTCACTCCATTACACTTCACTTCGTGTCGCTTTGCTTTGCTTCCCTGCAAAGCAGATGCTAAGGCGTGGCAGCTGTAGACACGCGAATTTGGCTCCACCGCGGGCAAATTTCATATTGTGCTGTATGTCGCAAATGGCCTTCATTTTTCCTTGAAAGAGTACTTTCCCTATCATTCTGGATCACCCCCATTCTTCCTCGGTGCTTCCCTTCATTTCCGGAATCCCTCGGGCACTATAAGCTTCAATTCCTTGTCGCGAAGGGTATGGCAATCACATTATGAAAGGCGTCCAGGATGTTGGATGCGATTCCAGATCTTATGGCGACGGCTATAGAAGGTGCAACCTTAATGCGACGGCCTCCGGGGGCACAATCATGAACACATAGGGCATACCGGACATGTTTATCAGCACATTGGAGTTGAGTCCGGCATGACCGCCGTGATTTTAAAGTCAAAAAAGGCTATACCCCCAGAAGTCGCCGCACTTGAGAGCCTACGCCGAGGAATCATTAGAAAATCCTGAAATCCCGTCTTGCCACCCAGACGCGATTCAGAGAGGTCAAATCATTATTTATATCAGCAGATGAGTTGATTGCCTCAGAAATTGCCTCTAAGGTAATCGC
The DNA here is from genome assembly GCA_014218235.1 of Colocasia esculenta. NCBI lineage: Eukaryota > Viridiplantae > Streptophyta > Magnoliopsida > Alismatales > Araceae > Colocasia > Colocasia esculenta. The sequence goes on along the minus strand of CM024757.1, from coordinate 25,652,940 downwards.
GTCAGCCATGACCGCCGCGTTTCAAGTCGCGGCAGCCATCGCGGACGTGATTCCGTACCTTATTGCGGTGTCCTGACAGGACGCGATTCAGAGACATCGACGGCAATCAGCAGTCTGTCCCATCAAGTTGACCTTCTAAACCGCGGCCTGCCACCCAGACGCGAGTCCATCCTTGTCGCGGTGCCCAAACCCGACGCGATTCAAGTAGCTGCCTGCCGCCCGGACGCGATTCAATTCATAATCGCGGCTTCCTGTTTGGACACGATGTGAATCCGTGATGCCTATAAATTGGATCCAAGGTCATTTGTTCAGGGGGGGTTCCACGAAGCGGCGAAGCTCTGCCGGATCATCGCCTCGACTCCGAGCCATTCCTTGCCGATCCATTCTTCTTCCTTGGAGTCCGGTGCCATCGTCTCCTTCCAATCCACGCGCGAGGCGGGAGCATCTCCCTCTTCTCCTTCCTCCATCAACTCCGGAAATGGCCCGTCACGCCGCACCAACATGTGGGGAAGCACCCCCTCCCCCCTCTCTCTCTCTCTCTCTTTTATTTGCATTTCTACTCCCTCCGGGCCCCACGTGGCTCTTTACGTTTTCACCTCCTCTGGGCCCCACGTGGCCCTTCTTTAATCCTTTTTTTTACACACATGCATGCATACACACACACACACACCTACTTTAGGGGTTTAAAACCACCATCCGGTGAGTCCTCCCCATTTTACTCATTTCATTTATTTGTTCGGGATTCGGTACTACACACCTCATTTGACTAATCCTTATTTTTATTTGTCTTTTTGCAAGGGTAATCAAACGGAAAATTCCCTCTACCGCGGCCGGCCGTGTTCGTAGAGGAGGAAAGGACCCACATCATCCCCGTGCAATCTCCCCACTAAAAGGTACGCTTGCGATCATTCTTCCATCTTGCACCCCTCTCCGTGCATCTCCATTCGGCACCCTCGCGTGCCTGGTGATCATGATCCTCCTCTCACCTAACGCATCCCTCTTTGTACGCGTCGTTGAACATTCACCCCTCGGCGGTGTCTACAATGGGGTCCTCGAAGAGGATGGAATTTAGTGAAGCAGTGGAAGGGGAAGCCCCAGTTGAGGGGTGCCCTTGATCAGGGAGGTGAAGGAAGTATGTTGGCTCCTCGACCTCAATGTGCATTTTAAAATCGACATTTTTTTTGGGACCAGTGGAGAGCATGCAACACGAGAGAGTGATCTTGTAGTCACTTGGATTAGATTCTAGGGTAGTGAGGACTGAGTGTGGGAGGCCAGGAGTGAAGATGTTGTGCGTAGCTGCCAAGACTTGGGGAGACAGCTGATTTATTGTGGGTGGTGATGGAGGAATGAGACTTGGAAGGATAAAACACAAGAGTGATGGATGAATAGCCAAGCATGTGCCCCTCCATAGCTCGTCTACCGTCTTCCCTTCTTCATAAGGAATGTCAGGTTCTCCACGTCCATGGCATCATTCATCAATTGCTGCTTGGATGTGATGGATGTGGGAGGCTCTAGCAGTTTAGATGCAGCTGGTGGCCAAGTTCTTTCTTCATCCCATAAAAGACAACTGAAGGCTATAGTGATGTCCTCCATATCGAACCAGTGATACCATTCAGCCTCTGGGTCGCCCGTCTTCCTTCTTTTCCCTGGTCGGAGTGTTGCTAGTGCCTTATATGTAAGCATGGGGGCCATGTGCCGAGAGAAATTCTTGCCATGTACATCATGCTGTGAAAGTTCTACCTCGACCACCATAGTGTTGTACCCAGTTTGAGTTGGGCCTTTGATAAAGTGACACCACAGTGTCCATGTGAGTGGTTGGCGGTCGGCCTTAAAAGTGGATGTGTTGGATGACCATGGCTTGGACTTCTCCCTGTAACCAAGACCCCACTGGCTCTTCATCACAATGTCTGGGATGGGCTTGGTGATGCCTTGAAGCTTTGCCCCCTAGGCCCTTTCCATCTTCATAGCCTAGCTTCATCATGATCTGCCACCCTTTAGTGTTTAGTGGCTCCTTCCTCTTGACAACATTGACTTGCACCGAACTGACCTCTTGCTTGGAGTGGAGTGAGTAGGCCCAAGGGTAGTTAACGTCCAGCATAGAGACAATGGGCCTGTTGGCGGGCCAGACAGTTGGAAGTAAGGTATCATTAATGGCGTCTACTGTGTGAGCAATGGCTATGCTTTTGACTTTAATAACCCGTCCTTGGAAAGGGAACTTCAAACATTGATGTGCAGTGGACGGCACAGCCCCCAGTGCTTCTAACCATGGGCTTCCTAGGATAGCCTTGAACATGGGGTCGATATCAAGTACATAGAAATTGACAGTGACAGCTAGCGGCCCCAGTTCAGCTTGTACAGTCACCATGCTGTGGCAGGATCTCCTGGAATTGTCATATGCGGCTATGGTGGTTGGTGTCGGTCTTAGCAGTCCTTCCGACACATCACATGCCCTTAGAGTGCTCAGTGGGCAGACATTGATTGATGATCTAGTGTCGACCAGCGCTGCCCCTACTACTACATGGTTGATGACGAGGGTGACACAGAGTGGGAGCCTCCTGGCTTCTGGGGGTGCTAGCTCATTTTCAGCAAATGTGATGGCCGGCCCACGGGTTACCATGGCTAACACACTTGGCATTTTGTCAGCAACCATGTCCTCATTCACCACTACTCTTTGTAGGAAATTTCTCAAAGCTTCTTGATGCTCTTTGGATTTCTTTATCAATTCTAGTATTGAGATTTTGGCAGGCACATGATCTAGATGCTTGAGGATGTCATAGTGTGTGTCGGGCAGTGGCTCAATCACCCCCTCTTCTTGCCCTTGTTGTTGAGGTTGTTGCTGATGTGGTTGCATAACCTTTGGGGATTGTTTTGGATGGTGGAGGAAGTGGAGATGGGTGGATAGGGCTGACGGAAGACTTGTGCACTCCGTAGGGTAATTGGTTGGGTGACGGGTTGTCTGGTAGAGGATAAAGTGGCGACGAAAGGTTGAGGATCCAGTCCAGGTGGTGGCAAGATGATGGGTGTGGTAGTGGTTATGACTGATGGTGATGGCATGGCGACAGGTGGAGCGAGTGGTGTGGTGGGTGGCAGAATGATGGAAGGTCTAGCGACTAGTGTGGGTGTTGAACCGATGGGCAGTATGATGGTGTTGGCCTGGGAAACTAAAGGAGGGATTTGTTGAGGGGCCATGGCGGCTGGTTGTATTGTCTGAGGTTGTTGAGGATATTGGTGGTTAATGGCCATCATCTTCTGAACATCTGGTTCATCATCGTACGTCCAGTTTGCCTGAGGAGGGGGGTGGTGGACAATGGGGTTCACCTGGGCTGGTGGTTGTGGTGGATTGGGAGCTGGCGGGTGGTTTGGTAGTGGGTTGTGGACAATCCCTAGGTCCTGCAACGGCTATTGTTACTGTTGCTGTTGAGGGGGTGGCTGGTGTTGCTGCCTTTGCTGTTGTTTCTGCCTCTGTCATTCTTTTATATCTCCGATCACTCTTCGAAGAGTTGTCCAGTCTAGCCTGTTCTGCTCATGAAGATCATACACTAGATCTTTTACTGTGAAGCACTGCTCAATGGTATGCCTTGGCTGCCGATGGAACATGCAGTACCTCGGCTGGTTCACACTCGGGTTCAATGGCCTTTCCAGAGGGAGTTTAATGGTATCTGTGGAGATCAAGGGCAAGAAGATATCAGAGAGTGTCTCAGGGAGTGGTGGGTATTGTGTTCTCCTTGGACCTAGAGGATGCCTTTGTTGGGAGCCATTAGGAGGTGGCACTTGGTTGTATTGGTGTTGCTGGCCTGGTGGTGGGTTTATAGGATTCTAACCCTGGGCAGTATAGGATTGACGGTTATTGTTTTGGCCGGCAGGGTTGAATGCACTCACTTGTTCATTGACCTGGACACCCTTAGTAACTGGCCCTTGAGGTTTTCTTTGGAAGCAAGATTTCTAGGGCTTGAACATACAGTGTATAGGGGAGTCTTTGAGATGGGTTTGGATAAACTGAGCCCGACTATAGAGCTGATGCATGGTGGTGATATCATTCATTACTAAGATGTTTTTGTAGGCGGGGGTTGCATTGGCAATGATGATTTTGACTTTTTCTCCCTCCGGAAGGTACCCAGGGACTTGTGTGGCCATCTGTCTCCATCAGTCAGCATAGGTAGCGAATTCTTCATCTGGCTTCATCCTTTCTGCCATAAGATCTGTGAGCGAGTATTCTGACCCGACCCTATGCTAGGTCTGGTCAAGGAATTTTCCTTTCACTGTGGCAAAGTATTCTACGTCCTCGGGTAGCAATGAGTAGAACCAATCTAATGCTGGTCTGTCCAATGACGGATGAAACAAGTATGCCATCAAGCGGCGGTCATACTGGTAAGGCACAAACTCATAGGTGAAACCCTTGATGTGTATGTATGGGTTGCCAGTGCCATTGTACTTGCGATACTTGGGTAGCTCTGATGGAAATGGGACCCACAGGCCATTGAAATTGGGCATGTGCACGTCATGGTGCTGCCTGGGGTCGACTTGCTTCCGTAGTTCTTGGAGCTCTTTCTTGATGGACGCCCACTCAGACATCATGTCGGGAGCGGAGGAAGGTTGAGCATACAAGGAGAAGGCATGGGATACCGGCTTGATGCGTGGCTCGAGCTGCTGTGGTGGATAGCAAGGGAGATGGGGGGAGACCGGGGCCTCGACTCACGTAGGCGATAATGCTCGGATTCAAAAGGAGTTAATCGAACGGCCCGTGGCCGGATAGGGGTGTTGTCAACTTGTCCCGTGATGATACGGGGGTTGGAAGTGGATGCCATGGGACGAAAAGTGCCCACTCTGGGAGAAGGTGAGGAGACGGTCTTTCCTTTGAGAGCCAACATGAGATCTTGGATTTGTGCTTGATCAAGCTGAGGAATTAAGCGCATGAGTTGAGCAGCTTGATCATCCGCCTAAGGGGGACAAACAGATTGAGAAGGGCCATCATCGTCAGGATGGTGGCTCTCACTGGCATGGACTGTAGTGACCCAGGGCTGGGCCGACCCCTCAAAGGGATCATAAGGAAGATACTCCTCATAGTGTTGGGAGATATAGAAGGCAATATCTTGATTCTCATCACTATAGACTGGGTTCAAGTAGGACTCCATATTTGGAAAGTGAGGGCCTTTGACACACCAAAATAAGGGACGCCTATCCAGACTTAAGAGACAACCTTTCCTAAACAAACACCTAGTTTCCTAAACAAGCAATCCTATGTAAACAAAAGAAAGAGAAGACATCTCACCCAAAGCAAGCAATTGACAATGATGATGGTTTCTTTTATTTGGTTCAAGTTTGCCTTTTAATGGATTGACTATTTTAGCAAGTTCCCTCAAGGATGGGTTTCCTAAAGGGAGAAGGCTTCCAACTTTGGATTTGACTAGGATTTTCATAGACTTACCAATGTATGAACCCTTATTCTAAGGTGGCAACAAGTACAACCAACCCAACAGTTGTGTAGGAATCTACGGTCAGCGGGGACTTACGGAGGCCCTTAAGCGAGTGCTCTAGTCGGACACAAGGAATATGTGGCCGAGAGAGCTAGCGTCGCCGAGGAGGACAACCTAAACTACAGTATGGAGATGTGTATGCCCCTATGTGCACGGGAGTGCATGCAAAGTCTAACTTGAAGCTAACAAACAAAAACTAGGCCGACCTGCTCTCAGAAGCAGAAGGCGACGATCAACCTGTCGCCACCTAGATAGCGATAGGGAGAGCGTCACATTCTTCTTCGCAGTGGATGGAGCTCAAGTGGGACCTGGTATGCACAGAAAATCCATCAACCCTATAAAAATACAGACTGACAGACACTTAAAAGCATGGATCAGGCGCAAAATGACTCAAATATGTATGGAGTGCTCAAAAGAAACCCAAAAATCTAAGAATAGTCAGAATCAACATGACTCACCAGACAACGATGACCTTCCTATCGCCTTCCTTATCACAACACCTTTCACACCGTGTTCTTATCTAGTGAAGCAGAACTCGAAGCAGCAGTGAAATAAAATGGAAAAACATGGAATCTAAATGAAAACCACACACATGAAGGACTAAATATGGCAAGGGAAGACAGAGACAAGCACGATAGGCACTAGAAGTCCCATCGTGATCACTGTGATCGCCAAAAGGTGTAATCACGGGAATTGATCCCCAAATAAAGATGACAAAATAAGGAAGAGGGCCGTGATCGTCACCAAAGTAATTGCAGAAGATGATATTGTGAAGAACATATGCTAACTACCTTGGAAATATGGAAAAGAGTGTAGAAGGAACTTGGTTAACGGAATGTGATAAGGAGCCTGTCGCCTTCTTAAGAACACGACTAGATGAGCGTCACCTTCTGTAACAGTAGAAGGAGACTATAGATCTTGTTCTTCCTGCTCCTCAGTCGGCCAAAGAGCAAGAGCTTCGTGCTTGTGTTGTCTTCTTTAACCTTCCAAGAACATCAAAAGAGAGTAAAACCCATTGGAAACTCATTTTGTGGAGTATCAATCCCAAAATATATGAAGAACATAACAATATGGAGGGAACTCACGTAGGGGTGGTGTTTTAACCCTTCTAAGTGTTTAAAACAGGTGTGTGGGATGTGATCTAATGGAAACTATGAAAAGGAAGAAATCTAAATGTGCATGTATGAAGAAAATTGAAAGAATAGGATGAAGAACATGAGAGAGAAAGGATAGAGGGGAAGAAAACGCCCTGGTGGTCACTTCCTGGTCATCTGAAGGCTGAAGGATATTTTGGAAGTTCGTAGCTCTCTGGGAGAGGAAGAAGCAGATGCCAAGAGTCTTCAAAACTGTGCCCTATAGACACTTTTATAGGCCATTATTCCTGATTCGTATGGGAAGGGAATAATGAGCTGAAATCCGAGTTTAGGTAATTGTGCTGATGCAAGGAGAGTTAGAACATGGCGAGGAGGTTCTGAGGAAGGTTTCCTTCAAGTTTGGCAACATTTGAAGACCTCTAGACCCATCAAAAGATAGATTATTCATGAATAGCAAGGGTTGGAGTGGGAATAAGAAAGCCACGTTGCATGTGCATGGGAAGGAAACTAGAACACGACGGTCAGTCTGTCGCCACCAGATCTCGATGCCTCGATACGTTGCCTTCCTTAGAAGGAAGTCTTGAAGTAATTTTTGGAGAATTTTTAGGGAATTAAAAGGCCAAATAAGAATGCGACGTATCGGGCTGTCGCCTTCATGAAATGATCGATTATTTCCTGGAGGAAATCGATTGAGGAAATGAACGCGACAGGTAAGGCAACACCTTATGAATATGAACGCGACAAGGGCATTGTCGCCTTCATGATCTTTCAGCATATGACTCATTCAAAGTGTCCATTCTCCTTGCATGAGTATCGGATTGACACACAGTTTACGGCATTGGGTTCCCATCTCAGAGAGCTACAAAATGATGATCAAGACTGATTTATTTGACTAGGGCCACCAGAGTGATGAACTAGTAGGAATACCATGATCGGATAAAGTCAGCTTGGCGATGATGAGCTAACGTGGGGCGTCAATGATGTGACAAGGAATTTGACTCAGCTTATGGGTCAGAAATGAGTGTCTACAAATACAACAGCGAGTTCATAATCTATTGCCCATCTTCTCTTGTTTTCATAACTTCCAAAAATTTTAGGGCCACTTTAGAAAAGGGTTGGGTTTAACATACCCAACCTAAGGGGCCTTTCACTTTGATAATAGAACCGTTAACTTAAGTGTTAAAGTGGGTTATCTTTTTGTACTTTGGTAGAAAAAGTGGGTTAATCCCACCTTCCAAGTGGTACAATACTTAAAACACGGTTGTCCTACATTTCTCATCTCATCTATTTACTATATTTTCAATATATTATTTTTACTCTCATACATGTATGTTATTAAAGTATCATATGACATGAGTATCTATATGTTTTTTACCATATTACACTAGGAGATTAATATAAAATAATATTATATATCATTGTTATGATTTTAAGTACCACATTAAGCAATTTTTAACTACATTCCCCTACACGTTAATTATGTATTAATAATACAATATGAATATTTGGATAATAAAGTTAATTTATAATAGGTTTATTAGAAAGGAAATTGTTAAAATAATTTTATATATTTAAACATCATTTTCCGTGAAAATACTCTTAAGTACACCACATATACATAGTTCATTGCTAACAATGTTTAATGATAGTTGAGAAGATTTTATAATTTATTATATTTACATTAGTTAACTTCATCGGAATAATGGCAATGTAGGAAAGTCAACCTCAATACACTGAATATCTAATTAACTATATGTAAATTTATTTATATGATTTTATGCGTTAATTTTGAATTATAGTATGATGGATATATACATTGTTAAATACCTCACATGTTGGTAATTGATCGCTATAAATGTTTAATATTCATTGTGATTAATTTAAGAGTTATTATATGTACATTATTTAAGTTCATCAGAACAATGCAAATGTAGGAAAGTTAACATGAATACACTGGATATGTACTTAATTATAAGTAAATTAGTGTTATGATTTTATGCATTAATTTTGAAAGTACACATGAAAATGAAAATATTTTAAAAATAAGAATTGACTATTAAGAAGAACATAATATGAAGTTATTTTAAAACAAGAATCAAGTATTAAAGAACAACATGAATATGAAGACATTTTGAAAACATGGATCGACAGAAACATGAATCAAGTATTGTGAACAACAAAGTATGAAATATTTTTTTAAAAATCTAGTATTGAAGAATAACTAGAATATGAAGACGCTTTAGAATATGGATTGACAAAAACATGAATCAAGTATTATAAACAACATAATATGAAGATATGTTAAAAATATGAATCAAATATTAAAGAACAACATGAAAATGAAGACATTTTAAAACATGGATCGACAATAACATGAATCAAGTATTATGAACAACATAATGTTGACTCCTTTATCTCCATGATTATATATTTTGGTGATAACAAAACTCATCAGAATATTTTTATATTCATCTAAATTATGAGTATTTACCTTAACTTCATTTTGGTTAAGTCCGTCAACAGAAAACTCAAAGGAAATAAAAAATATATCAAGGATCACCACTGTAAGTATTCCAGAATATTTCTAAGTCCATTAGAGAAGTCGAAGTTATATATCTTTCACTCTGACTCTTCAGAAGTCGAAGTGTGATTTCACTCCAACTTTTCTCCAGTCGAACTTCACATCGATTACAATTTTAATCAACATCGATTACTCCTTTTAAGTACACATCGATTACGATTTTTTAGTCCACATCGATAACTGCGTTAAGTCCAAAATCGATTACTATTTCAAACATCGATTGCATTCACATCGATTACCTTAGACATCAATTACCTTAGACATCAATTCCTTTAAACATCGATGTCATCTCATATCAATTGTCATATTGACTGTCTTCATAAACATCGATTATCTTGCATAAACATCAATTTCCTTATCTTTGAAATATCGATTACCATTTTAAATCACATCGATTTCCTTGTACAAAACATCGATTACCCTTAGACAATTGACTGTCTCAAAAATTGATTGTCTTGCTTTACATCGATTACTTTTTGGACATAGATTACCCTTAGATATCGACTGTCTCAAACATCGACTGTCCTGTCCTGCTTAACATCGATTACTTTTTGGATATCGATTACCCTTAAACATCAATTGTGATGATTAAACATCGATTACAGTTAAACATCGATTGTCTTCATGGATTGATCTTGAACATCGATTACTCTTGGACATCGATTACCTTTTGAATATCGACTGTGTTTTAACTTCGACTACTCTTTGAACTTCAACTATGTCTTGGTATATATTATGTTGGCCCACTTGGTACGGTAGCACGCTAACTTAAAGGGGGGGGGGGTGAATAGGTTTTTCTGAAATTCTGAAACAGAAACTTACACAGAAAATTACTACTTAAAAATATAGTTAAGTGTGATAGAGAGTAGCAGTGCGGAAGTAAATGAACAATCACACAAAGAACACAAGCAATTTTTATCCTAGTTCGGTACTTCACAGAAGGAAGACCAACGTCCAGTCCCCAAGCAGAATCTTGGGATTTCACTAACCAGGGTACAATCTCTCCAAGGATATACAACCCCCAGCTCCCCGCTGGTCCTCTTCCTTTATGACTAGGAAGGATACTCACTTCTATTACAGGTCAAGAAGCTAACCTCCTAGAACAAACCCCAGTGCGGTTCTGCTAGACTTAACCCCCAGCTAGGTTTTGTTGGAACAAACCCCAACAATGTTCTGCTGGCACTAACCCCAACTAGGTTCTTCCCTAAAGGAAATGCTAAGAACAGTCCTTTAGTAGGATTGAACTCTTTCTTAGAAAAGAAAGAACAGGCTGAGAGTTTTACAAGAATGGGCTCTAACTCAGAAACTCTTAGCTGAAAGAGTCTTCCCAAAAATTACAATGAGCATAGAGAGAGTGAAGATAGGAAGGCTTGAAGGCTTCGAAAACTTCTGCTATGAAAAGCTTCTCTTGAACAGGCTCGAGCACTTCTCTCTTTCTTGAGTGTATATGGCACTTAGGCTTCTCACAGAATGAACACTCCTTCAAAGATTTTCAGAAAAGCTCTATCTTTTGTTCTTCAGCCTTACTTCATCTTTTATATGGAGCAACTTTGAACAGATCCATTGAAGAGATCCGTTGGAACTCTTCTAGTCTTTGCTAATCTTTCTATTCTTCTTCTTCTGACTGTCAGCCACTTGGTGGTCTTCGAGGTCTGCAAGCATAGATGAAAGTGTTTAGACCAAAGAGTGTTTCTGTCAGAAGGCTCATACCTCTGTGTTTCCTGCTGTCACTCAAAAGTGATAGGTACGCCCTTTTTGTCTGACAGGGAGGAAGATATCCTATGAGATAAGCAAAAAGATTTTCTGTCAGAGAGACAGTAGGTTACACAGATGAAATGCATTTGAGTTTTCATTGGGTGCCAAAGACAATTTAAAATGATTGAAATACAGAGGAAATCGATGTTTAAGTGAATAGAGTCAATGTGAAAGACAATCGATGTTCCACTATAATCGTTGTTTCAAAGTAATTCATGTTTGAAGTCGATGTTTCAATGGAGTCGATGTTTAATCATAATCGATGTACAAAGAGAGTCGATGTAAACATAATCCATGTTGAGAGTGAGTCGATGTTTTAATGAAGTTGATGTTTGATTGAAATCGATGTTTACATGGAGTCGATGTTTTAATGAAATCATTGTTTAAGCAAAATCGATGTTCTAATGAAATCGGTGTTCAACATATTCGATGTTTAAGTGAAATCGATGTTGAACAGAGTCGATGTTTAATGAAATCGGCGTTCAACATAGTCGATGTTTAAGTGAAATCGATGTTTAACAGAGTCGATATTTTAATGAGATCGGTATTCAACAGAGTTGATGTTTAAGTGAAATCGATGTTGAACAAAATCAATGTTCTACTGAAATCGGTGTTTTTGAATGGAAATCGTTGTGGCACTTAGTCAGTAATCAATGTTGATTGAACAACCATTGATTTGCCTTTTCAGTGCAAATCACAAAGCGATAGTGCCATAAATTTATATTTATTAGGAAGACATGATATTATATTAAATATATTTAATATTTAATTAATCATGAGTTTTGTTATCACCAAAATATAAGTGTAAAATATAAGAGTGGTTCAACAATCTCCCCCTTTTTGGTGATGATAAAACTTAAGAGAATTCTATGACAAAAATACTTAAAGCATAGAAAATATAGAAAATTCACAGATTATGCATATCTCCCCTTTTTGTCAGTAACCAAAAAGAAAGGATCTTACCATTACATTCTCTCCCCTTTTTGTAAAAACTTCTTACCAGTGAGGGGTTCAACAATGATTGACATTGATGAATAACTCCCCTTAGTCTGTGCTCCCCTTGAATGAGACTTGCAAACAGTTGTTAGTAGTACTATAAATTTAAAAACAAATTTGTGACTACTCCCTCTTCAGATATGAGTTGGATGAAGAGCTGGCAGTCACCAATGCCTTGAGCATCCTTTGTTCTTGATGTTCCAAGGCTATCCTGCAAACAACTTATTCAGAAGTAGGTACCCAAAACTTTTTGGGTCCTTGATGGTTAGATGCATGAAAATATCCTTTCAGAATCTATACTAGGTGCCTTGTTGTGCCGGTGTTTACTGTGTGTCCTAATTTATTGCAATGAGAATAACAATGAATATGATTTGTTTTGCAGTTCTTATTGTCTTTGTAATGTCTATGTAGAACACAATTTTTAGAAACCTTTTTCTTTTGATAGAGCTTGTTCATTACAGAGGCCTTTTTCTGAAGCATCTTGGTTTCTTTTACAAATTTTGGCAATGGATATTTTTCAGAAATTATGGCTAGTTTTCGTTTTCCAGAAGGTTTGTATCTAAGACCTTGTTTATTATTTCCAGATTTTGATCCTTTTAAGCATAGAGCTAGAGATGTTTTCCCTTTAGTTAACTTCCTAACCGATTCTTTTAAATAAAGATTTTCTTCAGTTAGAGTTTTTAATTTTTCTTCTAACTCTAATTTTTCATTGTTCTTGCTTTTTAAGTTTTCATTCAAAATGATTATTATCTTTACTTTCCTTCAATTGTGTTTCCATTGTTCCATTTCTGATTTAAGATCAGAGTTAGTGTTTTCTAAGCAATTAAGATTATTTTTAAATTCTTTAATTCTTTTATGACAACTTTATGTTTTTTATAAAGTTCATTAAAGACTTCTTCTAAGTTTTCAGACTCTGACCCTAAATTAGTGCACGAATCAAAAGATGGGTCAGAATGTACCTCATCTAGTCCTACCATGAGGGCTAAACTTTCATGCTCTTTCTCTGATTCAGAGCTAGATGAATTTGAAGTGGTGACTTCTTCATTGTCCAAGTAGCAGCCATGGCTTTTCTTTTGAATTTCTTGTTCTTCTTTTTAGACTTTTCTGGTTGACCAGTCTTCTTTAGTTTTGGATAGTCTAGTCTTAGATGTCCAGATTTTCTGCATTCACAGCAGACTGGTTCTTTTTCCTTTTTCTCTTTCTTTTGAATCCTTCTTGATCCATTTTTCTTCTTCTTAAGAATCTTCTGAAGTTTGGATAGAACATCATCTACATCACTGTCTTCAGAACCTGTATTTTTTGAACTAGAAGAAGAAGAGGTGGAAGGAGCAGTTGTAACTTTAAGAGCATTAGTAAATTTCTTTTTGGATGACCCTCCAGATAGTCACTCCATATTGATTTCATGAGCCATAAGAGAACCAATTAATTTATCAATGGAAATTTTGGTTAGATCATGAGCTTCTTCAATAGCAGTGACTTTAGGGGTCCAAGAATGAGTTAAAGACCTAAGTATTTTTCTAACCGTTTCTTCATCAGAAAGATTTTTGTCAAGAGAACTTAGACCAACTACTATACATGAAAATCTATTATACATTTGAGTAATATTTTCGTTTGGAAGTATTTTAAATTGCTCATATTGTGAAACGAGAATATCTATCCTAGTTTGTTTTACTTATCTGTTCCTTCGTAAGTTACCTGCAGTTTATCCCACATTTCTTTTGCAGATTTACATGCAGATACTCTACTGAATTCTTTTTTGGTTAAGGCACAACATAAATAGTTCTTTGATTTAAAGTTTAGTGATAATTTACTTTTATTTGCTACTCTAATGGCAGTAGTGCCTTCAGCAGGAACAATAACAAAATTACCTACCTCTATTACCAGCCACAGATCAAAGTCTGTGCCTCGAATGAAGCATTCCATTCTCATCTTCCAGTATTGGTAATCCTCTCCATTGAAGAATGGCAGTCTGGTGACTGATTGGCCTTCAGCTATCCCTTGATCTGCCATGGATCTTGCTCTAAGATCGTTGGATCTTCTTGACTGATCAGAGACCGCTCTGATACCACTTGTTGGCCCACTTGGTACGATAGCACGCTAATCTAGAGGGGGGTGAATAGGTTTTTCTGAAATTCTGAAACAGAAGCTTACACAGAAAATTACTACTTAAAAATATAGTTAAGTGTGATAAAGAGTAGCAGTGCAGAAGCAAATGAACAATCACACAAAGAACACAATCAATTTTTATCCTGGTTTGGTACTTCACAGAAGGATGACCTACGTCCAGTCCCCAAATAGAATCTTGGGATTTCACTAACCAGGGTACAATCCCCCCAAGGATATACAACCCCATCTCCCCTCTGGTCCTCTTCCTTTCCGAGTAGGAAGGATACTTACTTCTATTACAGGTGAAGAAGCTAACCTCCTGGAACAAACACCAGTGCGGTTCTGCTAGACTTAACCCCCAGCTAGGTTTTGTTGGAACAAACTCCAACAAGGTTTTGCTATCACTAACCCTAGCTAGGTTCTTCCCTAAAAGAAATGCTAAGTATAGTCCCTTAGCAGGACCGAACTCTTTCTTAGAAAAGAAAAAATAGGTTGACAGTTTTACAAGAATGGGCTCTAACTCAGAAACTCTTAACTGAAAGACTCTCCCCAAGAATTACAATGAGCATAGAGAGAGTGAAGAGAGGACGGCTTGAAGGCTTCAAAAACTTCTGCTATGAAAATCTTCTCTTGAACAGGCTCAAGCACTTCTCTCTTTCTTTGAGTGTATATGGCGCTTAGGCTTCTCACAGAATGAGCACTCCTTCAATGATTTTCAGAAATGCTCTATCTTTTGTTCTTCAGCTTTGCTTCATCTTTTATATGGAGCAGCTTTGAACAGATCCGTTGGAACTCTTCTAGTCGTTGCTGATCTTTCTATTCATCATCTTTTGACTGTATGCCACTTGGTGGTCTTCGAGGTCTGCAAGCATGGAAGAAAGTGTTTAGACCAAAGAGTGTTTCTGTTAGAAGGCTCATACCTCTATGTTTCCTGCTGTCACTCAGAAGTGGTAGGTAAGCCCTTTTTGTCTGACATGAAGGAAGATATCCTATGAGATAAGCAAAAAGATTTTCTGTCAGAGAGACAATAGGTTACACATATGAAATGTATTTGAGTTTCCATTGGGCGCCAAAGACAAATTGAAATGATTGAAATACAGAGGAAATCAATGTTTAAGTGAAATAGAGTCGATGTGAAAGACAATCGATGTTCCACTATAATCGTTATTTCAAAGTAATTCATGTTTTGAAGTCGATGTTTCAATAGAGTCGATGTTTGATCATAATCGATGTACAAAGAGAGTTGATGTAAACATAATCCATGTTGAGAGCGAGTCGATGTTTTAATGAAGTTGATGTTTGATTGAAATCGATGTTTACATAGAGTTGATGTTTTAATGAAATTGATGTTTAAGTAAAATCGATGTTCTAATGGAATCAGTGTTCAATAGAGTCGATGTTTAAGTGAAATCGATGTTGAACAAAGTCGATGTTTTAATGAAATCGGTGTTGAACATAGTCGATGTTTAAATGAAATCGATGTTGAACAGAGTCGATGTTTTAATGAGATCGTGTATAACAGAGTCGATGTTTAAGTGAAATTGATGTTTTACTGAAATCAGTATTTTTGAATGGAAATCGTTGTGGCACTTAGTCAGTAATTGATGTTGATTGAACAACCATCGATTTGCCTTTTCAGTGCAAATCACAAAGCGATAGTGCCATAAATTTATATTTATTAGGAAGACATGATATTAAATATATTTAATATTTAATTAATCATGAGTTTTGTTATCACCAAATATAGGTAAAATATAAGAGTGGTTCAACACCTTAGATCATGCAAAGCTTGTTGTATAAGCTTGATCTAGGGGCCATCCCTTCAACTCTTTTGAGAGTGTTCCTCTTCCTGTGAGGAGAGAAGACTTGCTATGAGTAGGTGGTTTAGTTTCCCTTGATGAAGGGAAGACTTGTTGCTATAGGTGGTTGTATTGCCTTTTTGTGGGTTGAAGAGAAAGCTAGCAGGTGATGGATGTGTAAGTGTCCTTGAAGGAGACTGTACCCTTGGTTATCGAAATCCCAACAACCCTGTCGTGACAGGGAAACACTCCACGACAAGATCGCGTCTGACCGCCAGACCGCGATGACATCGCATCTGGCCAACACATCGCGACACGATCGCGCCCTCTGGTGTTGCGACGCGCACCGCAGTCGCGACACCAGAAAGAAGGCAGACTCTCGAGATGCTCCATCTCGGGGCCACCCACACACCACAAACACACCACACGGCAGAGGGGAGCATGGAGAAGCAGGAAATGCTATCAAAAAACCACGAGGGGCTCCCAATCCACCTGGATCCAGAAGAGCACAAGCAATCCCTACCTTCCAAGAAGAAACAAACCCATTGGGGGCCCTTAACGTCAGATTGGCCACCTCCTCCTCACTCCACGCAAGCTCCACAATGCCAAGGACACGAGCACGACCCTCCTCCTCGCCTGAAATGCACAAAGGGGAGAGAGAGAGGTAGAGCACCACTGGAGGGGAGGAAGGGAAGTGGAAGAAGAAAGGGAAGAAGGGTCGCCGACCAAGGCCTTAAGCCTTCGGCACCCAAGACACGACAGGGCGACGCATCGTGTTAAGTACCTTAACACGATGATCAACAAACCACGACAAGAACGCGTCCCCCCAGGGACGCTGCGACAGGTCGTACTAACACACCTGCCACCCTGACAAACATCAGACGACCAAAGCCACGGAACACTGTCGCGACCTATTGACCGGTCGTGACACAAAGACGCGACGGAGAAGCAAGGCATGACAAGAACGTGACACACAAATCGGTCACGGAAAGGATGACTGTCACGTCAGACACCCACGATGCGACACTAATGTGTTGTCCAGCCCGGACACGTTAGTGGCCAGTCATCCAAGGCACCGGACGGAAAGCTGGGAAGCCAGGTCTTACATAACCCCTCTTTGAGAAAGGAAATTGTTAGTGATAATGATGGTATGAAGAATCTATCCGAGAAATGCTGGAAGTATCCATCAAAGATAATGAAGAATTACAACAGAATGATATAATCCATGAAGATCTTCATAGGGAATGGAGATATAAGAAGGATCATCCCAAAGAAAATATCATTGGAGATCCAAATGAAGGAGTAAGAACTAGAGGTAATATTATTCCTTGTGATTATTTAACTTTTGTCTCTCAAATTGAGGCCAAGATAGTCAATGTGGCACTGACTGATGAAGTTTAGATTTTAGCTATGCAAGATGAACTAAATCAGTTCAAGAGAAATCAAGTTTGGTCACTTGTTCCTAGACCATCAAATCATCCTATAATTGGCACCAAATGGGTGTTCAAGAACAAGTTGGATGAAGCTGGTGTCATTACTAGAAATAAGACTAGACTGGTAGCTCAAGGCTATTCCCAAAAGGAGGGCATATATTTTGATAAAACATATGCACCAGTAGTTAGACTTGAGGCTATTTAGATTTTATTAACATATACATTTGCATGTGATTTAAAATTATTTCAAATGGATGTGAAATCTATATTTTTAAATGGTTTTATAAAAGAGGAAATCTATGTTGAACAATATCTTGACTTTGAAGGCATAGACCATCCTAATCATATTTTCAAATTGCATAAGACACTATATGATCTGAAACAAGCACCTAGAGCTTGATATGAAAGACTAAGTGCATTTCTTTTAAAACATGGTTTTACTAGGGGTAAAGTAGATAGCACATTGTTTATTAAATCATGCTCTCAACATACCTTAATTGTGTAAATTGATATTGATGACATCATTTTCGGAGCTAATGATGAATCGCTTTGCAAGTATTTTGAAGAATTAATGTAGGGAGAATTTGAGATGAGTTTGATGGGGGAATTGTCCTACTTCCTTGGACTCCAAATCAAACAAGACAAGGAAGGAACCCACATCAATCAAACCAAATACATCAAGGATTTGCTAAAGAAGTTTGGTTTTGAACAAGAAAAGCATCTGACCACTTCTATGAGTACTTCTACTAGGTTAGACAGTGATCCTCAATGTAAGAAAGTAGATCAAAAATCTTACAGAGGTATGATTGGCTCTCTACTATACTTAACTGCTACTAGACTAGACATTTTGTTTAGTGTATGTATGTGTGCTAGGTACCAAGCAGATCCCAAAGAATTCCATTTAATTTCAGTCAAAAGGATTTTTAGATATTTAGCACATACATGTTGTAACGCCCCAACGTGAAATATCGGAGCGATATTATAGTTATTAAATAGTACCGAGTGATAAATAAACATCAAACCATTGCACAATTGGAATAATACTAAATGAAATCCAACTACATTAATATTCCACCAACTAATTATTACAATCAGTAATCAGAGCCAAAACTAGGGCCCAGAGTACTTTATTCAAACTCAAACTATTACATACTGACTAGCTAACGACTAACTCATAACTAAAACTATCTAACTAATAATCAGTGGTTGACGAAACTGGTCACTCTTGAGCATCATCCTCATTCCCCTCCTCGTGAGTGTGGTAATCCTCATCAGACTCACCTGAAACACATGAAATAATAACGCAGGATGAGCGATAATCGCCCAATAGGACTTAATATCTCATAAGAACAAGCATGTTTAAGTGATTAATGTCTTAAATGGAAGGATAACTAGAGAGAATAATCATGCAAAGTTAAATAACGATGGCAATAGAACGATAGCACATGTATATGGAAAATAGCACATCAAGTACAATAATGGATTGGCCATGTAACGATATAGCACGTAAAGTTGCACAATAATGCACTAGTAACGGTAGCACTTGTATAGATAGCACTGGATGATTGCACTGATTGATTGCCATAGATTTAATCTTGATAGTATAATGGCACTGAATGTATGCCAACATCCTGATCACTTTAACTCCCATGGGCAAATAGCACTTTTCGGGCGCTCCTCCTAGGACCAGATCGGGCCCTATTGCACTGGCATAAGTTATGTTTCTTATCTTAGACAATCATAGGGATGGCCAAATAGAGTACCAAGAATA
Organism: Colocasia esculenta; assembly: GCA_014218235.1. NCBI lineage: Eukaryota > Viridiplantae > Streptophyta > Magnoliopsida > Alismatales > Araceae > Colocasia > Colocasia esculenta. The sequence continues at coordinate 25,633,931 of CM024757.1, read as the reverse complement.
AATGAGAATAGTAGATGAATAGACGAGAGAGTAGGGAGAACGTAAACAGATGAGAGTATAGAGATAATAGATGAGATAGGGGTATAATCGTAAAACAACGTTAAACCGATGATAGTCGCAGTTGCACGACACTAGGTCCGGTGCCGGCAGTCGGGTAGAAGTCACATCCGCCCATTAGACGTGCTATGAACACAGGCTAGATGTTCTGGTGTGATCCCAAGATAAGAAGGAAACACACTAAGACCCTTGGATCGTACTGATCTCTAAGGGTGTAACGGGTTTTAAGGGTACAACCAGCTCGCCGGCAATGGACGTGCGCCAAAGCCAAGGAGACTTACGGAGGCCTTGACAAGGAGTCCCTGGTCCGGTCAGGAGTATTCCCAACGGAGAGGTGGTCCATGCCAAGAATGTGTGTAACGAAACGTTGTCCGTCTTGCCTCGAGTCCTCGAAGGCAGAGGGACGCGATATCGGTGTACAAAGCACGCGAATAAAACGAAGACAAGTGTCATTTAAATAATAGGGAAATTTAAGTGAAATAATTTCATTTAATTACCAGATATATTATTGAGTAATTTAATAAGGTTTCATTGCAATTAATAATGTTTAGTGGGTGCAAGTGTAAAGAAATCATGAGAGCATGTATAATCGTGCTTTTGACTTTTAATTAATTGAATTTATGTAATTATTATCAAATATTAATAATCAAATTAATACTAATTATAACAGTGCTTAATTAAGTGTAAACAAGAGTCAATTGGTGTAAATAGCAGGGGTATAAGTGAAATTTTCAGTTCTAGCACAATTATTGAAATCGCAACGAGGGTACCCGTCGCGACTGGTGGTCCGGGCGCGACAGTTGAATCGGCCGGCCTGGCGCGATTCGGGAGGAAACCGCGATGGCATAGGCCGTCGCGTCCCCTGTGAGATTGCGACGGGTCGGGCCGTCGCGATTTCAGAGGGGCGGCCCGACCCAGAAAAGGGGATCAACCCTTTTTGGGTTAGGTCCTTCCCTCCCATACTTGATACATACCACTTCAAAAATCAATAAAAATTGCACGATGATCCAAAAATTACAAAACTTATTTTAAATGAAAGTAGACTCATAGATCTATCAACATACATGAGTAATTAGAAAATAGGTATAATTAGGGCATGCTTTGATTAGGTTACTTTTCGGTGACCTAAAACATGCATAGTCATAGATTTTGATTTAATTCGCAAAAGATACAAGATGAAAATTGGGGAAAATAGGGGCGTTTGAAAGCTAACAACATGTAGTATTTATGAGAATATTTTCAAGGCATGGGATTAAGTACATGCGTGGATTGAAAGTAATCATGAAGGTTTGGGTACATGGAGATGACAGAGATTAGGGCATTTAGTTCTCCCTTATAGAGCAACAAAAAATAGGGAAATCATGGGACTTTGATAGATGGATGTACAGGCTACCAATGACCGAAGTTAATAGATTTGTGCTTAAGAGATTGCCTACCTTTTGTGCTGTTATGAAAGCCTAGGGTTGATGACGACGAAGAAGAGAGAACCTCCTTGCTCCAAGCCCTTCCTCTCCTTGCTCCTCGTCCTCAGCCCTCTCTCCTCGTCCTCTAGAGCCCCAGCAACAAAATGAGGCTTGGTAGAGACGAATTAGGGGTGTTTTAGCTAGTGTAAGAGTCCTAAAATCTTAAAACTCTTCTCTCCTCTATTTCGTGGCCAAGGGGTTAGGATGGGATTAGTATTTATCTTTGTTGGATCGAAATGACACAATAGATGTCCTAGAGGGGGGGGGTGAATAGGACTTCTTGCTTTTAATATTTTCTTCTGAAATTGCACAACACTAAATAAATTCGTTAGTACTTAGTGTGGTGTGTGTGATTCAAGTGTGAACTAGGCGGAAACAATCACACAAGTATGCACAAGGATTTATCCTGGTTCGGCCCTTCCTACATGGAAGTCTTATATCCAGTCCTCAAGTCAACCACATGAGATTTCCACTAATCTGCCAATAAATTGGCTTTCTCTCACCCTTGAGAGGAAATACAATCCCACTTGCTCCCAAGCAAGTCTTCCCAAATAGGGGAACAACAACTGCCTTACACAAAGGCCTTCCCTGCATAGGAGGGAAAAAATGCAGAACAACCTTATGCAGGAATTACACAAGAAAAACAATAAAGAGACACTTGTATGTTTGCCTCAGAGCTGAGCACAAACATACACTAAATTCAGAAGGATTTTAACAGATTAGAAATTAGACTTAAATCCTATTTGAATGAGCAGGGTGGACTTCAGAGAATGAGCAATTACAATTGCCACCCAAACACAAGACTTCTAAGAAAACTTAGAGAGCTTCAGAGACTTTTTGCTGAAAAGGGGAGATCTCAAACATGGCTTTCAAGAAGGCTTGTGTATTTTCTAGCTTGAGGGAATTCGAAGTGTGAAGCTCAACGAAGTTGCAAAGGCTTGTGTTTCCACTATATCTTCTTTCAAACTTCAGCTTCTTTTAAATAGCTTCACAATATAGCCGTTTGAAAGATGGCCATTGGAATTTGCCCGTTTGAAGAGAGCTCTAAAATCATTTGGATTTTGCAAGGCTTGTTATCCATTGGTTCTTCTGTCTTGCTTCTTTCCAATGTCTTCAGATGTGGGTTGCATCTTCACAGCTAGACAGATATCTTCTCAACAGGTGAACTGTGAAGGTAGCATGCTATAAACGTGTTCCAATAAATGTCTGCAATAAAGACAAGACAAAAGGAAGAACATCTCCATACCTTTGAGGTAGGTAAGTCAGAGGAGTACAAAAGAAGGAATGGAAACCTTGTATAGGTGTGCTTTCAGACAGAAAGAGTAGACAGACAGATATGCTAAAAAGGTAGGGCATGGGTTTGCCAGTGGTAGGTAAGTCTTGTCAGATGCCATGCGCCTATAATTTCATAAATGCACTGTATCTTTTTTATCCAATAAAATACAGAACAAAGACATGAAGAACACACAGCTTAGTTTAAAATATTTCAGAAATAATCTGTGCAGGATTTAGATGAATATTTTAAGTATAATATGACTTGTCTTGTCAGAGAAATAATAATAATCTGATGGATCAATAAAATGTTTAAATAATGAAGATTCTCATTAAAACAATATGTCCAAGATGATTAGGAAACAAGATTAGATTAATTGTTTATCCTTAGTGACAGAAGAGCATTAAGTATAGAACTGACAGTGAAGTCGAATTCATAAGATCATACAATTCGACTGTAGAAGTTGTAGATAGAATAGGAGTGATTCGACTTCAATAAGAGAAACAATGCAATTTGACTTAGGCAGACATACATAGAATTTGTTCTGAAAACATTCGACTGTATCAGTCGAAGATGACAGTCGGATAATGAAGTTAGATTTATAAAGCATTCGACTGTAAGAGTCGAAGCCGACAGTCGAATCATGAAGTTGGATTTATGAAGCATTCGACTGTAAGAGTCGAAGCCGACAGTCGAATCATGTATAATGGTGTGTACTTAAAAAAAATTTCTTGGTTGTTTTGACTTCGATTCTGAAGGAGTCGGAGTCAACAGTCGGAGTCTGAAGTCGAATTCAGTATGCTATAGGGAGAGTTTGTGGACTTAGACAATTATCTGAGATGGAGTTTTTGTCATGTTATTGATTATAGTATATATCTAAATAATTTTTGTGATATGTATTGGATATATTTGCTTTGTAGAAAGTCTATTTAAAAGTTTTGTCGTAGCAAAATTATTATATATACTGAATTAAGAAAATCTTAATTTCCTTTGGGGTAGTTGCTCAACAATTCTCCCCCTTTTTGTTAATGACAAAAATTTTGAATAGACAGTGAAATTTGAATAGAAAGTGAAAATCAAACATGTTTGAGGTATATTTCTCCCCCTTTGGCATTAACAGAAAGGATAGCAAACGATAAGGAAGATAAGAAATAAACAGACCAGAAACTGCTTTCATAAAGAAGAAGAAAGTACATAACATAGTGTTTAGGACCTTGACAGGGAACTTGGTAAATACAGAGATCTAGGAATTTTATCAAGGTAAGGTTTGAGAAGGTCCTAGAGCTTTGCCTCATTTTCAGAAAAGAAATTGTCAAACAAGGCACCATCAATGTTGTAGGTAGGATTGGAGGAGGGCAGTTTCTTGGAAGATTTGATGTGGCGTCTACGGTACCAGGAAACTCTGTTGTAGAACTTCTCCCTGTCCAAACGAAACTTGAGGGGAACAAATTTTCTAGAGGCTGCAAGGTAAAAAAACTCATGGACTGTGATGTTCCAGTGCAGACCTCGGGCCACAGCTGAATCTTTAGCTTGATAGTAGATCAGATATCTCTGTGCCCACTTAGGACCAATGTTCTTCCTCAAATCTTTAAGGCTCTTGGACTGAAATTCATAGGGATGAAGCTTCATTTTCTCACAATCAGAATGATATGAGGGGTAAGCAGCTGCCCACCGATCTAAGTTGAATCTTTCAAATTCAGCAAAACACAGTTGAAAGTTTAACAGATGATGTGGGTTCTTGGAAAGCTGCAGAAAGACAAATCTCTGGAAGGACAATTTCAGCTTGTACTTGATTTTGAACCTGGTGGAAATCCAGATGAATCTGTTAAATACTGCTTCAGCAAAATCTCTCCTGAAGGTAACTGCTCCTAAAAAGGATGGATGCAGTCCAGATGGTAAGGCCACAGTCATGGAGGGAATGATTTCTCTTTGGCCTCTTAGAAGATTTTCCCATTGGCCTTTAGACACATAAGGCAATCCAAGTTTGAATCTTTCAAAGTTGAATGTCTTCATTTGGGTGTACATGGCCCGAGAGTCCTAGATATGGAGTCCAAACAAGTCATGAAACCTTAGAGATAAGTGATGCTGAACAGTCAAAAATTGGTTTCGGGATTGGTTTGTTTGATATCTGGCTGCTTCATCTGGGTAGAGATCAATGAACTCCTTAGGAGTTAGGCTATGACTTTTTTGAGAAATGAATTGAAGTTCATCTAATGAGACTTGTGTAGTCAGAATAAGGGTAGGAAGCCAGTGTTCAAAAGTGAATCCTGGCATCTCATGAACTTCAAGGAATGCTCGAATGGATAGATATTCTCTGAACAAATTCATGTAATGTTTAGATTGGCCGATGAAAGCATACCAAAAAGGTGGAAGATGTTTGGAAGGATTGTCTCCTAACTTTGGTCCACTAGAAAATGAAACCTGAATACTGGGAAGTATTTCAGCTAGATGAAGAAGAGATTTGCTTGACTCAATTTTGGAGGCAGTGGGAAGATAGGAAAAGTATTGAGGGGTTGTGTGGAAAGAGTGGGAATGATTGCTTTTGAAGGTTTGAATTGATACTTCATGGGGTAGATTTGGAATTTTATGTCCTGGTGGAATGGATTCCCTGGAATAGATGCAAGTGGAGTAGGATCCGAAGAGATGGAATGTGGAGGAAGATTAGTAGTGGAAGGAGTACGTGTTGAGGGTGTAGTAGGTTGAGGATGAGATGGTGTGGGCTCTTTAGGCTCTGGAGGAAGTTCAACAGAGGGAGTTGGAATAGGTGGAGTTGGCCTAGAAGGAGAAGGGAAGACAGGGTCACCATTTTTTATCAGTCTTCGCTTCACTTTCCTCTTAAAAGTCTTGATATTTTGAGAGGACTCTAGGGGTCTCTTGGCCTTAGACTTCTGCTGGGATTCCTGCTTCTTCTGAGATTTCTCAACTGCTGCTGCTACTGGAGGCACTACTAATTCTTGCTGCTGTTGCTGAACCACCACAATGACTAGTTGTGGCTCTAGGTCTTGTTCTTTCTGCTACTCAGGTAAATGATCTAACTACTGGGATTGATCCTTTTCTAGTTGTTGCTGCTCTGCCTGTAACTCCGCCTCTTGCTCTGCAGGCTCTTGCTCTCGAGCTTGAGGCTCTTCTTGCTGCAAATCTGATTCTTGAACTTGTTCTTTCTATTGATGAAGGGAGGATGGCCCTAATGGTTGAGAAGTGCCCTATTGGCACACCAACTGAAGCAAGAGATCCTTCATTTGCTTAACTTCATCAGTCAAACTGTCAAACTTGACATCAAGAAATTCAACCTGCATCTGAAGAATTGATAAATTCTCTTGTTTCTTGTTCAAAATTTCCAAAATGGAGTGCACGCTGTTGCTACTCTCCCCCTGAGACCTTGGTCGGGTCTCAAACTGAGTAGGGAAGGAATGATGTTCCCTTTCCTCAAATTCATGTTCCATTGGGGTTGATGTAGGAACATCTTCACATGCTACTCCTTTTCCTCTAATGTCTCTTAAGACTTCATTTATATTTTCTTCAGGAGCATCTGGTTCAGGAAGGGAGGAGGAAACATGAGGGAGTTCTTCTTGTTCTAGAATTTGAACTGAGGCATCTGCTCTTACTTGTTCTTCGGCTTCTTCTTGTTGATGAGCTGCTTGAGAGGAAGAGTGAATAAGAGGCTCATCATCATAGGTTTCATGAGTACACTCAGGTACAGAATCCTTCATCCATAAATTTTGCTTTTTGCCTACCAAGGTGTAGTGACTTCTTCTCAAGGTGGAAATACCAATCTTCTCCTTGATACCAGTTGAGATTTCTCTAGACAAATCTACTGAGAATCTTTTGAAAATCAAGGTGAGTAGAGACCCATAAGGAAGGGACTCCTGCAGATCTTTTGAAGCCATCATCTTTTCCAAAATGACTGCAGCCAAATTTACTCTATGCCTCTAAATGACCCAAAATAATAAATTTCCATCCCTGGAGGTTATGGAGGAATGGGTTCCTGCCCTTGAAGTCACAATATTCGAGATAACTGAATGGAGGAGTCTCTTTTCCGCTGACAGTTCATTGACTAGGAGACCTTTCTTGCTGACTGTTCCCAGACTACCAATTATTCCCAATTTCTGTTTTTCCAAAGGCACGACCTGGCTAAGCTTGTGCCCGAAATTTGGACATTCCAAAATTTCTACCAACAGCTCTTCAGACACAGTGATCTTGGTTCCTTTGACATATCCTGACATTGAGCTTCCAGAGGATACTTGAAGGGAAACATAGAAGGCTTTGATGGCATTTTCTACAGGGGGTTCGGAAATCTGACACAGCTTGGTCCTACCCATAGCATCTAGGGTTTCTTCTACTCAAGACAAACTGCCACTCAAATGGGAGAAGTCTACCACTTTCCCTGGACAGATAGGAATCTTAGCAAGACACTAGAGTTGATCAGGGGTCAATTGAAAGGTTTTCGGAGCCCTAGATGAAGCCATCTAGAAGAGGGAAAAAGGAAATGGCTCAGGGAATTGACAAAGGAGTGATAGAAATACTGAGGAGAGTTCGAAGAACCTACCTTTCTTCGAAGAGGATGGAGTTTTCAGAGTTCTCCAGAAGACCTTCGCCGGAGAACAGTAAAGGCGCGAAGAGGAGGAAGAAGACAGGGGAGTTGAAGACGAAGTTTGGAAAGGGTGTCTTCGAATAGGGAAAAGGGTTTTCTTAAATAAGGAGAGAAAAAGTAACTGACCAAAGATTTTAGGGTGAACGGACGAGATTGACTTAATGGACCATTTCGTCATAAATGCGCCCAAAAAAAAAAAGTTTCAGTTATACAATTTTTAATTGAAAGCGCCTTTTCAAACTTTAACATGGTAAGTCGAATTATGTATTCGACTTTATTAGTCGAATGCAAGATTTATACATGAGTCGAATGCACTTTGACTTCACAAGTCGCAGTGCTGAGACTTAGAAATTTTTACAAGAAGATTTTCACAGACGGTCCAAAAATGAGATATTTCACAATAGTTTCTTATCATACAGTTCAAGTATCATTTAACTTTGGCAATTTAATCAGGATTGCACATACCTATTTCTCTTCTAATAGATGTGAATCTATCCTCAGGAAGAGGTTTTGTAAAAATATCAGCAAGTTGATTTTCAGTAGATACAAATTCAAGTAAAATATTGCCATTACTTACATGGTCCCTGATGAAGTGATGTCTAACCTCAATGTGCTTTGTTCTTGAGTGCTGGATAGGATTCTTGGTCAAGTTTATTGCACTTGTGTTGCCACACAGCATTGAAATTTCTTGAAGTTGATGACCATAGTCTTCCAGTTGATGTTTGATCCACAAAAGTTGAGTACAACAACTTTCAGCTGCGATGTATTCAACTTCTGTGGTGGATAAAGCCACTGAATTCTGCTTCCTGGAAGACCAAGATATAAGCGCCCTGCAAGAATTTGACAAGTACCACTGGTGCTTTTCCTATCTATTTTACATCCAGAATAGTCAGCATCACTATATCCAATTAACTTGAAATCTGAACATCTGGGATGCCATAATCCTAATTTACTGGTATTTATAAGATATCTAAAAATTCTTTTAACAGCATGAACATGAGATTCTTTTAGATCAGCTTGAAATCTTGCACATAAACAAACACTAAACATTATGTCTGGTCTACTAGGAGTAAGATAGAGTAGTGATCCTATCATTCCTCTATAGACCTTTTGATCTACCTTTTTACCAAGAGGATCACTATCTAACTTAATTCCTGAGCTCATGGGTGTTCCTAATGGCTTACACCTGTCAAAACCATACTTAGAAAGTAAATCTAAAATGTATTTGGTTTAACAAATGTGAGTTCCTTCCTTTGTTTGCTTGATTTGCAACCCAAGAAAATAATTAAGCTCACCCATCATGCTCATTTCAAATTCACTTTGCATCAGATTTTCAAAGAACTTACAAAGTGATTCATTAGTAGAACGAAAAATAATGTCATCAACATATATTTGTACAATCAAGATTCATCTAAAATTTCTTTATAAATAGTGTGCTATCAACTTTACCTCTTACAAAATCATGTGATATAAGATAAGCACTCAATCTTTCATACCAACTCTTGGGGCTTGTTTTAGACCATATAGTACTTTCTTTAAACGGAAAACATGATTAGGATATTCAGTATCTTCAAATCCTAGTGGTTGCTCAACATATACTTCTTCTTTTATAAAACCATTCAGAAAAGCACTTTTAACATCCATCTGAAATAAGTTAATATTAAGAGAGCATGCATATGCTAATAAGATTCTGATTGCCTCTAATCTAGCCATTGGAGCATAAGTTTCATCAAAATCTATGCCTTCCTCTTGGGAATATCCTTGTGCTACAAGTCTTGCCTTATTCCTGGTGATTGCTCCTGATTCATCCATTTTATTTCTGAAAACCCATATGGTTCCAATGACTAGATGGTCAGAAGGTCTAGGGACAAGAGTCCATACTTGGCTGCGTTGGAACTGATTAAGTTCCTCTTGCATAGCAAGGATCCAAGATTCATCACCCAGAGCATCATCGATTGTCCTAGGCTCAATTAGAGAAACTAAAGTAGAAAAATCACAGGGAATTTGCATACCTCTTGTTCTTACCCTATCTTGAGGATTTCCTATGATGTTTTCCCTTGGATGATCTCTATGATACCTTGGTTCTCTAGGTAGTCCTTCTTGTGGTTCTTCTTGCTGTTGAAGATCTTCTAGTGGAGGATCTTCCTTTTCTTCCTCTTTTTCTTCTTCTTTAAGAGACGTTCTTTCTAGATCCCTGCACAAATCTTCAACACACTCTTCTTCTTCTTCTATTCTTTTAATAGAAGGGTTAGTTTCATCAAATAATATATGCACTATTGTTAAATGTTCTTCTATTGAAAACTTTATAACCTCTAGGTTTTGAAATATATCCTAGCAGAAATCCTTCATCACTTTTAGCATCTAATTTTCCTAAGTTATCCTTACCATTATTTAAGATAAAACACTTACAGCCAAAAGGTCGAAGATGACTAATATTGGGCTTCTTTTCCTTGTAAAGCTCATATGGGGTCCTCTTTAGAATAGGTCTGATCATGCACCGGTTGATGATGTAGCAGGCTGTATTGACTGCCTCTACCCAGAAGTATCTTGGCAAATTGTATTCATTCAGCATTGTTCTGGCCATATCTAGCAGTGTCCTATTTTTTCTTTCTGCTACTCGATTCTGTTGAGGTGTTCTTGGTGCTGAAAAGTTATGCTCAATCCCATTTTCTTCACAGAACTTCATGAACTCTTCATTCTTGAATTCTCCACCATGATCAGATTTAATGCTTACAATCTGAAATTTCTGGTTTTTCTGAACTACCTTGCTGAATTTCAGAAATGCTTGAAAGGCCTTTGATTTGGCTTCTAAGAAAGATACCCAAATGTATCTTGAGTAGTCATCAACTATCACATAGCCATATACATTTCCTCCAAGACTGACTGTCCTTATAGGTCTAAACAAATCCATGTGAATTAACTCTAAAGGTTTGAAAGTTGTAACAAGTGTCTTGGACTGAAATGAAGTCTTGGTTTGCTTTCCTTTTGCACATGCAGAACAAATTCCAGATTTCTTAACTTTCATCTTTGGAAGACCTTCAACCAGATCATGCTTTATCAATTTCTTGATGACTGAAGTGCTTGCATGACCAAGTCTTCTATGCCACAAATCAGACTATTCACTTTTGGTGGTTGCAAGACATAAGTTCACTTCTTTTAATTCTGCTAGTTACAATGTATACAAATTCTTCACTCTTTGAGGTTCAAACACTATTTTGTTGTCTTTCTGAATAACACACTTATCATTTCTGAAAATTTACTGAATGCCCTTTATCACACAACTGACTGATGCTTATCAGACTATGCTTCAAACCTTCTACATACATGACATCTTCAATTAGGTTCTTTCCCTTAGTGCCAATTGTTCCACATCCTAACACTTTTCCTTTTCCATTATCACCATAAGTGACTTGACCAATTTCATCTCTAAAAGTTGTGAATAGCTTCCTATCTCCTGTCACATGCCTTGAGCATCCACTATCCAAGTACCATTTGGATGCCCTCAGCCGACCCTGCAAATAAAGCTAAGTTGTAACTTTTGGTACCCAAATTTTCTTGGGTCCTTGATGGTTAGTTTTAGGAATCCATCTCAAGTGTCTAGTGGTGCATGTGCTAACGGTGTGTCCTAATTGATTACAATGACTACAACATAAATCAAAAACATTCTTCATATGTGCAATGTTGTTGAATTTCTGTTTTTGTCTGTACACATGCTGATTTACCTTTTTAGGATTTTTAATTCCTTTTTCTGCTACAAATTTTGGGGTTGGATACACTTTAGGACAAACAATATCTTCTCATTTAGTGGGGGTGTGTATCCTAATCCATATTTTTTCTTTCCTGCTCTAGAACCTTTTATATTAACAAACAAGGAGGTTTTACAATTAGAAATTTTTTCTTTAGTAGCTTTCAGGTAATTATTTTCCTCTTGCAATTTTTCTTCATCTTTAAGTTCTTTAAGGTTAGATTCCATTTCCAAAATCTTGCTGTTTTTATTCTTTAAATCTTCGCACAGTAATTCATTAGTTCTTTTGGTTTCACATAAACTTTTACTTAACCTTTTTGCTTCATTTTTTAGAAAGGTGTTAGCCTTTTCCTGGTTTAATAGGTTTAGTTTAACTACCTTCATTTGTTTTACTACTATTTTATATTTTTTTATAGAGTTCATTAAAAACATCTTCAAGGCTATCAGAATCTGATTCAGAACAAGAATTAAAGGAAGTTTCTGAATTTACCTGCTCTAGTCCTGCCATGAGGGCTATGTTTGCCTTCTCTTCCTCTTCAGATTCTGAGCTTGTTGATTCTGAACTAGTTGCTTCTTCGTTGTCCCATGTTGCTGCCATTGCCTTTTTCTTGAATTTTTTGAACTTCTTTTCTTTGCCTTTCTTCCTATCGGATCTTTCTGCTTGATCCTTTTTCTTCAGCTTGGGACATTCAGATTTGTAATGTCTAGGTTGGTTGCACTTATAGCAAGTTGGCTCCTTCTTCTTATCTTTCTTAAAAAATCTTTTTGAGCCAAACTTCTTCTTCTTTACAAGGATTCTCTACAACTTTCTTGAAAGCATAGCCTCATCATCACTGTCATCTGACTTTTCTTTAGAGTCTTCAGATGAAGAGGAATCTGCAATCTTCAAAGCATTTGACATTTTCTTTTTCGAAGAATTTTCAAAAAACCTTTCTATATTAATTTCATGAGCCATGAGGGATCCTATTAGTTTATCAATAGACAATTGTGTTAAATCATGGGCTTCCTCAATGGCTGTGACTTTAGTAGTCCAGACATTAGTTAGAGATCTTAGTATCTTTCTAACTGTTTCTTCATTTGTTAGGACTTTCCCTAAAGTTCTTAATCCGACAATTATATTTGAGAATCTGTTATACATTTGAGTTATGTTCTCATTAGGGAGCATTTTAAACTGTTCATATTGGGATACAAGTATATCTATCCTAGTTTGCATAACCCTATTAGTACCTTCATAAGTTACTTGAAGTTTAACCCACATTTCTTTTGCTGTTTTACAAGCTGAAAGTTAAATTCTCTTTTAGATAATGCACAGTAGAGATAATTTTTAGCTTTGTAGTTTAATGACATATTTATTTTATCAGCTAGTGAAAGACCAGAAGAGGAGGACTCACCAACAATTTGGAAGTCACCTTGTTCTATTACCTGCCATAAATCAAAGTCTGTACCTTTGATAAAACACTCTATGCGCATCTTCCAATATTGATATTCTTCACCATCAAAGAATGGTGGCCTTGTAATGGATTGACCTTCATAGTTGTGAGCTTCAGTTGCCATTTCTTCTCAAATATTTTAGATTCTTCTGAGAAGACCTCGCTCTGATACCACTTGTTGGATCGAAATGACACAATAGATGACCTAGAGGGGGGGGGGGGGTGAATAGGACTTCTTGCTTTTAAAATTTTCATCTAAAATTGCACAACACTAAATAAATTTGTTCGTACTTAGTGTGGTGTGTGTGATTCAAGTGTGAACTAGGCAGAAACAATCACATAAGTATGCACAAGGATTTATCCTGGTTCGGCCCTTCCTAAATGGAAGTCCTACATCCAGTCCTCAAGTCAACCACTTGAGATTTCCACTAATCTGCCAATAAATTGGCCTTCTCTCACCCTTGAGAGGAAATACAATCCCACTTGCTCCCAAGCAAGTCTTCCCAAACAGGGGAACAACAACTGCCTTACACAAAGGCCTTCCCTGCACAGGAGGGAAAAAATGCAAAACAACCTTCTGCAGGAATTACACAAGAAAAACAATAAAGAGACACTTGTATGTTTGCCTCAGAGCTAAGCACAAACATACACTAAATTCAGAAGGATTTTAACAGATTAGAAATCAGACTCAAATCCTATTTGAATGAGCAGGGTGGACTTCAGAGAATGAGCAATTACAATTGCCACCCAAGCACAAGACTTCTAAGAAAACTTATAGAGCTTCAGAGACTTTTTGCTGAAAAGGGGAGCTCTCAAACTTGGCTTGCAAGAAGGCTTGTGTATTTTCTGGCTTGAGGGAATTCAAAGTGTGAAGCTCAACAACGTTGCAAAGGCTTGTGTTTCCACTATATCTTCTTTCAAACTTCAGCTTCTTTTAAATAGCTTAAGAATATAGCCGTTTGAAAGATGGCTGTTGGAATTTGCCCGTTTGAAGAGAGCTCTAAAATCATTTGGATTTTGCAAGGCTTGTTATCCATTGGTTCTTCTACCTTGCTTCTTTCCAATGTCTTCAGATGTGGGTTGCATCTTCACAGCTAGACAGATATCTTCTCAACAGGTGAACTGTGAAGGTAGCATGCTATAAACGTGCTCCAATAAATGTCTACAACAAAGACAAGACAAAAGGAAGAACATCTCCATACCTTTGAGGTAGGTAAGTCAGAGGAGTACAAAAGAAAGCATGGAAACCTCGTATAGGTGTGCTTTCAGACATAAAGAGTAGACAGACAGATATGCTAAAAAGGTGGGGCATGGGTCTACTAGTGGTAGGTAAGTCTTGTCAGATGCCATGCGCCTGTAATTTCATAAATGCACTGTATCTTTTTGTATCCAAGAAAATACAGAACAAAGATATGAAGAACACACAGCTCAGTTTAAAAATATTTCAGAAATAATCTGTGCAAGATTTAGATGAATATTTTAAGTATAATATGAGTTGTCCTGTTAGAGAAATAATAAAAGAATAATAATAATCTGATGGATCAATAAAATGTTTAAACATTGAAGATTCTCATTAAAAAATATGTCCAAGATGATTAGGAAATAAGATTAGATTAATTGCTTATCCTTAGTGACAGAAGAGTATTAAGTATAGAACTGACAGTGAAGTCGAATTCATAAGATCATACAATTCGACTGTAGAAGTTGTAGATAGAATAGGAGTGATTCGACTTCAATAAGAGAAACAATGCAATTCGACTTAGGCAGACATACATAGAATTTGTTCTGAAAACATTCGATTGTATCATTCGAAGATGACAGTCGGATAATGAAGTTAGATTTATAAAGCATTCGACTGTAAGAGTCGAAGCCGACAGTCGAATCATGAAGTTAGATTTATGAAGCATTCGACTGTAAGAGTCGAAGTCGACAGTCGAATCATGAAGTTAGATTTATGAAGCATTCGACTGTAAGAGTCGAAGCCGACAGTCGAATAATGTATAATGGTGTGTACTTAAAAAAAATTTCTTGGTTGTTTTAACTTCGATTCTGAAGGAGTCAGTGTAAGGCCCTTGAATTTTACTCTCTTATATAGGTGCTTGATTGTGTGAGAAATTGATGCTTGTATGTGTAGCTATGTATATATATAAACTATTTGAGTAGTGTTGTACATATATGTATATTTTGTTGTGTATGTTATTTATTTACATTATATAAATAGTTTTTTAAAGTATGTATTGTAAATTACATGTAGTTGTATTATATAAATAGAGTTTTCTGTAATTTCTGAGTGCTGGCCAAGTGACCTGTTGGCATTAACATGAGTTGACGTTAATAGGGATTAAGCGGCCACATCGATGGACGCTAACCCCAGACCGGCGACTAATGATGTTGACATTAACCTCCCAGATTTGTTGCGTCTTCAGATCCGGAAACGCCTCCAGAAATGTCGCCCCTTGTTTAGGAAACTGTTCTCCAACGGTCCTATACCTTTCTTAAGCGCGTCTCTGACCCCTAACCCTATAAAATACCCACTTTCCGGAAAGATCTGACCCTTTTGGCAATTGTCAAAAACCCTAGTTATCTTCTCTGCGAAACCTGAACTTTGGACCCTTTGATCTGGCGATTGGTGACTCCTTCCGGCGATCTTCTGCGACTGGAGGGGAGTCTAAGCGTGTGGGAAGGCTTCTCCAACACTGGGTAGCAGTCTGCATCAACATAGAACTCGGATTTAGAGGACTTTCGAGGCTCTTTGGCTCAGGCCAAGGAGAGCTTCTCCGACTTAATCCTTCATTTGTAGATTTTTCTGAAGGCAAGTAACCCATACCCATCATCCATACATGCGTCTAGTAGGTCTCAAGAATTTTATAAATTTTAAATCGTGTTTTGGAACCCCCTTTCTATCGAATTTTTGGAGTTCAGTCTGTGTCTTGCATAGACAGGAACTTAACGGCAACCTTTGATGCCGTTAAGATCCGAAATTGGCGACAACCTTTGTCGTCGTTAACCAGATAAGCGACCACCCCCTTGCCGCTGAGTTCTTCAGGCGGGGACAGTTTGTCTGTCTACCCTTAATAATCTATTTTCCAGATTCTTACGCATGAGGATATATTGTAAAAAAATTATATGTTATGTAATATCTCATCATGTTGAGCAATTTTTATGAAATTTTCGTTGAATGTGTTATTTATTAAAATCCCTAAACCATCTGTCAGACAGGCTTAATCTTGTAAAAATACTGTTGATATGGATTCGTGTTGAATTTGGATACTGTGAAATTTCTGTAATATGTGCACCAGTATCAGGTCATACTATGGAAATTGGGAAAATTTATGATGTTTGTGTAAATAGTTATATTTTTCGAACTGTAAAACAGGGAGCATGCAATATTAGTTTAAATTCACAAATAAATTGTATGGAACTAGTTAAATTCCTAGAAATTTTATGTAAAATCATAACTGTCAGATGCATGTTGTAGGATGGTTAATGCACCTGTAGCACTGTGAACCATGCAAGTTTGATTGTTGACCAATTTTGTAAAATAACTCTTCTGATTTTTATAATTAGTGTGTAGTTTCAAAAATATGAAATTTGGTATGCATGATGTTTAACCTATAAATAGTTCGTGGTAAAAATTTCATGTGAATTGGACAACAGTAGGTACTGATTTGTTTATTACATGATGAAATGACTAATTAGAGCATGTTTAGTGTAATTAGTGATAAATTAGATAATTGCAACATAATTAGAATAAATTTGTAACTGTTAAACATTGTAAACAGTAGTACCA
Organism: Colocasia esculenta; assembly: GCA_014218235.1. NCBI lineage: Eukaryota > Viridiplantae > Streptophyta > Magnoliopsida > Alismatales > Araceae > Colocasia > Colocasia esculenta. The sequence continues at coordinate 25,617,582 of CM024757.1, read as the reverse complement.
TATTAGGAAATCTGAACTATATACATGTATGTGAATATGAAATTAGTGTGTATTAAAAATGGAAATTTTGTAAATGTGCCATGGGTGACACTGCTACCTTAGAGGGCTGAGGAACTGTACTGTAGTAAAGTCCCTACGGGAAGGTTCATATGATTATGAGATCCCATGGGCATTGGGATTAAATCTTGGAGGTGGACAAGTACCACTAGTTAGGGTGGAGAGTGCTTCTCCCCGGTTCTGCGCAGTAACTAAGATCTATCACTATATTGCCTAGGTGATAGGTATGTGTGTGAATGAGATAAGTGTGTGTCCTTCTAGAGGTAGTTTGGACTATGTGTCGCGACATGTAATGAGAATAATGTGATTTTTATATATATGTGAAATGTGCATGTGTAAAATGTGTAAATGATCATTTGGAAATGTGGACTAATGTGATAATATATGAAATTGTGAACCAACTTATAAATGTGTTTTATCCATGTCAAAACAGCAAGCTACCCATGTTTATAAATGTGTTATGAATGTGAGAATGTACATAGAATCCATGCTAGGAATACCTCTTCCAATATGTGCAACACCATGCTTAACTTATTTTTATAATGTACCATGAATGGAACAAGTGTTGACTTAAAATAGCATGTTAAAGAATGTGTAGAAAGCATGTGATAGGTTTACTTTATTGTGAAAGAAACATAAGGATGTACCATGTATGATAAACCGGTAGAAGTATCATGTTTAGGCTTTCTTTTAAAAGTTGGCCAATCCATGTTAAACGCATTAGTTGTTTTGTTTAGAAGATAAAATGTCCATGTGATGTATGTATGCTTAATGTGAATGGAATTACTTGCTGGGTCTTTTTAGACTCACTCTTACTTCGGCGTACATGTGCAGATATTCCTACTTCTTCCGAGGAGATAGTCAGGAGTGACTCGGAGCGTGAGTAGGAGACCTTCGTAGAGAATTGTGACTCGGAGCATGAGTAGGAGACCTTCGTGGAGAATTATACTTTTGTACCTTTTTTTTATAAGTATGTAATAAAGGGCAACATGTATTTAAGTTGTGGACAATGTATTTGATTTAAATTCCAATTATGGGAACTTTAGTTCTTTCTTGTACTATATAGACTGTGGATGATGGAATAATAAATTTACATCCAGTTCTTTTATTCCACTGTTATGTGTTCATATTTATGTACGTCTTAGCCTATTGAATGTGTTGGGTAAATGTCCCATTGTGGCGACTCTTTCTATATCGATGTGGGTTGGTATAACCATACCGGTATAAAGAGGGTTGTGATGATCAGATTTTCCCCATGTAATTTAAATGAATTACATATCTATTTTGGTAATTAACAAAACTATGACAATGTGCATTTCTAACATATTTTCTATGAGATTTGAGCACAGGAAATCTAACAAAGAAAAACTAGCTAAACTGGTAAGTATTCTTCATACTAGCAATTTAAAATTCAGGGCATATAATTTTTCTAAGTACACATCGACTCTCTGTGAAGTGTAACGATTTCAGTAGAGTCATAACGATTTCCTCACTTTCATAACGACTTTATGTGTTTTACCTATTTGGGTATTATAACGATTTCATAAGTATCTTATCAATTTCAGAATCACAACGATTTGCCTCTCATAACGATTCGCTAAGAGATCGCAACGATTTTCCTCATAACGATTTGCTAAGAAATCGCAATGATTTGCCTCTCATAACGATTCACTAAGAGATCGCAACGATTTGCCGCATAACGATTCGCTAAGAGATCGCAACGATTTGCTGTCAGAACGATTGGATAAGTGTGCACATTGATTCCGAGCTCATAACGATTTGGTTATCACATCGATTTCTTAAGTGAGAACAATGATTCGCTCTCACAACGATTTCGGTTTCACAACGACTCATTAAGTCATAAGGATTGGATAAGTTACACAATGACTCAGTCACTGTAACGATTCATTAAGTTACATAACGACTTGGTCTCCATAATGATTCGATACATTAAACAACGAATCATTCACTATATCGACTCGATAAGTGAAACAACGATTTGCTCATAACGATTTGGTTATAACAACTTGTCCATAACGATTTGCTGATAGTATCATAATGATATTTCTCTACAACGATTCGGTTATTAATGCATAACGATTTGTGTGTACATCGACTTGTTTATGAATGTATAACGATTCACATGAACAACGACTCATCCACACATCGGTTTCATAAGTTATGCTCATATCGATTTCATGGTCTATAATGACTTGATATTCAAACCTATTCTCAGATAGTTTGAAAATTCAAAGTCTTCCCTTGCTTTTCTCTCACATCCATGCATTTATTATGACTGAACATATCACTGCACTGCATGCAAACGATATCTTCTATTTCCATGCTTATACTGTAAACATCTTTTTAGAAGAATAGAATGGAATTTCCATTTTGGTATAAAACCTTTCTTAACGTTGACTGACACCGAGAGACAGCTTAGCTGTCTATCGTTTAAGCTTTTAATGCGTGCAGATCTCTGACAGCTCATTCTTATACAACGTTGGATACAACAGAAGCCGAAGGATATCAAAGAGGATTCTCCCTCTTTGCGTGCATGGAAAGCTAACGACTGTTGACTGAAAGCTCTACAGTGCCATACAGTCTAACGTAAACAAAAGCTTAGAGATAACGGAAATTTCAATGTTCAATTTTCAAATGAAAGACATATATAGAAGACTAAAGCTCCAGAAACAGATAGAACGCTCGACAATCTTTTACAAGCTTTCTGCGAGCATCTAAAAGAGCGAAGCTTCACTCCTTTGCTTGTCTAGCTCTTAGCTCTCTGCATCGAGAGTAAATCTTAGAGAGGAAGCATTTTTGTGTACTGAGAGAGTTCATTACTGCTCATTTTCTTCCTCTCAGTATTCACTTCGGATCAAGCATTGTGTTGTTAGCTTGGTCCAGGGGCTTGTCTTCCTAAACACATTCTTGTGTTTATTTCCCTTCGTGTTGAAGGAAGACCTGGGGATTCCAGGGTGTTTATTTCCCTTCGTGTTGAAGGAAGACCTGGTGAGACCCAGTGTGTTGTATTTCCTCTTCAGGTTGTGAAGAGAAGACTAGCTGCGGCTGGGTGTGTAAGTGTCCTTGAGGGGGACTGTACCCTTGGGTAGTGAAATCCTAAGGTATTGCTCAGGGACTAGATGTAGGACTCCTGTAGAGAGGAGATTTGAACCAGGACAAATCCTTGTGTAGTGTGATTGCTTTTTGTGTTTGTTATTAGCTCTCACTAACACTAACATCTATCGAAGTGTTTTATGTGATTGTTTTTGTGGACAAGTTTTAAAGTGATCAAAATTTTAATATCCCATTCACCCCCCCTCCCCCTGGGCTAGCTAGCTGGGCAACAAGTGGTATCAGAGCTAGTCTCTTCGACAAAGAAGAAGATCCAACGATCTAAAGAGAAAAGATCAAATGGCAGCCCAAGGTCACTTCGAAGGTCAGTCAGTTAACAGGCCACCACTATTCGATGGTGAAAACTACACATACTGGAAGACAAGAATGGAGTTCTTCTTACAAGGACTCGACTATTAGATCTAGTCGATTGTTGAAGAAGGTGATCTTCTAGTCATAAATGAGAAGGATAAATGGACGGAAGATGACAAGAAGAAGATCTCTTTGAACTATAAAGCCAAGAGTATCCTATGTTGTGCTCTTAGCAAGAAAGAGTTCAACCGCATATCAGCCTGCAAATCCGCTATGGAAAAGTGGGAAGCTAAGGATCACATATGAAGGTACTGACAAGGTTAAAGAAATCAGAATAGACATTCTGGTAATACAATACGAAAGGTTCCAAATGCATCAAGGAGAATCCATTACTCAGATGTACAACAGATTCACCGATATCACTAATGGGTTAGGTGGTCTGGGTAAGACTTATCAGATGGGATACATAGTGAGGAAAATACTCAGATCCCTACCTGCCTCGTGGACTCCAAAGGTTACAGCAATAGAGGAGGCTAATGACTTGAAGATAATGTCATTAGAGAAGCTCATTGGGTCCCTCATGGCCCATGAAATAAATATGGAAAGGTTGGGAGAATCTTCTAGCAGAAAGAAGCACTCCAACGCACTCAAGGCAGAAGAAGACGAATCAGAAGAAGGCTCATACAACCAAGAAAGCATGAACAACAGTGAAGATGAAGAAGCAATGCTGTCCAGAAGATTACAACGAATACTAACTAAGAAAAAGAAGTATCAGTCCGGGAGAAGATACTTCAAGAAAGAGAAAGACCTCAAAAGGTCTGAAGTCAAAGATTCAAAGAAAAATGAACCAATCTGTTATGAATGTAAAAAGCCCGAACATATCAAAGCAGAATGTCCAAAACTCAAGAAAGCTGAATTCAAAAAGAAAGATAGTTCCAAGAAATTCAAAAGGTATAAGAAGAAAGCTATGGCAGCAGCTTGGGACAACAGTAGCGACTCGGACAGTGAGTCAAGCTCAAGCAATGAAGAAGAAGAAGAATCAAACCTGGCATTCATGGCCAACATCGAAGACAAGGTAACATCAGACTCATCTTTTTCTTCATGTAATGAATCAGATTTCGATGATTTGGAAGAAGCTTTTAATGAACTATATTGTAAATACAAAGAAGTATGTAAATTACTAAAAACAAGTAAGAAAAACATCGCATGTTTAGAAAATACTAACTCATATTTAAAATATGAAAATGAGCAAATGGAAAAACAAATTACGGAACTAAAAAGAAGAAACGATTTATTATGTGAAGATTTGAAAAATAAAAATAAACAGATAGTTAAACTAGAAAAATAGGAAACTTCAGATGAACTTAAAAAGGATATTAACACACTAACTAAAGAAAATGAAAAGCTATTAAGTACATTAGATAAATTCACAAATGGAAAACCATCACTAATACTAAAAGGAGCTAGACGGTCAGGTAGAAAGAAACATGGATTAGGATACACACCTCCAGACAATGAAGAAATAATAATACATCCTAAAATATATCCAACACCAAAGTTTATAGCTGAACAAGACACAACATATAAATCAAATTTTAAATACATTCCAACTGAAAAGGTAACTAAGATGTCTTGCTGTAGCCATTGCAACAAGTTAGGTCATATCAAAGTATCATGTCCAACTAAATATAAAATATGGATAATCAAAAAGAAAAATGATGATACTAACCAACCAGGACCCAAAAGAACTTGGGTACCTATAGCTTAGTGTCTTCATTGCAGGCAAAACTTCGAGCATCAAAATGGTATTTAGACAGTGGATGCTCAAGGCACATGTTAGGAAATAGGAAGCTATTTTCTCATCTCAAAGCTGAGGAAGGCACAGTCACCTATGGAGATAATGGAAAAGGGACTGTGATAGGCAGTGGATCAGTGAGCAGCAAAGGCAAAACAATTATTGAAGATGTGCTATGCATCAAAGGACTGAAGCACAACCTCATCAGTATCAGCCAGCTGTACGATAAAGGACATCAGATCAGATTTCAAGAGTCAAAGTGCAGCATTATTAAGGATGGTGCGGTCATCTTTGAAGCTAACAGAGAAAAGAACCATTATGTACTTTATTTAGAAGAACTAAAAGATCAGGACATATGTTTAGCAGCAAGTAAAGAACAGTCAACAGATTTCTGTCACCGAAGACTAGGCCACTGCAGCTTGGATGGCATCAGAAAGTTGATCAAGAGAAGCTTGGTGGAAGGCCTACCCAATGTTAGTGCAAGATTGGATGGTGTCTGTGGGCCTTGTGCAAAAGGAAAGCACACCAAGTCATCCTTCAAGTCAAAGACTGTGGTAACTATCTCTAAACCCTTAGAACTTCTACATATGGATTTATTTGGGCCAATGAGAACCACAAGTCTTGGAGGAAAGAATTTTGGTTTTGTCATTGTAGACGACTTCTCCAGGTTTACATGGGTTTCTTTCCTAGAACACAAAGATGATACTTTTGACAGTTTTGTAAGTTTAAGTAAGAAGGTACAGAAGGATAAGAAGTATAGTATCATTAGTATTCGATCAGACCATGGAGTAGAATTCCAGAATGAGAGATTTGCTAAGTTTTGTGATGATCAAGGCATAGAGCATAATTTCTCAGCGCCAAGGACACCACAGCAAAATGGAGTTGCTGAGAGGAAGAATAGAACCTTATTGGACATGGCAAGGACAATGCTGTCAGAATTTGTTTTGCCAAGATATTTTTGGGCCGAAGTAGTTAACACTGTTGGCCCTTTATGTACGGCAGCAAGGTAACCTAAAGGGGGGGGGGGGGGTGAATAGGTTTTTCTGAAATCTGAAATCAAAACGTGAACACTTAAAAGTTTGGTTAGTGTTAGTGTGATGAAGAGTGGCAGTGCGGAAGCAAAAGAACAATCACACAAAAGGACACATGAGATTTATCCTGGTTCGGCCCTTCCCACATGGAAGTCCTACGTCCAGTCCCCAAGCAAACTCTTGGGATTTCACTAACCGAAGGTACAATCCCCTTCAAGGACACTACAACACCCTGGATACCCCACCAGGTCTTCTTCTCTTTCCCGGGCAAGAAGGCAGCCCACTTCTTTTCTAGGCTCAGAAGCAAACCTACTTCTTTTATAGGTTCAGAAGTAAACCTCCTGGAACAAACCCCAGTGCGGTTCTGCTAGACTTAAACCCCCAGCTAGGTCCAGTTGGTACAAACCCCAACAAGGTTATGCTAGACACTAACCTCTAGCTAGGTTACACACTGTATACAATCCAACAACTGGACAGAAATCTTTCTTAGAAAAGAAAGATCAGACTCAGAGCTATTACAAGATGAACTCTCAGGACTTAGCTCACAGTCACAGACTCTCCCCCAAAATTACAATGAGCACAGGGAGAATGGAAGAGAAGAAGGCTTGAAGGCGATGAAGACTTCTGCTTTGAAAGCTTCTGTAGATTTTTGGCTCGAGCTCTTCTCTCTTTCTCTGAGTGTTTGTGGCGTGAAGGTTCTTCTCACAGTTGTACACTCCTTGAAGGATTTTCAGGAAGGCTCACTTGTCTGTTCTTCAGCAATGCTCAATCTTTTATATGAGCAGCTTTAGAATAGATCCGTTGAAGAGATCCGTTGGAGTTCTACCCGTTGCTCATCTCTTGTCTTGATCACTCTTGTGGTCTTCGAGGTCTGTGAGCATGGAAGAAAGTGTTAGCATAAAAGAGTGTTTATGACAAACGATGCATAGTACTGTGCTTCTGCTAACATACTGAAAATAGTAGTTCATATCTATCTGAAATATGCATACAGCTTTTTGTCAGAAGATATTTGACTTTTCTTTTAAGCGCTAAGCATATTTGAAATATAAAGACAATTTGTGTTTGATCAGAATCCATGAAGAAATCGTTATGAGCATGACTTATGAAATCGTTATGTGAAGAGTCGTTGCTCATTTGTAAATAAGTCGTTGTGAGAGCAAATCGTTGTCTCACTTAAGAAATCGATGTGATCACTTATGAAATCGTTATGCAAGGAAATCCTTGTGATCACCTGAAGAAATCGGTGTGATCACTTATGAAATCGTTATGAGAACGAAATCGATATGAGGGCAAATTGTTGTGGCTATAAAAAGAAGCGTTCTGAGATCGATTTCTTAACAAATCGTTATGGCCACTTAGCGAATCGTTCTGAGATCGATTTCTTAACAAATCGTTATGGCCACTTAGCGAATCGTTCTGAGATCGATTTCTTAACAAATCGTTATGGCCACTTAGCGAATCGTTCTGAGATCGATTTCTTAATAAATCGTTATGGCCACTTAGCGAAGTCGTTGTAGTGCTTTAAAAAATCAATTAAAACCAAATCGTTGTAGCGCTTATTAATTTTGGCACTTAAACTGAAATCGATGTATATTGACTAAACATCGATTTTATCATTTTAGTGCGCCATATTGCATCAATGTGAGACTCAGCATTTTGCTATGAGATTTATGCGACACAGATGAAACAAAATATTCAAATTAAGTTACATCATAAATTTATTATCACCAAAATACAAGAACAAATAGAGAGTGGTTCAACAAACACAACATGTTATATCATCAACCAAGTCATGATCAGGCCAATCCTAAAGAAGACTTCATATGAGCTATACAAAGAGAAGAAGCCGAAGATCAGCCATTTCAGGACATTTGGATGTCCATGTTTCATCCACAACAACGGCAAAAGAGACCTTGATAAGTTAGATGCTAAGTCAGATGAAGGTATCTTTATGGGGTATGCCTCTAAACCTAAATGATATAAAGTATTTAATAAGCGTACCTTGTTAATTGAACAATCAGTACACATTATTTTTGATGAAACTAACCCTTCCTTGAAAGAGGAAGAAGATAGTGATATTGATGATGTAGAAAAATTGTCCAAGAAATTAAAGAATACATCCATTGAGGACAAGGAAGATCCACCTTTGGAAGACCTGCAACAAAAGGATAAATCTCATGATAATCTTCCAAAAGAATGGAGGTATAAGAAAGATCACCCTCTAGACAACATCATTGGTGATCCGTCAGTGGGGGTAAGAACCAGAGGTAATGTAATTCCTTGTGACTATCTAGCTTTTGTTTCACAAATAGAGCCTAAGACAGTCAATGAAGCTCTTACTGATGAATCTTGAATTTTAGCCATGCAAGATGAATTGAATCAGTTCAAGAGAAACCATGTGTGGTCGCTTGTTCCTAGACCATCAGATCATCCAGTAATTGGCACCAAATAGGTGTTCAGGAACAAATTGGATGAAGCTAGTGTGATCATAAGAAACAAGGCCAGACTGGTAGCTCAAGGCTATTCCCAAGAGGAAGGCAAAGATTTCGATGAAACCTATGCAACAGTAGCTAGACTTGAGGCTATTAGAATTTTACTTGCTTATGCATCTGCATTAAATTTAAAACTTTTTCAAATAGATGTGAAATCAGCATTTCTAAATGGTTTTATAAAAGAAGAAGTTTATGTGGAACAACCGCCTGGTTTTGATGACATGGATTTTCCGGATCATGTATTTAAATTGCATAAAGCTTTATATGGTTTAAAACAAGCACCTATAGTATGGTATGAACGATTAAGTGCATTTCTATTAGATCATGGTTTTATTAGAGGAAAAGTAGATGGCACACTATTCATTAAGTCTAAACTAAAAAATGTGATACTTGTTCAAATATATGTTGATGATATAATATTTAGATCTACTGATGAATCTCTTTGCAAGTATTTTGAGAAGCTAATGCAGGGAGAATTTGAAATGAGCATGATGGAGGAGCTTAACTACTTCCTCGGATTGCAAATCAAACAAGGAAAAGAAGGATCACATATTTGTCAAGCCAAATACACAAAAGAGCTGCTAAAGAAATTCGGTTTTGAAAATGCCAAGCCACTGTCAACACCAATGAGTACATCAACAAGATTAGACAGTGATAATGATGGTAAGAAAGTAGATCAGACGCTTTATAGAGGTATGATAGGCTCTTTGCTTTATTTAACAGTAAGTAGACCAGATATATTATTGAGTGTTTGCATGTGTGCTAGGTATCAGGCAGACCCTAGAGAGTCTCATTTAATTTCTGTCAAGAGAATTTTTAGATATTTGACTAGAACTTATGACTTAGGTCTGTGGTATCCAAAATCATGTGAAATTAATTTAGTAGGATGCTCTGATGCTGACTACGCTGGATGCAAAATAGATAGAAAAAGCACTAGTGGTTGTTGTCAAATTCTTGCAGGTGTGGACGATGCGTTTCCCGTAGCTCCCGTCGAACTGTGAGATCCTTCGATGCTTCACGAACGTTGTCGCTCCCTCGTTGGCGATGGAGGGTTGTTGGTTGACCTCGTTGACTCCTCAGTTGACTGAGTTGACTAGGGAGAAAACCAAGAAACCAGCAAGGGAAAGAGAGATGTTGTGATCGCCAGGGCCTTACCTGTGCCCAAGGAAGTGTTGTGACCACGTTGGTGATGCTGCCTCACGTAGCGGACGGAGATGGGGCCTCAACTTCTCCTTCTTCAGCCGGCCAAAGAAGGAGAGCTCCACGGTCTCGTACAAGTGTTCCTGCCACAGAAAGAAGATTCTATTAGACTCTAAGAAGTGCAGTGAATGTTCAAAACAAAAAGAGAAAGGCCCAAAAGGAGAGTCCCGTACCGATTACGGGCTTGAGAAGAGGGGTGGCCAAGTGCTATGACCACCCTTCTTCCCTCCATTTTTGGTTGGGAAACCCCTTAATAGGTGTGTAGGAGGGTGCCCTACGTGCCTAGGGTGTGTGTGACATGCAAAATTAAAGGGAAAGAGAGCGGAGGAGAGGGAGAAAATGGAGGTGATGATCCTCGTTTGGCATTGTTGACTCCTTGCTGGGCTCCTCCAGCTCGGGATGAACCCTTCTCCACGTCCCAAATGATGAGAGAAAGAAGAAGAAGGTGATGGAAGGTAGGGTGCACTTTTTCTCTCTCTTCTCTCAAGGAGATAGCATGTGGACGTCCAGCCTCTCCTCTTCGCTTAGAAGGCCTAAGGGTGAGTTATATTGCGACGACCCTCATTATACCAGTACAGTTATACCAACCCACGTCGGTATAGCGAGCGTCATCACAGTGGGACATTTACCCAACAATGACATTCAGCTGAGATACACGTGAATATAAGAACAAAGTAGCGGAAGTAAAAGAACCACTGTCTTCATTCATTCATCATCCACATTTAACATACATGATTCAATAACATTTAGAGAACTAAAAATCCACATAATTTAAATTTATGAAAATCAAATACATAGATGTCCATACTTATACATTCTTCCATGATAATGCTAGTACAATGTTCAATTTACATACTATGAAAATCACAAAATGTCACAAGTACTCCAACACTCTAATCTCCGCACTCGGAGTCGGTTTCCAACGTCTCCTCCACAAGTGTCTCGTCACCAACTACACCTATACGCCGAAGCAAGTAGTGAGTCTAAAAGACTCCGCAAGTAATTCTACACATACCGCACATGCACATATCATAGTAGGTTCTACATACACATTCACAAGACACAACATGTAGCATGCTTGACATTTAATTTTACAACCTATCATGGTGAATCTACAATTTAAACACATGGGCTATGCTTTCAGAATTCCAGAAATAGAATCACCTATCACATGCTTTCTATTCATTTCTCACATAAAAATCTACCTTCAACCGACTAAGACATGGAAGCCATTAACATGAATTCCCGAGCATACATGAAAGGAAACATACCTAACATGGAATCTACACATTCCTACGCATATACGTAACCATTTTACATGCTTTAAGCTTGCTAGTTTTACATGCTTTAGCAACCATAATCTAACACATGAGAGCTACAACAACGATTAAATCACAACATGTGAACAACCAAGTATGGAAGTTGTTTATATATGCTTAACAATTATCCCTAGCATGGATTCTAGGCATTTTGCATACATAAACATGATCATAACATAGTAAAGCTACTGTTTAAGCATGATTTCAGATTGTCATAACATGGATTACAAACTCACATCCTCACATTTTGGTTTCACATTTTTACACAATTTCAAATTCGCATATTTCACACTTTACACATGCACTTTTACACATTGTTCACATTCACATTTTTCACATGAACACATACACATTTACACATTCACATTTAGTGCCGTGACACATAGTCCAAACCACCAAAGAAGGACACAACACATCACATCACATAGACGCCATCTAGGCAATACAATGGCGACTCTTGGACTGCGCAGACCGGGAGAACAAGTCTCCACCCTAACCAGTGGTACTTGTCCACCTCCAGGATTTCCCCCTAATGCCCTTAGGGTCACAACACATTGAACCTTCTCAGGGGGACTTTTCGCTGATACGGTTCCACTGCCCTCTGTGGAAGCAATGTCACACTTGGCACAATTTACACATTACACGTTTTCCGATTTAAGCACTTAGTTTAGCACATGACACTCACATCTCACTCATTTACTCATTCACACACATGGTGCTCTGTTTTTCCTGACATGACACTACAATTACAGAAATTTAGTGCTCAGGAAATTTCACTAATCAGGTTGCTATATACAAAATCAAATCATTTTTACAACGGCATGCATTAGTTTCACATTTTTACATGAAAAATTCATATTGCATCATACTGGTCCAAATGACCTGAAATTTTAACCACAGGCTAATTTCGGTTTTAGGGTTCTTCATGCAAAATTTCAGATTTTTCTAAGCTAAAACGAAATTACAGAAAATCTAACATTAATTCCACATGCTATCCACAATTCAAGTTAGCATGGAGTTGAACACCAATCACAAATTTAACAACTCACTGTCTGAACCCTAGCATGCATAGAGCCACACGATTTATTCCCGAATTTATTGGGAAATACACAATTTACGGAAGATTTATCGTGACCTACGCATGATTTCTATTTCCCAAAACAGAAAATTCAATAAATCATACAAGCATGGAAAATTCCAGAAATTCAGAGCACAGACAGGGTTGTACATACATGGTCTAACAAAATTAGGGCAACATGATTTTAGTACAGATTATCAGGATAATGGTGAGAACATATACATGAACATTCTTCCACATGCTTTCAAATATGTAAATAAGCTCTACCATCCACCAAATAAGTGTACATTCACATTCCCATCCATCACATTAGCTAGTATACATAGCATATAAGAGATTACATTATATCCTCCTCGTGAAACATATCGAAATTAATCATATAGAAGGGCAGAACAGCTTGCTGTTCTGCTCAGATGAACTTAGCGGCAAGCTATGGCCGCTAATTAATGATAACGGCATAATTGCTGGACGCTAAGCATGATCTTAGCGGCAAGGGATATTGCCGTTAAGGTCAGGTCTGTGCAAAACACAGACCCGAGCTCCAAAGATGGGGTGAATTTGGGGGTCTAGGACACGAGGGAAAATACATAAAAATGGTAAAACCATCTAGGACACGAGGGAAAATAGGTAAAACCATCCTAGACACATACATGAACACTATGGGTAGGGTACTTGCCTTTTAGGTATACTCCAAAGGGATCAAAAGGCTTGGTGAAGCTCTCCTTGGGCTGTCCCAAGAAGTTCCCAACCAGCCTCCAAGATGGCCTTCCTCCGGGTTCTTGAGCAAGCTCCAGTGCAATCCGAGGTCGGGGATGCCTTCCTCGATGATCCAGCAAGCTCCTTATGCAGCAGGTGGCCGGATCAAGCTTCAGAACTTCAGATTTCGGGTTGCAAAGGTGAGGGTTTCTCACAGTCCGAAATAGGGTTTCACTCCTTTCTCTTCTTCCTCTCTTGCAAAGGGGCAAAGAGAAGGCTTAGGGTTGTAAAAATGGCTTTGTATATAGCCAAAGACCTCTCCCACGCAGGAGGTGATGTGATACCCCTTTCAGACCGTTGGGGACAGCTCCCCAATGGTTGGGGTGGCTTGCTTCTGGAATTTCGGGTCTGCAACGCATGCAGGTCAGAGAAATTGGCGTCCACATCGCTGGACACTGGACTTAGTGTTGGCGTCCATGGGGTTGACGCCGACACAACATAGACGTCTACTGATATTGACGCCAATCTGGCCTTCGGCCAGAACTCTAAAACATGCAGAAACCATGCACATCTTACACCTATATACATGCCATATGTATGTATTAACATGTACACACTACCATCATACAATACATACATTATTTATACCTAAATTATACACATACACACATAAGTATACTAATTAATACATACGTAGATGCATACATACGTACATACACAACATGAATTATCTACATGCAATACAATAATGCAACAAAGTTCGAGGGCCTTACACCCTCTCCCCCTTAAAAGAAACTTCGTCCTCGAAGTTAGAACGACGCTACTCAAACAAAAGGGGATACTTCTTCTTCATCGCATCCTCAAGCTCCCAAGTAGCCTCCTCTCGTGAGAAGTTCCGCCAGAGAACTTTCACGGACGCAATACTCTTGTTCCGGAGATGCTGAACCTTCCGGTCAAGAATAGCTACTGGTTGCTCGACATACGACAGATCTGGCTGAATCTCCACTGGCTCATGACTAATCACATGAGACGGATCTCGGACATACTTCCTGAGCATCGAAACGTGGAACACAGGATGAACACTAGCCAAAGCTGGGGGTAAGGCTAGCTCATATGCCACGCTGCCCAAACGCCTGAGAATCTCATATGGGCCAATGAACCTAGGGCTCAACTTACTATGCATGCCAAATCTGACAACACCTCGAGTAGGCGATATCTTCAAGAAGACATGATCGCCAACCTCGAACTCAAGATCCTTCCTCCTGTTGTCGGCATAACTCTTCTGCCTATCCTGTGCCGCAACAAGCCTCTTTCTGATAAGCTGGACCTTATCCAAAGTCTCCTGAACTAACTCCGGACCGATCAACTGCCTATCACCAATCTCCTCCCTACATAATGGAGATCTGCAAGGCCTACCATACAATGCCTCGAATGGAGCCATACCAATACTTGCATGAAAGTTGTTGTTGTATGCGAACTCCACTAGAGGTAGATAACGCTCCCAATCATCCTTCCAATCCAGCACACATGCTCTCAACATATCCTCGAGCGTCTGGATAGTCCTCTCGGACTGTCCATCAGTCTGGGGATGAAACGCCGAACTGAGCTTCAGCTCCGAACCTAAAGCATCCTGAAGACCCTTCCACAACCTCGAAGTAAATCTCGGATCTCGATCCGAAATGATCGACTTCGGCACACCATGCAATCTAATGATACTACTAACATACAATCTAGCTAAACTCTCTACTGACTGCTTCTTCTTCATAGGCAAGAAATGAGCAGTCTTCGAGAATCTATCTACAACTACCCAAATCGAGTCATTGCCCCTTCTTGATCGAGGCAAACCCGAAACAAAGTCCATAGTGACAGCTCCCACTTCCATACTGGGATATCCATCCTCTGCATAAGGCCAGATGGTCGCTGCGCTCGGCTTTCACTTGCTGGCATACTAAACACCGGGATACATAATCCGCTACATCCCTCTTCATACCAGACCACCAAAAGGATCTCTTCAAATCCTGGTACATCTTTGTGTTACCCGGATGAATGGAGAATCGCGATCTATGAGCCTCCGCTAACACATGCTCACGGACATCTACTAAATCGGGGACACAAACACGGTGCTGAAATCTAATCACACCGTCCTCATCACGAGCAATGCCTGCCTTGCCCACTAACTCTAAGAGTCTAGGGTCGGCTCCCTGTTGCTCGATCACTTCATCCAAAACCGAGGACCTAAGAGATAACTGAGCTACAAAAGCCTGGCATAGCGATGGCTCTAACTCAGTCAACGCGCAAGCCGCATCCTCCAACATCTTCCAGTCCTGCTGGAGAGATGGCCTCTTTCTACTCAGAGCATCCGCTACAACATTCGCCTTTCCAGGGTGATATTGAAGGTCGAAGTCATAGTCCTTCAAGAACTCAATCCATCTCCTCTGCCTCAGGTTTAATTCCTTTTGGGAGAAAAGATACTTTAAGCTCTTGTGGTCGGTAAACACCTCAAATCTGACACCATAAAGATAGTGCCTCCAGATCTTTAGTGCATGAACCACTGCTGCGAGCTCCAAGTCATGAGTCGGATAGTTCTTCTCATGCTCCTTCAACTGACGAGAAGCATAAGCCACTACCCTTTCCTGCTGCATGAGCACACAGCCTAAACCAATCCGAGACGCATCGTGTAGATAGCAAAACCCTCTACACCGCTCGGTAAGACTAACACCGGGGCTGTCGTGAGCTTAGTCTTCAATAATTGAAAACTACTCTCACACTTCTCGGACCAAACAAACTTCACTCCCTTTCTGGTAAGCTGAGTCAAAGGGGCGGCGATGGATGAAAATCCCTCAATAAATCGCCGATAGTAACCAGCTAAACCAATTAAAACTACGAATCTCCGAAGGGGTCTTGGGAATATCCCAATCCATAACTGCCTGGACCTTTGCTGGATCCACTGCAACACCAGCACCGGAGATAACATGCCCGAGGAAATGAACCTCGCGCAACCAAAAATCGCACTTGCTGAACTTAGCATACAGCTTGTGCTCACGAAGAACCTCTAACACTAACCTCAAATGCTGACGGTGTGTGGCCTCATCCGGAGAGTAAACCAACACTCATCAATAAACACCACGACAAAGCTATCTAAATAAGGCCTAAACACCCTGTTCATGAGATCCATGAACGCTGCAGGGGCATTGGTCAATCCGAAAGGAAGGACCAAAAACTCATAATGTCCATAACGGGTTCTAAACGCCGTCTTGGACACATCCTCACTCCGAATCCTCAACTGATGATAACCAGATCGCAAATCAATCTTAGAAAAGACTGATGCATCTCGCAACTGGTCAAACAAATCATCAATACGAGGTAAGGGATACCTGTTCTTCACAGTCACTTGGTTCAGCTTTCTGTAGTCAATGCATAACCTAAGTGACCCGTCTTTCTTCTTGACGAACAATACAGGTGCGCCCCAAGGGGAAACACTAGGGCGAATAAATCCCTTATCTAGCAACTCTTGCAACTGCCTCCTCAACTCGGCTAACTCCGCAGGTGCCATCCGATATGGAGCCTTCGAGATAGGAGAGGTGCCCGAAAGCAACTCTATGGTAAACTCTATCTCTCTATCCGGTGGCAAACCAGACAAATCATCAGGAAAGACGTCTGGAAAATCCTGCACTACCTCAATCTCTGCAAGAGTAGGTGACTCATCAGCCTCTGGTACTAATACCACGCTGGCAAGAAAAGCGTCACAACCTTGTTCACCATGCGCATCGCCTTCATGGCAGAGATGACTAACTTTCCCGCCAAGTTCCTTGGCAAGGGATGAGAGAACTCGTCCTCACCAGGAATGCGGAAAACAATCCTCTTCCGGCGACAATCCACTAACGCATAGTGCTCCTCTAGCCAATCCAGACCAAGAATAGCATCATAGTCCTTCATCTTTAGCAAGAAGAAACACCCATCTAGGATTCTATCCTCAATGCACACAGGTAACGACGGAATGCACTTCCTAGTCGATACCGTACCCGCAGGGGTGTGCACAGACAAAGGGACCTCTAAATCCTCAGACTCTATACCTGACTCTAGGGCTAACTGCCTAGCGAACCGCTCGGAAATGAACGAGTGAGTAGCACCGTATCAAACAAAACCCGAGCGTGCACACCTAAAAGCAAAACCGTACCTTCGGTGACATGCTCCGCCTGCTCGGCGTCCTCGCGAGCTAAAGCAAACACTCGAGCTGGGGCTCGAGGCCTTCCTTCTTCCTGTAGCTGGCGCCGCTGCCGCTACGCTGGGGCTGGCGCTCCGCGCTGGACTCCCTGCTGAAGTCTTGGGCAATCCTTGATCTTGTGGTCGCTGCTTCCGCACTTCAAGCATTTGCCCGTAATCATCCAACATTCGGTACCACCATGTGTCTTCCCACAGTGGGAACACTCTTTCTTCACACCAGGGGAACGTACAGAGGGTACCTGAGAACTGCCGACTGCCACGGATCGCTGCGGTGTCTGGTACACCACTTTCTTCTTGTCTTGCCGTTGGAATGTCGTTGCTGGCCTCTTCTGCGAAGCTTTCTTTTCTTCCAGGTATTGCTCCATCTCTCCCTCCTGCCTACAAGCAGCACTGAGGGCCTCGTCCAACGTGCGGTGGTCAAATGCCACGAGTCTCGTCCGCAGTGATGGCTTGAGTCCCATCACGAACTTCTTTGTCTTCCTGCGCTCGTCTGCCACGATGTGAGGTGCATATTTAGAGAGTTCAGAAAATCTTGCCTCATATTCCAGCACAGTCATGGAGCCTTGAGCCAAAGATAGGAATTCCTGCTCCATCCGATCTTGCACATGCTCGGGGACGAACTTGGCCCGAAAGAGCCTCACGAACTCGTCCCAAGCAACATCGATAGCTCCGTCCCGGGTACGCAGCAATGAAGCCCACCATACATCAGCTCTTTCCTGCAGTACACCGCTCATAAGCACCATCTAAACAAATCTAGCTTAACCAACATACAAGCATATAAACTAAAGCATACCTGTAGCATGTAGGTGGCCAATGTAACCTTATCCTCATCTGCACACCTGATGGCTCGGAAGATCTTTTCTATCTCCCTCATCCAGCTTTCAGCCAACAACGGATCGCTCTCCCCCTTAAAAGAGGGTGGCAGCATCCTCTTGAACCTTTCCATGGTAGAAGGTCCACCATGGTCCTGAGCTGGTACTTGAGCCTGCTACATCACAGCAAACAATACACAATCAACACAATATCACATAATTAAATAAAACAGACTATTAATCATTTTATTAGTCTAACCTGAGCCTCCAACTGAGCCTGGAGTGCTGCCTGGGTATGAGCCTGCGTCTGCATGGCTTGCACCAGACCTTGCATGAATACTCCATAATCCACAGGTGGCGGTGGGGGAAGTACAGGACCTTGCGGTGCCGGGGCCTGCTGCTCCGCCCGCTCGTCACGTCTCGGCTCGTCCTCACGGGCCGGCGCTCCGCCACGCTACCTCTCGAAGCCATGGCTGTAATAAATTTCAGCCACCATTAGAGCTAGGTTACTAAGTTTCTAACCATTTTCTTATCTATTTTTCATTCATTATTAATCAATTCTACACGTGGACATTCCTATGTAGACTTAGCATGTAATGGGGATGATGACTTAGGTATATTCATGTGCAATCTCAATCGGTTGCTCTGATACCAATCTTTGCGACGACCCTCATTATACCGGTACGGTTATACCAACCCACGTTGGTATAGTGAGCGTCATCACAGTGGGACATTTACCCAACAATGACATTCAGCTGAGATACACATGAATATAAGAACAAAGTAGCGGAAGTAAAAGAACCACTGTCTTCATTCATTCATCATCCACATTTAACATACATGATTCGATAACATTTAGAGAACTAAAAATCCACATAATTTAAATTGCTGAAAATCAAATACATAGATGTCCATACTTATACATTCTTCCATGATAATGCTAGTACAATGTTCAATTTACATACTATGAAAATCACAAAATGTCACAAGTACTCCAACACTCTAATCTCCGCGCTCGGAGTCGGTCTCCAACGTCTCCTCCACAAGTGTCTCGTCACCAACTACACCTGTACGCCGAAGCAAGTAGTGAGTCTAAAAGACTCCGCAAGTAATTCTACACATACCGTACATGCACATATCATAGTAGGTTCTACATACACATTCACAAGACACAACATGTAGCATGCTTGACATTAATTTTACAACCTATCATGGTGAATCTACAATTTAAACACATGGACTATGCTTTCAGATTTCCAAATAGAATCACCTATCACATGCTTTCTATTCATTCTCACATAAAAATCTACCTTCAACCAACTAAGACATGAAAGCCATTAACATGAATTCCCGAGCATGCATGAAAGGAAACATACCTAACATGGAATCTACACATTCCTACGCATATACATAACCATTTTACATGCTTTAAGCTTGCTGGTTTTACATGCTTTAGCAACCATAATCTAACACATGAGAGCTACAACAACGATTAAATCACAACATGTGAACAACCAAGTATGGAAGTTGTTTATATATGCTTAACAATTATCCCTAGCATGGATTCTAGGCATTTTGCATACATAAACATGATCATAACATAGTAAAGCTACTGTTTAAGCATGATTTCAGATTGTCATAACATGGATTACAAACTCACATCCTCACATTTTGGTTTCACATTTTTACACAATTTCAAATTCGCATATTTCACACTTTACACATGCACTTTTACACATTGTTCACATTCACATTTTTCACATGAACACATACACATTTACACATTCACATTTAGTGCCGTGACACATAGTCCAAACCACCAAAGAAGGACACAACACATCACATCACATAGACGCCATCTAGGCAATACAATGGCGACTCTTGGACTGCGCAGACCGGGAGAACAAGTCTCCACCCTAACCAGTGGTACTTGTCCACCTCCAGGATTTCCCCTAATGCCCTTAGGGTCACAACACATTGAACCTTCTCAGGGGGACTTTTCCCTGATACGGTTCCACTGCCCTCTGTGGAAGCAATGTCACACTTGGCACAATTTACACATTACACGTTTTCCATTTAAGCACTTAGTTTAGCACATGACACTCACATCTCACTCATTCACTCATTCACACACATGGTGCTCTGTTTTCCTGACATGACACTACAATTACAGAAATTTAGTGCTCAGGAAATTTCACTAATCAGGTTGCTATATACAAAATCAAATCATTTTTACAACGGCATGCATTAGTTTCACATTTTTACATGGAAAATTCATATTGCATCATATACTGGTCCAAATGACCTGAAATTTTAACCACAGGCTAATTTCGGTTTTAGGGTTCTTCATGCAAAATTTCAGATTTTTCTAAGCTAAAACAAATTACAGAAAATCTAACATTAATCCACATGCTATCCACAATTCAAGTTAGCATGGAGTTGAACACCAATCACAAATTTAACAACTCACTGTCTGAACCCTAGCATGCATAGAGCCACATGATTTATTCCCGAATTTATTGGGCAATACACAATTTACGGAAGATTTATCGTGACCTACGCATGATTTCTATTTCCCAAAACAGAAAATTCAATAAATCATACAAGCATGGAAAATTCCAGAAATTCAGAGCACAGACAGGGTTGTACATACATGGTCTAACAAAATTAGGGCAACATGATTTTAGCCAGATTATCAGGATAATGGTGAGAACATACACATGAACATTCTTCCACATGCTTTCAAATATGTAAATAAGCTCTACCATCCACCAAATAAGTGTACATTCACATTCCCATCCATCACATTAGCTAGTATACATAGCATATAAGAGATTACATTATATCCTCATCGTGAAACATATCGAAATTAATCATATAGAAGGGCAGAACAGCTTGCTGTTCTGCTCAGATGAACTTAGCGGCAAGCTATGGCCGCTAATTAATGTTAACGGCATAATCGCTGGACGCTAAGCATGATCTTAACGGCAAGGGATATTGCCGTTAAGGTCAGGTCTGTGCAAAACACAGACCCGAGCTCCAAAGATGGGGTGAATTTGGGGGTCTAGGACACGAGGGAAAATACATAAAAATGGTAAAACCATCCTAGACACATACATGAACACTATGGGTAGGGTACTTGCCTTTTAGGTACACTCCAAAGGGATCAAAAGGCTTGGTGAATCTCTCTTGGTGAAGCTCTCCTTGGGCTTCCCAAGAAGTTCCCAAACAGCCTCCAAGATGGCCTTCCTCCGGGTTCTTGAGCAAGCTCCAGTGCAATCCGAGGTCGGGGATGCCTTCCTCGATGATCCAGCAAGCTCCTTGATGCAGCAGGTGGCCGGATCAAGCTTCAGAACTTCAGATTTTGGGTTGCAAAGGTGAGGGTTTTCACAGTCCGAAAATAGGGTTTCACTCCTTTCTCTTCTTCCTCTCTTGCAAAGGGGCAAAGAGAAGGCTTAGGGTTGTAAAAATGGCTTTGTATATAGCCAAAGACCTTCACCCACGCAGGAGGTGATGTGATACCCTTTCAGACCGTTGGGGACAGCTCCCAATGGTTGGGGTGGCTTGCTTCCGGAATTTCGGGTCTGCAACGCATGCAGGTCAGAGAAATGGCGTCCACATCGCTGGACGCTGGACTTAGTGTTGGCGTCCATGGGGTTGACGCCGACACAACATCGACGTCTACTGATATTGACGCCAATCTGGCCTTCGGCCAGAAACTCTAAAACATGCAGAAACCATGCACATCTTACACTATATACATGCCATATGTATGTATTAACAGTACACACTACCATCATACAATACATACATTATTTATACCTAAATTATACACATACACACATAAGTATACTAATTAATACATACGTAGATACATACATACGTACATACACAACATGAATTATTTACATGCAATACAATAATGCAACAAAGTTCGAGGGCCTTACAGTAGGTCGGAGTTCAGAAGCTTGGATGCCCAAGTGTGAAGAAACAAACTTGTACAAGTGGAAATCCATGTATTAAAGCTCCAACCAATGAGGAGAGGCCAAGTAGGTTTTTTACTGGGTCAATGGGGTGCCAAGGTGGCCCATATGCCCGTTGGGAACGGCTACATGTGTTGCATTGCTGAGAGAATGGCGCTAGTGGGCTAGATTATCGGGGTAGTTGCGCAGACCAAGTAAACCAGGTTGACGTCCAACGATGTCGCCGCCAAAACCATGCAGGCGTCCACATGGGTGGATGCCAACTATAGTCAACGTCCACCGACCTTGCCGCCTATATGAAGTCAGCGGCAGTTGATGCTGCCGTCTACATGGCATCTGAGGCAAGTCAACAAACAGTCAAACGGGCCTTATTGGGCCATGGAACCACGCGGGGATGGGCCAAATTTCGCGTCTACAAATGCCCCTCCGAGACATCCGGTCTTGCAAGGGAGCAGAGCGGACTGAAAGGTTGGTGTCTCGGTAAACAAAGGACGCGGAGATTTAATGGAAGGGCCATCTCCGAGGATAGGAAATCTAGCAAGCCATATGAAAGATTTAGGCTAGAAAAAAATGACGAATCGTCTGAGAGACAAATGTGGATAAGAGGGAGGGTGATCTACCCGTGTAACTACAACTGCAACCCAACGGTAGGGTCTCTGGCGTTGCCGTGTTGGACTTTGACTAGTTTCTGGTGTGTCTGAGTCAAAGGAGTTGTAATATGACGGTTGAATCGAGAGAGTCTCATAAACGAAGCTCGTCTGGACTCTTCCTTCTTCTTCCTCCTCCTTCCCCCTTCCTTTCCAACTGCGAACCAGAAGGTCAAGGACGGGCTGAAGCAGCAAAGAATGGCCTCCTCGTCGACCGAAAAGTCCACGAGCATGAACCCAGGGATCCCGAGCGAGGTTCCGGGACATCTGAGCACCAGACTGGCCAAAGGGGAGGTTAGTACTGTTCATTTTTGCTTCTTCTTAGGCTGAAAACACCCCAAAACTCCTCTCTTAAGTGCTCCATGAATACGCAGGAGGTACCTGCCTTCCCGAGCCAGGGCCAAGTGCGGGCTTTCTCTTGGCTTGTGAATTTGGTGAATGCCATCACCCTGGACATGAGAGGCTTTATCGGGATGTGGAATTTGAGCTTCATGGTGGTTCTAACAAAGAATATGAAGGAGATGTGGTGGGGCTTCGACACCCTGGGAGCGCTCGTGGAACGGTGGCATCCACACACGCACACGTTCGTGTTCTAGGGGTTTGAGGCGAGCGTACTACTGGAAGAGGTGGAATGGTTCTTGGGCTGGAGGCAGTGTTTGGAGTATGACGTGACGACCCCTCTCCTCCCGTGGGAAGAGATCCTCATGGACATCGTACGGGACAAGAAAGAAGTGTTGAGGATGACGAACAAGAATGGGATCTTCCTAGACCGGCTAGCCTGGTGGTTGATCCAGCACGCGAAGGAGATTGGTGGTGAGAGGGCGACCCATGGACTGACGCTCTGCCTAGCTGGAGTTTTCTTGTTCCCTACTAGTGGTGATTTCCTCCTCTATGAGCACGTGGGAATCCTATCTCTGCTGTGGCATGGGCAATCACTTGCCCCTGCAGTGCTGGCACACCTGTACCGCTCGCTCACTATGATGAACCTAGGCGGGCGCACATGCGGGAGCTTGTTCTTGCTTCAGGTATGGATGGAAGCTCATTTGAAATTTGATTTCGCTGAGAAGCAACCTACCCCATCCAGAATCTTCCTTCGGAGTTCAGTGCACTGTAGCAGGGCATGGTATGAGCCAGAGGATGAGATTAAGTGCATGACAGCTCACCTGAAGAGCAGAGATGCCTGGAGAGATCACTTAGCCTACCTGGTAATGGAGGATTTCATAGTGAGACCACTATTCATGAGGGCCATTGAATTTAGAGTTTCAACCAGGGAGGACAGAGACTTATGGTTGATTGGGATGATCGGATGGTGGTATACCAGCCACATCAGTGCCATTGTCAGCTTGGAATTCCACGGGGAATTCCAACTTCGTCCAACTGCACTGACATGATTGTTTTCGGGAGGAATGAAAAGCTGATGAAGAAGGCAAGAAAGACTTGGGAGAAGTATACCATGAGCAAGAAGGTGGGACTGGCGGTGCAGGAGAATCGGGAAGACATCTGGAAATATGAGGAATTCATTGACACTATTCTCCCTATTTCTTGTGATTTTTACATGGCCCGTAGGGCAAAGTGATGTACTTCCTTCATTTCAATAAGTGTAACACAAACTAGATGAATAAAGAGTGATTTGCATTGTGTTTAATTGTGTCTGAATGATTTAAGTTGTGTGGAATTGGACTTGGATTATGTTGAATTGACCTCCAAACAAGCTGAATTCAGAGTACTGTGAGGACTGAGTGTAGAACTGTTGGCGTCCACATCGATGGATGCGGAAAATAGGTAAACGACCCACATATAGATGTTAACTACCTCAGAGATAGTAGATGTCCTATCCATAGCCGCCTAATTCAAACTCGGCGTCCACAACCAGGACGTTTACTGGATCTCGAGGTCTGACAGAGATGAGACGTCGACGTCTACCCCGTGGACGTCGACGGTACGTCAACGGCCACACTCTTGACGTCACAAAATGTTAAACGGCAGGTCCTTGACGTCAATATTGAAAAATAGCTTTTTGCAAACCGACGCTTCTCCGACGCCATTTCGTCTTCCAAACAACCGGGAGCGCTCCTTTCTTCCACCTACCCACACTTACATTCTTGCTCTTTCTCTTTTTCTCTCACTCTCCCACCCTATTTCTATCTTCTTTGATCGAATTGCTCGGATGAGGACAAGAGGAAAGAGGATGACTCTTTGGACCCATCCCCAACTGGTGGAGGAGGAAGGAACGGGGGGCTCGGTGGCGGAGGACATGGTGGAGGAAGAGGAGATGGAGATGGAGGTGAAGGCCGGTGGCGACGGCGCGCCGAAGGGGGATGAGACTGCCGGTGACGGAGAGGGAGAGAAGACGAAGGCAGAGACTTCTGGGAGGATCGCACGACGCCAAAAGGTAGGTCCCTTGACCCTAATCCTGTGTGGTGTGTTTGTAGAAAGTGGAAAGAGAGGAGAAACAGAGGAGGTGTTGTCGGTTTTGACAGGAACTTGACGTCCACATCGGTGGACATTGGGTTCCTCTTGACGTCTAGCCCCATGCCGTCCATGTGAACTGGACGGCAAGGGGTGGACGCCGACTGTTGAACTAGACGGCAATACCCTGGACGCCTATTTCTTGTAAACGGCATACCCCTTGTCGTCAATTTATATTTAACGACAATCGATACTGACGTTTATTTTTCTGTGTTCTCTGCAGGGCAAAGGCCGAATGAGGAGCATAGTGACTTGGGATCTATGCTCGACATGGTACCGGGTGCTACTAGAGGCCCAGCAGACCCAGATTGCCCGGATGGGGTTTAGGCACCTCTTGTCGGTGTGGCCCTTCCATTTGGATGTGCTGTACCTGGAGGCACTGAGGGAGACGTGGGAGGAGGACTGCAAGGCATTCATTATGTCTTGGGGTCACATAATACCCACGTTGGAGGACGTGGCGTATCTGACGGGACTGCCGGTTCAGGGAGAGCCGGTGGTAGGACTGGAGCAGAGTGACTACTATGAGGACATAGTAGAGATGTTGGGGGTGGAGTTCGTGGCCGGGAGGAGGAGACCGATCTAGAGCATCCTGCTCGGATCGTTGTCTAAGGCCGTAGGACTGAGAGGCTGGAGGAGAGGACCTCTGGAGACTCTCGAGGAGTTCTACACTGGGGTGCGGGGGGCACTCCAGCTAGGAGACAGAAGCGAGGAGCAGTCTGTGTGGATTTTCGTCTCTTACCTCTTCGGACGGCTCCTCTTCGCGACGCAGTCATCTCAGATGAACTGCAAGTTCGTGCTGCTCCTCCGAGACCTCGAGCAGGCAGGGCGGCATGCGTGGGGCGCTGCGATGCTGGGGCATCTCTTTTCTCTTCTCCCTAGTAGCTCGCGGCATTCTCAGAGCACTGGGGGCTTCACCCCCTTTCTACAGGTACACCACTTTCTTTCTTTTAATGGTTGTCATTGAATTAAACTGCTTGTATTGTCTGACTGACATTCTTGTTCTTGCCGCCTGCAGATTTGGGGGTACACCCGCTCCCTATGGGATGCGGGGTACAGGTAGAGGGGCGCCAGACCATGGTGCCTCTAATGGCCCCGTGGGAGGTGGCGCCGGATCCGAGGGTGGCGGATCGGCACGCGGAGGGCGTGCGCGCTGCACTAGACCACTACCCCCACGACCAGGTATAAAACTTTCAGCTAACACTCCTTCTTGCTTTCAATTGTTCTTTAATGTGACTGACCAATACTCTTTTCCTTGCAGGTGGCTTGGACCCCGTACCGAGGGGAGACGGATGCATCTCACCCGGCGGTAGCGGCGGGTCGCCCTCTCTTCGACCGCCACCTGCTCTTGCTGTGCCTGAGGACATGCGAGGTCCTCTACCTGGAGTTGGTGGTACGGACTCTGGACTGGCATCAGCTAGCCATAGAGGTACCCTCTCTAGGTAGAGAGGGGCACTCTCGTCGACGGTTCTTCGCCGAGGACTGAGACTGGGGCGAGGAGCATGGGAGCACAGTCGCCTACTGGCGAGAAGGCGGGGAGAAGGTGCTCCGGCAGACAACCCTCCACGACAGCTCAACATACTTGGAGGACTACTGAGTACGCTATGCTGGGCGACTCCGGCTGGACATGCGAGCGGTAAGTGAATTTCCATCCTTAAGCTTTTGTCATTTAAATTGCTTGACCTGATTCTAACCTTGAAGTGTGAATGACAGCTGTCAGAGTCGCAGGCGGTACGCCTCCTGGAGGGGCGACTGGCGGAGCAGGAGGTGGAGCTGGAGAGGCTCTGCGATGAGATCCGTACATTGGTAAGTAACATCTCACCCTTGACCATATCTTGAATTTGATTTAAGATTGATTTGAGTTGATAATTGACCAAGGTATGTGGATGCAGAAGGGGGAGCTAGCGAGAGAGCTGGCGAGCCGCGATGCAGGGGCAAGTTCGTCCGCACAGCCGGCCAGAGGGGATCTGGCGGTCCGCCTACAGGAGGCGCTGGACCGGGCACAGGCGCGGGTTCAGGAGCTCAAGACGAGGACCCGGGAGCTGGAGGCTGAGGTAAGACACTGAACCAAAACCTTTCTGCACATGATTTGATTTGATTTAATTGACTTGACATGTTTGCCCCTTTGTATGCAGCGGCAGGGAGGAGGAGTGGCGACCCTTGAGGCGCAGATTGACGGTCTACGGCTGGAGTTGGTGAGGACGGAGGGTCGCCTGATCGAGGTGAGAGAGAGACAGAGCCAGGCAGAGGCCGACTGGGCGTGGGCAATAGAGGAGCGGGCGCGGGCTGTCGCAGATTTGGAGTTCTTGAAGGACCGAGTGCTGAAGAAGCGCCGGGAGCAGCAGTGACAGGCCCAGCAGGAGGCAGCAGGGAGGACTGGGTCAGTGTTCGGATCTCTCGATGATATCGTGTCACTAGGAGATCCGTCCATAGGGCGAGGAGGAGCACGACCATAGGCTTCTACAGCGACGAGACCCCCTCTCCCGGACCTGCGTCGGAGAGAGAGGAGGAGGAGGTGAGCAGCTCGCGTAGGCAGAGGCCTAACGAGGGGGAGAGGAGAGAGGAGTGAGACTCTTAGTTGTACCATCAGGGGTATGCCCCCGTCATGATATGTACAGAACTTCATCCTTTATAGTGGATTTTTGTGAACTTTGTCGTTTGTGTGCTTGAATGGTTTGCCTTTGTACTTTGGTTCCTGCATCCACAACACTTAAGGGAAAAAAGTTAGTGTAGATCGGTCTTTAGCCCCTTGCCTAAATGATGTACCTTTCTTGAGATCTGGTCAAGGGGCTAATGTCTAATTAAAGATAGGAACATAAATGAAATAACTGAAGGGAATATTGACATGCGCTTTTTGTCTTCTTTTTATTTTTATTGTTGTCTTGATAGGAAAATAACAACATGTTAGTATATGTACATGGTACCACTAATTTTTTTAGATTTTGGATTTTTTGATTTTTTTGAGTTAAAATAAGGGAAAATATGTACATGGTGAAAATATATACATCGAGAGAATCTCTTTTTTGTTCTTTTGCTCATTTTCCATTTTTTTCTGGATTTTTGGACTCTAAGACCACATACTCATCACACGTCAAAACATAGGGTCCGTATGATCTACTTAACCACGGAGGTCATGAATAAGGAGGATCGTGCATGAAATCTTTGACGTCGGAAACTGCCCCTAGCCTTCTTAATATTTTCCACCACGGAAGGTCTTACAAGGTCAAATTTGCCCCTAGAGGGAGGAGTTGGGAAGAAATAAGTAGGAAGTCATGCAAGGATTTGGTTCAAACCATTTTCTGTTTCCAAACCAACATCTCACACTAAAAGACTTGGTCAACAATTATTTCCAGGGGAATTTTTCATTTTATTTGATTTCTGGGGTGGTGGCACGTACTTTTTGCTACCTCCTTGATTTGGCCAGCCTTTTTCTGGGTACGTACTTTTTGCTACCCTTTTTTGACCTTTTTGACTTTTCTTTGCCCCCTTTGGCTTGATTTGTTATTTTGCCTTTGTTGATTGCCCCTTTTGTGGTGACCTTGTCTCTTAAGTGAGAGTGGGTGGTCCCCTACTCATGGCTTGCCCCTTTTCCAGACTTAACTGAGTGGGAAGAGAATAGGGGAAGCACATTGACCAGATTAGACCACCCGAGTGTACTTGTGATTTTCCAGCTAAAGGACAGTATTTCAACATCGTGTGGTGTGTGAAGAGATCCTATCTTACTAATGACCAAGTGGAGAAGTAGAGTCCTAAACCTACACCATTGACAAGTGATGAATGACAGACCTGACTGACTGACGG
The DNA here is from genome assembly GCA_014218235.1 of Colocasia esculenta. Classification (NCBI taxonomy): domain Eukaryota; kingdom Viridiplantae; phylum Streptophyta; class Magnoliopsida; order Alismatales; family Araceae; genus Colocasia; species Colocasia esculenta. The sequence goes on along the minus strand of CM024757.1, from coordinate 25,588,558 downwards.
ACTAAGAGTAGAACTTCTTGAGATAGACTGCATTCCAAGGATGTGACAACTCAACTCCTTCGGAGTCTACTAACCTATAAGCATTCCCCGAATACACCTCTTTGACAACGAACGGACCTTCCCAATTTTCTTGCAATTTGCTCCTAGGACCTGGTGCCTTTATGATTTTATGCTTTAGGACCATTTCACCCACTTCAAAATTTCTCTCAAGCACTCTTTTAGCATAAAAAAGTGCAATTATTTGGTGATAGACTTGAGCGTGGTCAGCCGCTAACATCCGCCTTTCGTCTAAGAGTTCAAGTTGTGCTAATAAAGCCTCCCATCGTTGACCGGGGTCAAGATCGGAATCCAATTGAAGCCTTAGTGAAGGAACGAAGATCTCATATGGGAGTATCACATCTGATCCGTATGTCAAAGCATAGAGGGTTTGCCCCGTAGGAGTTCGGACTGAGGTGCGATAAGCCCAAAGAGCCTCAACCAAGCGGTCTGGCCAGTCAGCATTGTTATGAGATTTGCAAGTTTTCTTTATAATTTTGATGAGAGTTTTATTAGTGGCTTCCGCTTGTCCATTACCTTGTGGATAATATGGGGATGAATGATGTAAATTAATACTGTATTTACCACACATGTCGCGGAGCTCTATGAAGTGAATTGAGGTCCATTGTCGGTGATGATGTCCCGAGGCACGCCGAACCTTGCAAGAATGTTGAGCTTGATGAACTTGACCACTGTCGAAGCTTTGACCTCTATGAACACTTCTGCTTCACCCACTTTGTGAAGTACTCTGTGGCGGTTAAGATGAAGGACTTCTTACGGATTTCTCCAGTTCCATCTGCGAGTGGACCGACCACATCAAATGCCCACATGGCGAAAGGCCATGGAGCGATGAGAGGGTGAAGAGAAGAGGAAGGAGCATGGATTTTGTCACTGTGTAATTGGCATTTAGCACAATGATGGACAAAGTGACAGCAATCTTCTTCCATGGTAGGCCAGTAATAGTGTCTTAGCAATTTATGAGCGATTTCTCTACCATTGACATGGCCACCACATTCACTAGAGTGAGCGGCTTCAACGACATTTTGGGATTCGATTTCATCAAGACAACGGAGATAAACCCCACTGAGAGATTTCTTGTAAAGAACACCACCTATGATCTTGTAATGTTCCGAGACGCGGCGAATAGCCCGTCTATCAGAAGAGGTGGCATAATCGGGGAAGGATCCATCCTTGAGATAGTTCTCGATGTCAAAGTACCAAGGATGGCCATCTTCGAGGTCAATTTCGGGCTCTTTTGAGAGTGCGTGGACCCAAAGGGAGGGAGATTTGAGTTGAGAAAACCAAGGATCAACATGAGAAGGGACTTTTAACCTTTGAACAGAGACGGTTTCGGAAGATTTTCCCAAAGGAATAGGAATAGAAGAAGCCAGGGAAGCGAGTGAATCTGCTAAAATATTCTGAGCCCTAGGAGTGTGGACTAGAGTGAGCTTCCTAAACTGCCGGACTACTTTCCCTACCAACTCTTGGTATGGTTTCAACTTGGGATTAAGGGTCTGGTACTTGCTAAGAGACTGCCGGAGTATCAACTACGAATCACCAATAATCCTTAACTCCTTTACTCCGAGCAACAAAGCCATTTTCAGCCCAACTAAGAGCGCCTCATACTCGGCCACATTGTTCGTGGCATGGAAGGTTAATTGGTAGGCGTGCAGAATGACTACCCCTTCCGGTGAGAGGAAGACTGCCCCTATTCCACAACCTTTGGAGTTGAGGGCTCTGTCGAAGTAAAGTATCCATGAAGGTTCACCATCGATAATGGCTCCTAACTCTTCATCCGGAAAACTTTCGTCGACAGGAGAGTACGAAGGTAAGGGGTGGTGGGCCAAATGGTCAGCAATAGCATGCCCCTTGATTGACTTTTGGCTGACGTAGGTGATATCAAATTGATTGAGGAAACTTTGCCACCTCATCAACCGCTCAGTCAAGACGGGCTTCTCAAGCAAGTACCGAATTGGGTCCATACGCGCCAGAAGTTTCACCTCATGAGCTAGGAAATAGTGTTTTAACTTCTGGGCAACCCAGACGATAGCCGCACATGTTCTTTCCATGGTAGTGTACTTTTTCTCAGCCTCATTGAACAACTTTGACAGATAGTACACTGCTCTCTCCTTCTTCTCGTCGTCATATTGGGCCAAAACTGCTCCAGTTGAATCTTCAGTGGTTGACACATAGAGCAGTAAAGGCCGACCCAGGACTGGAGAGCGAGAACGGGGGGATTGAATAAATAACTCGTCAACTCTTAAAAGGCCTTTTGACATTTATCATTCCAATCAAATTTAGCCTCTCCTCTAAGCATCTCATAGAAGGGCTTGCAACGGATTGAATGCTGGAGATGAACCTCTAATGAACTGAAGCCTGCCAATTAGCCCTCTAACTTCTCTGATATTCCTAGGAGGAGGCATGTCGATTATTGCTTTGCCTTATTGGGTCAATCTCAATTCCCCGCTTGCTGACTATGAACCCAAGCAACTTCCCCGAGGAGACTCCAAAGACACATTTCTTGGGGTTCATCTAAGCTTATGTTCTCTAGACTGTTGGAGAACTGCCCGGAGGACCTAAGCATGGCCATGTCGAGTCTTTGATTTAACTAAGACATCATCCACATAGACCTCCATGTGCACATGCATCATGTCATGAAAAATTGCCATCATTGCCCTTTGATAAGTTGCTCCCGCATTCTTTAATCCGAAGGGCATGACAACATAACAGTAGGTCCCCCAAGGCGTTGTGAAAGAAGTTTTCTCCTAGTCTTCCTCCGCCAGACGGATTTGGTTATACCCAGAGAAACCATCCATGAAAGATAACATCTCAAAGCCTGCAGTATTGTCCACTAGGACATCTATGTGTGGAAGAGGAAAATCGTCCTTTGGGCAAGCACGATTAAGGTCACGAAAATCTATGCAGATCCTAACCTTACCGTCCTTCGTCATTACTGGACGATATTAGCTACCCATTGTGGATAAAACACAACCCGAATGAATTTGGCTTTGTGTAATTTGTCAATCTCCTCTTTGATCTTGAGTGCAAGCTTGGGATGTAGCCTCCTTAGCTTTTGTTTGGCGGCCTTTGCGTCGGCTTTTAAGACTAACCGGTGTTCGACCAAAGAGGTGTCAAGTCCCGGCATGTCCTCGTAGGACCAAGCAAAACTGTCGGAGAATTCTTTAAGGATAGCTACAAGGGCTTCTTCTTCTTCAACACTCAAGTTGGCACTAACCAAGACTATCTTCGGGGATTCTTCAGTGCCAAGATTGACCTCTTTGGTGGTTCGTCCGCAGCCATGGTTGGCTCGTCGAACCTCTTTGCGCCATCCACATAGGAGCTCACTGGGTCCTCTTCTTCTGACCCAAGATCCCCCGACTCACTATTCTCATCGAAATCTAGCAGATAGACTCCTAAACCATCATCTACAGAGTCACCTTCTTCAAAATTAGCCTCTACAAGGGCATGCTCTTCAAGAAATTCTGGGACTTGACTTAACTTAACACATTTCTCAGCCAAGGCCATGACATAATGGGTAGGAACTTGCCTACCCTTCTCCTTACGAATACATGGCTGAGAGGAACTAGACTCTTCTAAACTTAGACTTGACTCTAGACTAGACTCTAAACCCAAATCTAAACTAGAACCTAGACCACTATGTACAGGACTACCATATACAAAACTATGCACAGGGGAAGTGCCCCCAGAGGGGCAGGAGCGGGAATTTATGCTGGAAAGCATCGACCCCTGGCCGAGCGGAAGAGATTCCAGAGAGGAAGGGTGCTCGATGGAAACCTCGCACTCCCACCTTTCAAAATCGACGTTTTTTTTTGGGAGTCAAAGCTCAAAACCATGAGTTGTTGACTCAATGATACACCGATTGGCCATGTGAGGGATGGAGGAAGATAAGGGAAGAAAGAAGAGAGGAAGACGTGGATGGAGGAGGAGAGTGAGGTGCCAGGCACATCTCAGTGGTGGGAGATTGGGAGATTGTGAAAGAGATGAAGGAGATGGGGGTGATGAGGAGGGAGAAGAAGGAGAGTCAGAACCAAAGAGCGAAAGAAGGCCGAAGTCTTCGCAGACTTCTTCGATTTCAGCAACTTCCTCTTCTTCCTCGCTCTCGGAGTCGGACAGCTCCTCTACCACAGGTTCCCGAGTTCCTGGTTGGAGGGGCCCTGAATGAAATGCTCCTTCAGGGTCCAAGTAAGGGGTTGATAGGGATGAAAGGATCCGGATGAATGGGGTCCAGATGAAACCTAAACCAGCCCTATCTAGCAACCTTCTCGTCTGCACACTACGGATAGGACCCTGCTCGCTCCTACCCAATCCTCGGCCATGTATGTAGCCGATCTTGGCCATCACTTCCAACCTTTCCCTTTGGGGCATGGGACATGCTCGAGTTCTTCACGCGGAAAGGGAGGTTGGTTGAGATCACAAGGTAAGGGGAAGTCAAGATGGACATGACTGGATTCTTCCCCTTGTCCGGAATGAACAAATGTGGCTCTGCTCTGAAGTGATAGAGTTGAGAGTTTCCAAGGTAGGAATGCTCTTGATTTTGATAACCCGCCTATAAAGGGAATTTGAAACATTGGTGGGTAGTAGAAGGGACCCCTAGGTTTGCTCTAGCCAAGGATGACCAAGGATGGTCTTGTAAGTCGGGTCGACATCTAAAACTAGAAACTCAAAGGACATAGTGATGGGTCCTATCTCGAGCTGAAGAGCTATTTACCTTTGGCAACCCTTTTGGAATTGTCGTAGGCAGCAATAGTGTAGCAGATTTTCTCCAGATTGTCCTCTTCCAAGCCCAATTGCTTGAGGGTCTTCATCGGACACACTTGATGGATGCCCCAGTATCAATGAGGGTGGAGTCCACCGAAACCCGTTGAGGTTATGGTAAGACAAAGAGGAAGTGAACGACACTCAGGAGCAGCAAGATCTTTGTCCGAGAAGGAGATTGATGGTCCGTGGGTGAGGGAGAGGATAGCATTAGTGACCCTACCGGGAGGAAGGTCATCGTTGACCATGATTTTCTGGAGGAATTGGAGGAGGGTGGACTGATGAGATGGGATCTCCGAATCAATCCAAAATAGACACCCTCGCGGAGTCTTATCTAAGTGTTGCAGAATACATATTCGGTGCCGGCAGGTGGTAGGTCCATTATCTCCTCATCTTGAGATGGCCGTGGGAGAGGGGGAACATCCGGTTCCTGAGCGTGACATGAACATCTTCCTGAGACTTAGGGAGAATGAGCTGGAGAGGTCTGGTTCCAGGGGGTAGATGACTCATAGATAGGAGAAAAGGAATGGAAGAGTAGGCCTCCTGATGTATGGTCGGATAAGAACTAAAGGCCACTCTTATAAAATAGCATCTATGGTCGTGGAGGGCTCTTCAGACTCTACGGAGGGGACAGGGTACCACTCCTCAAAACCTTCTACCCCCATTGTTGCTTTCTCCTCACTACCCAGGATTCCGAATGTGTCATGGTGTGGACATTTTCCTGGGACTTAGAGGAGGAGGGATTGTTGCCTGGTAGTTGGGGAGAGGGTTTTGGACAATACCCAGCCTTTTGGTGTACCTAGACTTGCTATGGCCACCTGACATCCTCCCAGTTAATCCTACCTTGGTCGTTCATGTCGTACACCCAGTCACGGAAGGTGAAGCAATTGTTGATATCATGACCGGGAGCCCTATGATAAGGACAGTATTTTGAGGTATCCACCCTCGGATGACGCTTTACCTTTGTGGGGGGAGCCGGATAGTGTCACAGGACATGAGGCGAAAGATACGTCCTCGAGGGTCTCAGGGAGAGGAGGTAGTGAGACCTTTTAGGATTAGGCGGGTGTAGCCAGAAGGAGGAGGAACAGCGAAATAAGGCTTGGAGGGGTGTGACGGAACTGGTGAGGATTAGGAGGAGGGTTGGGAGGAGGATTGGAGGACTTTTTTGGAGGCCTCAATGGCTGACTGCAAGCACTAACAGACTCATTGACGGTTACCCCCTCGGTGGTAGGTGCCGCGGGAGCCTTACGTCCCTTAGGCTTCCCTTCGAAGAAATGTGGGAGAGAGGAGTCCTTGATTTGATTCTGAACCACCCTAGCTCGATTATAAAGATGTGCAAAGGAGGGGAACTCACTTAGCATCAAGATGGATTTGAGCTGAGAGGTGGTGTTGTTGACAATCATGATGATGGCTTGAGACTCCGGGATGGTGACATCGGCTCTCGAAGCCATGGATATCCAACGGTTGGCAAAAGTAACAAAGTCTTCGTCCGGCCTCATCTTCTCTGCCACCAAGTCGAAAAGTGTAGGGACTTGAGTGGCCATGTAGGAGAAATGGGAGATGAAGCATTCAGAGACTATGTCGAAATTAATAAGGTCCGATGTGGGTAAGGAGGGGAACCACCTCAAAGCTTCCCCCTCTAACGATTGTTGGAAGAGGTGAACTAAGAGGACCCAATCGTACAGCCACCGATGGGAATCCATGGTAAAGCCAGCGAGGTGGTATTGAGGGTCGGATGTCCCATCATACTTGCGGTATTTCGGGGCCTTGAAACCCAGGGGAAAGTAAGCGTTGGGGAGCTTGCAGTAGTTCTGAAGGGAATGAGGCTTAGAAAGAGACAGAGATTCAGCCAAGAGCTTCCTAATAAGACCCTCCATCTCCGATTGGGAAATGGATTCGGATTGAGCAGGAGGCGAGGGCTGAGCATAAGATGGATAGACAGGAGGAGGAGTTGGGGTAGAAGGTGGTAAAGGAGTAAGAGGAGGAACAGGGGTGGCTAAAGGAGTGGGAGGAAGAGGAGTGGAGATGGGAATGAGAATGGGGGAGATAGGAGCCCGGGAAGGGGTGACAGGCCTAGGAGAGGGCTAGATAGATGAGCGTAGAAAGGAGAAGGGGGGATGGAGGGGAGGAGGAGAGGCTGCTGCCCGAACAGTATGCTTAGAAAGCATTGAGATGATGTCTTCGGGCGAATAGCGAGAGAGGAGTTTGGAGAATTCGGGGTCCTCCTAAACATCTTGGGCATATGTGGGGTTGACCCTAAGACTCACACTCTCCTCATTATCGGCTTGAGAGGAGGACTGAACTGATTCCTCGGGCTGAACATTTGTGTCAACCATACCAACAACTCATCATGAATGTTGTCATCATATTCGAATGCCGGATTGTTAGTCATGGTGGAGTTCAACCAAGAGTCCATTAACAAACAAAATCTACTGATTTTAGAATGGTTAAGTTGATTAACTCCACTGTCAAACATAGGGTTGTTCACGGTCTGGTTCGGTTCGGTTTGGACCTCTTTTTTGAGGAAACCGAACCGAACCAAAATTTTATTCAAACCGAACCGAACCGAATTTGAACCAAAACAACCTTGGCACGGACGGTCCTGGGTTAAAAAAAAAAAACCTTCTAATAGCAGGCGCGGGGCGGTCCTGGGTTTCGAACCCAGGACCGCCCCAATAGAAAACAGCGCGCTAGCCCACTGGGCTAGGCGCTGTTTTATGTTATATTTATTATTTTAATATATTTATTATATATTTCGGTTCATTCGGTTTCACTGTGCAAAATCGAACTGAACCATGGGACTTCTCAACCCGAACCGAACCGAACCGAACCGAATTGGCCGGTTCGGTTTTTTTGGTTTGAACCGAATTATGAACAGCCCTAGTCAAACAACGTCCCCAAAATTTTAAATGTTAGAATTGTGAGTTAATTAGACTTGTGGAAAAAAGCCAATTCTCTTGTTCCTCACTCAAACCCCGGTGAATAGGCAGTCTGAAATAGGAAGGTAAAGGTCCTCTTGCCCCGTACTGTGAGGGAATCTACGGAATTTAGGGACTTATGGAGTTCTCCCTGGAACCAACCCGATTTACTCGAGAGGGAATCCCCGAGTAAAATGTTGTAAACCAAGGAGGGGCTATCCTAAAATGTGTGGGGAGGCTAGAACAGGAAGAAGAATGACCCCCTTGAGACTGAGGACCGTTAGAACACACAGGAAGCAAACAGGAAAGAAAAACAAATCAAAACAGATAGAAAACAGGTTTCTATGAAATAAACGGCAAGCACATGGACGCGCAGTTCATCAGAAGTAACTTGACGGCATGATCGCTGACGCGAAAACATGATCAACGACAACCTATATGGACGTTAAACGAAGATAAACGGCGGGAAGGGTGGACGCTTACCTGGGTCGACGGCATGAGTGCTTGCCATTTACCTGGGTGCAGACTCAGACTGTGGCAGCACTGTTGGTCCCTCCTTGATCACCAGAAAAGAGCTGTAGACTAATTGCACAAGCTGGGAGAGTTACTCTCATAAATGCAGTGCTAACTTCTTACCTGTTTACTTGGCGTCATCTACATCCCTTCCTGTCAGTATATTGAATTATATTGATAGAACTTGTGCTGCTTTTTTCTGGAATAATTTTGATGGTAAGAGGCATCGACATTGGGTTGCTTGGGCTACCATTCAGCGTCCTTTGGAGGAAGGAGGACTGGGTATTCGCAGCATTAAACAGGTCCAACTGGCTTTAGCAATGAAGTCTATTTGGAATATATACAATGGTGTTTCCTTCTGGGCTCAGTATGTAAGGAAAAGGTATATGTCAGATAGAATATGTATCTTTAAAGGCATGTCTTCTACTACTTGGTCCCGGGCACATCAGATTGTGTTGGATAATCCTAGATGGATTCATGGCAATGGCAGTGATATCAACATTTTATCTGACCTTTGGATTGGGGAAAGACCATTGGTGGAATTATTGAGCTCTCCGGTGGAGGGGGTAGGCTACCTTCTCAAGGACGTTCTATCTGCCCCTGATCATCCCATTCGACTGCTTCTACCTGTTGGTGTCCTTTAGGGGGTTGTCCTTAATGAGGAGAAGGATAGAAGAGTTTGGGCTCCTTCCAAGGATGGGAATTTCACTATGAAGTCAGCTTATAGCATGGTTCAGCCGGTTGGTACTAAGAGACATGCATTAACAAAAATATGGCATAGCAGTCTCTATAGAAGAGCTTCTTTATTCTGTTGGAAGCTCCTCAACAGAGCGGTTCCGGTGGACCAAAGAATTGTTGAGAGCGGCATCTACATGACCTCTTGTTGCTCATGCTGTGTGTCTCCGAACTTTGAGGACTATAACCATCTGTTCATTGGAAGTGATTTTGCTCGTCCCTTGTGGAACTGGTTACTACCGCTTGTCATCGGAAAAGTTCACCTGCATAACAATACTATGAGGGTATGGAGCTTTCTTTCGACGACTAATATTACTTCTACTATGGGGTATATTTTACTCTACTGTTTCATCCTCATTCTCAGGGAGATCTAGAAGGGGAGGTGTGGAATGTGATTTGAAGCAAAGAAGTTCTCCACGGGATCTGTCATCATCAATATCAGGTCGAAGGTAGCGCATTCACTTCTTTCTCTTCAATTCAAGGCGGCACCGACTCCTCAAGATGTGGACATCCTTCGCAGCTATGGGTTCGCTCCAACTTTTTCTACTCAGCAGCTTAAACTCATCCGTTGGATTCCGCCAATCACTGGCTACTGTTTGAATGTTGATGGTGCGAGTAAGGGAAATCCAGGTAACTCTGGAGGAGGTGGATGCATTCGTGATCATAAGGGAAATTTTCTGGCTGCCTTCTCTTATTTCTATGGCTTTGGTAACAGTTTTGTAGCAGAAGTTAGGGCGCTGTGTGATGGTATCCGTCTGGCGACGTTCCTTGTTTATCAATTGCAGTGATTCAATCGGACTCTTTAGTCCTGGTGAATTATTTTAAAGCTGGGTGGTGCCCTTCTTGGCGGGCTTCCTTCTGGTGGCAGGAGGCTTATACGTTAATCCAAACTAAGAACCTCCTTATCTACCATGTATATAGGGAGGCTAATCATTGGCAGATTAGCTTAGCTAGGTTGGGTGCTTTTAAGGGTAAAACAAGGTGTATTGGGGGTCTACTGGCATTCCTGATAAATGTAAAGATTGGTCTGGACAAAAACGGTCTTTTATCATGTAGACTTTGTAGCCAATTTTGTCCCTTTGTAATCTTTCCCTTTATTATTCTTGGGCCAGGCTCTATCTGGTGAGTGAGAAAACATTCCCCTTGGGAAGGGTGCACTCTCCTAGATCCTCGAGGAAAACTATTAAAGAACAAAAAAGACGAGCATTTCCCGACTCCCGTGGACTGTGAGGAATCTCCATGGTTCACGAAACGTCGTCGATCCCTCGTTGGGAGGGGGTTGTTGGTTGACCTCGTGGACTCCTCGGGTGGACTGAGTGACTAGGGAAGAAGAAACCAGGAAACAGCAAGGAAAGGGAATGTTTCGTGATCGCCAGGGCTTACGTGCCCAAGAAGTGTTGTGACAGTTGGTATGTGCCTCACTAGAGACGGAGATGGGGCCCTCAACTTCTTCTTCGGCAAGGACAAAGAAGGAGAGACCCACGGTCTAGTACAAGTGTTTGCAAAAAGGAAGAAAGAAGGAACTAGTAGACTAAGAATGCATGTGAATTGTTCAAACGAAAAGAGAAAGGCCCAAAAGGAGATTCGTACCGGCTTACGGGCTGAGAAGAGGGGTGTCCAATGCTATGACCACCCTTTTCCCTCTGTTTTGGGTGGGAAACCCCTTTATAGGGTTAGAGGGGCCCTACGTGCCTTAGGGTGTGTGTGAGGGTTGTTGCCCGGTTGGCTAACCCAGGGGGGGGGGTGAATGGGTCTTTAAAAGTTTATCTGATAAAAACCTGAACTCAAACAAACATAAAGAGTTCTTGAAAGGGATTAGTAATGGTTAGTAAAAACAACAATCACACAAAGAAGACAATCACACAACACACAGATTTATCCTGGTTCGGATCTCCTCTCCTTAGGAGTCCTACGTCCAGTCCCTGAGCAACCCTCAGGATTTCACTAACTGGGGTACAGTCCCCCTATGGACAAAAACAACCACCCAGCTTAGCTGGTCTCCTTCACCCCTGAAGGGAACACAACACCCTGGTAACACCAGGTCTTCCTTCACGCACGAAGGAAAAACACCACCCTGGAAACCACCAGGTCTTCCTTCACACACGAAGGGAATAACACCACCCTGGAAACACCAGGTCTTCCTTCACACACGAAGGGAATAACACCACCCTGGAAACCACCAGGTCTTCCTTCACACACGAAGGGAATAACACAGGAAAATTCTTGAGAGAAAAAGACTAGCCCCTAGATCAAGCTTTTACAAAACTCAATCTGAAGCTACAAGCACTGAGAGACGAAGATCTACACAAAGTGCACTCTCTCAGAACTAAACTAGCTCTTCCTTAATTTTTCTTCTCACAGCACAGGGAGCTAAGAGCCAAGATCGAAAAGACTGAATTTCTGGCTCTAGAGAAAATTCGAAGACTTGAAAGCTGCAGAGTTCTAGCCGCTCTTCAATATGAATTGAATTTTCTCGATCATTGTCTTCCGAGCTTCATCTTGTATTTGTATCTCCGATTTGAATGAGGACAAGGAGATGACCGTTGTCTCACAGCTTTGGTGTACGTTAGACTGAAGGTTTTGTGGAAGCTTCCTGTCAACAGTCTTTTGTTCTTTGGAGCACGCAAAGAGATAAGATCTTCTGAGTTTGCTTGTAGTTCCTTCTGTGTCCGTTGTTGTAGGATAGTACATCCTTAAGGTTCTGCAAGGTTGAGCTTTAATGGTAGACAGCTATACTATCTCCAGATGTCAATCAACGTCAAAGCAGATAGACACAAATATAGTAGTAATACTTTATCGTTCTAAAAGATGCATGCAGAGAATACACCAGAATGGAAGATATGTTCTGTGTCCATGCAGAGATACGTTCAGTCTTTATTAAATGCATGGCAGTCAATCAGACGAGATGCGACTTTGACTATTCAACGTAGATTAAATCAAGGAAAAACGTTTAATTAATGGAAACATGACTTATGCAGTCGTTGTGAAAATCTGATAGAATCGTTATGATCAAGTTGCTGTAGACTGATAAGAAGTCGTTATGATAACTTATGAAATCGTTACCACAACCAAGTCGTTCTATAACAGATGATAAAAGAAATCGTTATGAAACATGGCAAGTCGTTGTAACTTCTAAGAAATCGTTATGAAACTTACAGAGTCGTATGACGAGCAAGTCTATAACTTCTAAAGAAGTCGTACGAACTTACAGAGTCGTTATAATGAGCAAGTCGTTATAACTTCTGAAAAGTCGTTACGATAACTTACAGAGTCGTTATAATGAGCAAGTCGTTATAACTTCTGAAGAAGTCGTTACGATAACTTACAGAGTCGTTATAATGAGCAAGTCGTTATAACTTCTGAAGAAGTCGTTACGATAACTTACAGAGTCGTTATAATGAGCAAGTCGTTATAACTTCTGAAGAAGTCGTTACGATAACTTACAGAGTCGTTATAATGAGCAAGTCGTTATAACTTCTGAAGAAGTCGTTACGATAACTTACAGAGTCGTTATAATGAGCAAGTCGTTATAACTTCTGAAGAAGTCGTTACGATAACTTACAGAGTCGTTATAATGAGCAAGTCGTTATAACTTCTGAAGAAGTCGTTTAATGAAGGAATTATTATGGCTCTTCTGAAAAAGATGTATGTAAGACTTACCACAAATGCTTGACTTTCTTTGGGTAATTCCTGTGCTTATGGCTAGATAAACAAGGTTAGAGAAACTTTTGACAGTGTTTTGTTTATCACCAAAATAGGCAAGTAATTAATTTAAAAGTACATGGGGATGGACTGTTCATCAATCTCCCCCTTTTGGTGATGACAAAACTATGATCAATATTTAAGTAGTACTGAGTATTAAACATGAATTAAAGTACTTGAGTCATGATTCAGGAATGTGTCAGACACAAGTAGGTAATCATTCTCCCCCTTTTTGTCATTAAGCAAAAAGCAAAAGGAAAGAGACAAAGAATAAGAGACAATGAGGAGAAGGAGCACAATCCATTCATTTAAGATTGGAGGTACAGGCAAATAATAAGCAGGAGAGAGAAGGGAGGCATAATGAGAAATAGCTTCCCAGGCTTGCTCTTCCTGACGCTTGAAGAATTGCCTAAAGGCACCGCTCTCAATGGAGAAGGATGGTCCCATGATTGGAGCCATCTTGGATAGATAGAGGCTGCGCTGCTTGGTAAGAAACAGGTCATACTCGTCTGGATCCATGGAGGAGCAGGTGATGATTGTTTTACCAAAACTTGCACAGGCAAAAAACTGATCCATGGTGACAGGGTAGAAAATCTGTTTGTCCTTGAGTTCCTGGCGAAGAGCTAAAAACACTTTGTATCTTTCAGCCCAAACGTGGTAGGGATCAAAGACCAGCTGGATTGAATTCATATCCAAGAAGGTTGCAGGAGAGATAGGAGCTTTCCTTCCCTGGCTTGAGCAGCATTCAGATGTGCTAGCTGCTGAGCAGACAGAGAGTAAAGCTTGGACCAATCGGAGGCATTCAGCCTTTCACATTCTGAGAGGAGAGGGGCAAGGACAGCAGAGTTGACAAACCCTCTATGGTATTCCCGGAAAAGAAATCTAGGAAAACCAACCTGAAGGCCTTTCTGAATCTTGATTCTGCCCATAACCCTTGCAAAATGCTCAAAAATGATGGAACCAACCGAAGATTCCATAATCAGGAATGAATCTGAGGCAGGAAAATCTCTTCAGGTAAATTAAGAGTGGCAAAATCTACTCTGATTCCTCAGACTGCTCAGAGTGGGTTAGGACCTTGATGGCTCTCTTGAACTGGCTGAGCTGAACTTCAGGTAAATTGTTGAGATACCTGTAGTTGTTGAATGTTTGAAATGCCTGACCAGCTTGATGAGCTTCTGAATGGCAGGAGCCCAGGTGTTCTGGTGGTGAAACTGAAACCACTCAGAAAGGGTCAAGGAGTGATCCCTGGGTGGAAACCTTGCTGCCTTAGCCTGAAGGAAGCGACTGTACAGATCTTTATGAGATTTAGCCCATTGCTCCTCAGTTTTGGAGTGGGCTGAGGAGAAGATTTTGGATTTGTCGGCTTTAGACAGAGGAGTATAGGGAAGAATAACATCTAAATGGTCAGAGAGGTTAAGAAAAGGAAGATTGTGAAGAGTGGCAAAGACAACCTTTTGAAGGTATTCTTTGTACAGAGAGGTATGCTTGTGGGTGACTGTAAGAGAAAACCACAAGGGAGGGTAAAGAGGAGATGTGGAGGAAGAAAGCTTTCGTTTCTTGGAGACAGTACTGGAAGAGTCTGTCTTGGAAAGGTGGTCACCTACCTTTAGCACAGATTTAAGAATGACCTCTTCAAACTCATCCTTGATTTTATCAAGAAAGGGTGAGTCGACTTGGACATCTGTAGGAATAATAGTGATAAAGGAGGGAGGTGCAGGGGGGTTCAGAAATGCATCAGAATTGAGAGATCCTACTTCTGGAAGTGAAGATGTACCAGAAGAGGATGAGGCTCCAGCTGAGGATGCTGGAGGGGCCTCAAATTCTTGAGCAGAGGAAAGATGAGAAGTAGAAGAAACAGGAGAGGATGTGATGGGATGAGGAGGAAAAGGTGTGGGAGAGGAAATGGGCCTGGATCTGGGCTTTTTGAAGGGAGGTGGAGCAGGTGGAGCTGTGGAGTTAGAGGGTGGAGAAGGAGGAATGGGAGTGTTGGTAGAAGTGGGAGCAAGGGGTGGAGGATCTGAAACCACTTCTTCAGGCAAGGGAGGCAAAGGATCCAACACTGCCGGCCCTGGTGGCCCTGATTCCATCACAACTGGCCCTGATGGCCTTGAATCTTCAGCTGGCCCTGACTCTTCAGTGGCCCTGTTGGCCCTGACTCTTCAGCTGGCCTGTTGGCCCTGACTCTTCAGCTGGGGCTTGCTGCTGCTGCTGACTGCCCGGAGGGCTCAGGTACACTTGAGTGAGGCTCCTGAGCTGCTGGAGGAGCAGGAGCTTGAGCTCCAACTGCCTGAAGGATGTCAGATAGCATATTCTTCATGGTCCCCATTTCCTGATGAAACCATGTCATGGCAGAGCGAATCTGAACCAATTCCTTGCGGGCTGAAGCTTGGCTTAGAAAGATGGAGTTCACATCAGTCTGAAGTGAGCAAAGCAGCTCACCCTGAGCATCCAACCTCTCAATCACAGGTTTTAAATTGATGATAATCTTTTGCTTGACCTGTCTTTCAAATGGTGCATCAGCTAAAAGGGGTACTTCAGGAGCTATATCTTTCTCTTTGCCCTTTGTAGCTGGAGGAGGTGGATTATTGTCCTCATCAGAGCTTGATGAACTAGCTGTCTCCCCTTCTCTTGGCATCCAAATTTTCAGACTCTCTCTGGTCTTCCTCCTGATCGCTGGTGGCTGGAGGTGCAACATCTGGTGTCTCTTGGGATTGCTCCCCCTCAAGTGGAGCATCTTCTGCAACTGCACCAGTCTCCCCCTGACAGGGAGCATCCATTTCCATTGAATTATCCTTAGGATTTTGCTGCTCTTCTTCTACTGGACCGTCTACAAAGATGTGGCCTGATGCCACAGACTGCTCCATAACAGGCAGGATGTCTTCAGGAAGAATGTCCTCAATTCTCCTTTCAACAGGAGGCACAACTGGATCTGCTGTAGCTGGCCTGTCTTCCTCTGCCCTCACTGCTGTTGCTGCCTCTGACTGATTTCTGGCCATAGATGGCCTTCCTGCTCTGTTTCTACAAAGACTGGAACAGAACCTGATTCCAGTGGCAATTCGGGCATCACAGAATCTGCCTCTGACTGGGTTTGAGTAACTGAAGGCTCACCAATGAGACCTTCACCTTCTGCAACTGAAGCCTTGAACCAGACCCCATTGACTACTGAAAAACGCTCTTCTTTAAGTTTCTGGACCTGATAGCTTGGCCCATCTTCTCCACAACTGCCCCTGAGACATCTACACCGAAGTGTCTGAAGATTCTGGTGAGTAAATGGGCATAGGGAAGGGACACATTCAACTTGCTTTTAGTGTCCCAAATCTGCTCCCTGGCAAATTTCATTCTCTCCATCATCACTGCGGCCATATTGATTTCCTCATTTTTAATGGCCCAGTACATCAGATCGGAGTCAGCCTTAGTGCAAGCGGAGAAGGTTGCACTTCGGGGAACCAAAATCTGACAAACGATAAAGTGAAGGAGGCGGTTGAAGGCACTTAACTGATTGATATCTAGCTTGCCATCCCTCATCTTGAACCCTGGCCCAACAATCCCCAAACCCTTTTCTTGGGTATCTACAGAATGAATTCCACTGAAGCCCGATATGCTTACTCCAAATAGCATCCTAAGCAATTCCTGGTCGATTCTGATTACGGTGCCCTTGACTGAAGAAACGAGGGCCCCATTCTTCTGTTCTTAAGCATACAAAGAACGCCTTTACCAGGTCCGGATAACTTACCTCTGAGCAAGTGGTAAGCCCTTTCACTTCATCTGGTCGATCTTCTCAATGAGGCTGCTCATTCCATTTTTCTGCAGATCTGAAACATCTACTTCCTTGTGACCACAGAGCTTTGTCTTCACAAAGGTGAAACGCTCCTCCTGCGCTGGGGAGAGGTATTCGGCGCTGTAGCCACCCACACTTCCGGCAATAGCTGGTGCGGCCATGGATTCAGGTGGGAGAAGGTTTGAGGGGGTGACGAGAAGGGTGATGAGAGGAAACCCTCAAACGATTTCGCGGGAAGGAGATGGAAGCTTCAAATTTGCAGAGGGTAGAGGCAAGAGTCGCTAGGGCATCGGCTCATGCGTCGGGACGAAAGAGGGGAAAAAGTGAATGAGGAAGAGGAATCGTTAACGCATCGATTTAAAGAATATAAATGCTCCAAAAGGTGAGGCGTCAGAAAACGACAAGCGAGGTTGACCACCTTGAAGAACTATGACTTATCGGACGGAACGCTTAAACTGAGACTTTTGAATTGATTTTGACACAGAAAGAGAGAGAGAGAGAACCTTCTTAAATTCTGAGAATTTTTATACCAGCTTTAAATGAAGATCTTTTCACAAAATACACATGCCTAACTCCCTTCTAAGAGATGTAAATCTCTCTTCAGGTAAGGCCTTTGTGAAAATATCTGCTAGCTGATTATTTGTATCATAAACGATATTTCAATATTGCCATTTGCTACATGATCACGAATAAAATGATATCTGACCTCAATATGTTTGGTCCTGGAGTGCTGAATTGGATTTTTGGTGAGGTTGATAGCGCTGGTGTTGTCACATAGCAGAGGAATTTCTTGACTTTGAGTCCAAAATCCTCAAGTTGTTGCTTTATCCATAAGAGTTGTGTACAGCAACTTCCAGCAGCTACGTACTCGGCTTCAGCTGTAGATAGTGCTACTGAATTTTGTTTCCTTGAGGACCATGAGATTAAACACCCTGCAAGAAATTGACAGCAACCACTGGTGCTTTTTCTATCTACCTTGCATCCAGCATAATCAGCATCAGAATACCCTACTAATTTTACATCACAGGAGTTTGGATACCATAGTCCTAGATCATGAGTCCTGGCTAAGTATCTGAAAATCCTTTTGACAGAAATTAAATGTGATTCTCTAGGGTCGGCTTGATATCTAGCACACATGCATACACTAAATAATATATCAGGTCTACTTGCGGTTAGATAAAGTAATGAACCTATCATACCTCTGTAGATCTTTGATCTACTTTCTTACCATCCTTGTCATTGTCCAACCTAGTTGATGTACTCATTGGTGTTGACAGTGGCTTGGTGTTTTCAAATCCAAATTTCTTAGCAGTTCTCTGGTGTACTTTGCTTGACAGATGTGAATCCTTCCTTTCCTTGTTTGATTTGAAGTCCAAGGAAGTAGTTGAGCTCCCCATCATACTCATCTCAAATTCCCCTGCATTAGCTTTTCAAAATACTTGCACAAGGATTCATCAGTAGATCCAAAGATGATGTCATCCACATAAATTTGAACCAACAGTATATTTTTGGCTTTGTTTTATAAAAAGAGTGCTATCTACTTGACCTCTATTGAAACCATGTTTTGTGAGAAAAGAACTAAGTCTTTCATACCAGGCTCTAGGTGCTTGTTTTAAACCATATAGAGCCTTATGCAACTTAAAAACATGATTCGGAAAGTCTGTATCATCAAAACCCGGCGGTTGTTCCACATAAACTTCTTCTTTTATAAAACCATTTAGAAATGCAGATTTAACATCCATTTGAAATAACTTTAAATCTAATGCAGAAGCATAAGCTAGTAGCATTCTAATGGCCTCAAGTCTAGCCACTGGTGCATAGGTTTCATCAAAATCTATGCCTTCCTCTTGACAATAGCCTTGAGCCACCAGTCTGGCCTTGTTTCTTAGAATTACACCAGATTCATCCAATTTGTTTCTGAACACCCATTTAGTGCCGATCACAGGATGGTCTGATGGTCTAGGAACAAGTGACCATACTTGGTTTCTCTTGAATTGATTTAATTCATCTTGCATTGCTATTATCCAGGATTCGTCAGTTAGGGCTTCATTGACTGTCTTAGGCTCTAATTGAGAAACAAAAGCGAGGTAATCACAAGGAATCAAGTTACCTCTTGTTCTTACCCCTACCGATGGATCACCAATAATGTTTCAGGTGGGTGATCTTTCTTGTATCTCCATTCCTTTGGAAGAGTTTCATGAGAAATTTCTTCTTGTTGCATTTCTTCCAGAGGCGGATCATCCTTATCTTCAAGTGATGTGTCTTTCAGTTTATTGGACAGTTCATCTGCGTCATCGATATCACTCTCTACTTCCTTTCTCAAGGAGGGATTAGTTTCATCAAAAATAATGTGTACAGACTGTTCAATCAATAAAGTACGTTTATTAAATACTCTATAGCCTTTGGGTTTAGAGGTGTACCCCATGAAGATGCCTTCATCTGATTTGGCATCCAACTTACCAATATCCCTTTTTCCGTTGTTGTGAATAAAGCAAGGACATCCAAAAGTTCTGAAATGGCTGATCTTTGGTTTCTTCCCTTTAAACAGCTCATATGCAGTCTTCTTCAGGATGGCCTGATCATGACTCTGTTGACAATGTAGCTGGCTGTGTTGACTGCTTCTGCCCAGAAATATCTTGGTAACTCATATTCACAAAGCATAGTTCTTGCCATATCCAAGAGAGTTCGGTTCTTCCGTTCGGCTATACCATTTTGCTGCGGTGTCCTTGGTGCTGAGAAATTGTGCTGAATTCCTTGATCATCACAGAATCTAGCAAACTTTTCATTTTGGAACTCACCACCATGATCAGATCGAATGGATACTATGCTGAACTTCTGATCTTTCTGGATTTTTCTGCTGAAAACAAAATTATCAAAAGTGTCATTTTTATGTTCTAAGAAAGATACCCATGTGAATCTGAGTAGTCATCTACTATAACAAATCCGAAATTCTTTCCTCCAAGACTGGTAGTTTCATTGGCCCAAATAGATCCATATGCAGGAGCTCTAAGGGTTTTGAGGTGGTCACCACCGTCTTTGACTTGAAGGAACTCTTAGTGTGCTTTCCCTTAGCACAAGGTCTGCAAACACTTTCTAATTTACCATTGATTTTCGGTAGTCCTCCACAAGGTTTCTCTTTCTGAGCTTGCTCATGCCATCCAAGCTGCAGTGGCCTAACCTTCTGTGCCACAGATCGGTTGATTTGTCTTTGCTGGCTGCCAGACACACATTTTGCTCTTTGAGTTCTTCAAGAGCACGTACAGTCTATATTGCTTCTCTCTCTATTTGCTTCAAAGATGATGCATCCTATGCTGCATTTTGACTCTGATGTGATGTATCACAGAGTTGAGTCTAACACTATGAGTCTCTATGAACTTTGACTTAACGTCTTACTCAGTACATCTTCTATGACTGTTTTTCCTTTCTGTTAACTGATCCACGCCTACTACAGTTCCTTTTCCATTATCTCCATAAGTGACTGTTCCTTCTTCATCTTGAAGATGGGAGAAAAGCTTCAGGTTCCTGTCATGTGCCTTGAGCACCCACTATCCAAATACCATTTGGATGCTCGAAGGTTAGCCTGAAATAAAGACATCAAGATTTAGGTACCCAAGTTCCTTTGGGTCCTGATGGGTCAGTATCATTATTTTACTTTTTATTATCCACTTCTTATGTCTTGTTGGACAGGTGGATTTAAATGTCCTAGCTTATTACAGTGATTACAACATGATGTTATTGTCACTCTTTCTATGTATTAAAATTCGCTTTATATGCCACATCTTGTTCTGGAGTGAACTTAGGAGTTGGATATTTTTCTGGATAGATTATTTCTTCTTCATTTTCTGGCGGTATGTAACCTAAACCTCGTTTATTCTTACCAGATCTTCTAGCACCTTTTAATAATAAGGAATTCTTTCCATTTGTAAACTTTTCTAAGGTGCTTGCTAGTGTATGTTTTCTTCATTTAATTCATTTACCGTTTTTCTTAAATCATCTGAGCTTTCCTGTTTTTCTAGGTCAATGATTTTTCTGTTCTTGTCTTTTAAGTTTTCACATAATAGTTCATTTCTTCTTAAGCTCAATTATTGTTTTTCTAGTTCTTCATTTTCAGATTTTAAATCTGAGTTGGTATTTTCGAGACATGTGATATTTTTCTTGCTTAGCTTAAGTAGTTTACACACTTCTTTATACTTATCGTAGAGTTCATTAAATGCACTTTCCAAATTATCCGAATCTGAGTCATTACAGGAATCGAAAGAGGAATCAGATGTTACCTTATCCTCGGTATTTGCCATAAGAGCCAGGTTGGCTTCTTCTTCTTCACTGCTGGAGCTTGACTCACTGTCTGAGTCGCTGCTGTTGTCCCATGCAGCTGCCATGGCTTTCTTTTTGAATCTTCTGAACTTCTTGGAGCTGTCCTTCTTCTTGTGATCATTTTTCTTTAGCATTGGACAGTCTGCCTTGATATGTCCAGGTTTCTTGCATTCATAGCAAAGTGGCTCATTCCTCTTCTGATCTTTTCCATCTGGTCTCTTGAGATCTTTGTTTTCTTGAAGTACCTACCCAGACTGGAACTTCTTCTTCTTTGCCAAGATTCTCTGCAATCTTCTTGAGAGCATGGCTTCTTCATCATCACTATCTTTGCTATCTTCACTGTTATCTAAGGATTCTTCTGATGAGTCCCCATTAGCTTTAAGCGCATTTGACTGCTTCTTTCTACTGGAGGATTCTCCTAGTCTTTCCATGTTTATTTCATGGGCCATGAGAGACCCGATGAGTTTTTCTACTGACATTCTCTTAAGATCATTAGCTTCTTCGATAGCTGTGACCTTTGCCGTCCATGAAGATGGCAAGGATCTGAGAATCTTCCTTACCATATCTGCATTCTCATATGACTTTCCTAGACTTGCTAGGCCATTAGTGATGTCAGTAAATCTACTAAACATTGGGTAATAGACTCACCTGTTTGCATTTGAAATCTTTCATACTGAGTGACAAGAATGTCGATTCTTGTCTCCTTTACTTTGTCTGTACCTTCATATGTAATCCTTAACTTTTCCCACATTTCCATGGAGGATTTGCATGCTGAAACTCTGTTGAACTCCTTCTTGCTTAGAGCACAACATAGAATGCTCTTAGCTTTACAGTTCAAGGAGATTTTCTTTCTATCTTCATCTGTCCATTGTGCTTTCTCATTTGTGACGACCAGATCACCTTCTTCCACTATTGACCAGATTTGATAATCGTGGCCTTGTAGAAAGTATTCCATCCTGGTCTTCCAATACGTATAATCTTCACCGTCGAACAAAGGAGGTCTGTTGACAGACTGACCTTCGAAGTGACCTTGGGCTGCCATGGATCTTTACTCTTCAGATCGTTGGATCTTGTTCTTTGTCGAAGAGACTCGCTCTGATACCACTTGTTGCCCGGTTGGCTAACCCAAAGGGGGGGGGGGGTGAATGGGTCTTTAAAAGTTTATCTGATAAAAACCTGAACTCAAACAAACATAAAGAGTTCTTGAAAGGGATTAGTAATGGTTAGTAAAAACAACAATCACACAAAGAAGACAATCACACAACACACAGATTTATCCTGGTTCGGATCTCCTCTCCTTAGGAGTCCTACGTCCAGTCCCTGAGCAACCCTCAGGATTTCACTAACTGGGGTACAGTCCCCCTATGGACAAAAACAACCACCCAGCTTAGCTGGTCTTCCTTCACCCCTGAAGGGAACACAACACCAACACCAGGTCTTCCTTCACGCACGAAGGGAAAAACCCTGGAAACCACCAGGTCTTCCTTCACACACGAAGGGAATAACACACCCTGGAAACCACCAGGTCTTCTCACACACGAAGGGAAACACCACCACCAGGTTCCTTCACACACGAAGGAATAACACAGGAAAATTCTTGAGAGAAAAAGACTAGCCCCTAGATCAAGCTTTTACAAAACTCAATCTGAAGCTACAAGCACTGAGAGACGAAGATCTACACAAAGTGCACTCTCTCAGAACTAAACTAGCTCTTCCTTAATTTTTCTTCTCACAGCACAGGAGCTAAGAGCCAAGATCGAAAAGACTGAATTTCTGGCTCTAGAGAAAAATTCGAAGACTTGAAAGCTGCAGAGTTCTAGCCGCTCTTCAATATGAATTGAATTTTCTCGATCATTTGTCTTCGAGCTTCATCTTGTATTTGTATCTCCGATTTGAATGAGGACAAGGAGATGACCGTTGTCTCACAGCTTGGTGTACGTTAGACTGAAGGTTTTGTGGAAGCTTCCTGTCAACAGTCTTTTGTTCTTTGGAGCACGCAAAGAGATAAGATCTTCTGAGTTTGCTTGTAGTTCCTTCTGTGTCCGTTGTTGTAGGATAGTACATCCTTAAGGTTCTGCAAGGGTGAGCTTTAATGGTAGACAGCTATACTATCTCCAGATGTCAATCAACGTCAAAGCAGATAGACACAAATAGTAGTAATACTTTATCGTTCTAAAAGATGCATGCAGAGAATACACCAGAATGGAAGATATGTTCTGTGTCCATGCAGAGATACGTTCAGTCTTTTTTAAATGCATGGCAGTCAATCAGACGAGATGCGACTTGACTATTCAACGTAGATTAAATCAAAAAAACGTTTAATTAATGGAAACATGACTTATGCAGTCGTTGTGAAAATCTGATAGAATCGTTATGATCAAGTTGCTGTAGACTGATAAGAAGTCGTTATGATAACTTATGAAATCGTTACCACAACCAAGTCGTTCTATAACAGATGATAAAAGAAATCGTTATGAAACATGGCAAGTCGTTGTAACTTTCTAAAGAAATCGTTACGACAACTTACAGAGTCGTTATGACGAGCAAGTCGTTTATTCTGAAGAAGTCGTTACGAAACTTACAGAGTCGTTATAATGAGCAAGTCGTTATAACTTTGAAGAAGTCGTTACGATAACTTACAGAGTCGTTATAATGAGCAAGTCGTTATAACTTCTGAAGAAGTCGTTACGATAACTTACAGAGTCGTTATAATGAGCAAGTCGTTATAACTTCTGAAGAAGTCGTTACGATAACTTACAGAGTCGTTATAATGAGCAAGTCGTTATAACTTCTGAAGAAGTCGTTACGATAACTTACAGAGTCGTTATAATGAGCAAGTCGTTATAACTTCTGAGAAGTCGTTACGATAACTTACAGAGTCGTTATAATGAGCAAGTCGTTATAACTTCTGAAGAAGTCGTTACATAACTTACAGAGTCGTTATAATGAGCAAGTCGTTATAACTTCTGAAGAAGTCGTATAAAATAAGGAAGGAATTATTATGGCTCTTCTGAGAAAAAGATGTATGTAAGACTTCCACAAATGCTTGACTTTCTTGGGTAATTCCTGTGCTTATGGTAGATAAACAAGGTTAGAGAAACTTTTGACAGTGTTTTGTTTATCACCAAAATAGGCAAGTAATTAATTTAAAAGTACATGGGGATGGACTGTTCATCAAGGGTGTGTGGGACATGGTAAAATTAAAGGGAAAGAGAGGGAGGAGAGGGAGAAAATGGAAGGTGATGATCCTCGTTTGGATTGTTGACTCCTTGTTGGGCTCCTCTAGCTCGGGATTGAACCCTTCGCCACGTCCCAAATGATTGAGAGAACGAAGAAGAAGGTGATGGAAGGTAGGTTGCACTTTTTCTCTCTCTTCTCTCAGGTGATAGCATGGGACGTCCAGGCCTCTCCTCTTG
The DNA here is from genome assembly GCA_014218235.1 of Colocasia esculenta. Lineage (NCBI taxonomy): Eukaryota > Viridiplantae > Streptophyta > Magnoliopsida > Alismatales > Araceae > Colocasia > Colocasia esculenta. The sequence continues at coordinate 25,564,370 of CM024757.1, read as the reverse complement.
CTTAGAAGGCCTAAGGGTGAGTTTATAGACAGTGGGTCGGAGTTCAAAAGCTTTGGATGCCCAGTGTTGAAGAAACACACTGTACAGTGGCAATCCAATGTATTAAAGCTCCAACCAATGAGGAGAGGCCAAGTAGATTTACTGGTTCAATGGGGTGCCAAGGGGGACCATTGACCGTTGGGAAATGGCTACATGCGTTGCATGGCCGAGAGAATGGCGCTAGTGGGCTAGATTCTCGGGGGTAGTGGCAGAAACAAGTAAACCAGGTTGACATCCAATGATGTCACCGCCAAAACCATGCAGGCATCCACATGGGTGGACGCCAACTATAGTCATCGTCCACCGACCTTGCCGCCTACATGAAGTCAGCGGCAATCGATGCTGCCGTCTACATGGCATCCGAGGCAAGTCAACAAATGGTCAAACAGGCCTTATTGGGCCATGGAACCACGCGGGGATGGGCCAAATCTCGCGTCTATAGCAGGATGTCTGATATCATGGTTCTCAAAGAAGGAAAATTCAGTAGCACTGTCTACAGCTGAAGCTGAGTACGTGGCTGCTGGAAGTTGTTGTACACAACTTCTGTGGATTAAGCAACAACTTGAGGATTATGGACTCAACATCAAGACAATTCCCTTGCTGTGCGACAACACCAGTGCAATAAACCTTATCAAAAATCTAGTGCAGCAATGAAGGATAAAACACATAGATGTTAGATATCATTTCATTCGTGATCATGTAGCTAATGGTAATATAGAAATTCTTTTATTGATACTCAGAATCAGTTAGCAGATATCTTCACAAAAGCCTACCTGAAGAGAGATTTACTCTCTTAGAAGGGAATTAAGCATGTGTAAATTGTGAGAGATTTACCTGCAAATAACTGAAATAATAATTACTACAGAATATTAAATATTCTCTCCCCTGTAGTTAAGCAAAATTTCGTCAATATTGGATGTGCGTTTTATCAAAGACGGTTTGTTTATTTTAAGGCTTTCTTTCGTCTCAAAATCATGCTAGTTTGTCGTTTTCTGCCCTTATGGCGTCAGCACCTCAAAGTCACTTTTTTTATGTATCCCGAAATCTGTGTTGCAACGATTCACCTCCGGCCTTCATCTCTTTTGACTTGCCTGAGACGATACCCTAACGACTCCGGCATCCACTCGTGCGTTTCAACACTTTGGCATCAGTACGGTAGGAGATGTGTCTGAGAAGATGGGCCAAGCAATATGGTCCAGGAACCTGAAGAAAAGTGGTTTTTCATTAATTGCTGGGTCTGGAAAAGACCTCAGTAGCTGAGGGTGAAGCCATTATTGGTGAAGCCCAGGAAGTTCAAGAAGAGGAAGTTCGGGCAGTGGAAGCAGCAGCAGAACCAGGAACTTCAGTTGAGCGAGAACAAGTTCATGAAGAAATTCATATGGCTCAGGAGGAAGCCACAACAGATAAAATAGCAGAAGTCAGAATTGAATACTCAGTGCTTAGCAGCCGTCGGATTGAGGACATTCCTAGTGAGCAGATTGAGCCCGTTGGGTAAATTGCAGAGGATGTGCCTCCTTCATCTCGTATTGCTTCCATTCTTAGGGATGCACTGGACTCCCTTCCTAGCACTCAAGGGGAGTCAGTGGTCAGGGATGTTCAGGCTACAAGTGATGGACATGTTGTTTTGAAAGAGGCTTTCATGCAGGGGGAGCAAATAGATGTGCAAGTAGAAGATGCTCCTAGTCAGGGGGAGCAAGATCAAGTGTCTGTTGGTAGAGAAGATGTGGCACCAGGCCACAATGAGAATTCTGTTTTGGAAGAGACTCCCACTCAGGGGGAGCAAGCTGTCTGTGCTGATCCAGAAGGTGAAGTTGTGGCATCAGGACTCTCTGGAGTTCAGATGAGAGATGCTCCTGTCCATGAGGAGCAAGAAGTAGTTGTGCCAGCTGATACCCCTATGGAGGATGCTCTTGTTGAAGGGGAGAATTTGACTGAAAAGGAAGGTCAACCTCAGAGGGAGAGTACTGAAACCCCCCCAGTGAATAAATTTCAAGAAGGTGTGATAGCCAGTTCCTCTGATTCAGATGAGCAAGATGACCATGTTGATCATGAGGAGCCTATTGCTAGGGCAAGTGAGAAGGGAAAGGAAGTTGTTTCTGAGATTCCCCTCCTTATAGAGACACCACATCAGAGGACCAGGCAGTAGAGATTTGTCATTAAACTGAAGCCTGTGATGGATAGGCTAGATGCCCAAGGTGAGATACTCTGCTCTGTGCGATCAGACATTACCTCTATATTCTTGATCCAGAGCTCAGCAGCAAAAGAAATGGGGATGGTAAAGAATGCTTTAAGGTGGTTGAATAAAGAAATGGGAAGCATGAAGACCCTATTATCAGATATTTTAAAGAAGGTAAGGGCACCAGCACCTCTTGCTCCCACACCATCTGCTCCTCAGCCCTCTAAGGAGGTTGTAGAAGAGGTTGTTAGGCCATCAGGGCCACCAACTGAAGATTTGCCATCAGGGCATGTTTCTGAGGATCCAGCAGGGCCATCAGGGCCAGTAGTTGTTGATCAGGTGGCAGCTGTAGAATCTGCGCCAACAGGGCCAGCTGAGGATCTATCAGGGCAAATCGGGCCAGTGGTTACTGAAGCTGATCATGTCAGGGCAGAAGAAGAAGCTGTAGCTCCTGAGCCCCCAGCTCCTTCTCCCATTCAGACACCAGCTCCTTCTTCACCACCATCCTCCTCCACAGCACCTCCAGCTCCACCTACCTTCAAACAACCTGTACCTAGAACCATCTCATCTCCAACACCTTTTCCCTCTGAACCTTCCTCATCTCCTACCATTTCCACTTCCATTCCTCCACCTTCTCCTCTCTTTGAGGTTCCTCCAGCCTCCTCATCAGCTGGAGCCTCCTTATCCTTTGGTCCCTCCTCTTTTGAACCAGCTGATCTACCTCCGTCCACTTCTCATTCCTTTCTTCATCCCTCTACTCCTCCCTCTTTCATTACTATTATTCCGGAGAGTGCTCAGATTGATGCCCCCTATCTTAGGGACATCAAGGATGTGTTTGAAGAAGTTATTCTCCGATCTGTATTGAAGGTTGGAACTCATGTTCATAGGACATGCTCTTCTAGCCTTGCTCCTAAGAAAAGAAAAATAACCTCCACTTCCTCTATCTCTTCTAATCCTTATTATCCACCCTTATGGTTTTCTCTAACAGTGGACAACAAAAATAAACCACTCTATAGAGAATTCCTTCAGAAAGTTATTTTTGCTACCATCATAAACCTTCCTCATCTCAACCTTACCGATCATCTTAATGTCATCTTGCCTTATACTTCTCTCTCTAAATCCGAAAAATCAAAATCTTCTCTCTAGCCAAAGCCAAAACTGAAGAGCAGTGGGCTCGGAGTCATAAAGCTTTGTACAATAAGTTTCTTCTTGCCCGATCAGCCAGGTTCCCTCCACGGGATCATTTCTTGACTTTATCAGAGTGGTTCCAGATCCTTCACAAGGACACCTGGGCTCCCTTCATTCAAAAGGAAATCAAAATGATCAGGCACTTTCAGATGTTCAATAACTAAAGATATTTCAATCATCTTCCTGAGGTTCTGTTTGGTCAGTTCAAGCATGCTATTAGAGATCTTGGGTCTCTTGACGCCCACACTGAAGCTATTCAGGTTGACTTTGCCACCCTCCAGTTGCCTAATACTGTTCTTCTTCCCCTACTTCATTCTCTAGTCATGGATTCAGCTGTTGGATCTCTTATTTTTGAGCATTTTGCCAGAGTCATGGGAAGAATCAAAGTGCAGAAGGGTCATCTGGTTGCCTTTCACAGATTTTTGTTTAGAGAGTATCACCAGGGCCATGTCAATGCTGATGTCCTCGCCCCTCTCTTATCTGAGTGTGAAAGACTATCTCCTTCAAATTGGGCCAGATTTTATCCCCTATCTACTCAGCAGCTTACAAATCTGAATGTCTCTCAAGCCAGGGAAAATAAACCTCCAGTTTCAGTTGCTGAATTTCTAGACATGAACTCCATTCACCTTGTTAATGATCCCTTTCAAACATGGGTTGAAAGATACAAGGTTTATGTAGCCATACGCCTAGAACTAAAGCAGAAGCAACTCTTCTACCCAGTCTCTATTCATCAGTTTCTCTCTTGTGCCAATTTTGGAAAAGTCAATTTGTATAAACATTCCTTTGACCCAAATCGCTATGCTGACTTCTTGGAAGAACAGAGGACTCTTCATCATCAGAGAATGGCTCCCACCATGGGACCATCTTATTATGTTGTTTGTGGAATATTTCATCTTTATTTTGAAGAGCATGAATCTAAGGCTTGGGAAGTCATTTCCCATTATGCCTGTCTTTTATCGCCTGCCTTCTATCTTACTGTATGCGCTCAAGTTGAATGAAATGATCCCTTGCTATCTTTTCTCTTCATCTTTGTCTCAGCATTTTATTCTTTTTACTTAATGACAAAAAGGGGGGGGGTAGAATAAATCATTCTGAAAACATCTCTAATTCCGCAATTGTTACTTAGTTTGATTTCAGAATATATCTGAGTATGACTATGTTTTGTCATCACCAAAAAGGCGGAGATTGATGATCAGATTTTTCCCATGTAATTTAAATGAATTACATATCTATTTTGGTGATTAACAAAACTAAGGCAATGTGCATTTCTAACATATTTTCTATGAGATTTGAGCACAGGAAATCTAACAAAGAAAAACAAGCTAAACTGGTAAGTATTCTTCATACTAGCAATTTAAAGTTCAGGGCATATAATTTTTCTAAGTACACATCGATTCCCTGTGAAGTGTAACGATTTCAGTAGAGTCATAACGATTTCCTCACTTTCATAACGACTTTATGTGTTTTACCTATTTGGATATTATAACGATTTCATAAGTATCTTATCGATTTCGGAATCACAATGATTTGCCTCTCATAACGATTCGCTAAGAGATCGCAACGATTTTCCTCTCATAACGATTCGCTAAGAGATCGCAACGATTTGCCTCATAATGATTCGCTAAGAGATCGCAACGATTTTCTCTCAAAACGATTCGATGAGTGTGCACATCGATTCCGAGCTCATAACGATTTGGTTATTGCATCGATTTCTTAAGTGAGAATAACGATTTCTTAAGTGAGAACAACGATTTGCTCTCACAACGATTTTGGTTTCACAATGACTCATTAAGTCTCATAACGATTCGATAAGTTACACAAAGACTTAGTCACTATAACGATTCATTAAGTTACATAACGACTTAGTCACCGTAACGATTCGATACATTAAACAACGAATCGTTCACTATATCGACTCGATAAGTGAAACAACGATTTGCTCATAACGATTTAGTTATAACGACTTGTCCATAATGATTTGCTGATAGTATCATAATGATTTGTCTCTACAATGATTCGGTTATTAATGCATAACAATTTGTGTGTACATTGACTTGTTTATGAATGTATAACGATTCACATGAACAACGACTTATCCACACATCGGTTTCATAAGTTATGCTCATATCGATTTCTTGGTCTATAATGACTTGATATTCAAACCTATTCTCAGATAGTTTGAAAAGTCAAAGTCTTCCCTTGCTTTTCTCTCACATCCATGCATTTATTATGACTGAACATATCACTGTACTGCATGCAAACGATATCTTCTATTTCGATGCTTATACTGTAAACATCTTTTTAGTAGAACAGAATGGAATTTCCATTTCGGTATAAAACCTTTCTTAACGTTGACTGACACCGAGAGACAGCTTAGCTGTCTATCATTTAAGCTTTTAATGCGTGCAGATCTATGACAGCTCATTCTTATACAACGTTGGACATAATAGAAGCCGAAGGATATCAAAGAGGATTCTCTCTCTTTGCGTGCATGGAAAGCTAACGACCGTTGACTGAAAGATCTACAGTGCCATGCAGTCTAACGTAAACAAAAGCTTAGAGATAACGGACACTTCAATGTTCAATTTTCAAATGAAAGACATATATAGAAGACTAAAGCTCCAGAAACAGATAGAACACTCGACAATCTTTTACAAGCTTTCTGCGAGCATCTAAAAGAGTGAAGCTTCACTCCTTTGCTTGTCTAGCTCTTAGCTCTCTGCATCGAGAGTAGATCTTAGAGAGAGAGCATTTTTGTGTACTGAGAGAGTACATTACTGCTTATTTTCTTCCTCGTAGTATTCGCTTCGGATCAAGCATTGTGCTGTTAGCTTGGTCCAGGGGCTTGTCTTCCTGAACACATTCTTGTGTTTATTTCCCTTCGTGTTGAAGGAAGACCTGGGGATTCTAGGGTGTTTATTTCCCTTCGTGTTGAAGGAAGACCTGGGGATTCCAGGGTGTTTATTTCCCTTTGTGTTGAAGGAAGACCTGGTAAGATCCAGGGTGTTATATTTGCTCTTCGGGTTGTGAAGAGAAGACCAGCTGCGGCTGGGTGTGTAAGTGTCCTTGAGGGGGACTGTACTCTTAGGTAGTGAAATCCTGAGGTATTACTCAGGGACTGGACATAGGACTCTTGTGGAGAGGAGATCCGAACAAGGATAAATCCTTGTGTAGTGTGATTACTTTGTTTGTGTTTATTGTTAACTCTCAAAAACACTAACATCTATCAAAGTGTGTTTTGTGTGATTGTTTTTGTGGACAGGTTTTAAAGTGATCAAAATTTTAATATCCCATTCACCCCCCTTGTAACGTCGTGCATTTTCGGATCCTTGTGGATCTTGTGTTCAGCGCTTGTGAGGCCAATGTGTGGCCAATGTGACTTTTGTTCGGTGTGCGAGTGGATTTTTGGGGCTTATTGGGCCGATAGTTTGGGCCTACAGCACCCCAGGGTTCTCTGTCTGTGATCGCGACAGCAGGGGATGTCGCGTTCTGAACGTGACACTCTTGCCCGTCGTGTTCTTGTTGCTGCTTTATGGCGCTGATCGTCTGCATGTGCACTGTTGAACCACTCCTATATTTTACCCTTTTATTTGGTGATAACAAAATATATGTTTAATTAATTATTATTAAAAATATTTAATATCATGTTTTTCTTAATAAATATAAATTTTTGTGATTAATTGAATATTAAATATATTTAATACCATGACTTTTCTAATAATAAATTAAATATCATGATTTTCTAATAAATATAAATTTATGACATTATTGCCATGTGATTTGCACTAAAACGATAAATCGATGTACATTCAATATACATCGATTTTAGTTCAAAGTGCCATAAGGATTTGCTCTCATAAGGATTCACTGCCATAAGGATTCCCTCTTATAAGGATTCGCTCTCATAACGATTCACTCTCATAAGGATTCACTCTCGTAATGATTCGCTCTCATAAGGATTCGCTCTCATAACGATTCACTCTCATAAGGATTCACTCTCGTAACGATTCGCTCTCATAAGGATTCGCTCTCGTAACGATTCGCTCTCATAAGGATTCACTCTCGTAACGATTCGCTCTCATAAGGATTCGCTCTCGTAACGATTCGCTCTCATAAGGATTCGCTCTCATAACGATTTGCTCTCATAAGGATTCGATAAGTGACTCTCATAAGGATTCGCTCTCATAATGATTCGCTCTCATAACGATTTGCTCTTATAAGGATTCGCTCTCATAAGGATTCGATAAGTGACTCTCATAACGATTCACTCTCATAAGGATTCGCTCTCATAAGGATTTGATAAGTGACTCTCATAACGATTCACTCTCATAACGATTCACTCTCATAAGGATTCGCTCTCATAAGGATTTACTCACACAGACTCCTTTGTACTCACACAGATTCCTTTGTAACTCTCATAAGGATTTGATAAGTGAAACATGGATTCCTTTGTAAAACATGGATTCCTTTGTAACTCTCATAAGGATTTGATAAGTGAAACATGGATTCCTTTGTAAAACATGGATTCCTTTGTAACTCTCATAAGGATTTGATAAGTGAAACATGGATTCCATTGTAAAACATGGACTTCTTTATAAAACATAGATTTCCTTTATATTTCAAAGTGCCTTTTGGCATCTAGTGAAAAAGTCAATATTCTTGATTTGCGTAATCCTCTATCTTTCTGACAGGAGATTTTTTTGCTTATCTTTCTAGATCTCTTCTCTCCTGCCAACAAAAGAGAGATTACTTACCACTTCTGGGTGGCAACAGGAAACATAGAGGTATGAGCCTTTTTGACAGAAACACTCTTTTAACTAAACACTTTTTTCTATGCTTGCAAACCTCGTAGACCACAAATTATCAGAAGAAAGAGAAGATGAGCAACGGCTAGAACTCCAACGGATTTATTCAAATCTGCTCATATAAAAGATGAAGCATGGCTGAAGAACAAAAAGAGCGCTTTCCTGAAGATTTTTTCAAGAGTGTACATCCGGGAAGAACCTCAACTCCACATACACTTAAAGGAAAAGAGAGAAAGAGCCTGAGCCCAAGAAGAAGTGTTCAAGCATCTGAAGCCCTCAAGCTTCAAGCTCCTTCTCCTCTCTTCACTCTCTCTGTGTGCATCTTTGTAATCTGGGGAGAGAGTCTTTTTGCTGAGAGTTCTTTTAGTTGGTTTTAATTTGTTCCAACTCTCAGCTTTGTTCATTCTTTTCTAAGAAAGACTTTTGTCCAGCTGTAGGACTGTATACAGTGTAGAACCTAGCTAGGGGTTTGTGTCTAGCAGAACCACACTGGGGTTTGTACCAGGAGGTTGGCTTCTTTACCTGTAAGAGAAGTGGGTTGCCTTCTTGTCCGGGAAAGAGAAGAAGACCAGTTGGGGTGCTGGGTGTTGTAGTGTCCTTAAGGGGGACTGTACTCTTGGTTAGTGAAATCCCAAGAGGTTGCTTGGGGACTGGACGTAGGACTTCCATGTGGGAAGGGCCAAACCAGGATAAATTCCTTGTGTCCTTTGTGTGATTGTTTATTTGCTTCCGCACTACTACTCTTTATCACACTAAACTAACCAAACCTTCAAGTGTTAATTTCTGTGTTTAAGTTTCTATTTCAGATTTCGGAAAAACCTATTCACCCCCCCCCCTCTAGGTTAGCTTGCTGTCGTACCAAAAGGGCCAACAAGTGGTATCAGAGCGAGGTTCTCTGATCAATCAAGAAGATCTAACGATCTTAGAGAAGATCCATGGCAACTCAAGGATATGTTGAAGGTCAATCAGTCACCAGACCTCCATTCTTTGATGGAGAGGACTACCAATATTGGAAGATGAGAATGGAATGCTTCATTCGAGGCACAGACTTCGATCTGTGGCAGGTAATAGAGGTAGGTGATTTTGTTGTTGTTCCTGTTCCAGGCACTACTGCTATTACAATAGCTGATAAAAATAAACTATCTTTAAACTTTAAAGCTAAGAACTATTTATGTTGTGCTTTATCTAAAAAAGAATTTAGTAGAGTATCTGCATGTAAATCTGCTAAAGAAATATGGGATAAACTGCAGATAACTTATGAAGGAACAGATAAAGTAAAACAAACTAGAATAGATATTCTTGTCTCACAATATGATCAATTTAAAATGTTTCCAAATGAAAATATCACTCAAATGTATAATAGATTTTCAAGTATAGTAGTTGTTCTAAGCTCTCTTGGTAAAAATCTTTCTGATGAGGAAACTGTTAGAAAAATACTTAGGTCCTTAACTATTTCATGGACACCTAAAGTAACTGCTATTGAAGAGGCCCATGATTTAACCAAATTGTCAATTGATAATTTAATAGGTTCTCTCATGGCACATGAAATAAATATGGAGCGATTGTCTAAAAGCTCATCTAAGAAGAAATGTACTAATGCTCTTAAGGTTGTAGCTGCTCCTTCCACTTCTTCTTCTAGCTCCAAAAATGCAGATTCTAAAGACAGTGACGTAGATGAAGTTTTGTCCAAGCTTCAGAAAATTTTCAAGAAGAAGAAAAATGGATCGAAAAGGATTCAAAAGAAAAACAGAAAAGAGAAAGAACAGTCTTCTATGAATGCAGAAAACCTGGACATCTGAGATCGGATTGTCCAAGACTCAAGAAGACTGGTCAAAATGAAAAACCCAAAAAGAAGCACAAGAAATTCAAAAGAAAAGCCATGGCGGCTGCTTGGGAAAATGAAGAGGCCACAAGCTCAGAATCATCAAGCTCAGAATCGGAGAAAGAGCAGGTAAGTCTAGCCCTCATGGTAGGACTAGATGAGGTACATTATGACCCATCTTTTAGCTCTTGCACTGATTCAGGATCAGAATCTGAAGACTTAGAAGAAGTCTTTAATGAACTATATGAAAAACATAAAATGTTGTAAAAGAATTAAAGAGTCTGAAAAACAACACTATTTGCTTAGAAAACACCAGATCTTAAATCCGAACTGGAGCAACTAGAAAAACAATTAAAGGACAATAAAGATAATATTTATCTTTTGAATGAAGATTTAAAAAATAAGGACAATGAAAAATTAGAGTTAGAAGAAAAATTTAAAACTCTAACTGAAGAAAATCTTTATTTAAAAGAATCAGTTAGAAAATTAACTAAAGGGAAAACATCTTTAGCCCTATGTTTAAAAGGATCAAAATCTGGAAATAATAAACAAGGGCTTGGATACATACCTCTGGAAAAAGGAAAACAAGCAATAATTCCAGGAAAATATCCATTACCAAAATTTGTAAAAGAAACCAAGTTGCCTCAGAAAATGGCCCCTGTAAAAGAAAATGTTTTAAAAAATTATGTCCTAAACAGACATCATAAAAATAATAAGAACTGCAAAATAAATTATATTCATTGTTGTTCTCATTGTAATAAATTAGGACACACAACAAACACCTGCACCACAAGACACTTAGTTTGGATTCTTAAAGGTTATTTTCATGCATCTAACCATCAAGGACCCAAAAAGATTTGGGTACCTACCTCTGAGTAATGTATTTGCAGGTTAGCCTTGGAGCATCAAAAACCAAGAATGCTCAAGGCAGGAGTGACTGCAGATTCTTCATTCAAATCACATCTGAAGAAAGAGTAGTCACAAAAATGAATTAGTCTGTATTACTAATAATTATTTGCAAGTTTCATTCAGGTGGAGTCTCTCATTCAGGGGGAGCACAGACTAAGGGGGAGTTATTCATTTATGTCAATCATTGTTGAACCCCTCAATGGTAAGAATTTCTTTCACAAAGGGGGGAGAATGCAATGGTAAGAACCTTCCTTTTTGGTTTGTGACAAAAAGGGGGAGAGTATGCATGGTATGCATTATTTGTGAATTTTCTGTATTTTCTATGCTTTACGTATTTTTGTCAGAAAATTTTCATAAATTTTGTCATCACCAAAAAGGGGGAGATTGTTGAACCACTCCTATATTTTACCCTTTTATTTTGGTGATAACAAAATATATGTTTAATTAATTATTATTAAAAATATTTAATATCATGTTTTTCTTAATAAATATAATTTATGTGATTAATTGAATATTAAATATATTTAATACCATGACTTTTCTAATAATAAATTAAATATCATGATTTTCTAATAAATATAAATTTATGACATTATTGCCATGTGATTTGCACTAAAACGATAAATCGATGTACATTCAATATACATCGATTTCAGTTCAAAGTGCCATAAGGATTTGCTCTCATAAGGATTCTGCCATAAAGATTCCCTCTCATAAGGATTCACTCTCGTAACGATTCGCTCTCATAAGGATTCGCTCTCATAACGATTCGCTCTCATAAGGATTCGATAAGTGACTCTCATAAGGATTCGCTCTCATAACGATTCACTCTCATAACGATTTGCTCTCATAAGATTCGCTCTCATAAGGATTTGATAAGTGACTCTCATAACGATTCACTCTCATAAGGATTAAGTGACTCTCATAACGATTCACTCTCATAAGGATTCGCTCTCATAAGGATTACTCTCATAACGACACTCCTTTCGCCTCTCATAAGGATTTATAAGGAACACATGGATTCCTTTGTAAAACATGGATTCCTTTGTAACTCTCATAAGGATTTGATAAGTGAAACATGGATTCCTTTGTAAAACATGGATTCCTTTGTAACTCTCATAAGGATTTGATAAGTGAAATATGGATTCCTTTGTAAAACATGGACTTCTTTGTAAAAGCATAGATTTCCTTTATATTTCAAAGTGCCTTTTGGCATCTAGTGAAAAAGTTAATATTCTTGATTTGCGTAATCCTCTATCTTTCTGACAGGAGATCTTTTTGCTTATGTTTCTAGATCTCTTCTCTCCTGCCAACAAAAGAGAGATTACTTACCACTTCTGGGTGGCAACAGGAAACATAGAGGTATAAGCCTTTTTGACAGAAACACTCTTTTAACTAAACACTTTTTTCTATGCTTGTAGACCTCATAGACCACAAATTATCAGAAGAAAGAGAAGATGAGCAACGGCTAGAACTCCAACGGATTTATTCAAATCTGCTCATATAAAAGATGAAGCATGGCTGAAGAACAAAAAGCGCTTTCCTGAAGATTTTTCAAGAGTGTACATCCAGGAAGAACCTCAACTCCACATACACTCAAAGGAAAAGAGAGAAAGAGCCTGAGCCCAAGAAGAAGTGTTCAAGCATCTGAAGCCCTCAAGCTTCAAGCTCCTTCTCCTCTCTTCACTCTCTCTGTGTGCATCTTTGTAATCTGGGGAGAGAGTCTTTTTGCTGAGAGTTCTTTTAGTTGGTTTTCATTTGTTCCAACTCTCAGCTTTGATCTTTCTTTTCTAAGAAAGACTTTTGTCCAGCTGTAGGACTGTATACAGTGTAGAACCTAGCTAGGGGTTTGTGTCTAGCAGAACCGCACTGGGGTTTGTACCAGGAGGTTGGCTTCTTTACCTGTAAGAGAAGTGGGTTGCCTTCTTTCCCGAGAAAGAGAAGAAGACCAGCTGGGGTGCTGGGTGTTGTAGTGTCCTTAAGTGGGACTGTACCCTTGGTTAGTGAAATCCCAAGAGGTTGCTTGGGGACTGGACGTAGGAATTCCATGTGGGAAGGGCCGAACCAGAATAAATTCTTTGTGTCCTTTGTGTGATTGTTTATTTGCTTCCGCACTACTACTCTTTATCACACTAAACTAACCAAACCTTCAAGTGTTAATTTCTGTGTTTAAGTTTCTATTTCAGATTTCCGAAAAACCTATTCACCCCCCCCTTCTAGGTTAGCTTGTTGTCGTACCAAAAGGGCCAACATGCACCACGTGTTGGGTGTCGGGCGACCTGCAGATGTCAGCTGATGGGAAGGCGACGCTTAGCTCCGTCGTGATTAGGTCGCGATTAGGTCGCGACGTGACGATGCGTCGCGATTTCAACCGTCGAGAGTTTTTAAATAACCCTGGCCAGGCAGAACTGCAACAAGTTTTGCTCGGTCAGGGGGAGAGGTTGTGCGGGTTTCCTGGAGGATTTTGGCATGGAAGCTTGCGGGTTGGCGTGTTCTCGCCGCGGGAAGCTTGCGTAAAGCGGAAGAAACGTCAAGGGATCGCCGTACTGTGCGTTCTTCGCGAAGGTAGGGTGACTCCTCCTATTTTTTAGGCTGAGGATTGCATAGGAAAGTGGTTTGATCAGTTATTTGCTTTCCTAACAAGAGATACCATGATTAGGGATTCACAAAAGCATGAAAAACATGAATTAAGGGTGGTTTGTGTAGCATAAAATGGTAATCCGTGGAGAGGATCCGGGATTAGGGTTCCTGCCTGTGAAGGCGACGGAACCCCTTGTCGCGATCTGAACGCGAGTCGACCCGTCGCGTTCAGGTAAGGAACACGACATGTTGGTGCGTCGCGTTCATGTGATGAATGCGCCGTATCGGGTCGTCGTGTTCTGAAGGCGACACAGGCCCATGTCGTGACCACAGTCGAGTGGTCTGAATGTGCATGACTTATGTGACGTGATTATCTGATTATTATTAATCGGTGTATGTGGTAATACCGTGTGGTGCATTGGCACCTGTAGCACTCTGGGAGCGCATGTTTACAAGGCTAGCATGTTGGTTACGTAGCTAGCTAGTGGTTTGTGTGTTGGCGTGGTATGCACGTGAATTACATTATGTTTACGTGTTGTGGATAGTCAGTACTCGTGATTGTCATGATGGTTCACGTGGTTTGAGCAGTGTGCACGTGGTTTTGTGTGCGTGGCAGGTAGTACGACGCCTACCGTGGTTACCTCTCCAGTTGTGTGCCCCAGATTCTCTATGAGCCAGGCTGTTAGTTCGGGGATTGTCCCGATACTTGTGTTGTACCGTCGAGGTCTGTGTCGTCTGTCCTGGACACCCTCACTCCTTTGTTTGAGTTGTACGTCCGGCTGAGGGAAAGACGACAGTGGGACAGTGACTCTTGAGTTTATTTTTAGTCACTTGTAGCGCGCTCTTAGTTGGGGGTACGGACACCAGTAGTCGACACTGGTCCCCAGCTAGTCCTTTCCAGTGCCTCACTCTAGAGTGCTCCGGCCAGAGACCCTAGAGGTTCCAGGCATGGGCCTGCGGTTGTGTACCTGCAGGAGTGGTGTTTATTTGGTCTCCAAGATTGTTTGACTTTTCCACGTGGAGCGGCAGCTAGACCTTTCGTCCGTGGCTATGAGACTGAGAGGCAGACCTGTGTTTGTTTGTCCGAGTCAGTTACTAGTGTCGCGAACCAGTCTACGTGACTCGAGTGTGGCGGACTCTACTTTAGCTCGTACACGTAATTGAGTTTTGTCATTTATTTAATTACTTTGTTTAATATAGTCGGGAAATGGTAAGTATGTTTATTGCTTTAATAATCTGCATGGTTGTGCTATAAATTGCTAATATAGTTTATGCTTCTGTACTTGTGAATGGTTTGCTCGAGTTGGGGGATTTTCCCTACTGAGCCAGTGACTAGTGAGGCTCACCCCTACCCCCCCACAGGCGAAGGCGAGGAGGAGGTTTCGTTACCGTCTTCCAGTTCAGGGCCGCGTCACAGCGGTGTTGGGCCAGCACCTCCAGTAGTGTAGTTTCTTTCCTCAGTTGTACTAGTTTACCTCGGGGTATGCCCCGGGCTCCTGTACTTTCTTGCACTTTTGTTGAAATTTGGCTATGTAAATCTTGTACATTATATATGAAATGGTGAATCATATATGTGATCAAGTGTGTTCCTTTCTATTTTTCACGGACTTGTGTATGGTATCCCTTGCGAGGCTATGGCCCGTTCGCGGGAGGCGGACTCGTTTCAAGTTCGTTAATAGTTTAACGGGCTTGAATGAGGCGTTCCGTCATAGTTGGTATCAGAGCGAGGTCCGTGTAAATATAAAGGAATTGAGAAATTATATAGCCATATTTCTACATTTGTACACTGCTGGTAGCTGACTCTAGTTTTGTAATGACTGGTTTTGTTCGTAATTGATATATTATTTGTGCAGGAAGTTGAGATGGCTAATAGAAGGGATTGGGGTGGTGGAGGAGAGGACCCTGAAGAGTCCACTCAGCATATGATTGAGAGGATTTGGGAAAGCCTCACCGATATTCGGATGAGGATGGATCAGCAGGCATCGGTACCTCCAGCAGCAATACCACTAGTTGCTGGAATACCTGTGGCCCCTGTTGCACCACCGTCAAGAGTGGAGGTACCTTATGTGGCACATGTACCACCACCGCCAGTAATGGCAGCAGAAGAGCCAGTGATGCAAATTGAAAAGTTTCTAAGGTTGCAACCTCCCACTTATACAGGAGGGCCGAATCCAGATATGGCAGAGCAGTGGATTCATGAGATTGAAAGGGTCTTTACGACCATGAGGTGTCCAGCAGCGGACAAAGTTGTGCTAGCCACATACCAGTTGAGAGGCTTTGCGCAACAATGGTGGCTTATGAAGATGCAGACCACCTTTGTAGGTAGGGCAGAGGAGGTTATTACCTGGCCGAAATTTCTCGAGGCATTTAATGACACATTCTTTCCACTTCAAGTGCAGCAGGCGAAAAGAGAGCAATTCCGGACACTTCAGAAAGGTAATACCTTAGTTTTAGAATATCAGATGCGATTTATGGCACTTAGCCGATATGCACCTTATGTAGTATCAGATAATGCTATGATGGTTGAATATTTTATTCGGGGTTTGAGAGAAGAGTTGCAGAATGCGGTGATACCATTAATGTGTAGAATAGTAGAGGAGGCAGCCCAGAGAGCAGCTACACTTGAGAGGTCTATTCGGGCTCGTCAGGCAAGCGGGTTAGGTTCGGGTAGTTTTCGGCTACCCCAGCAGGCAGCAAGAGTTAGTAGGGGAAAGGCTCCAGCAGAATCTTCTTCTTCAGGTTTTGGTAAGTGGGGTCAGAAATTAAAGCAAGTATTCAAGGGTAAAGGAAGAGGAAGAGGGAGTCGTCAACAGTTTCAACAGGGGCGTGGTTATACGCCAGAGATAGAAGAATCACAACAGAGTACTACTAGGCAGCCCACAATTCCACCAGGTTATAGGTTTTTATAATTGTAATCAGCTAGGGCATTTGATCCGCAATTGCCCCTATCCGAAAGAATATGGGTATGGTAGAGGTGTTCAGCAGCAGCAGCCCCAACAGTCATTAGCAGGTCGTGGTGGAGGTGCACCGCAGCAACGAGATAGGGGCCGGGTTATGGCTATCACCCGTGCCCAGGCAGAGGCATCGAACATGATAGAAGGTATAATACCTATCTATGATTTTCAGTCAGAGTTTTATTTGATTCAGGTGCTTCTCATTCTTTTATTTTCGAAGAATTTCTAGATTGTATGGCTCATCCTCTAGAAGAGAAGTCATGTAAATTAGTAGTGGAGGTTCCCTCGGGTGAGTTTATGCTCACCTCGTGTTACATAGATGAAGCTCCTGTTGTAGTTCAAGGGAATCAGATGCCAGGCCGGTTGTATGCTCTTCAATTGTCTGATTATGATATCATTTTGGGTATGGATTGGTTAGAAGCTTATGGAGCTATGTCAGATTGCAGAAAGTAAAGAATCAAATTTTGTCACCCTAATGGTATAGTGTTTGAATATCAAGGTATGCCCTCTTGTACTTTTAAATTTATAATTTTTGCAATTAAAGATAGAAAATTAGTTAATGAGGGATGTGTAGCTTATTTAGCTTCTGTGAGTTTGGTTGAGGCTAGTAAGTCAATAGAAGCAGTTCCCATGGTTAGGGAATTTGAAGATATTTTTCCAGATGATTTGCCGGGTTTAGCTCCACACAGGGAGGTAAACTTTACCATTGAGTTGTTGCCAGGCACCATGCCGATCTCTAAAGCTCCATATCGGATGGCGTCGGCAGAACTTAAAGAATTGAAAAAGCAATTGGAAGAATTGTTGGAAAAAGGGTTTATTAGGCCGAGTCACTCCCCATGGGGGCGCCAGTGTTGTTTGTAAGAAAAAAAGATGAAGTTTTAAAATGTGTATTGATTACAAAAAATTGAATGAGGTAACCATAAAGAATAAGTACCCGTTACCTAGAATTGATGATCTGTTTGATCAATTGCAATCAGCTAAGGTATTTTCTAAAATTGATTTAAGGTCAGGGTACCACCAGTTGAGAATTAGAGATGGTGATATTAATAAAACAACATTTAGAACCCGATATGGTCACTATGAGTTTGTGGTTATGCCATTTGGGCTAACCAATGCTCCTGCAGCTTTTATGGATCTGATGAACATGATTTTCATCGGTATTTGGACCAGTTCATTATGGTCTTTATAGATGATAGTCTGATTTACTCAGCATCTGAAGAGGAGCATGCATCGCATTTGAGATTTGCCTTGAAGTTATTAAGAGATAATCAGTTGTTCGCCAAATTCAGTAAGTGTGAATTTTGGCTAAAAGAGATTCAATTCTTGGGCCATGTCATATCAGCTGAGAGAGTGGCAGTTGACCCAAGTAAAGTAGATGCAGTGATGAAATGGGAGGTGCCTAAGACAATTACTGAAATTAGAAGCTTTTTGGGGTTAGCAGGCTATTATAGGCGTTTCATTCAAGATTTTTCTAGGATTGCGTCACCCATGACTAGACTGACTAGAAAGGGTGTGCCATTTGTATGGTCTGGTGAATGTCAAAGAAGTTTCATGGAATTAAAGAAGAGGCTTACAGCGGCACCAGTGTTGACATTACCGACAGGTAATGGTGGTTTTGTTGTATATACAGATGCATCTAGAAGAGGACTTGGCGCAGTGCTTGTTGCCCAGTTAGATAGCCCAGAGGGGGGCGGGGGTGAATGGGTCTTTTGAAATTTATCAATTAATACATGTTCACTAAAAACATTCACAAAGAAATACACTTTGAAGATTGTTACTGTTAGTAAAGAAAAACAACAAACACAAGAGGACAATCACACAACACCAGATGTATCCTGGTTCAGACCTCCTTTCCACAGGAGTCCTACGTCTAGTCCCTGAGCAACAAGGATTTTACTAACTAGGGTACAGTCCCCCTACGGACACTATAACACCCAGCTCAGCTGGTCTTCTCCTCACACCCAGAAGAGGAACAACACCCTGGATACCCACCAGGTCTTCCTTCACACCAGAAGGGCACACACACACCCTGGATACCACCAGGTCTTCCTTCACACACGAAGGGTACAACCACAGAAGCAAGCAGGAGATTAAGCCCCTGGATCAAGCTTTAACAAGCTAAGATCTGAAGCTAGGGACTGAGAGAAATGAGATCTATTAACACAAGCTTACTCTCATAACCAAACAAGCTCTCACAAAAAATCTACAAACAATGTAGAGAGCAATGAGATAATCTAATGGAATGAAGCTTGGCTCCTTCTTGAGAACTCGCAGAAGACTTGATGATTAGAGCGATTTCTATGACTGTCGTTCTCTATGTATATCTTCTTCGAAGCTATTTTCTTCAATATATAGCTTCAATTTGAAATCTGAACGTTGAAGTATCCGTTGCCTCTAGATTTTGGTGGACGTTAGACTTGGTGGCACTTGGAAGCTTCCAGTCAACAGTCTTTTATCCATTTGTGCACGCAAAGAGATAGGATCTTCTGAACTGTCCTTCAGCTACTACAGGGTCCAACGTTGATGATGAATGGTTGTCAGAGACCTGCATATATTAAATGCTAAAACAGTAGACAGCCAAGTTGTCTCTTGTTGTCAGACATCATTGGTGTGAGTATTCACCAAAATGGTAATGCTATTTTGCTGTTCTAAAAATGCATAAAGAGTAAGCACATAATGGACTATATTGTTTGCATGCATGCAGAGATACGTTCAGTTTTCATTAAATGCATAGATGTCAGAAAGATATGTATGAAGACTTTGACTATTCAACGCTGTTAAATATCAAGTCATTATAAACATAAAATCGATGCATCCATGTCTTATGAAATTGTTATGCACTAACCGCCAAATCGTTGTAACTTAGCATCAAATCGTTATGTTTCTACAAAAGAATCGTTGTGATCAAGACGATAATCAAATCGTTATGAGTTACAAGAAAATCGTTGTGATCAATAAGGAAATCGTTGTAGAAGGCAAATCGTTCTGTTCATTAAGAAAATCATTATGAACACTTAAGAAATCGTTGTGCAAAGTAAATCGTTATGATTACTAAAGGAGTCGATGTGAAGCAAATCGTTATGACGTCTTAAGGAATCGTTGCGATGACCAAATCGTTATGACGTCTTAAGGAATCGTTGTGATGACCAATCGTTATGACAGCTTAAGAATCGTTGCAATGAGCAAATCGTTATGATGACTAAAGGAATCGTTGCGATGAGCAAATCGTTATGACGTCTTAAGGAATCGTTGCGATGACCAAATCGTTATGACGACTTAAGAAATCGTTGCAATGAGCAAATCGTTATGATGACTAAAGGAATCGTTGCGATGAGCAAATTGTTATGATGACTTAAGAAATCGTTGCAATGAGCAAATCATTACGATGACTAAAGGAATCGTTGCGATGAGTAAATCGTTATGACGACTTAAGAAATCGTTGCGATGAGCAAATCGTTATGACGACTTAAGAAATCGTTGCGATGAGCAAATCGTTATGATAACTAAAGGAATCGTTGCGATGAGCAAATCGTTACGATGTCTAAAGAATCTTTGCGATGAGCAAATCGTTATGATGACTTAAGAAATCGTTGCGACATCAAATCGTTACAGCTTTAAGGAAATCGTTGTGATTTTCAATAGAAGTCGATGTGGAGTTAGAGAAATATCATACTGAACTTGACATGCTATAGATGTACTAATACTTACCAAATGGGCTTGATTTTCCTTGAGATTTTTCCTGTGCTCACAAGCTTATAAAATGTATGTTAGAAAACTTGAGAAGGTTTTGTTAATCACGTTTTATTATTCACCAAAATCAATATGTAATTAAATTACATGGGGACAGTTTAATCACCAAAATATATGTAGATTATTTAAATTACATGGGGACAGTTAGATCATCAATCTCCCCCTTTTTGGTGATGACAAAACAAGACAATTAATGCAACTATTCTGAAGTAATTTCAAAGAGTTTTCGGAATGAATGCAAGAATAGTATGTATTTCAGATATGAAATAGTTCTCCCCCTTTTTGTCATTAAGCAAAAAGATAAACTGAGACAAAGAAGAAGATAAAAGACACATAAACAAAGATATGGTATTACTTTTGAGAAGGTACAGGAAGATAGACCAGAGGAGAAAGAAGAGAGGCATGCTGAGAAATAACAGTCCATGCCTTAATCTCTTGGTCTTCAAAAAGTTGCCTGAAAACTCCAGGTGCTATGGTGAAAGAATCACCCATGGAAGGGATCATGCGCTGAATATACAGCTGTTGCTGTGTCTCCAGAATAGTGCATACTGATCCTTGTCCATAGTGAATCTGAAGTAGGTACTCTTCCTAAAGCTAGCACGTTGAAGGAACCGATCAAGGGTGATAGGATAGACAATCTGGTGATCATGCAGGTCCTTCTTCAAAGCAAAGAAAGCTGAATATCTTGAGGCCCATTGAACATATAATTCTTGAACTGGATTTATAGACTTCAGATCCAAGAAGGCTTCAGCAGATAGATTCGGCTTCCCTTCCTTGAACAAAGAACTGTTGACTGATTCCAGTTGGAGAGCAGACTGATGATAGTGCTTTGCCCAGTCTGTGGGAGAAAGCCTTTCACACTCAGAGATTAAGGGAGCTAGAACCTCAGAAGAGATGTGCCCCAAATGGTATTCTATGAATATGAACCTCATAAAGGAGGGGAGGCGACCCTGCTTAGCTGACTGACGGCCCATCACACGAGCAAATCTTTCAAAAGCATGAGAGCCAGCAGAGGAATAAAAAACTAGGGAATGTAACTTGGGAAGAAAAACAGTATCAGGCATTCTGAGGCTTGTGAGATCCACTTGGAAGGAGCAATTTACTGGATGTTCAGTTCGGAGGTGAGCAAGGGCTCCATGGAATTGACCAAACTGAACCTCAGGGATCTTATTCAGATAGCAGTAATCGTTATAGAGCTGAAAATGCCTTGCTATTCTGATTTCCTTAAGAATGAATTGGCCCCAGAAGTTTGATGATGAAAACAAACCACTCAGAGAGAGAGAGAGTGGGTGATCTCGATGAGAAATGCTGTTTGCTTTGGCTTTGAGGTATTTACTGTATAGAGTCTTGTGCCCTTTTGCCCACTGGTCTTCAGTCTTGTACTCAGCTGACTGGAAGATTTTGGATTGGTTTGCTTTGGATATGTGGCAATAGGGAAGAAACATGTGAAGATGTTTAGTGAGGTTAAGATGGGGAATCCCAAAAATTGTAGAGAGAATGCATTTCTGTAGATATTCTCGATAGATTGGTCTCCTTTCAATTTCAACAGTGAGGGAGAACTAAGAGGGGAAATTTGGGTGTAGAGGGTAGAGAGATAGAGGTGGAGAGTTTCCTCTTTTTTCTTAGAAGGACTGGGAGAATCAGTCCTGTGGACATGATTGGCAACTGCCAGAATTGAGGTGAGTGTTGAGCGTTCAAACTCATCCTCAGCTTGGGTGAGAAGGGCGATGCCAAGTTGTGGGTTTCAGGTATGAAAGTAATTGATGTAGGTGGAGTAGGAGGATAAATAAGTGACCTTGGATCAAAGGTGGAAGAAGGACCAGATGAGGAGGATGCCCCAGCTGATGAGGAGGCTGGAGTGTAACGTCGCGCGTTTTCCGGATCCCCGTGGATCCAGGTTTAGCGGGTTTGGTGGCCAATGTGAGGCCCATTAGTGTTGTGTGTTTCTTATTAGATCCTTACCGGGTTTGGTTATGGGTCTGTGTTGGTGTTCAGTACGCTGGACATCAACAGTGGGTTGGCGTCCAGGTGGGTGACGTTGACTTTGTGTTGGCGGCCATGGGTTGCCGTTAACATGTTTTTGGCGTCCATCGATGTGGACGTCTACCGTTTATTTTAATGGGTTTTATTGCTTGAACTTGGCGTCGAGCGATGTGGACGCCTAGTTGGGGCGGTTTGGTTAGCGGCGCAAAGGTTGACGTTAACCTGAGGCGCCTGTGTTTTTAGGTAAACCCGAGCCTTCTTCTTTCCCCATTTCTCCTCTCCTCTTTCCCCACCTTTCACCTTTGTGCCTCTTCACCACTTCCGACAGTTGACGGGAGCACGTGGGAAGGCCGTGATGCACGCAGTAGCGGCAGATCGGGCGGGGAATGATGGATTGGAGGGTGGTGTTCGCGGGAAGCTCCTGGGGGTTTCGGCGCGATTTGAAGTTCGTTAGGAGTTTATTTGCGTTTCTGAGGTAGGGACTGGACCCTTGACTTCTCTTGTTTGAATTGTCATGCTCCGTTTGTATAGATTACTTGTTAATTGTGTTTTTGGGAAAAAGGGTTACCATGCGGAAATTGGGTGGTTTGATCGATCCAAGTATTGGATCTTGCTTCTCTGGTTTAATTATGGTATATACATGTAAGGGGGAGTGTTTCCCCTGTTTTTCTATTGTATTTATGGCTAGATTGCCCGTGTAATCGTCTAGGCCATTTTGTGTGTCCTGGCGAGTTCTGCAGTGAAGATCTTGGCGTCAACATCGGTTGACGCAGAGTTCTTCGTTGGGAGATTAACGGCTAGGTATCTAGCCGTTGAGTGTGGGTAAACGGCCAAGTGGTGGTCGCTTACTTGGTGTTGACGTCAAGGGACATTGTCGTCTATATTCTTTGGATGGCAATCGATGTCGCCGCCAACCTGTGCATGTGCGCAGTGTGTTTTTAATGGCATTCTTGTTATAAGTGTTGCGGTGTATTAACACCTGTGGTGCTCTTGGAGCACAGGGCTTTTGAGGTCAGTTTACCGGCTATGAGGTTGTGAAATATCACAGGGTTTTGATGTCGTGCAAGTGATTTGTATATGCATGGCATATCGTACGTTATCATGTTTATTATAAATTAATTACTGTGGTGTTGTGGCGATGAGGTTCACGTCTGAACCTAGCCTCGATCTTCTAGAATCTTTTATAGATTATTCTGGATGGATAATTAGTGAAATATAAGTGTGATTATTATATGATTTATCGTCAGTGTTTAGTGTAACCTTCACTGTCACTTTGTAACCGATGACAGGTCGTGGTATTATTATTAATGTGGTTTATGTGTGTGATTGTGTAGGTTAGCTTGTAAGTCACAGGGTGACTGGAACAAGCTATTCCTATCATATGTACCGTGATTGGTAACAGAAAGTGTTTGTGTATATATCATGGTTTGAGCTTGCCGAGTGTGGTGGTCCGGCGCCTATTCCGGAATGCCTCTCTAGTCGGGTACCCCAGGTTCTTTGTGAGCCAGGCACGTGTGTTTGTTGTGCTCGGGGTTTGTCCCGGTACAGTGTGGTACTGTTGAGGTCTGTGTCGTTTCCTGGACACCTCACTCCTGTGTTTGAGTTGTACGTCCGACTGAGGGAAAGACGACAGTAGGGCAGCGGCTTGTGTTGGTGGGTGTGCAGTCGCTTGTAGCACGCTCGTAGTTGGGGGTACGGACACCAGTAGTCGACACTGGTCCCCAGCTAGTCCTGTTTTCCAGTGCCTCACTTTAGGGTGCTCCGGCCAGAGACCCTAGAGGTGCCAGGCATGGACCTGCAGTTGTGTGTTGCAGGTGTGGTGTTGGTTGATCTCCACAGTTGTTTGACTTGTTCTCGTGGAGCGGCAGTTGGACCTTTCGTCCGTGACTGCGAGGCTGAGAGGTTGTTCTTGTGTTGTGTTGTCCAGGTTGGATACTGGCCTGATCAGCCAGTAGACTGTTCCCGTGTGGTGGCGTCGTTCTTCGCGACTCGTGCTTTGTTAGCTCCAGTTGTGGTTGTGGTGACGTCGTTCCTTTCCGACTCGTGCTTTGCCACTGGCTCTGGTTCGTGAGTTTGTGACTCGTAGTCGAGGTTTGACTCGTTCGAGGTGTGCCCTGGTGTTGGCACAGTTGTGACTGCGATTGTGGCTTGTGGTGTGCCCGAGTGGTGGCACAGTTTCAGCTATAGATGGTGAGTATTGACTCACCACAAATGTGGTTTAGTTTGCTATGGTGTGCCCTGTTACGGCACTGGTTTACTTGCGGTTTCTGTGCTGGTGCCTTGTGGTGATAGGTACCTGTACCCTGTGTGGGTAATGGTTTGTGGTGGCACGTCGTATACCAGTCTTTCTGGTGTTGACGTGGAACTGTGTTTCGTGGAGGTCGTGTGGTGTGACCTTCCACACAATGTGCTTCACCCTCCCTCAGGTAAGCTACCGTATATGGTTTTCATGTGTGATGGATTGGCCCGCTGTAGCCGATCATGTTACTTGGTGTATGTGGTTTCCGACATATTGTGGTTTGGGTATAAAGGGCCAGCTTTTGGTTAACAGCTCTGTTACCCACGTACTTGAGATTTGCCTGTGAAGCTTGTAGCTTAGGCAACCAGTCGTTGGAATAATGTGCCTGTGAGGCTTGCGGCCTAGGCATTTCAGTTGTTGAGAGGACTAGCCTATGGTTCCTCTTTCTTTATAAGGAGTATGCATTTGTTTATCAATTACTGTTTAAGCTGTTATTTAAATATAAATGTTGTGAGCATGAAATGGTTTGGCTATTGGTGCTGCCAGTGAGACCCATTGGGGTTGAGGTGTCCGTGGTTACGGTGTGTGTTTTGGGTAGCCCCTACTGAGCCAGTGACTTGTTGAGGCTCACTCCCCTACAGTTCTTTTCAGGGCTTGCGAGTGTTTGGCTTGCAGCGGCGTTGTGTCAGACTTGTACCACCAGCAGTTGTGTAGTAGTTAGTGTTGTGTGAGCTTGTGCTCCCTCGGGGTATACCCCAGGTAGTTGTACGATTTAGGTAGTTGTACGACATGTATTAATGTAATGGGACAGTTGTAAATTGTTATATGCAGGTATGAGCACATGTACTTTCTTGTGTCTTATACTGTTGTGGTTTGTCTTTTATATTCTTACTGGACACTTGTGTGAGCTATCCTTTGTGAGACTTCGGTCCATTCGCGGGAGGCGATCTGGATATGGAGCCTTAATGGGCATAAATACCCCGATCCGTCACATGGAGGGTCTTCAGTGATAGATGGAGGAAGAGGACGTATTGGGGAAGAAGTAGGAGAGAGGGAAGATTGAGGTGGAAAAGGTATTGGTGAGGAAATTGTGCGGGGCAAGGGTTGTTTGAAGGTGGGTGGAGCTGGAGGTACTGTGGAAGAGGATGGTGGTGAGGAAGGGGTTGGAGTTGCAAGGGATGAAGACTCAGGGGCTTCAGGAGCAACTGCTGACTCTTCTACATCCTGCTGCCCAGCCTTGGAGATCACTGGCCCTGGTGGCTCAACTACCAAGTGCTCAGAAGGTCCACCCTCTTCTGCTAGCTGCTTGCTTGCTGCTGTCTCCGGCCCTGATGGCCCAGCCTCGTGAACTGATGGCCCTGAGGGCCCAGCCTCTGGAATTGATGGCCCTGGTGGCCTAGGAACAATATCTGCACTGCTTTGAGGGGCAGATGGAGGAGGATCTTTAGTTCTAACTGCCTTCAAGAACTCAGAAAGCAAGTTCTTCATACCGCCCATTTCCTTATTAAACCACTTCATGGCATTCCGTATCTGAGAAAGTTCCTTGGAGGTTGATGTCTGGCTCACAATAATAGAATTTACATTTGACTGCACTGAGCTCAAGATCTCACCTTGATCATCCAACCTCTTCAAGATAGGCTTCAAGTTCACTTTATTTTGAACTTTCCTCTGCCTTTTGTGAGCAATTTTCTTGCTTTTGCTTCTCCTTTCCACTTGCTCCTCGACCTCAACATGAACTTCATTTGGCCTTTCATTTACAGGGGCATCTTCAGTATGCACCCCCTGTGATGCTGCTTCCTTCTCAATCTCTTGCTCCCCCTGAATAGGAGCCTCTTCCACAATTCTTTCTTGTTCCCCCTGAATGGGATCATCTACCATCACAGAATCATCAATGTGGCCAGATGCCACAACCTCTTCTACCAAACTCCCACCAGTTTTTGGAATCACTGGGGTGGAGTGAATGGAATCCAATACTTCCCGGAGCACAGATGCCACTTTGGAGGTGGGTAGAGGATCCTCGGATATTGATTCAGCAGGAACAATAATCTCAGGAGGAATCTCCTCTATTCTTCTGCCAGAATCTTCCACTGCTACTTCTCCTCGAGCTACTGAAGCTTCCACTGCATCTTCTCTTTCTACTGCTGCTTCCTGTGATGCTCTAGACTCAGGGGCCTCTTCTGTTGCTGGTTCTGCTACTGCTAGTGCTATTTCTTGTTGGACATCTTGGGCTTCGCCAATAACGGCTTCACCCTCAGCCACAGATGTTTTTGTCCATACACCATTGACCACTGAAAATTCACTTTTCCTCAAATTTCTGGACCTAATTGCTTGGCCCATCTTCTCTACAACAGCTCCAGACACATTTATTCCAAAATGCTTAAAGACTTTGGTAGCAGGTGAGCATATGGCAAGGATACATTTAACTTACTCTTAGTATCCCAGATTTGATCATGGGAAAATCTCATCCTCTCTATCATAACTTCGGCCATATTTATCTCTTTGTTCCGAATGGCCCAATACATCACATCTGAGTCTGCCTTGGTGCAGGTTGAGAAAGTGGCACTTCTAGGGACTAATATCTGACAGACTATGAAGTGCAGAAGACGATTGAAGGCATTTAACTGGTTTATATCCAGTTTTCCATCTCTCAGTCTAAGACCAGGTCCTATAATTCCAAGACCCTTTGCTTGGGCGTCCACGGTGTGAACCCCACTGAGTCCAGAGGTACTCACTCCAAACAGAAATTTCAACAACTCATGATCTATTCTTATCTAGGTTCCCTTGACAGATGAGGTCAAGGACCCGTCTGCCTCTGACTTCAAACAGACATAAAACACCTTCACAAGGTCCGGGTAGCTTACCTCTGAAAGGGTTGCGACTCCAGTCCATTTCATTCTGTCCAAGGCTTCCACAATACTGTGCATCCCATTCTTCTCCAAATCTGCAACATCCACAGCTTTATTGCCACAGAGCTTCGTCTTCACAAAAGTGAACCGCTGCTGCTGCTCGACTGAGAGAAACTCAGCGCCGTAGCCTCCAAGATTGCCGGAAACAAAGGATGAGGCCATGGATTCGGGTAGATGAGGGTTTCTGGAGAGTTTGGATGGAAATAGTAGTGAAAAACCTCAAGTATTTCTTCGCGGGAAGAAGAGGGAGGCTTCAAATGAGCAGAGAGTCGATCCCTGAGTCGTTAGGGCATCGGCTCAGACAAACTGACGAAAGAAGAAAAGGAGGGGAAAGATAGGAGATGAATCATTTCCACATCGATTTTGGAGTAAATAAATGAATACTTTATCGAAAAGTGAGGCGCCAAAGGGCGGGAGGAAACGACAAACACGTTTGACTTTTCAAAAGGACTTTTCTAAGAGAGACTGTCAAAAATAGGATAATTCAGTATATCTGTGACGGAACGCCTCGGCCAAGCCCGTTAAACCGATAACGTACTTGATCCGAGTCCGCCTCCCGCGAACGGGCTGAAGCCTCGCAAGGGATACCAAACCACAGTCCGAGTAAACATAAATGAACACACCACATTTCATATATATTTCACAGTTTTACATAGCCAAATTTCCGCAAAAACTAAAAAGAGGTACAAGAGCCTGGGGCATACCCCAAGGTACAACTGAAGAAAGTAAACAACTACAAAACTACACTGCTGAAGCTACTCTGCTGGAGGTGCTGACCCTGCACCGCTATGACGCGGTCCAGAACTGGACGTCGGACGAGAGACGTCCTCCTCGCTCTCACCTGTGGGGGTAGGGGTGAGCCTCTCTAGTCACTGGCTCAGTAGGGAACTCCCCCAAAACCGAGCAAATCAAACACCACAGGTACGAAAGCAGTAAACAATACCAACAATTTATAGAACAGCTAAGCAGGTAAGTAAAGCTGTAAAAGTACTCACCGTCTGCCGACTACGAGAAACAACAGTAATAATTAAACGGCAAACCAGTACAGGTGTACAAGCTAAAGTAGAGACAGCCAACACGAGCCACGTGAACTGGTTCGCGACACCAGAAACTGACTCGGACAACTAACACAGGTCTACCTCTCAGTCTCGCAGCCACAGACGAAAGGTTCAGCTGCCGCTCCACGTAAAAAGGTCAAGCAACTGTGGAGACCAACTAAACACCACCACCTGTAGACCACACGGTCACAGGCCCATGCCTGACACCTCCAGAGACCCTGGCCTGGGCTCGCTAGAGTGAGGCACTGGAAAAGGACTAGCTGGGGACCAGTGTCGACTACTGGTGTCCGAACCCCCAACTACGAGCGCGCTACAAGTGACTAAAAACAAACTCAAGTGTCACTATCCCACTGTCGTCTTTCCCTCAGCCGGACGTACAACTCAAACACAGAGTGAGGGTGTCCAGGTCAGACGACACAGACCTCGACAGCACAACACAAGTACCGGGACAAAGCCCCGAGCTAACAGCCTGGCTCACAAAGAACCTGGGGCACCCAACTGGAGAGGTAACCACGGTAGGCGTCGTACTACTCGCCACGTACACAGAACCACGTGCACGTCACACACAAACCACGTGAAACCTCACGTAAACCACAAGTAACCATGGTCCACTACACGTGAACCCAATTGACTCGCGTAAACAACACGCAGTCACCGAAGTAAGCAACTAACTGCATACCTTGTATGCTAAACACAAGAACCAAGTGCACTCAGTGCACCTCATGCGTCAACACACATGCATTATCGGTAAATATCATAATTTAGTTATTTCTGTTCATAACCAGTCGGCGGCAACATCGACTGCCGCCTATACCAAGTCAACGGCAAGGGACCTGGCCGTTAACATCTTGGCTGAGGAGCTTGGCGACAAGCGATCTTGACGCCAAGTTCTCCGGCCATAAATCCTGCAGAAACCCTAATCTGGCTCTGCGGGCTTTCTAACAGTTCTAACTACTGAGAAACATGCAAATGCAATTCCTTTAGCATGCTAATACCCAATATAACCCATTATAACATGCTTCGTGCATTAAACTACTCAAACCACCCATTATCCCGTATGGTGCAACATGATCCAAAACGCATTATCATGCTGATTCAAGTGGTTATGATGTGTTTTAATGTTTCTATGGAGCTACTAGGTTCGTCCCCTACCTCAGAACGCGCTAGAATCTCCTGCAATCCCCCGGTTCTGCGAGCTCCCACGGAGCCCTCCGCGAGCTCCCACGGAATTGCACCACGCCGCGACGTTTCCTCGCGCAAATTCAACGATGCCGCGCGTTCTACGATCGTCCAACTACTCCTTGGTACCTGTTGGAAGCTTCAGAGATCGGGGGCAGCAAGCTGGGGCAAGAGGGAATGAGTGAGAGCTGAGAGAACTGCCCTCGGTGAGCCTATAACCTGCACCATTCTCAGGTTGGCGTCAACCCCCATGCCGCCAACAGCAACCGCCACCCTCTGCGTCCACATCTACTGCCGCCAAGTTCATGCAGTAAACGTCCACTAAGCTGGACGCCAACAGTTAACGACCACCCCTGGCCGCCAACTTCAACTGAACAGCAGCAGGTCCCGTTTCATTTCAGGACCACCCTGCTCTTCACCTGCTCAACCACACATCCACACCAAGCATTCCACACAACCGACTCACATGGCCTCACAACGGCCGCCACAACCACAATACACACGATCCGCATGGATCCGAAAGGCACGCGACGTTACATTACTATCATCTAAAAAGAAAATTTCGACCTCGAAATTCATAACACAATTCAAAGTTAAACAACTCATACATACACACTTTTACAAGTACTATCATCTAAAAAGAAAATACACAAGCTTACTCAAACAGATAGGGATACCCTTTAGCCATTTCCGCGGCCACTCCCAGGTATCCTCACCACCTAATCTATTTTCCCATCTCACTTTAACTAGCTCAATTTCTTTATTCCTTAGCTTCTTCATCTTTCGATCTGTGATCTGCACCGGATACTCTGGCATAGTCATGTCCGGCCTCAGGTCACCACCTTGATATCTGATTATTTGAGCTGGATCTTCAATACACTTTCTCAACATGGAGACATGGAAAATATCATGCACATCTGCAAAATCAGCTGGCAAATCTAGTCTATAAGCTGTTCCCCAATTCTTTCAATCACCTGGAAAGGTCCCACATACCTTGGACTCAACTTCCCAGACTTGCCAAATCTCATAATACCTTTACTCGGGGAAACTCTCAGAAAAACAAAGTCTCCCACCTCAAACTGAAGTGGTCTCCTCCGCACATCTGCATAACTTTTCTGTCTGCTTTGAGCTGCCTGCAATTTTTCTTTAATAAGCTTCACTACTTCAGTGGTTTGCTGAATCAATTCAGGACCCACTAACTGCCTTTCTCCCACTTCATGCCAGTTCAATGGGGTTCTACATGGCCTTCCATATAACCTCATACGGTGCCATCCCAAGATGATGCTCCCAACTACCTCCCCAAACTAAACAACAAGCTCGCAACATATCTTCAATTGTCTGAATAGTCCTTTCTGTCTGACCATCTGTCTGGGGATGATAAGCGGAGCTATACCTCAATTCAAACCAATTACTTTCTGCAGACTTCTCCAAAAACCAGAAGTAAATCTTGGATCTCTATCTGATACAATAGTCTTTGGAATACCATGCAGTGGAACAATTCTTTCAACATAAATATTTGCCAACTGTCCACTGTCCAAGACATACTCACTGCCACTAATCTGCATACCTTAGTCAATCTGTCAACAAACACCCATATTCCATTATGCCCTGAACTCGACCTGGTAAACCTGCCACAAAGTCCATTCGCATATCATCCATTTCCACTGTGGAATAGGCAACGGTTGCAATAGACCTCCAGGCTTCTGATGCTCTGCTTTAATCTGCTGACAGATAGCACATCTTGCCACAAATTCTGCTATTTCTTTCTTCATATGAGGCCACCAAAAATGCTTCCTTAAATCATGGTACATTTTAGTACTACCCGGATGAATAGTGTACCTAGATTTATGAGCCTCTTCCAGAACTCGCTGCTTCACCTCTCTCTGCAGGAACAAACAACCTGCCCCTAAGCCTGACCACACAATTATCATCAATAGAAACTCCTTCCATTTTCACACAATTCAGGTAAACCTGCATCTGCTCTCTGAGCTTCAATGATCTGCCAATATAAAGACGGCTCTACAGCACTAGCAGCTAGAATTGCCCGTCGCTGACTGCTGGGCACATACAAGGAATTCTCCGCTACTTCTTCATATAACTTCCATTCTTTAATCATCATCAATTCATATATGCCTTTCTGCTCAAGGCATCAGCTACAACATTGGCCTTACCCGGATGGTAAGCCAAACTGAAATCATAATCCTTCAAATATTCAACCCATCTGCGCTGGCGAAGATTCAAATCTTTCTGCGAGAAGATATACTTCAAGCTTTTATGATCTGTAAAAATCTCAAATCTCTCGCCATACAGATAATGCCTCCACATTTTTAAAGCAATACAACTGCTGCCAATTCTAAATCATGAGTGGGGTAATTTTCTTCTGCTGGCTTCAATTGCCTGGATGCATAGGCTATCACTTTACCATGCTGCATAAGCACTGCACCAAGACCTCTTCTTGAAGCATCAGTATACAACACAAAACCACCACTCCCTGCCGGTAATGTCAATATAGGTGCTGATGTGAGTCTTTTCTTCAATTCCATAAAACTTCTCTGACATTCACCGGACCACACAAAAGGCACACCCTTTCTGGTCAATCTAGTCATAGGTGCTGCAATCTTAGAAAAATCTTGAATAAAGCGCCTATAATAACCTGCCAACCCCAGAAAACTTCTAATCTCGGTTATTGTCTTAGGCACTCCCCACCTAGACACAGCTTCCACTTTACTCGGGTCCACTGCTATTCCTTTAGCTGAATAACATGACCCAAAAACTGAATTTCCTTCAACCAGAATTCACACTTACTAAATTTAGCAAACAACTGGTTATCCTTAACAACTGCAGGTAAACCTCAAATGAGCTGCATGCTCCTCTTCAGATGCTGAATAAATTAGAATATCATCAATAAAGACCACAATAAATTGATCTAAATATGGATGAAAATTCTATTCATCAGATCCATAAAACCTGCAGGAGCATTAGTCAACCCAAAAGGCATTACCACAAACTCATAGTGACCATATCTGGTTCTGAACGCTGTCTTATCTATATCCTCCTCTTTGATTCTCAACTGATGGTACCCGGACCTCAAATCAATCTTAGAAAACACCTTTGCTGATTGCAACTGATCAAATAAATCATCTATCCTCGGCAACGGGTACTTATTCTTGATGGTCACATCATTCAATTTTCTATAATCAATGCACATCCGAAAACTTCCATCTTTCTTTTTCACAAAAAAACCGGCGCTCCCCACGGGGAATGACTCGGTCTAATAAAACCCTTCTGCAACAACTCTTCTAATTGCTTTTTCAATTCTTTAAGTTCTGCTGGTGCCATCCGATATGGGCTTTAGAAATCGGCATGGTACCTGGCAGCAACTCAATAGAAAGTCCACCTCTCTGTGTGGAGCTAAACCAGGCAAATCTTCCGGAAAAACATCAGCAAATTCCCTAACCACGGGAACTGCTTCTATTGGCTGACTGGCCTCTACCAACTTACCGAGGCTAAATAAGCCACACACCCATCATTTATCAACTTTCTAGCTTTAATTGCAGAAATTAGAAACTTGGAGGTATAAAAAGGCATACCTTGATATTCAAACACTGCACCATTAGGATGACAAAATCTGATCCTTTTCTTTCTGCAATCTAACATTGCTCCATACATCTCAAGCCAATCCATACCCAGAATGATATCATAATCTGACAACTGCAGGGCATACAACCGACCCGGCATCTGGTTCCCTTCAATCATAACAGGAGCTTCATCTATATAGCTCGAAGTGAGTAAGAACTCACCTGAAGGAACCTCCACCACTAACTCACAAGACTTCTCTTCTAAAGGATGAGCTATGCAATCCAGAAATTCTTCGGAAATAAAGAATGAGAGGCACCCGAATCAAATAAGACTCTTGCTGAATATTCATAAAGAGGTAAAGTACCTTCTATCATATTTGACGCCTCTGCCTGGGCTCGGGTGATAGCCATAACCCGCCTCTCCCTCGCTGCTGCTGCGGTGCTCCTCTGCCACGACCTGCCTGTGGCTGCTGGAACTGCTGAGGCTGCTGCTGCTGCACACCTCTGCCATACCCATATTCTCTTGCATAGGGACAATTGCGGATCAAATGTCCCGGCTGATTACAATTATAACATCTATACCCTGGAGGAACAATAGGCTGCCTGGCAGTGCTCTGCTGCGACTCCTCCACCTCAGGCCTACCTCGGCCCTGCTGCAACTGCTGACGACCTCCCCATCCTCTTCCTTTGCCTTTAAATGCTTGCTTTAATTTCTGGCCCCATTTCCCGAAACCAGATGAAGAAGGTCCTGCTGGTGCCTTGCCCTTGCTTGCACCTACTGTCTGCTGCGGTAGCCGGAAACTACCTGAACCTGACTCACCTGCCTGGCGAGTCCGGATAGACCTCTCCAAAGTAGCTGCCCTCTGCGCTGCTCTTCCACTGTCTTGCACATGAGAGGTACTATCGCATCCTGCAATTCCACTCTCAAACCTCTGATAAAATACTCAACCATCATATTATTATCTGAAACCACATATGGCGCATAACGGCTAAGTGCCATAAATCTCATCTGGTACTCTAAGACTGAAGAGTTACCTTGCTGGAGAGTTCGAAATTGCTCTCTTTTTACTTGCTGCACTTGGATCGGAAAGAATGTATCATTAATATCAAAAAACTCCGGCCAAGTGATAGCTTCTTCCGTCCTGCCTGCAAAGTGGTTTGCATCTTCAATCGCCACCATTCCAAGGCAAAACCTCTCAACTGATAAGCAGCTAATACCACTCTATCCGCTGCCGGACACCTCATAGTCGCAAAAACTCTTTCAATTTCATGAACCCAATGCTCAGCTGTATCTGGATTCGGCCCTCCTGAATAAGTAGGTGGCTGCAATCTCAGAAATTTCTTTCTCACCTGCATCACTGGTTCTTCTGCTATCACACTGGTGGTGGTGGTGGCACAGGTGCTACAAAAGGCACCTCCACTCTCTCTCGGCGAACTGGAGCAACAGGTACAGCCTCTCCATCCCCAGGTGGCACTGCAACGGTGGTACTGGCGCCTGCTGATCCATTCTTGCCCGAATATCCGTGAGGCTTTCCCAAATTCTTTCTATCATACGCTGGGTGCTTTCCTCCGGATCATCTCCTCCACCACCCCAATCTCTCCTATCAGCCATTTCAGAAATTTCTACATACACAAAACACCAACAAAATCAAAACCACAAATGATCAAAACCAGGGTCCTACCAGCAGTGTATAATGACCGAAATAAGGCTATGTATCTTTCTAATTCCCTTATATTAACACGGACCTTGCTCTGATACCAACTGTGACGGACGCCTCGGCCAAGCCCGTTAAACCGATAACGTACTTGATCCGAGTCCGCCTCCCGCGAACGGGCCGAAGCCTCGCAAGGGATACCAAACCACAGTCCGTGTAAACATAAAGGAACACACCACATTTCATATATATTTCACAAGTTTACATAGCCAAATTCCACAAAAACTAAAAGAGTACAAGAGCCTGGGGCATACCCCGAGGTACAACTGAAGAAAGTAAACAACTACAAAACTACACTGCTGAAGCTACTCTGCTGGAGGTGCTGACCCTGCACCGCTACGACGCGGTCCAGAACTGGACGTCGGACGAGAGACGTCCTCCTCGCTCTCACCTGTGGGGGTAGGGGTGAGCCTCTCTAGTCACTGGCTCAGTAGGGAACTCCCCCAAACCGAGCAAACCAAACACCACAGTACGAAAGCATAAACTACCACAATTTATAGAACAGCTAAGCAGGTAAGTAAAGCTGTAAAAGTACTCACCGTCTGCCGACGACTACGAGAAAACAGTAATAATTAAACGGCAAACCAGTACAGGTGTACAAGCTAAAGTAGAGACAGCCAACACGAGCCACGTGAACTGGTTCGCGACACCAGAAACTGACTCGGACAACTAACACAGGTCTACCTCTCAGTCTCGCAGCCACGGACGAAAGGTCCAGCTGCCGCTCCACGTAAAAAGGTCAAGCAACTGTGGAGACCAACTAAACACCACCACCTGCAGACCACACGGTCACAGGCCCATGCCTGGCACCTCCAGAGACCCTGGCCTGGGCTCGCTAGAGTGAGGCACTGGAAAAGGACTAGCTGGGGACCAGTGTCGACTACTGGTGTCCGTACCCCAACTACGAGCGCGCTACAAGTGACTAAAAACAAACTCAAGTGTCACTGTCCCACTGTCGTCTTTCCCTCAGCCGGACGTACAACTCAAACACAGAGTGAGGGTGTCCAGGTCAGACGACACAGACCTCGACGGTACAACACAAGTACCGGGACAAAGCCCCGAGCTAACAGCCTGGCTCACAAAGAACCTGGGGCACCCAACTGGAGAGGTAACCACGGTAGGCGTCGTACTACTCGCCACGTACACAGAACCACGTGCACGTCACACACAAACCACGTGAAACCTCACGTAAACCACAAGTAACCACGGTCCACTACACGTGAACCCAACTGACTCGCGTAAACACACGCAGTCACCGAAGTAGCAACTAACTGCATACCTTGTATGCTAAACACAAAACCAAGTGCACTCAGTGCACCTCATGCGTCAACAACACAGCATTATCGTTAAATATCATAATTTAGTTATTTCTGTTCATAACCAGTAGGCGGCAACATCGACTGCCGCCTATACCAAGTCAACGGCAAGGGACCTGGCCGTTACATCTTGGCTGAGGAGCTTGGCGACAAGCGATCTTGACGCCAAGTTCTCCGGCCATAAACCCTGCAGAAACCCTAATCCGGCTCTGCGGGCTTTCTAACTGTTCTAACTACGAGAACATGCAAATGCAATTCCTTTAGCATGCTTTAAAACCCCAATATACCCATTATAACAGCTTCGTGCATTAAACTACTCAAACCACCCATTATCCGTATGGTGCAACATGATCCAAAATGCTTATCATGCTGATTCAAGTGGTTATGATGTGTTTTAATGTTTCTATGGAGCTACCAGGGTTCGTCCCCTACCTCAGAACGCGCTAGAATCTCCTGCAATCCCCCGGTTCTTGCCGAGCCCTCCGCGAGCTCCCACAGGAATTGCACCACGCCGCGACGTTTCCCCGCACAATTCAACGATGCCGCGCGTTCTACGCTCGTCCAACTACTCCTTGGTACCTGTTGGAAGCTTCAGAGATTCGGGGGCAGCAAGCTGGGGCAAGAGGGAATGAGTGAGAGCTGAGAGAACTGCCCTCGGGTGAGCCTATAACCTGCACCATTCTCAGGTTGGCGTCAACCCCCATGCCGCCAACAGCAACCGCCACCCTCTGCGTCCACATCTACTGCCGCCAAGTTCATGCAGTAAACGTCCACTAAGCTGGACGCCAACAGTTAACGACCACCCTGGCCGCCAACTTCAACTGAACAGCAGCAGGTCCCGTTTTTTCAGGACCAACCCTGCTCTTCACCTGCTCACCACACATCCACACCAGCATTCCATACAACCGACTCACCTGGCCTCACAACGGCCGCCACAACCACAATACACACGATCCGCATGGATCCGAAAGGCACGCGACGTTACAATATCTTTTGCTCCCGCCATGGAGAGAAAGATACTCAAATTCTGAAACTTTTATATTCCGTAAACAGAAATCTTTTCCACACATTACACATGCCCAATTCCCTTCTAAGAGATGTGAATCTCTCTTCGGGTAAGCTTTTGTAAAGATATCTGCTAACTGACCATTGTATCATAAACGAAATTTCAATATTACCATTTGCTACATGATCACGACTAAAATGATATCTAACCCCTCATGTGTTTGTCCTTGAATACTGGACCGGATTTTTGGGAGTTGATAGCACTGGTGTGTCACACAATAGTGGAAATGATTGATATTTATCCAAAGTCCCTCAAGTTGTTGCTTTATCCATAGGAGTTGTGTACAGCAACTTCCAGCAGCCACTCCTCAGCTTCAGCTGTAGACATGCCACTGAATTTGCTTCTTGGAGGCCATGATATCAAGCATCCTGTAAGGAATTGACAACATCCACTGGTGCTTTTTCTATCTACCTTGCATCCAGCGTAGTCAGCATCAAGTATCCTACCAGTTAATTTCACATGCTTTTGGATACCAAAGACCTATTCATGAGTTCTAGACAAGTATCAAAAAATCTTTTTACTGAGATTAGATGTGATTCTCTAGGATCTGCCTGATATCTAGCACACATACATACACTGAATAAAATATCAGGTCTGCTAGCTGTTAGATAAAGTAATGACCTATTATACCTCTGTAGATCTTTTGATCTACTTTCTTACCATCCTTACACTATCCATCCTTATTGATGTACTCATAGGTGTTGACAGTGGCTTGGTGTTATCGAATCCAAATTCTTTAGAAGCTCCTTGGTGTATTTGGCTTGACATATGTGGGTGCCATCTTTTCCTTGCTTGATTTGTAGTCCAAGAAAAATAATTTAGCTCCCCAGCATGCTCATCTTAAACTCTCCCTACATCAACTTTTCAAAATACTTGCAAAGGGATTCATCAGTAGATCCAAAAATAATGTCATCTACATAAATTTGTACAAGTAATATGCTTTAACTTTTGATTTGACAAATAGAGTGCTATCTACCTGTCCTCTAATGAAACCATGATTTAATAGAAAGAACTAAGCCTTTCATACCAGGCTCTAGGTGCTTGCTTTAAACCATATAAAGCCTTATGAAGTTTAACAACATGATTAAAAAATTCTGTGTCATCAAAACCCGGAGGTTGTTCCACATAAACTTCCTCTTTGATAAAACCATTTAAAAATACAGACTTAACATCCATTTGAAATAATTTTAAATTTAATGCCGATGCATATGCAAGTAAGATTCGAATAGCCTCAAGTCTAGCTATAGGTGCATAGGTTTCATCGAAATCTATGCCTTCCTCTTGGGAATAGCCTTGAGCCACCAGTCTGGCCTTGTTTCTTAGGATCACACCAGTCTCATCCAATTTATTTCTGAACACCCCCTTGGTGCCAATAACTAGATGGTCTGATGGTCTGGGAACAACTGACCATACCTGGTTTCTCTTGAATTAATTAAGTTCATCTTGCATGGCTATTATCCAAGATTCATCAATTAGAGCTTCATTGATTGTCTTAGGCTCTATTTGAGAAACAAATGCTAAGTAATCACAAGGTATTACATTACCTCTACAGATGGATCACCAATAATATTCTCAGATGGGTGATCTTTCTTGTATATCCACTCCTTTGGAAGATTTTCATGAGTAATGTCCTTTGTTGCAGGTCTTCCAGAGGTAGATCATCCTTGTCTTCAATTGATGTATGCTTTAGTTTTTCAGACAATTTATCTGCATCATCAATGTCACTATCTTCTTCCTTTCTCAAGGAAGGGTTAGTTTCATCAAAAATGATATGAACAGACTGTTCAATTAATAAAGTACACTGTTAAATACTCTATAGCATTTAGGTTTAGAAGTGTACCCCATGAAGATGCCTTCATCTGATTTTGCATCTAACTTACCAATATCCCTTTTCCATTGTTATGATGAAGCAAGGACATCTAAATGTCCTGAAGTGACTGATCTTGGCTTCTTTCCCTTGTACAGTTCGTAGGCAGTCTTCTTTAGGATTGGCCTGATCATTACTCTGTTGATGATATAGCTTGCTGTGTTATTGCTTCAGCCCAGAAATATCTTGGCAAATCATATTCTGACAACATTGTTCTTGCCATATCCAATAAGGTTTTGTTCTTCCTCTCAACAACTCCATTTTGCTGTGGAGTCCTTGGTGCTGAGAAATTGTGCTCAATTCCTTCATTTTCATAGAATTTTACAAACTTCTCGTTCTGAAATTCACCTCCATGATCTGATTGAATACTAACAATGCTGAATTTCTTGTCCTTCTGGACCTTCTTGCTGAAACTGACAAAGCTTTCAAATGTGTCATCTTTATGTTCTAGAAATGACACCCATGTAAATATGGAGTAATCATCAACTATAACAAATTCAAAATTCTTTCCTCCAAGACTGGTGGTCCTCATTGGCCCAAATAAATCCATGTGAAGGAGTTCTAAGGGTTTTGAGGTGGTTATCACAGTCTTTGACTTGAAGGAGCTTTTAGTGTGCTTCATTTTGCACATGGTCTACAAATACCTTCTATTTTCGTGCTGACTTTGGTAGACCTTCCACTAAGATTTTCTTTAATAATTTCTCATACTGTCTAAGCTGCAATGTCCTAATCTTCTGTGCCATAAATCAGTTGATTGATCTCTATTTGTTGCCAAACAGACATCTTGTTCTTTCAGTTCTTCAAGATACAAAACATATAGATTCTTTCTCTATATAGCTTCAAAAATGACTGCTCCATCCTTCATGATAATACACTTGGATTCTTGAAACTTTATTTGGTGACCTTGTCACATAGTTGGCTGATGCTTATGAGGTTATGCTTCAGACCCTTTACACAAAGAACATCTTCATTATGGGTTTTCCTTTATTGCCAACTGATCCAGTCCCATAACAGTGCCTTTCCCATTGTCTCCATAAGTAACTGTTCATTCTTCGGCTTTTAGTTGAGAGAAAAGTTTTCTGTTCCCTGACATATGCCTTGAGCACCGCTGTCCAGGTACCATTTGATGCTCTAAGGCCTCCCTGAAATGAAAACACTAAACTTTAGGTACCCAAATTCTTTTGGGTCCTGATTGGTTAGTATCATTGATTTCACTTTTGATTATCCATTTCTTATGTCTTGTTGGCATGTTGTTATGATATGTCCTAACTTGTTACAGGACTACAGCAGGATAATTTAGTTACTTTTCTATATATTTGAAATCTGCTTTGTATGTAATGTTTGTTCAGGAACAAATTTTGGTGTTGGATATGTTTTAGGATAAACTATGGTTTCTTAATTATCTGGGGGTGTATATCCTAATCCATTTTTCTTCCTACCTGATCTTCTAGCACCTCTTAATATGAGGGAGTTCTTACCATTTGTGAATTTTTCCAATGTGCTAGATAACTTTTTATTTTCGTCTGTTAATGAGTTTATTTTTGTTTTCAGTTCATCTGAGCTGGCTTGTTTTTCCAATTAATTATTTGTTCATTCTTATCTTTTATATCTTCACATAATAACTCATTTCTTCTTTTAAGTTCAGTTAACTATTTTCTAGCTGTTCATTTTCTGATTTTAGATCTGAGTTTGTGTTTTCTAAGCAAGTAATATTTTCTTACTAGCTTTCAATAATTTAGATACATCTCTATTTTATCATATAGTCATTGAATGCTTCCTCTAAATTATCCGAATCAGAATCATTGCAGGAATCAAAAGAGGAGTCAGATGTTACCTTATCATCTGTATTTGCCATGAGAGCCAAGTTGGCTTCTTCTTCATCATTGCGCGAGCTTGACTAACTGTGAGTCGCTGCTGTTTTCCCAAGCGGCTGCCTTGCCTTCTTCTTGTATTTCTTGAATCGTCTGAAGTGTCTTTTTCTTGTGTCCAACTTCTTAAGCTTTGGACATTCTGCCTTGATGTGTCCAGGTTTCTTACACTCATAACACATTGGATCAGTCTTCTTCTGATCTATTCCTTCTGACTTCTTGAAATCCTTGTGTTTCTAAAGTGTCTTCTGCTGGATTGGAACTTCTTTTTCTTGGCCAAAATTCGCTGCAATCTTCTTGATAGCATTGCTTCTTCGTTTTTCGCTATCCTCAATATTCTCATTTTCACTGAGCTTACTTCTGACGATCCTCTTCAGCTTTCAGGGCATTGGACTGCTTCTTTCTACTTGAGGACTCTCCTAGTCTCTCCATATTGATCAATGGGCCATAAGAGACCCAATGAGCTTTTCCAATGACATTCTTTTCAAATCATTGGCTTCCTCAATGGCCGTTACCTTTGGAGTCCATGAGGATGGTAGAGACCTAAGGATCTTCCTGACCATATATCCCATTCATAAGTATTTCCTAGTCCAGCTAACCCATTTATGATATCTATAAATCTACTGAATATCTGGGTTATGGACTCACCTGATGCATTGGAATCTTTCATATTGAGTTACAAGAATGTCAATTCTTGTCTCCTTCACCTTTTTTGTGCCTTCATAAGTAATTCTGAGCTTTCCCACATCTCCATTGCGGATTTGCAGGCTGAAACTCTGTTGAATTCTTTCTTGCTCAGAGCACAGCATAAGATACTTTTAGCTTTACAATTCAAGGAATCTTTCCTGTCATCATCGTCTACTGAGCCTTCTCATAGTGACTAGTAGATGGCCTTCTTCTATTATGGACCATATCTGATAATTGTGACCTTGTAGAAAGTATTCCATTCTGGTTTTCCAGTAAGTGTAATCTTCTCCATCGAACAATGGTGGTTGGTTAACTGACTGACCTTCGAAATGACCTTGGGCTGCCATGGATCTTTACTCTTCAGATCGTTGGATCTTCTTTTTGTCGAAGAGACTCGCTTTGATACCACTTGTTGCCCAGTTAGATAGCCCAGAGGGAGGGGGGTGAATGGGTCTTTTGAAATTTATCAATTAATACCTGTTCACTAAAAACGTTCACAAAGAAATACACTTTGAAGATTGTTAGTGTTAGTAAAGAAAAACAACAAACACAATAGGACAATCACACAACATCAGATGTATCCTGGTTCGGACCTCCTTTCCACAGGAGTCCTACGTCCAGTCCCTGAGCAACAACTCAGGATTTTACTAACTAGGGTACAGTCCCCCTACGGACACTATAACACCCAGCTCAACTGGTCTTCTCCTCACACCCAGAAGAGGAACAACACCCTGGATACCCCACCAGGTCTTCCTTCACACCAGAAGGGCACACACACACCCTGGATACCACCAGGTCTTCCTTCACACACGAAGGGTACAACCACAGAAGCAAGCAAGAGATTAAGCCCCTGGATCAAGCTTTAACAAGCTAAGATCTGAAGCTAGGGACTGAGAGAAATGAGATCTATTAACACAAGCTCACTCTTAGAACCAAACAAGCTCTCACAAAAAATCTACAAACAATGTAGAGAGCAATGAGCTAATCTAATGGAATGAAGATTGGCTCCTTCTTGAGAACTCGCAGAAGACTTGATGATTAGAGCGATTTCTATGACTGTCGTTCTCTATGTATATCTTCTTCTGAAGCTTTTTTCTTCAATATATAGCTTCAATTTGAAATCTGAACGTTGAAGTATCCGTTGCCTCTAGCTTTTGGTGGATGTTAGACTTGGTGGCACTTGGACGCTTCCAGTCAACAGTCTTTTATCCATTTGTGCACGCAAAGAGATAGGATCTTCTGAACTGTACTTCAGCTACTACAGGGTCCAACGTTGTATGACGAATGGTTGTCAGAGACCTGCATATATTAAATGCTAAAACAGTAGACAGCCAAGCTGTCTCTTGTTGTCAGACTTCGCTGGTGTGAGTATTCACCAAAGTGGTAATGCTATTTTGTTGTTCTAAAAATGCATAAAGAGTAAGCACGATAATGGACTATATTGTCTGCATGCATGTAGAGATACGTTCAGTCTTCATTAAATGCACAGATGTCAGAAAGATATGTATGAAGACTTTGACTATTCAACGCTGTTAAATATCAAGTCGTTATAAACATAAAATCGATGCATCCATGGCTTATGAAATTGTTATGCACTAACCGCCAAATCGTTGTAACTTAGCATCAAATCGTTATGTTTCTACAAAAGAATCGTTGTGATCAAGATGATATAATCAAATCATTATGAATTACAAGAAAATCGTTGTGATCAATAAGGAAATCGTTGTAGAAGGCAAATCATTGTGTTCATTAAGGAAATCGTTATGAACACTTAAGAAATCATTGCGCAAAGCAAATCGTTATGATTACTAAAGGAGTCGATGTGAAGCAAATCGTTATGACGTCTTAAGGAATCGTTGCGATGACCAAATCGTTATGACGACTTAAGAAATCATTGCAATGAGCAAATCGTATGATAACTAAAGGAATCGTTGCGATGAGCAAATCGTTATGACGTCTTAAGGAATCGTTACGATGACCAATTGTTATGACGACTTAAGAAATCGTTGCAATGAGCAAATCGTTATGATGACTAAAGGAATCGTTGCGATGAGCAAATCATTATGACGACTTAAGAAATTGTTGCAATGAGCAAATCGTTACGATGACTAAAGGAATCGTTGCGATGAGCAAATCGTTATGACGACTTAAGAATCATTGCGATGAGCAAATCGTTACGATGACTAAAGGAATCGTTGCGATGAGCAAATCATTACGATGACTAAAGGAATCGTTGCGATGAGCAAATCATTATGATGACTTAAGAAATCGTTGCGACATCAAATCGTTACAGCTTTAAGGAAATCATTGTGATTTTCAATAGAAGTCGATGTGGACTTAGAGAACTATCATACTGAACTTGACATGCTATAGATGTACTAATACTTACCAAATGGGCTTGATTTTCCTTGAGATTTTTCCTGTGCTCACAATCTTATAAAATGTATGTTAGAAAACTTGAGAAGGTTTTGTTAATCACGTTTTATTATTCACCAAAATTAATATGTAATTAAATTACATGGGGACAGTTTAATCACCAAAATATATGTAGATTATTTAAATTACATGGGGACAGTTAGATCATCAATGCTAATACAGCTTAGCAAGGTAATAGCTTATGCGTCTAGGCAATTGAAACCAGCAGAAGAGAATTACCCCACTCATGATTTAAAGCTAGCAGCAGTTGTGTTTTCCTTAAAGATGTGGAGGCATTATCTATATGGCGAGAGATTTGAAATTTTTACAGATCATAAAAGTTTAAAGTATATCTTTTCCCAGAAAGACTTGAATCTCCGTCAGCGTAGATAGGTGGAGTATTTAAAAGATTATGATTTTAGTTTGGCTTACCATCCGGGTAAGGCCAATGTGGTGGCTGATGCCCTAAGCAAAAAAGTATATTTAAGCCAAATGATGATCAAGGAATGGAAGGTGTATGAGAAAATAGCAGATAACTC
This sequence comes from Colocasia esculenta, assembly GCA_014218235.1. Classification (NCBI taxonomy): domain Eukaryota; kingdom Viridiplantae; phylum Streptophyta; class Magnoliopsida; order Alismatales; family Araceae; genus Colocasia; species Colocasia esculenta. The sequence goes on along the minus strand of CM024757.1, from coordinate 25,519,731 downwards.
CCTGTATGTGCCAAGCAGTCAACGACGGGCAATATTAGATAGTAGTGCTGTGGAGCCGTCACTGTATTGGCAAATTGTTGAGGCCCAAAAAGCGGATGTAAATTTCGCTGAAATTGTGAAAATAGAAGGAGCTGTTATTGATGATAGTTGTGTGGTCAGGCTCAGAGGCAAGTTATTTGTGCCAGCGGAAAGAGAAGTAAAACAGAGAGTATTAGAAGAGACCCATAAATCCCGATACACTATTCACCCTGGTAGTACCAAGATGTACCAAGATATGAAGAAGTATTTTTGGTGGCCTCATATGAAAAAGGAAATAGCAGAATTTGTCTCAAGATGTGCAATTTGTCAACAAATCAAGGCAGAGCATCAGAAGCCTAGAAGTTTATTGCAACCATTACCCATTCCGCAATGGAAATGGGATGATATTGCTATGGACTTTGTAGCAGGTTTACCGAGGTCAGTAGCTGGACATAATGGAATATGGGTATTTGTTGATAGGCTAACCAAGGTATGCAGGTTAGTAGCAGTAAGTATGTCCTGGTCAGTGGACAGATTAGTAAAAATTTATGTTGATAGAATTATTCCACTGCATGGTATCCCGAAATCTATTGTTTCCGACAGGGATCCCAGGTTTACTTCTGGTTTTTGGAGGAGCTTGCAGAGAGTAGTTGGCACTGAGTTGAGATATAGCTCAGCTTACCACCCCCAGACAGATGGTCAAACAGAGAGGACTATTCAGACAATTGAAGATATGTTGCGAGCATGTTGTTTAGTTTGGGGTGGTAGTTGGGAGCAGCATCTGGGAATTGTTGAATTTGCTTATAATAATAGTTATCATACCAGTCTCGGAATGGCACATGTAGAACACCATTGAATTGGCATGAAGTGGGAGAAAGGCAAATGGTAGGCCCTGAATTAATACAGCAGACCACTGAAATGGTAAAGTTTATCAAAGAAAAGTTGCAGACAGCTCAGAGCAGGCAGAAAAGTTATGCTGATAATCGAAGGAGACCACTTCAATTTGAAGTTGGAGACTTTGTCTTTCTGAGAGTTTCTCCTACTAAAGGTATTGTGCGGTTTGGTAAGAATGGAATGTTGAGTCCAAGGTATGTGGGACCCTTTCAAGTATTAGAGATAATTGGAGAGACAGCCTATAGACTTGATTTGCCAACTGATTTTGTAAATGTTCATGATATTTTCCATGTCTCCATGTTAAAGAAGTGCATTGAAGACCCAGCTCAAATAATCAGTTATCAAGGTGGAGATTTGAGGCCAGATATGTCTATGCCTGAATACCCAGTGCAAATTACAGGCCATAAGACAAAGAAGTTAAGGAATAAAGAAATCGAGTTAGTTAAAGTTAGGTGGGAAAATAGGCTGGGAGGTGAGGATACTTGGGAATTAGCCGAGGAGATGGCTAAAGGGTATCCTTACTTGTTTGAGTAAGGTTTTAAATCTTTTTAGATGATAGTATTTGTAATTATGTTTTAAAGTTGAATGTATTTGGATATGTTATGGATTTCGAGGTCAAAATTTCTTATAGTAATGTAACGTCGCGCATTTTTCAGATCCTTATGTATCTTGTGTTCAGTGCTTGTGAGGCCAATGTGTGGCCAATGTGACTTGTGTTCGGTGCGCACGTGCGGTTTTGGGGCTTACTGGGCCGATAGTTTAGGCCTACAGCACCCCAGGGTTCTCTATCTGTAATCGTGACAGCAGGGGATGTCGCATTCTGAACGCGACACTCTTGCCCGTCGCATTCTTGTTGCCGCTTTGTGGCGCTGATCATCTACATGTGCGCCACGTGTTGGGTGCCGGGCGACCTGCAGATGTCAGTTGATGGGAAGGCGACGCTTAGCTCCGTCGCGATTAGGTCGCGACGCGACGATGCGTCACGATTTCAACCGTCGAGGGTTTTTAAATAACCCTGGCCAGGCAGAACTGCAACAAGTTGTGCTCGGCTAGGGGGAGAGGTTGTTCGGGTTTCCTAGAGGATTTCGGCATGGAAGCTCACGGGTTGGCGTGTTCTCGCCGTGGGAAGCTTGCGTAAAGCGGAAGAAACGCCGAGGGATCGCCGTACTGCGCGTTCTTCATGGAGGTAGGCTAACTCCTCCTGTTTTCCGAGCTGAGGATTGCGTAGGAAAGTGGTTTGATCAGTTATTTGCTTTAAGGGTGGTTTGCATAGATAAAATGGTATCCGTGAGAGGATCCCGGATTAGGGTTCCTGCCTGTGAAGGTGACGGAACCCCTTGTCGTGATCTGAACGCGATAGGTCGGCCCGTCGCGTTCAGGTGGGGAACACGACATGTTGGTGCGTCATGTTCATGTGATGAATGCGCCGTATCGGGCCGTCGCGTTCTGAAGGCGACACAAGCCCATGTCGCGACCACAACCGAGTGGTCTGAATGTGCATGAATTATGTGACATGATTATCCGATTATTATTATTCGGTGTATTTGGTAATACCGTGTGGTGCATTGGCACCTGTAGCGTGTTGGTTACGTAGCTAGCTAGTGGTTTGTGTGTTGGCGTGGTATGCACGTGAATTACATTATGTTTACGTGTTGTGGATAGTCGATACTCGTGATTGTCATGATGGTTCACGTGGTTTGAGCAGTGTGCACGTGGTTTTATGTGCGTGGCAGGTAGTACGACTCCTACCGTGGTTACCTCTCCAGTTGGGTGCCCCAGGTTCTCTGTGAGCCAGGCTTCGGGGCTTGTCCCGGTACTTGTGTTGTACCGTCGAGGTCTGTGTCGTCTGTCCTGGACACCCTCACTCCTTTGTTTGAGTTGTACGTCCGGCTGAGAAAAGACGACAGTGGGACAGTGACTCTTAAGTTTGTTTTTAGTCACTTGTAGTGCGCTCTTAGTTGGGGGTACGGACACTGGTAGTCGACACTGGTCCCTAGCTAGTCCTTTCCAGTGCCTCACTCTAGAGCGCTCCGGCCAGGGACCCTAGAGGTGCCAGGCATGGGCCTGCGGTTGTGTACCTGCAGGAGCAGTGGAGCAATTGTTTGACTTTTCCACGTGGAGCGCAGCTGGACCTTTCGTCTGGCTGCGAGACTGAGAGGCAGACATGTTTTGTTTGTCTGAGTAAGTTACTGGTGTCCTGAACCATCTACGTGACTCGAGTGTGGCGGGCTCTACTTTAGCTCGTACACGTAATTGAGTTTTGCCGTTTATTTAATTACTTTATTTAATATAGTCGGCAAATGGTAAGTATGTTTATTGCTTTAATAATCTGCGTGGTTGTGCTATAAATTGCTAGTATAGTTTACTACTTCTGTACTTGTGAATGGTTTGCTCGAGTTGGGGGAGTTTCCCTACTGAGTCAGTGACTAGTGAGGCTCACCCCTACCCCCCCACAGGCGAAGGCGAGGAGGAGGTTTCATTACCATCTTCCAGTTCGGGGCCGCGTCACAGCGGTGTTGGGCCAGCGCCTCCAGCAGTGTAGTTTCTTTCCTCAGTTGTACTAGTTTACCTCGGGGTATGCCCCGGCTCCTGTACTTTCTTGCACTTTTGTTGAAATTGGGCTATGTAATCATGTACATTATATATGAAATGGTGAATCATACATGTGATCAAGTGTGTTCCTTTCCATTTTTCACGGACTCGTGTATGGTATCCCTTGCGAGGCTACGGCTCGTTTGCAGGAGGCGGACTCGGATCAAGTTCGTTAATGGTTTAACAGGCTTGAACGAGGCGTTCCGTCACCCCCCCCCCCCGCCTCTGGGCTAGCTAGTTGGGCAACAGGTCGTTACAGAGATTGGTATCAGAGAAAAATAGGCTGAGATTGTACATAAATATGTATATGCCATCATCTTCATTATATCCTAAGTCTTTATAGATTGTCTGCATAGTTAGGAATTAGATAGTTTAGTTCCTAATTGGGATTAAATTGTTTTGCAGGCTATGGCTTCGCGAGGTAGGCGTGGTGTTCCTGCTCGTGAGGGTTAGCAGAGGAGAGAGGAGGGAGTTCAGCCTAGGCATGAGGATCAGGGTGAGCAGTAGGCCCCAGCACCCCAGGGTCTTATGCTTCCTCCACCGCCACTAGTGGATTATGGAGTGTTCATGCAAGGTCTAGTTCAGGCTATGCAGACGCAGGCCCATACTCAGGCTGCACTCCAGGCTCAGCTGGAGGCTCAGGTTAGATCAATAAGATAGAGTAGTTTGTTTTATTTAAATTATATGTTTGCTATGTTGTTATATTGTATATGTGTGTCTTATGTTGTTTGTTGTACCAGGCTCAGGTGCCAGCTCCCCAGGCTCATGACCATGGTGGACCCTCCATCATGGAAAAGTTCAAGAGGATGGCTCCACCCTCTTTTAAGGGGGAGAGTGATCCGTTGCTTGCGGAGAGCTGGATGAGGGAGATTGAAAAGATCTTCCGAGCGATTAGGTGTGTTGAGGATGACAAGGTCACTTTAGCCACCCATATGCTACAGGTATGTGTAAATTGTTTATATAATTATTTCTTTAAGCCTAGAATGTTTGGATTGGTCCTTATGGAATGTTTTAGCAGGAGCGAGCCGATGTGTGGTGGTCCTCATTGCTTCGTACCTGGTTTGAAGACGGTGCTGTAGAGGTGGCTTGGGACGAGTTTGTGAGGCTCTTCCGGGCCAAGTTCGTTCTGGAGCACATCCAGGACAAGATGGAGCAGGTGTTTCTCTCCTTGACTCAGGGCTCCATGATCGTACTAGAGTACGAGGCCAGGTTTGCCGAGCTATCGAAGTATGCCCCTCATATCGTTGCTGATGAGCGCAGGAAGGCGAAGAAGTTCGTAATGGATCTGAGGCCATCACTGAGGACGAGGTTGGTGGGATTTAACCATCGTACCCTCGATGAGGCTCTTAGCGCGGCTTGTCAACAGGAGGGAGAGATGGAGTAGTATCTTGAGGAGAAGAAGGCTTCTCAGAAAAGGCCTGCAGCTCCGTTCCTAAGGCAGGAGAAGAAGAAGGTGGCGTATCAGTCACCGCAACATCATGTAGTATCGGGAAGTCGTTAGGTATCTTCTCAGCATTCCCCCAGTGGCAAGAAGGAGTGTCCTCATTACAGGAGGGCACATGGTGGTACGGAGTGTTGGAAGATGGCAGGGAAGTGCTTGAAGTGTGGGAGCAGCAAGCATAAGATAAAGGATTGTCCCAGACTTCAGCAGGGAGTCCAGCGTGGACCAGCTCCAGCAGCGGCAGCAACACAGCAGCGACAGGACGACCAGGAAGGCCTCGACCCCCAGCTCGAGTGTTTGCGTTAGTTCGTGAGGATGCCGAGCAGGCGGAGCATGTTACCAAAGGTACGGTTCTTTTCATGGGTGTGCACGCTCGGGTTTTATTTGATACGGGTGCCACTCACTCATTCATTTCCAAGCATTTTTCTAGGCAGTTAGCTTTAGAGTTAGGATTAGAGTCTGAGGAGTTAGAAGTCCCTTTGTCAGTGCACACACCTGCGGGAACGGTATCGACTAGGAAGTGTACTCCGTCTTTATCGGTGTGCATTGAGGATAGAGTCCTAGAAGGGTGTTTCTTCTTGCTAAAGATGGACTATGATGCTATTCTTGGTTTGGATTGGCTAGAGGAGCACTATGCGTTAGTGGATTGTCGTGGGAAGAAGATTGTTTTCCGCATTCCCAGTGAGGATGAATTTTCTCATCCATTGCCAAGGAACCTAGAGGAAACGTTTGTTATCTCCGCCATGAAGGCGATGAGAATGGTGAACAAGGGTTGTGACGCTTTTCTTGCCAGCATGGTATTAGTACCCAAGGCTGATGAGTCACCTACTCTTGAGGAGATAGATGTAGTGCAGGATTTTTCAGATGTCTTTCCCGATGATTTATCTGGATTGCCACTGGCTAGAGAGATAGAGTTTACTCTAGAGTTGCTTCCAGGCACCTCTCCTATCTCAAAGGCCCATTATCGGATGGCACCTGCGGAGTTAGCAGAGCTAAGGAAGCAGTTGCAAGATTTGTCAGATAAGAGATTTATTCGCCCTAGTGTTTCTCCGTGGGACCTGTATTGTTCGTAAAGAAGAAGGATGGGTCACTTAGGTTATGCATCAATTATAGGAAGCTAAACCAAGTGACTGTGAAGAACATGTATCCCTTATCTCGGATTGATGATCTGTTTGACCAGCTGTAGAATGCATTGGTCTTTTCTAAGATTGATTTACGGTCTGGTTATCATCAATTGAGGATTATCAGTGAGGATGTGTCCAAGACGGCGTTTAGAACCCGTTATGGACATTATGAGTTTTTGGTCCTTCTGTTTGGTCTGACCAACGCCCTCGCAACGTTTATGGATCTCATGAACAGGGTGTTTAGACCTTATTTAGATAGTTTTTTTGTAGTTTTCATCGATGATGTGTTGGTCTATTCTCTGGATGAGGCCACACACCGTCAGCATTTGAGGGTAGTATTGGAGGTTCTCCGAGAGCACAAGCTGTATGCAAAGTTCAGCAAGTGCGATTTTTGGATGCGCGAGGTTCATTTCCTTGGGCATGTTATCTCCGGTGCTGGTGTAGCAGTAGATCCAGTGAAGGTCCACGCTATATTAGATTGGGAGATTCCCAGGACTCCTTCGGAGATTTGTAGTTTCCTTGGTTTGGCGGGTTATTATCGGCGATTTATTGAGGGATTTTCATCTCTCGCCGCCCCATTGACCAAGCTAACCAGGAAGGGTGAGAAGTTTGTTTGGTCCGAGGAATGTGAGAGTAGCTTTCAATTATTGAAGGCTAAGCTTACTTCTGCTCCGGTATTGGTATTACCTAGTGGCGATGAAGGTTTTGCCATTTATACAGATGCATCGCGGATTGGCCTTGGCTGTGTATTGATGCAGCAAGGAAGGGTAGTAGCATATGCTTCTCGGCAATTGAAGGAGCATGTGCGTAACTATTTGACTCATGATTTGGAGCTTGCGGTAGTGGTTCATGCACTGACGATCTGGAGGCACTATCTATATGGTGTCAGGTTTGAGGTGTTCACTGACCACAAGAGTTTGAGGTATCTTTTCTCCTAAAAGGAATTAAACCTAAGGCAGAGAAGATGGATTGAGTTCCTGAAGGACTATGACTTCGATCTCCAGTATCATCCTGGAAGGGCGAATGTCATAGCAGATGCCCTTAGTAGGAAGAGGTCATCGCTCCAGCAGGATTGGAAGATGTTGGAGGATGCAGCATGCGCGATGACTGAGTTAGAGCCATCCCTATGTCAGGCTTTTGCAGCTCAGTTGTCCATTAGGTCTTCGGTGTTAGATGAGGTGATCGAGCATCAGAAAGTCGACCCTAGACCCCAAGAGTTGGTGGGCAAGGCAGGCTTTGCTCATGATGAGGATGGTGTGATTAGATTCCATCACCATGTTTGTGTTCCCGACATTATAGATGTTCGTGAGCATGTTTTAGCAAAAGCTCATAGGTCGAGATTCTCTATTCATTCGGGTAACACTAAGATGTACCAGGATTTGAAGAGATCTTTTTGGTGGTCTGGCATGAAGAAGGATGTAACGGAGTATGTATCTAGATGTCTTGTATGCCAGCAAGTGAAGGCCGAGCGGCAACGACCATCTAGTCTTATGCAGAAGATGGAGATCCCAGTATGGAAGTGGGAAGCTGTCACTATGGATTTTGTTACGGGTTTACCTTGATCTAGACGGGGTAATGATTCGATTTGGGTAGTAGTAGATAGATTTTCGAAGACTGCGCATTTCTTGCCTATGAAGAAGAAGCAGTCAGTAGAGAGTTTAGCTAGATTGTATATTAGTAGTATTATTAGATTGCACGGTGTGCCGAAGTCGATCATTTCGGATCGAGATTCGAGATTTACTTCGAGGCTGTGGAAGGGTCTTCAGGATGCGTTAGGTTCGGAGTTGAAGCTCAGTTCGGCGTTCCATCCACAGACCGATGGACCATCCGAGAGGACTATCCAAACGCTCGAGGATATGTTGAGGGCGTGTGTTCTGGATTGGAAGGATGATTGGGAGCGCCATTTGCCTCTTGTGGAGTTCGCATACAACAACAGTTTCCATGTGAGCATTGGTATGGCTCTGTTTGAGGCATTGTATGGTAGGCCTTGTAGATCTCCTTTATGTTGGGAGGAGACCGGTGATAGGCAGTTGATCGGTCCGGAGTTAGTCCAGGAGACTTCAGATAAGGTCCAGCGACCTGTTGGCGTCAACATGAGTTGACGTTAATAGGGAGTAAGCGGCCACATCGATGGACGCTAACCCCAGACTGGTGACCAGTGATGTTGACATTAACCTCCCAGATTTGTTGCGTCTTCAGATCCAGAAATGCCTCTGGAAATGTCGCCCCTTGTTTAGGAAACTGTTCTCCAACGGTCCTATACCTTTCCTAAGCGCATCTCCGACCCCTAACCCTATAAAACATCCAATTTCCGGCCAGATCTGACCCTTTTGGCAATTGTCAAAAACCCTAGTTCTCTTCTGTGCGAAACCTGAACTTTGGACCCTTTGATCCGGCGATTGGTGACTCCTTCCGGCGATCTTCTGCGACTGGAGGGGAGTCTAAGCGTGTGGGAACGCTTCTCCGACACCGGGTAGCAGTCTGCATCAACACAGAACCCGGATTTGGAGGACTTTGGAGGCTCTTTGGCTCAGGCCGAGGAGAGCTTCTCCGACTTAATCCTTCTTTTGTAGATTTTGCTGAAGGCAAGTAACCCATACCCATCATCCATACATGCGTCTAGTAGGTCTCAGGAATTTTATAAATTTTAAATCGTGTCCTGGAACCCCCTTTCTATCGAATTTTTAGAGTTCAGTCTGTGTCTTGCACAGAAAGGAACTTAACGACAACCTTTGATGCCGTTAAGATCCGAAATTGGCGATGGCCTTTGTCGCCGTTAACCAGATAGGCAACCACCCCCTTGCCGCTGAGTTCTTCAGGCGGGGACAGTTTGTCTGTCTACCCTTAATAATCTATTTTTCAGATTCCTACGCATGAGGATATACTATAAAAAAATTATATGTTATGTAATATCTCTAGTGGATCATGTTGAGAATTTTTATGAAATTTTCGTTGAATGTGTTATTTATTAAAATCCCTGAACCATTTGTCAAACATGCTTAATCTTGTAAAATACTGTTGATATGGATCCGTGTTGAATTTGGATACTGTGAAATTTCTGAAATATGTGCACCAGTATCAGGTCATACTATGGAAATTGGGAAAATTTTTGATGTTTGTGTAAATAGTTATATTTTCTGAAGTGTAAAACGGGGAGCATGCAATATTAGTTTAAATTCACAAATAAATTGTTTGGAACTAGTTAAATTCCTAGAAATTTTATGTAAAATCATAACTATTAGATGCATGTTGTAGGATGGTTAATGCACATGTAGCACTGTGAACCATGCAAGTTTGATTGTTGACCAATTTTGTAAAATAATTGTTCTCATTTTTATAATTAGTATGTAGTTTAGAAAAATATGAAATTTGGTATGCATGATGTTTAACCTATAAACAGTCCGTGGTAAGAATTTCATGTGAATTGGACAACAGTAGGTACTAATTTATTTATTACATGATGAAATGACCAATTAGAGCATGTTTAGTGTAATTAGTGATAAATTAGATAATTGCAACATGATTAGAATAAATTTGTAACTGTTTAACATTGTAAAAAGTAGTACCATGTTAGGAAATCTGAACCATGTACATGTATGTGAATATGAAATTAGTGTGCATTTAAAAATGGAAATTTTGTAAATGTGTCATGGGTGACACTGCTACCTTAGAGGGCTGAGGAACTGTACCGTAGTAAAGTCCCTACGGGAAGTTTCATATGAGTATGAGATCCCATAGACATTGAGATTAAATCCTGGAGGTGGACAAGTACCACTGGTTAGGGTGGAGAGTGCTTCTCCCGGTTCTGCGCAGTAACTAAGATCTATCACTATATTACCTAGGTGATAGGTATGTGTGTGAATGAGATAAGTGTGTGTCTTCTAGAGGTGGTTTGGACTATGTGTCACGGCATGTAATGAGAATAATGTGATTTTTATATATATGTGAAATGTGCATGTGTAAAATGTGTAAATGATCATGTGGAAATGTGGACTAATGTGATAATATATGAAATTGTGAACCAATTTATAAATGTGTTTTAATATCCATGTCAAAACAACAAGCTACCCATGTTTATAAATGTGTTATGAATGTGAGAATGTACATAGAATCCATGCTAGGAATACCTCTTCCAATATGTGGAACACCATGCTTAACTTATTTTTATAATGTAGCATGAATGGAACAAGTATTGACTTAAAATAGCATGTTAAAGAATGTGTAGAAAGCATGTGATAGGTTTACTTTATTGTGAAAGAAACATAAGGATGTACTATGTATGATAAACTGGTAGAAGTATCATGTTTAGGCTTTCTTTTAAAAGTTGACCAATCCATGTTAAACGCATTAGTTGTTTTGTTTAGAAGGTAAAATGTCCATGTGATGCATGTATGCTTAATGTGAATGGAATTACTTGCTGGGTCTTTTTAGACTCACTCTTGCTTCGACGTACAGGTGCAGATATTCCTACTTCTTCCGAGGAGATAGTCAGGAGTGACTCAGAGCGTGAATAGGAGACCTTCGTGGAGAATTGTGACTCGGAGCGTGAGTAGAAGACCTTCGTGGAGATTTGTACTTTTGTACCTTTTTTTATACGTATGTAATAAAGGGCAACATGTATTTAAGTTGTGGACAATGTATTTGATTTAAATTCCAGTTATGGGAACTTTAGTTCTTTCTTGTACTATATAGACTGTGGATAAATGTGGATGATGGAATAATAAATTTACATCTAGTTCTTTTCTTCCGCTGTTATGTGTTCATATTTGTGTACGTCTCAGCCTATTGAATGTGTTGGGTAAATGTCCCACTGTGGCGATGCTTTCTATATCGATGTGCGTTCGTATAACCGTACCGGTATAAAGAGGGTCGTTACAATCAGAGTCAACAGTAGGAGTCTGAAGTCGAATTCAGTATGCTATAGGGAGAGTCTGTGGACTTAGACAATTATCTGAGATGGAGTTTTTGTCATGTTATTGACTATAGTATATATCTATATAATGTTTGTGATATGTATTGGATATATTTGCTTTGTAGAAAGTCTATTTAAAAGTTGTCATAACAAAAATATTATATATACTAAATTAAGAAAATATTAATTTCCTTAGGGGTAGTTGCTCAACAATCTTAACCCTTTTCTAATTATTAATAATTTTAGGTACAAATTTCACTTAATTAGCTCCCATCCCATGATGGGCTCTTCACATTTGGGCCCATTCGTTTGGGTTTAGATCATTAGTACAACCCCTTCCTAATTTAGTTTAATGGGTTTTAATTTAATTCTCCTTTTATTCCATTTATTCCTTCTTTATTATAATTTAATCTATTTATCACATTTAATTAAAATTTTATTTTATTTAAGATTTAAAAAAATCAAGGTTGCTACACATGTGATTTATGACTATGGTATCCAAAGTCATGTAAGATGAGTTTAATTGGTTATACTGATGCTGATTATGCTGGATGCAAAGTGGATAGAAAAAACACCAGTGGTTTCTGTCAGTTTCTTGCAGGGTGTTTGATCTCCTGGTCCTCAAGAAACCAGAACTTTGTGACCTTGTCAACAATCGAAGCTGAATATGTTGATGCTGGGAGTTGCTGCACTCAACTACTATGGCTCAAACAACAACTTGAGGATTATGGACTAAACATCAAATCTGTACCCCTATTATGTGACAACACTAGTGCAATCAATCTCACAAAGAATCCAGTACAACATTCAAGAACCAAACATATTGAGGTTAAGTATCATTTCATTAGAGATCATGTTGCAAATGGTAATATTAACATTTCATTCGTAGAAATTGAAAATCAGTTGGCAGACATCTTTACAAAAGCCCTACCTGAAGAGAGATTCACCTCTCTCCGAAGAGAGCTAGGCATGTGTAATTTGTAAATGATGTATTTCTGTAATAATTGAAGACATTAATTTTTCAGAGTACCTTGGTAATGTATAACTCCTAATCATTGTTGAAAAACTTCTTATACTTCATGACCCTGTCGACACAACTCCTTTGTATGTCAACACTTCCTTACATTAGGTCGACACATCCTTCATACAGGTTGACCTGTATCATTATACTATTGCGACACCTACTCACTCTATTCTTATCCAATCTTTAACTACCACTCTCATTTCTTTTTAGTCATTCTCATGGTCTACTCCTTCTGACCAAAGTCTCTACATTTAACTCCTTTATCTCTTTACTGGCTTTGAACTAAGGGGGAGCCTTGCCCTGAGGGGGAGCCTTGGACTAAAGGGGAGACTTCATACATCCTTCTTCACCTCCTTCCTTTTGATTTCATCATTGTTATTCCATTCACCTTTCTTTTTGGTCATTGACAAAAAGGGGGAGAAATACTCTAAAATACATATACTCTAAATACATATCATCATATCTTTTTTGGAGCATTATGATTTGGGTCAGTTTTGTCATCACCAAAAAGGGGGAGATTGTTGACTCCTTTATCTCCATGATTATATATTTTGATGATAACAAAACTCATCAGAATATTTGTATATTCATCTAAATTATGAGTATTTACCTTAACTTCATTTTGGTTAAGTCTGTCAATAGGAAACTCAAAGAAAATAAAAATTACATCATGGATCACCACTGTAAGTATTCCAGAATTTTTCTAAGTCCATTAGAGAAGTCGAAGTTATATATCCTTCACTCTGACTCTTCATAAGTTGAAGTGTGATTTCACTCGGACTTTTCTCTGGTCGAAGTCCACATCGATTATGGTTTTTAATTAACATAGATTACTTCTTTTAAGTACACATCGATTACGATTTTTGAGTACACATCAATTACTACTTTAAGTCCAAAAATAGATTACTATTTCAAACATCGATTAAGTTCACATCGATTACCTTAGACATCAATTACCTTAGACATCGATTCCTTTTGAACATCGATTGCCATCTCATATCGATTATCATATTGTCTGTCTTCATAAACATCGATTTCCTTATCTTTGAAACATCAATTACCATTTTAAATCACATCAATTTCCTCTTACCAAACATCGATTACCCTTAGACAATCGACTGTCTCAAACATTGATTGTTCTGCTTAACATCGATTACTTTTTGGACATCGATTACCCTTAGATATCGACTGTCTCAAACATCGGCTGTCCTGCTTAACATCGATTATTTTTTGGACATCGATTATGTAACGTCGCGCGTTTTCCGGATCCCCGTGGATCCAGGTTTAGCGGGTTTGGTGGCCAATATGAGGCCCATTAGTGTTGTGTGTTTCTTACTAGATCCTTACCGGGTTTGGTTTGGGTCCGTGTTGGTGTTCAACTTGCTGGACACCAGCAGTGTGTTGGCATCCATCGATGAGGACGTCGATTGTTGAACTTGGCGTCAAGCTTTGTGGACGTCTAGTTGTAGCGGTCTGGTTAAACGGCCAAAGGGTTGACGTTAATCTGACATGCCTATGTTTTTATGGCAGACCCGAGCTCTGTTCTTTCTCCTCCTTCTCCCTTCCTCTTCCCCCACCTTCACCCTTGAGCTTCTTCGCGAGTTTTGACGGTCGGCGGGAGCTCGTGGGAAGGCTGTGGTGCGCGTGGTAGCGGCAGATCGGGCGGGGAATGACGGATTGGAGCGCGGTGTTCATGGGACGTTTCTCGGGTTTCGGCGTGATTCGAGGTTCTTCGGGAGTTTAATTGCGTCTCTGAGGTAGGGGTCGAGCCTTGTTAGCTTGTTAGAAACATTAAAACATGACTTAATCACTTGAACCAGCATTTTTATTGTATTTTCGGATCAAGTCATACCATGCGGGGTTAAAGGGTGGTTTGATGAATTTAATGTGTAAAGCATGTTGTAATGGGTTGTTCCGGGTTCTAGTATGTTAAAGGAACCATTTTTATATGTTTTTATGTAGTTTAAACGGTTGGAAAACCTGTAGAGCTGGATTAGGGTTTCTGCAGGGTTTTAGGCCGGAGAACTTGGCGTCAAGATCTCCTGTCGCCAAGCTCACCAGCCGAGAGATAAACGGCTAGATCGTTTGCCGTTTACTTCTTATAAGCGGCAGTCGATGTTGCCGCCAACCTGTGCATGTATCCATGCAGTGTTGTTTACGTAGTTTTCCTGGTTATGAATATTGTGTGATTGTGTGTGCATGGCGATGACCGGTGTGAGCCAGTGCACTTGTTATGCTCTTGGAGCATACTGCTCATGTAATGGGCATGTTTTACGTAAATGATATGTGATGTACGTAATCGCTTTCCGTGGTATGTGTGGTGCGTTGGCACCCGTGGCACTCTTGGAGTGTGTTGTCCATGTGTTGGACATGTGGTTTACGTGGAAGACATGTGGTACACCATCCTGGGTGTAATATACACGTATTGTCTACGTGGTTTGAGTGTGTGTTTACTACACACTTTGTTGTAATGTAATTCTTATGATTTATCATAGTAACTGGGCAGTGAGGTTCCTGTGTGAGCCTAGCCATGACTCTGTGGTGTTTGGGCAGTGAAGGTCCATACCGACCTAGCCCTGGTCCGTTGTTGTCTTTCGAATAATATTATATGGATTTATGAAGTAAGTGGTGTGTTGTTACGAAGGTCATCTCATGACCGATGATAGGCCAAATATGATTGGCTATCGTGATTTATATATGTGTTAGTGTGAGTTAGCTTGGAGGTTACAAGATGACCAATGATAGGCAAGTTTGTGGTTCAGGTATATGTGTTGGTGTGGGATAGCTTTGGGGTCACACGGTGACCGATGTTAAGCTAATCCTAACACTTGTATATTGTGAATTATAAGTAAAGGCTATATGTGTAAGTATCGTGGTTTGTGCTAGCCGAGTGTGGTGGTCCGGCGCCTATTTCGGAATGCCTCTCTAGTCGGGTACCCCAGGTTCTTTGTGAGCCAGGCACGTGTGTTTGTTGTGCTCGGGGTTTTGTCCCGGTACTTGTGTTGTACTGTTGAGGTCTGTGTCGTCTTCCTAGACACCCTCACTCCTGAGTTTGAGTTGTACGTCCGGCTGAGGGAAAGACGGCAGTGGGGCAGCGACTTCCCAGAGTTTGTTCTTTTGTCGCTTGTAGCGCGCTCGTAGTTGGGGGTACGGACACCAGTAGTCGACACTGGTCCCCAGCTAGTCCTGTTTTCCAGTGCCTCACTTTAGAGTGCTCCGGCCAGAGACTCTAGAGGTGCCAGGCATGGGCCTGCAGTTGTGTGCCTGCAGGTGTGGTGTTGGTTGGTCTCCACAGTTGTTTGACTTCTTCCTTGTGGAGCGGCAGTTGGACCTTTCGTCCGTGACTGCGAGGCTGAGAGGTTGTTCTTGTGTTGTGTTGTCCGGGTTGGATATTGGCCTGATCAGCCAGTAGTCCGTTCCCGTGTGGTGGCGTCGTTCCCTTCGGACTCGTGCTTTGCTACTTGTCGTGAGTTTGTGGTTTATGACTCGTGGTCGAGGTTTGACCAGTTCGAGATGTGCCCTGGTGTTGGCCCAGTTGTGACTCAGTTGTGGTTTGTGTGACTCGTCGATTAAGGTTTCACCTATAATATTGTGCCTAATTAAAGGTATAATATAATTATGATTCAGTGTGGTATTTATCACCTACTTGTACCCTTGTTCGGGTGTTTGTGTTGTGGTACCTCAGAGTAGCAGGTACTTGTTCCCTTCGTGGGTTACTTTATAGTTTTTGTGGTGGTACATTGTGTACCAACCTTACCGGGTACTTGTGTGTTGAGGAGGTCTTGTGGTTTGACCTGCCACTTGTTGTATCCTAACTGTTTTAGGTAGATCTTTGTTTATAATTTATTGTGGATTAGTTGTGATTATTAATTATGTTACCTTTGTGGGTAATTTGCCAATGAGGCTTACGGCCTAGGCATATTGTGGTTTAGTTAAGCTATGTTCCGTGGAGGCCGTATGAGACCTTCCACTTGTTGAGTTTTACTCTTCTTAGGTATGATTCCAATTATAGTTTTAGTGTGTTATGATTGGCTTCGTGGTAGCCAGTTCCGTTACCTTGTGTGTAGTTTCCGATGTAGTGTGGTTTGGAGTATAAAGGACCAACTCTTAGTTAGCGGTCTGTTACTCAAATGTTTAAGGTTTGCCTATAAAGCTTGTAGTTTGGGCAGTACTTTGCCTGTATGGCTTTTAGCTTAGGCAACCCGTTGTTGTAGCAGTGTGCCAGTGAGACTGTGGTTTAGGCACTTTGGTTGTTGGGCTAACTAATGATTTTATGTTAGTCCTGTAGTCCTATTTTTCTTCTGAGGACGTTATGTTTATTATCATAAGCATGTTTAATTGTTATTTATTATCATGATGTGAGCATGAAATGGTTTGGCTATTATTGTTGCCAGTGAGACCCATTGGGGTCGAGGTGTCTGTGGTTACAGTATTGTTTTGGGTAGCCCCTACTGAGCCAGTGACTTGTTGAGGCTCACTCCCCTACAGTTCTTTTCAGGGCTTGCCGTGTGTTTGGCTTGCAGTGGCGTTGCGTCAGACTTGTACCACCAGTAGTAGTTTAGTAGTTAGTGATTGTGTGAGCTTGTGCTCCCTCGGGGTATGCCCCAGGTAGTTGTACTCTTTTAATTAGACATGTATTAATGTAATGGGACAGTTGTACAAATTTGTGAATAATTATAAGCACATGTACTTTCTTGTGTCTTATATTCTTGTGGTTTGTCTTTTTTATATTCTTACTGGACTCGTGTGTGAGATATCCCTTGCGACACTTCGGTGCGTTCGCGGGAGGCGGATCTGGATATGGAGCCTTAATGGGCATGAATACCCCGGTCCGTCACAGATTACCCTTAAACATCAACTGTCCTGCTTAAACATCGATTACAGTTAAACATCGATTGTCTTCATGGATTGTTCTTGAACATCGATTACTCTTGGACATCAATTACCTTTTGAATATCGATTGTGTCTTAACTTCAACTACTCTTTGAACCTCGACTGTGTCTTGGCATTATATTATCCATTGCTATTTCAGATATATTAGTTTCAAAATACCTTGATAATTATCTGAGCAATAACCTTATTGATTGTGGTTGAAATTATAATGATTGTCCTTATGATTAATCTTTTTTGTGAACATAACTTGGCGCACAGTATTTTCAAATCATTTTTAAAGATGTACATTTCAAATTTCCCGCTAACTGTTGCATATCCTTCTTAAAGCTTTCAAGGATATCTTCTTACATAATGACTTTTTGACTGACAACTATTTTCATGATAAGTCTTCTAACACTTTGCTTGTGAATAGAAATCTGTCTGTGGCTTACTAAGTCACAGGTCATAGTTCTCTTGAAGAAATCACTTTACAGTTTGCTACCCTTATGACAAGTCTCTTTATGTTTTATATGGTGATAGAATGGACATTTCTATTTCTGTATAACACCTTTTTCCGTTAACTGAATATCTCTTTTAGCATTTAATGACTGCAGGTTTCTGGTAGTCACGTGATTCTACAATGCAAGATCTGCTGCGACTGCATGGAAACAAGCACCGAGAGATAAGAGACAACAGACACTTCTACAGATACTTTAACAGATACATCTGAAGAAACCTGAAGTGCATATAAGAAGACGATGGCTGTGAAGAACAAAATATAACACATGGAAGGATGAACAAGTAATACACGTAGATTCATACAAGCCTTCACAACCACCATTGAGAGCAGTGCACCTTCACTCCAAGTCGATTTGCTCCGAGCTCTTCTGAAGCCCTCATTTCTTTTCATTGAGAGCGAGTTGTTTTGAGAGGATAGCATCACTGTCTATTTTCTTCCTCTCTCAGTTCGTGCCTCAGATCAAGCAAAGCATGTTATATAAGCTTGATCTAGGGGCCATCTGTTTAACTCTTTTTAAGAGTGTTCATCTTCCTGTGAGAAGAGAAGACCTGTTGTGAGTAGGTGGTTTAGTTCCCCTTGCTAAAGGGAAGACCTGTTGCTACAGGTGGTCGTATTGCCTCTTCGTGGGTTGAAGAGAAGGCCAGTGGGTGCTGGATGTGTAAGTATCTTTGAGGGAGACTGTACCATTGGTTAGTGAAATCCCAAATAGTTTTTTGGGGACTAAACGTAGGACTCCTGGTGATAGAAGGTCTGAACCAGGATAAAATTCTTGTGCATTTTTTATGCGATTGTCTCTATCTTACTCACGTTGCGAACTCTAACATCTGCGCTTAATGTGTTTCTATATGAAGTTGTTTTAAGCAAGAAAATTCTTAGATGCTCTTGAAGAAACCCATTCACCCCCCCCCCTTTGGGCTTGCAACTTGATCAACACATAATAGGGTGAACACAAGCCAATATATGATTATATAAACATGATGGTCATAGAATGTTAGAAAAACAACGTACATGAAATAAATAATCACATGAACATACGTAAACATGATGGCATGAATATCATATACATATCGTCCCATAGGTATAGGCCAGATCTGATTCCAATCTAAAAGGAAAACGCATGCATATGAGAGCAACAAATCAATAAAAATAGTATAGAGTTAGAACACTTAGTCGAGCTACCCGTAAGGACTCCCCTTAGAGAAGTTATCACCCCATCATACCAGTGCGGCGGAGTCAACGATCTTCCCTCAGGATAGAACGGCTACAAGGACGTGTCTCTGTATGAAGACGCTTCCTCCTCGACGACAACCTCAGGAACACGTTCTTCTTTGTCGATCGATCAGAAACTATGGTGTGGGATCTACTAGATAGAGAGAGAATATATGCAACACATCTATGAGATAGAGAGAGAGAAAGAGCACCGAGCATGAAAAGATCTGGCACCACCACCCCCAAAATGACGCCTGCACATCATTCTCTCCCGGAACCAAGTCTCCGCCTCTGTCCTTCCATTTTTTCCAAAAAAAATAATGCCGCCGCCTTACACACCACAAAATTGCGAAAGACCCACTACTGTTCGGTTTTTCCACAGAAGGAAAAGAAAAACCCCGAAACAGCAAGCCCTTGCGTTTTGTGAATAAAAGGCATCTTGTGACTTTATGAAAAAAACCCACAAAACTTTTGGGTTTATAAATAAACCCTCACACCACCACAATGTCTCTAACATTCCCCCATAAACCCAAAAAGATTTTGTGGAAGAAAAGAGATCGACGAAAGAAAAATATATCTTGCTTTTAGTGAGGGTACCTTTCGGGTTTGAATCATTACCTGAGTTTCTAACTTCAACCCCCACAGAACCGAAGTGAACTAAGTCTTGAACTTGGTTCTTTATATGAGAGTTTCTATTAGGAACAACATGATATAAGTTCTGGTTGAAATCTTCAGGGTTGGTGTCGTATGGCCATGCACCCAAATCTTGATTCATGAGTACTGTTAAGGAAGAACCCACTTCTCTTAACCTCGGCCTCATAGTCACACTCACATTGGTGGGTTTTCTAAGGATGCACTGCAAATATCTTGCCAAGATAGACTTGAACCCATTCAGAGTTTCACAAAACTCTTCCTTTACTTACATTATAGGCATTTTGAGCAGATTATCAGGGGAGACACACACAGGTAGGTACCAACATAATGTAAAGTGCCACTTAATTCTCTCTATGACTTGTTGTTACCACATTGAACCTACTTTGTGGGATCTCCACTCAGTTAGGTTGGGCGCTACTATAGAAGAATTCTCAATGGGTTTCAGTCTCATCTCCAATCTGGATTTTTGAACTTGATTTCTATCAAGTCCCTTTGTCGGTGGATCTACTGTATTATCTTTGGTACCAACAAAATCAACAACAATCACACCCTGAGACATAAGTGCCTTTACAAGTTTCAATCTAACTTGGACAAGTCTCCTATATGTTTTTGGTTATACTTTGAACTTCTGATCTTTACAATTGTGGTCATGCTATCCCAATGCACTGAAATCGCAGGAATGAGGTTTCCCATCAGAGGGAGTTCAGACAGAAGTCCCTTGATTCATTCAGCCTTTGTTCCAGTAGTGTCCAAAGCACACAACTCAGCCTCAAAAGTAGATCAAGATAAAAATGGTCTGTTTTATAGACCTCCAGGCAACATTGCCACCTCCCAGGGTAAAGACATACCTTGAAATACCGTTACTCCCTAAGTTTTGACTATCTAGCTTGCATCACTATACCCTTCTAACACAGCAGGGTATTTTTCATAATGCAAGCCTAAGGAAATAGTTCCCTTAAGGTACCCTATCCAAGTCCTCCCAGTGAGTACAATCAGAATAGCTAGCATATCTACTGCTAGTCACTGCATATGATATGTTAGGCCTAGTACATTTTGCAAGATATATTAAGCTTCCTATGATTTAGGAATACCTGAGTTGAGGCATAGGAGGAACACCATTCTTGTTCTTGTAGTATGCTCTAATGAATCATATGGAGTGCTTACATATTTACAATTTTGATAGTCAAATTTCTCCAAGACTTTTTCAATATAATGAGACTGAGAAATTATTATCCCTTTAACTGAACGAATTAGTTTAAGGTCCAAAATCACATTAGCAACTCCCATATCTTTCATCTCAAACATTCTACTCAAGAAGGCCTTAGTCTCATTCACAATCCCAATTGAAGTTCCAAACAGTAGAATATCATCTACATACAGGCATAGAATGATAAACCTTGACATAGACAGTACACTTATCAAACTCATTGACGCTAAAGCCAAAAGACAAGATAGTCTGTCAAAGTTTTCATGCCATTGTTTTGGGGCTTGTTTAAGTCCATAAAGGGACTTAAAAAGTTTACAAATTTTCTCTTTATTAACAGATGTCACAAACCTTCAGGCTGATCCATATATATCTCTTCTTCAAGATCACCATTTAGAAAGGCGGTCTTAACATCCATTTGATGGATAATGAGATCATATATAGAGGCCAAAGCTAGAAACACTCTAATTGTGGTCATCCTAGTAACAGGAGAATATGTATCAAAGAAATCTATTCCTTCCTTTTGTTTGAACCCCTTGGCAACCAATCTGACTTTATACTTGTCAATACTTCTATCAGGTTTTAGTTTCTTCTTAAAAATTCATTTTCACCCAATAGTTGTAAAACTAGGAGATAAATCAATCAACTCTTATGTACCAATGGAGAGAATGGAATCCATCTCACTTTTAATGACATCCTTCCAATG
Source organism: Colocasia esculenta (assembly GCA_014218235.1). Lineage (NCBI taxonomy): Eukaryota > Viridiplantae > Streptophyta > Magnoliopsida > Alismatales > Araceae > Colocasia > Colocasia esculenta. Next base: position 25,498,561 of record CM024757.1, on the reverse strand, counting down.
CATTGCCTTTGGTGAAGCCATAGCATCTTGGAAGTAGGAGGATCACCCTCAATCTGGTAAATGATAAAATCACTTCCCAAATCCTTGGAAATTCTAGGTCTCTTACTCCTTCTTGGTTCCACCAATTCCTCTTGATCAGTAGAGTCAGGATGGGAACTAGAGGTCTTAACCCCCACATTTGATATCCTCTCTATATGATCAAGAATAGAGCTAGAGGTACAATGAACTTCGTCATAAGACACTTGATAAGGTACACCAGTTTTCATGGAAAACACATCCTCAAAGAACGTAGCATCATGATATTCAACTATGGAGTTAACAGCTATTCCAGATATCTTAGATTTGATCACTAAGAATTTGAATGCATAACTATTAGTAGCATAGCCTACAAAGATGACATCAATTGTTTTTGGATCTAGCTTCTTTCTTTTGTGTTCAGGGACCAACACTTTTGAAAGATAGTCCCACACTTTAAGATACTTGAAACTAGACTTCCTACCTCTCCATAACTCTTTTGGACAAGTGTCCTTATGTTTCAAGGGAACTTTATTAAGAATATGGCATGTCGTATTCAAAGCATCTCCCCACATGTAACTAGGTAATCTAGAGTTTTGGAGTAAAGAGTTGACCATGTCAATAAAAACTCTATTCTTTAGTTCTGCAATCACATTAGACTGAGGAGAATAAAAAGTAGTAACCTCGTGAATTATGCCATGATTTTGACAAAATTCAAAAAATAGGTTAGATGTATATTCTCCTCCTCTATCAGACCTTATCCTTTTAAGAACCTTAGAAGTTTGTGTTTCTACTTCAGCCTTAAAGATGACAAACTTAGATAAAGCTTCATCTTTAGACTTAAGAAGATACACATAACAATATCTACTAGCATCATCAATAAAGGAGATAAAATATTTCTTAAGTTCCCACGTTTGTACACCATTAAACTCACAGATATCAGTATGAACTAAATCTAAAATCTCAAACTCTTTAACAATAGAGTTAAACAATTTTCTAGATTGTTTAGCTTGCACACAAATATCACATTTATGAGATTTATCAATGGCATACTCAGGGATCATATTCAAATTCATCATTCATTTCAAGGAATTGTAATTTACATGTCCTAAACGATTATGCAATAAAGTAGATGATTCCACAACATTCACAGAATAAGAAGTAGAGCTAGATGAAATGTCAACCACTTCATTATTCAAAACATTGTCCACATAAAGTTTAAACAAACCATCACATAAACAACCTATTCCAATAAAAGTCCCTAAATAAAGAAGCACCACTTTATTACATTTGAATGCCAATTCATAACCTTGTTCCACTAAAATAGAACCACTCAATATGTTTCTTCGGATCGCTGGAACGTAGTGCACACTATGTAGAAAGAGAACACGCCCTGAAGCTAGTCTCAGGTCCATGCGTCCTATCCCCAACACCTTAGAAGCAGAAGCATTCTCCATGGTCACGGATCTGCCATGAATGGCCTGGTAAGACACAAATACGGATTTGTCAGCACAGGTAACGTCGTGTGTTTCTTGGATCCTTGTGGATCCCTTGTTCAGTGGATATGGTGGCTAGTGTGTGGCGTGCGTACAGGTTTTGGGGTGTTGTGGCCGGCAGGCTGGGCCCAAAACACCTGCCCGTTCACTGTTTGTGAACGCGACAGCAAGGGGCGTCGCATTCTGAAAGCGACAGTCCTGCATGTCGCATTCCGGTTGCATCTTCTGAGTGGTTGTCGTCTGCATGCACGCTGCGTGTTGCACGCTGGGCGGCATGCAGACGTCAGCTTTGGGAAGGCGACGCCCTACCCTGTCGCATTCAGGTCGCGATAGAGAGGTACGTCACATTCCCAACCGCTGGGTGTTTTCAAGTAACTTTGGCCGAGCAAAGCTGCAGTGCGCTCTGCTCGGCTAGGGGAAAGCGCTGTGGTGGTTTTTCAGGGCGATTCGTCGGTTTGGTGGTGTTTTTGGCGTGTTCTCGCCGCGAGGATCTTGTGTGGAGCGGGGGAAACGCTGAGAAAGTGTCGTTCTTCGTGTTCTTCACAGAGGTAGGGTGATTCCTCCCGTGTTTGGGGCTTTGGATCTCATGTGATGATGATAGAAGGTGTTATTTGCTTTAAGAATAGTAGATATCATGATAGGACACACATTAAAGCATGAAAAATGAGAATTAAACGTGATTTGTGTGGTATGGGGTGGTGATCCGGAGTGGGAAACCCGGATTAGGGTTCCTACCTGTGAAGGCAACAGAGCCCCCTGTCACGTTTAGAACACGACTGGCTGACCTGTCGCGTTCAGGTTATGAACGCAACATATTGGTGTGTCGCGTTCTGAAGGCAACACTGCCCTATGTCACGACCTCAGCCAAGAGGTCCTGTTGTGCATGGTTTAAATGGTAAAATTATCTGATTATTGTTATTCCTTGTGCATGGCAAGTATAAGCAGTGCATTGGCATCTGTTGTGCTTTAAGAGCGTGTTGTTTACGAAGCTAGCAAGTGGTTTACATGGTTGGCGTGTTGTACATACGGCTAGTGTGTTGTGCTCATGTGGTTGACGTGAGGTTTCACATGGTTTGTGTGGTGCGCACGTGGTTTGTGTGTGCGTGGCGAGTAGCACGACGCCTACCATGGTTACCTCTTCAGTTGGGTGCCCCAGGTTCTGTGTGAGCCAGGCTTTGTGCTCGGGGCTTATCCTGGTAATTGTTTTGTGCCGTCGAGGTCTGTGTCGTCTATCCTGGACACCCTCACTCCTGTGTTTGAGTTGTACGTCTGGTTGAGGGAAAGACGACAGTGGGATAGCGACTTGTGAGAGTTTGTCATTTGTCTCTTGTAGCGCGCTTGTAGTTGGGGGTACGGACACCAGTAGATGTCACTGGTCCCCAACTAGTCATGTTTCCAGTGCCTCACTTTAGGGAACTCAGGCCAGAGTCCCTAAAGGTTTCAGGCATGGGCCCGTGGCAGTGTGGTCCGCGGGTGTGGTGTTGGTTGGTCTCCACAGTTGTTTGGCTTGTTCTCGTGGAGCAGCAGCTGGACCTTTCGTTCGTGGCTGCGAGGCTGAGAGGTAGACCTGTGTGGTTTGTTCGAGTCAGTTGTTGGTGTCGCGAACCAGTCTACGTGGCTCGAGTGTGGCGGACTCTACTTTAGCATGTGCACCGAGTTGTGCTTTTGCCGTTTATTTATTAAGTCGATTTATATTGACGGTAAGTGGTAAGTGGAATTTACAGCTTTAATATCCTGCTAAGTTGTGCTATAAATTGCTAGCGTAGCTTCCTGCTTTCGTACTTGAGTTTGGTTTGCTCAATTTTTGGGGGAGTTTCCCTACTGAGCTAGTGACTTGCGAGGCTCACCCCTACTCCCTACAGGTGAAGGAGAGCAAGAGGTTTCTTTACCATCTTTCAGTTCAGAGCCACATCGCAGCGGAGTTAGGATGACACCTCCAGTAGTGTAGTTCTTTTTCCAGTTGTACCTTGGGGTATGTCCCAGGCTCTTGTACCTTACTTGACTTTTGTTGAAATCTGGCTATGTAAATCCAATGTAAATATGTGTGAATTTGTGAATTATATATATGTACCAGTGTGTTCCATTGTGTTTTCACAGACATGTGTGTGATATCCCTGGCGAGGCTATGGCTCGTTCGCGGGAGACGGAGTTGGATCAAGCTCGTTATTGGGTTAACGAGTTTGAACGACGTGGTCTATCACAGCACATACATGCACATTAGCCCCAGTGTCTACTATCCATTCATTTGGTTCATATATAGTGAAAACTTGAGGGTTAACAGAAACATACAATCTGCTATTGGAGCCCGAATCTTGCTTAGTCCCTTTAATCACAACATTGATCTGGGGACCAGAAGAATGCTTTTGAGCCTTCTTAGCCTTCTTTGCAGGACAATCCTTAATGAAATGCCCAACCTGTCCACACTCCCAGCATAGTTTCTTTTTGGACTTTTTTTGGATCTTGCCTTCAATATTGATTTTGTTCTTCATGTGATCCATTTTCTTTACTTTTAGGATCTCTTGTCTTACCAATAATCATCACATTTGCACTCGGTTCTACAGGCATCACATGCTTCTAATTTCTATGCTCTTCTTCAATAGCAATTGACACTAATAAATCATCCAGAGTAATAGAACCCTTGCAATGCTTAAGAGACATCCCAAAATCCTCCCATGATTTTGGAAACTTCTTAATTATAGACACCACCTGAAACTTTTCTGATAATTTCATATTAGCGTCGACCAAACCATAAAGTAAGAGAAGAAACTTGTGGGTCTATTCAGACATAGATTTTCCCTCTACCATTTGAAACTTTAAGAACTTGGTAACAAAATATTTTTCTAGACCTAAGTCTTCAGTGTTATATTTTTTGTAAAGTTCCTCGCACAGATCCTTGGCAGATTTCGAAGAAGAACTACTGTATACATCAAATAGTATGTTGGACAAAGCCAACATTATGCGACCATGACATATACGGTCACGTTGCTTCCCCTCATCTACTGCCTTTTGACTGTTGGGATCATTCTCTACTAGTTTAGGCAATCTGACTCAAGAATCGAGATAAACTCGATTGTGGTAAATCAAATCTTCATGCGATGTTTCCATCGCTTGAAGTGTTGTCCCGAGAACTTTTCGGACATGCCTGTCATATCCACACAGGGTGCTATCGCAGACGACATGGATGACATGATGAATAACTTCTCTAAGATTGTTAGAAAAACAATGTACATGAAATAAATAATCACATGAACATACGTAAAACATGATGGCATGAACATTATATGCATATCGTCCCACAGGTACAGGCCAAATCTGATTCCAATCCAAAAGGAAAACACATGTATATGAGAGCAACAAATCAAGAAAAATAGTATAGAGTTAGAACACTTAGTCGAGCCACCCGTAAGGACTCCTCTTAGAGAAGCTATCTCCTTCGTCATGTCAGTGCAGTGGAGTCAATGATCTTCTGCCAAGATAGAACGGCTACAGAGTCGTGTCTCCACACGAAGATGATCCCTCCTCAACGACAACCTCAGAAACACGTTCTTCTTCGTCGATCGATCGAAACTATGGTGTGGGATCTACTAAACAGAGAGAGAACGTATGCAACACATTTAAGAGAGAGAGAGAGCACCGAGCATGGAAAAGATCCGGCACCACCGCCCCCAAAACCACGCCTACACGTCGTTCACACCTAGAACCAAGTCGCTACCTCTGTTCTTTCGTTTTTTTCTAAAAAAAAATAACGCCGCCGCCTCACACACTGCAAAACCGCAAAAGATCCACTATTGTTCAGTTTTTTCCACCTACGGAAAAGAAAAAGAACACGGATTCTCTCGCCCCCTGCAGGAGGGGGGGTCAGTACCAGGGTGGGGGGGGATTTTTTCATTTCACCCCTTATTTTAACCTATTTTTTGTGTTTTTCATAGGGGTTAATATGAAAAAATCCCCCCCTCCCCACCCCTGGTACTGACCGACCCCCTCCTGCAGGGGGCTGAGAGAATCCGCGTTCAAAGAAAAACCCCGAAACAGCAAGCCCTTGAGTTTCGTGAATAAAAAGCACCTTGTGATTTAAAAAAAAAACCCACAAAACTTTTGAATTTATAAATAAACCCTCACACTACCGCAATTTCTCTAACATAGAATATATATAAATACAAAAACATGATGAACACAGTCATATATCATCAGAAAAACATTGATAAACACGTCATAAATGATCACAGAAACAATGTCGAACACAATAAAACATGGTGGTGGACAAAATAACCCAAACATACTATGGATAAGGATTGAACAAAGCTCAGCTAAGGAAAGGGAGTACAAGAAATCGAAATGGGGATAACACACATAAAAGAAACTTAACTCTATGCAATTCGCAACTATCAGAGCTTTATTTTTAAAACTATTTAACTCAAGAGACAAAGCATATGAGTAAGGCAAAAAAATGCGCGATCAGCATATGAAGATATTAAGACACAAAATACAAAAGCCGCACGATCGAAAGTGCATCTGCAAACAAGCAAGCAGTAATCTTCGTATAAGAAAGCCGACAAATTAGACCAGCTCGATGAGGCAATGAGGGCGAAAATCTGAGGGAAAAAAAAAGGAACAACACCCAAAAGTTGAAAAGTCTTGTTTCAACACTAGTCATATATCATCACAGAAAGATGATTCACAAAACAATATAGCACTACCTCGAATAGTGGAAATCACCACCCAGAAAAAAAATATATGGGGAAAGCAAGAAACAGAGAAGAAAGTAGGGGTTTATATAGACCCTCACACCACAAATCAACAAAATTGTTCAATCGGAAGACAAAAAAAAAAAAAAAAAAACGCATTTAGGAGTGTCGTCGGGAACCATAGTAAGCCATCGGAAAGAATAATGCGTTGTTGATCGGCCAGGAGGGGGAATGCCCAAGTGACATATTTCCGATCTTAGGAATTAGTAGGGAGCGCCCCATGAACACATGAATATAAGGATAAATAAAATTCAGTTTGGTTCGATTTGAAAGAGTTTTTTCTCAAATCAAAATAGACTCTCAACTCAAATCAAATCGAATCGATTCATTTTGAAATCAAATCAAATTAAATTGATTTAATTCGGTCTAATTCAGTTTAAATTGAAATGTATTTAAAATCTCTATTTACACATTAATCTCTTAATAGACACATATTTGTTGTAATATTTATAAAGAAAAAATGTGAAAAGTAAAAAGACATAATAATAATTTTAACTAAGAAGGTCAAATTATCCCTAATCTTATAATAATTACTATTATATATAGAAGAACAAGTAAAAATTTATATAATTTTTATGGCAAAATAATAATTTTAATTTATTCGAGGTGAATCAATTTACTTGGGTTAAAAATAGAACGAGATCAAAATTGTAAGTTTTAAATCAAATTAAATCGAATCACAATAAAAAATATCTAACTTGAATTAATTCAATCGATTTGATTTGATTTTATGAGACGAACTAATCTATGAACACACCCTTAATAGGAGATAGCAAATCTGGGTCACATGTGGGATGGTAGGATCTTTCACAGGAGTAAAAAGAGAGAATCGACTGTCGAGTAGGATGAATGTCCATCAAAGGGGTCGCAGCAGGAATCGCTGATGCTGTCAGAGTGGTCGCAACAGGAATTATTCTAGGAAAGGGGGAATGAAGATGAAGAAAGGCCAAAGGAGGAAGAAAAGGGCGTGGGGGCGAAGATGAAAAGAGAAGGGGAAAAGCAGGCGTACGAGCTCTAAAAGGTGAGGGCCATTAAGGAAAAAGTTATGACTACTTCATCTCCGAAAGGGGGATATGGAAGTACTCCCTACCTCTACACCCCATTCTACCTTTACACTACTCTTTTCATCTGCACACCCACATTCTTCAACCCACTCTCGTCTTTTCTTTGCACCCCCACAACTCATACACAATGTCCTGTTGAGCAATTATCTCTTAAAATATTATTAACTTAGGTTAATCTGATTTAACTCTAACCTAACCCATTTTAACCTAAGTCAAAAAATTCTCATTTCCAAGCCACTTTTTATACTCACCTAAGTGAACCCGGATTAACTCTATAGTAACTTTTTCCCAAAGTAGCTTTTAAATAGGGTTGTAATATGAGTTCAAAAATTTGAAATTTCGATGTAATTTTGATAAAAGAATATTACATTTAAAATTAAAAATTTATATCAATAATTTATTAGAATCGAAATCGGATATTCTGATATATTATCAGAATTGGAATCCATTAATCAAGAATCAATATCCGATAAATATCTGATAAAAATAAAAGTTAAAAAAAAAACTTATCTAAGGGCGGGAGTTCAACTTTTCCTGCATTTTAGGAAACCCAATGCTAATGTGTTGAATGTTTTAATTTATTTCAGATTGCGTAACTTTAAATTGATAATTTTAAGATTTATTACATTACAAATGATATAATATTAATATTTTAAATATTTTTAATAAAAATGATAATATTGACAATAAGAAAAATAAATAATCCGATAAAATTTCGAATCCGATTTTGATTTTGGTAACAAAATCGAAATTGGAACAAAATCAAAATAAGCTATTTCAAAATTATCAAAATTCGAAATTACTTATCAAAATCGGAATCGAAATTTATGTCACGATTCCGTACCGTTTGTAGCCCTACCTTTAAGGTTATTCTCTTTGGATGAGCTTACGTGGAAAACCTGGTCACGCGATTACTTATCTGCTATACGAAAGGTAAGGGTAGACAAGTGATTAATAAAATCTTTCGAATAGTTCTTTCTTATGTGTTACCATGAATTATCTCTGCGCCGCAATTTCCTGGTTCATTCAGGCCCTACGCAAACCACTGTTGCAATTTTTCTTGGATCTATAATATATACCCCGAGATCAAACCCCCATGGTGGCTAATCCCCCCTTTTCTCCAGTTTCCAAAAGCACATAGAAGTGGACCCTGCTTAATTACCGGATAAGGCAAATTTATTTTTAAATATATTCTCGTAAAACTCCATACAGCGACATGCATGCAGGTTGGATTCCATACATCATTACTACAGGACCCCAAACATCGTTGCTAATTACTAGAGGACCTTGGAACTAGAACGCACAATCGAGCGAAAGAAAGGGGAGATCTATGCAGCTGCGCCGCCCATCACCTGCAAGTTGCCTACGACGTCTCCATCTCGTGCTCGCGCGCGCGGCCATGGCGGGAGTATGATTGACTCGCGCTGCGCGTCGACAACATCCCGCAGCCGCTCCTCCGTCGTGCCGAAGGCCGCTGCCATCTCCGGGCCCATCATGGTACGCAGGATGGACCTGGCTCCCACCAGGAACTGCCGGTGGTTCTTCTTCGCCGAGGTCGTGAACCCGAAGAATTCCATGGGTCCGCTCCGCGACGCAACCTCGCAGGAGGGGAAGTGGCGTGGCACCCAGAAGGTGTCCCCCTCGCTCACCTCCGCGTCCATCGCCGAGGTCCCGTTGGGGAACACCACCTTCACCCGTCCGGTACCTCGCAGCACCACCGCGTACTCCGTCGCCATGGGGTTCCAGTGGGGCGCCATCATCGACCCTGCAGTGAGGTTGACGAGGTAGACGCCGACGTCTGAGTGGTTGAGGGGCGCGTAGTCGTCCTCGTCGAGGGCCACGCTCCAGCCATAGCTGTTGCTGAAGTCGGGGCTCCGGTCGTAGATGTTGTAGGAATCGGGGGCATGGACGGGACCCCCCTTCTTCCTGAGGACGCCCTCTTTCCAGACGATGGACCTGAGGACCTTCCTCCACGTCCATGTCTTCTTCCCCTGGTCGGTCGCAGCCGTGATCCCCTTATCCTCATCTTCGTCGTCTTCAATGAGGTTTGTGCTTAGATATTCCACTTTGGACTGCAACAGGGAAGCCAACGAAATGCGTGCGCGCTCATGGGAGTCGCCCGTCATGTTGATGATGGCCCCGCGTCGTTGCCTCATGACGGAGCTCATCTGGTCGGAGGTGACCTTTCCACCAAGCCCAAGATCGTGCATGAAACATTCGTTGTTTCAGTTGTTATCGCGTTGGACATCCACTTACGGTTTGTTTAAAAATAGTACAGTTTGAAAATTTAATTAGGTGAATAGCATCTTACAAATTTTAATGAGTAAATTAATTATAAATTCTTATTAAATATTTCATTTATTTTTTAATCTCTTATTACAGATAAATATTATTTCTTATTACAATAGTTAAACTATGTTACAACAAAGACTTCCCTGTAACAGTCAGGAACTCCTAATTAATTTACTTAATTTAAATAGTAATCTAACATAATTTTGACCTATCAGCTTATATTTTTTTAACAAAAATTATAAAAGAAGTGAAATCGGTCGTCCGGAGTCTCCTCCCATACCGATTTGCATGGGATGACCGATTTCCCCATTTCCTTTTAAATACAATATAAAAAAAAGGACATGGGATGACCTCACTCTCTTCTAAAAAATTATAAAAAATGAAAATCAGTTATTTCCATCTGGGAAATCTTATTCTTTTGTTTAGAGTTTTTTTAAACTGTAATTTTATATCTAAACGATGTCTAATTAAGATAAAATTTTAAATATAAATTAATTAAAATATAATAAGTTTTATGGTAATTTTAATTTATTTTTTTAGAATAAAATTTTAGAGTAAAATTACTTTAAAAATTAAGAAATCAAATTAATTTCAATATCTGTGTAACATTATCACATGTAGAACCAGTATATTTTTCTAAAAATTATGGTGATCTTATATCTCAATTATGTTGCTCAAGTTCGCTTATGTCTCGTTGAGTTGCATATATTTAAAGACAATATGGGGGTTATGTTAATAGCATAAAAATTCCTCTAAATCAAAAGTAGTCATATTTTATGTAAATAGTCATGTTCCACATAAGAATCATTGTCACTTTTAGCTTTCCAACATCGTATTTGTAAGACCCGACATTTTTTATTTCTTGTTGGGCATGTTATATTGGTGTTTTCTAATTTTTATAGATTTAAATATTCATGTTTTTCTATTTATCTGTTTTCTAGTCAGAGGATATTGATAGCAATATCGAGTGCCTCAATATAACAGTATCGAGTGCCGCCAATTTATCATTGATGGTTTAAATCTATGATCTTACTTTGTATACAATATATTTTAATAGATTTTTTTTATGTGTTAAAATATGAGAATTTTTGGATTTGAATCTCCCACAGTCCAACTCAGAGATGTAGGCAACCATCGAGTTGATCAATATATGTAGGCGGGATATAACATCCCAAAATATAATATTAAAATAATAACATGATCTTGAAAAGCTAAAAATGACAATGATTCTTATGTGGGACATAATTATTTACATAAAATATGGTTACTTTTGATTTAGAGATATTCTTATGCTATTAAGATAACCCACATATTATCTTCGAAGTACGTAATTCAACGGAACGTCAACAAATTTGAGTAACATAATTGAGATATAAGATAACTATAAATTTTAGAAAAATATGCTAATTCTAAATATGATAATAACAATAATTATTGGTGCATGGATATTAAAATTAATTCAATTTATTAATTTTTAAAAATATTTTTATTTGACAAATTTTTATTTTAAAAAATATTAAAATCACCATAAAATTTATCATATTTTAATTAATTTATGTTTAAAATTTTATCTTTAATTAGACATCGTTTATATAAAATTATAGTAAAAAAATTCTTAACGAAAGAATAAGATTTCCCAAGGAAATTGGTCATCTCATACAAATCGGTCACGGAATGATTGATTTCACTTTTTTTTATAACTTTTTTAAGAGAGAGTGAGGAAATCGGTCATCCCATGCAGATGACCGATTTCCTTTTTTATATTTTTTAAAAAATGGAACGGAGAAAATCAGTCATCCCATGCAAATCGATCATGGGATGACCGATTTCACTTCTTTTATATATATTTTTAAAATAAATTGACCGGTCAAAATTGTGTTAGATTACTAATTAAAATTTATAAGATGTTATTCACGTAATTAAAATTTTAAACTATGTTATTTTTAAACAAAACCCCTTCCACTTATAGCTATTCGATCGATGCATGCGTGTTGGTTTAATAAAAGAAGTAGGTGAGAGTACTGCTTACATTGAAGGCTGTGGCCAGGGTGTCGGCACCAAATCCGGCGAGCACTGATGTGGGATTTGAGCCTCCGCCGATGAAGTAAGACTGCAAAGCAGAACCCAGCCAAAAATTATAAAGAAAAAAAGTTTAAAAGTACTAAAAAAGGCTACGGTTGCTCGCCACCAAGAGATCAAGTTAATTAGGCCGGTGGGCCGGGGAGGGATTTGCCTGGAAGGAGCCACCGTACAATCCCAAGCTCTCCGAGGTGTCGATGCTGCAGATTATCTGTAGCCTCTGCTCTCGCCCCGTATTGGCGATGTAGAAGGTGGAGCCGGCGGGGATCCAGTAGAGGTCGCCGATCCCCAGTTGCTTCTCCACTAGCCCATCCTTGTAGATCCACCCCACCTTCGCGTCCCCTGCGCAAAGACGACACCACCGTACGTATCAATCACTTAATACTTGGGCTCTACTTTTATGTAGATAAAAAGTAAATACAAATAATAATATAACAAGTATAAATAATAGATCAATATATATAAATGATATATTTATATACCTTAATATATTATTTATGTGCATTATCTATTATTTAAATAGATTATATCACTATTTATATGTATTTGTTTCACATAAAGTGGAGCCAAAATATTAAATACATCCTCCCTTAAAAAATAAAAAAAATAGTGGAGCTGAGACCACCCCAGTTAATAACCTTACTCAATTACTTATATAAGAAATGCTATACTCTTATTAGTCAGGAGTACAGTTGAGGTCTTTTTTTAATTTTTTAAAAATGTGTATTTAATATTTGAGTTCTATTTTGTGTGTATAAAAATAATATACATAAATAATAATATAATACATAAATAGTAGATCAATATACACAAAAAATAATAATAACACAAAATAATTTATGTATATTATTTTGTACATGTGATGCCCAAATATTAAATGCACCATTTCTCAAAAAATAAAAAAATATGATGGAGGTGAAACCACCTCAACTATAACATTCCTCGAGTAATGCATGCCCCACAGCACGTCGCGTGGAAGGGTGCGGCCCTAAGTGTATTTAATATATTTTTTTACCTTAAAATAATACACACAAATATCATATTATGTACAGTTTGTATTATTTATGTGTACTAATATGTTATTTGTGTACACTAATATATTATTTATATATATTAATATATTATTTTTGTACATTAATATATTATTTATGTACACTAATATATCATTTATGTGCATTAATAGTATTTATGTGTATTATTTTAAAGTAAAAAAATAAAAAAATACGGTGCACCTGGGGCCGCGCCGTGGAGGGGCACGGCCCCTTCACGCAAAGATAGCATTTCTCAACATTCCTCTACTTATATATCTTGGGAATGTTGGTCATCGGAGAAACCCTGCAGCAAAAAAGAGTCATTTGAAACGTCGGAGGAGCCAAGGAAACACCGAGAAGCCAGAGAATTAGCTTCTAAACAAAAGATCGGGAACTTGAGTCCCTTATGAGTTTACGACGCCGCGGGGATGACGATGATCAGATCGCTTAGGGGAATGCAGTTGGTCTGATTACCGCTCCTGATGAAGAGGATTAAGCTGGCGTCCATGTACTGCGGGAGGAAGAGGCTGTTGGGCTCCATGGAGATGAAACCCATGTGCAGTGGGGCGGGCCCACCCTTCCACCCGAGCCCTCTCGCCACCCGGACCTCCCCGGCCTCTGTCTTCACCACCTGCCTCGATCTCTCCATCATGAAGAGCCCTCCTCTCCCTTCACCACGCCCTTCCCCGAACTCCTCTCCAGCCTCCTCTTTCTCCGCCCGCTCGTACCCCACCTTGCCCCCCGCCGCCCAGGAAGCGACCATCAACGCCAGCAGCAGCACCAGCACAGCCACTGGCCGAACCCCCATGGCTCCGGTCCTCCCGATCATATCTACCTTCTCAGCGCGTCGCTCTAGCCTTCTTCCCTTCTCGCAGTGTGTCAGCTGGTTGCTGTGGTAGAAGGTGGGGGGACGGAAGGGGTTTAAGTAGGGGAAAATTTAAAGGAGAAAGCCGAAGAGAGACGGGTGGCAGGCATGCACGGAGGATTGGGTTTACGTGTGAGAGCCTTGGGCAAGACTCTGCAGCGGGAGGCAGGCATGCATATAGCATGCCGGGGTGGGGTTACATGAGAGCCTCGGGAAAGACTCTGCAGCGGGAGGCAGGCATGAATTCAGGGGAGGGTTTAGATGAGATTTCTGAGACTCTGCAGCTGCAACTTACCGGTTCCGCCCCGCCCAGCAAGCGACGGGTGGTGAGACGTGGAGTCTAAGTAGCCTCTTCCCAGCTCGCTAGTGATCTAGGCTACACTGCCGCATCTTCCCAAAGCTAACCCATAAATTATGCCTAGAGTTTGTAAGGTATATGTTAGAATAGATGAATGATATTGCCGCATTATTTGGCTAGACAATGCTGGCTTACCTTTAAATGTTATCGTAGTTTGTTCAAAAGTCTTACAGTAATTTTAAATCCTATAAAAATGGCATTTTACTTTTTCATGTTTCCAGTGGTGTGAGCAGTGGCGGATATGGGTGGTGGCGCGCGGCAAATAAATTGTATTGGGTTTAGAAATTAATGTTTAGACCTTAAAATATTACCCTTTTGGTTTAAAAATAATGTTTAGACTTTTAATAGTAATTAGGCTCATATACTATCCTTTGACTCAAAAATATGACTCTTAGGATTTAAGGATTATTGATAAGACTTTAATACTAATATTTGAGCTCCTAAATATTATTCTTGAATTAACGATTAAACTTTAATTGTTACTTTGAGTTCAAAAATAATAATTTAGATTTTAAAATAGTGACTTTAAAATAATAGTAGTCATCATGACACCTACCACTGTTTGTCGATATAGACGTGTAACATGATATTCTATTATGTGTAAATATATTTACCTAAATAATAAGTCCTTCTTAAATTTCATGTGAATTCGAATGCAGATAAAGTTCTTTTCAGCTGAGATATTCTCGCCGATGAAGGCCGTCTCTAGCGCAAAGTGTGCGTGTACAGTGAATACCAGTATGTAGCAAGTTCTTTTTAAATGTAGCGCATAGGCAATGAGGTCCATTGGGAATCACAATGTGGAAAAGCCCATTTCCCACAACAAGAAGGCTCGAGTAATGTATAGTTCTATAGGATTATGAGGTATGAATTCAAATTCTATAGAGAGCGCAAATTTATAAAAAAAAAATCAAGAGCTTGTGGGCAGATATAGAGAAGAAGACTTAACTCTGTTTGATAACACTTATTGAACATCTTATGTCTAAAGTGGTCAGACTTTGAAATTTCAGATTATTTGATAAATTCTCTTAATAACTGTCTATAATTGTGTCTACTATCTTAAAATATCTCTTAAAAAAAAGTGAAGAGAATGTCACATTTTCTCTTTCAGATCCTGCCTCGGCCGCCCAAATCACCAGCGCCCACATCTTCCTGTGCAAAATCCATGGGTTCGTCGCCGCCACACACTGCTGCTACCACTCCAACTCTTCCGCCTCGCCCAAGCAACCCTCCCCCCCCTCCCCCCCGGCGCGGAGAATGCACCGCCCGTTGGGGAACCGGCGCCGCAGGCGGCGGCTGCTGCTGCACCTCGTCGTTCCGCTGCTTCTGCTCCTGCGCCTCCTCCCAGTCCGCTCTTCTGTCGGGAGAGACGCGGACAGGTCATCGTGGTCGGGGATCAGGCGCCGCTGGTTCTCGAGGATGACCTGGAACGACTGGGTTATCTGAAATTGGTGATGAAAGAGACGTTAAGGCTGCACCCTCCTATTCCTTTGTTGGTCCCTCGAGAGTCCCTGAGCAGCGTTTGGCTTCTCGGCTACGAGATCCCAGCAAAGACGAGGGCCATCGTCAACGCTTGGGCCATCGGGAGGAACACCGACTCATGGAAGAGGGCAGAGGAGTTCTGATCGGAGAGGTTCATCACCAGCACCTCAGCGGACTTCAGGAGGCAGCATTTCCAGTTCATCCCCTTCGGCACCAGGCGAAGAGGTTGCCTTGCGGTCTCATTTTCTGTGCCCATTGTAGAGCTCTCATTGGCTAACCTGCTATATCGCTTTGATTGGACAACTCCCGGCGGCTCGAGAGTGGAGGACCTAGACATGAGCCAGGCATCTGGGCTCACAGCGCATCGAAAGTCTAGTCTGGTTCTTATCCCCCTTCCATATACTGACATTTAACTTCAAATATTAGTTTAGATGTGATTTTAAGTACTTATTAAATTATAGATTTAGATAATAGATAAAAAAATTAGACATTAGATATTTTAAATAAGTATTATCAAATACCACCTTAGACCACATTTTTTAAGCTACTCTTTTGCTAAGGATATTTGGGATGAGGAATGCTTTGTTTGGACGTGCAAATGATTTGCACGTCTGACGCGCTAGGGCGCGCCCACATGGGGCGCCCCGGTCGGGACGGGTGCGCCCTGGCACGTTGGGACGTGCAAATCATTGCACGTGGCATTTCCCATTTGGGATAGGATCAGGCAGTGTCTTCGTCAATCTTTGCCACATAGTGAGAGGGTCCATCAATCACTATCCAGATGGCAGAGGTCATTGAATCAGTAGGGAGACAACTTTTCGATGGCCAGCTCATACTGCATGTTACACTTTGGTTTTTGTAGACTTAAAGGAGCAATAGACTTTTTCTGGAGGGAGGCAAGGACAAAAGATACTTTATTTTCTTTTTTTAGAGAAAAAGTACTCTTTTTACTTTTAGGGAGTTAAGGGGGCACACCGACGGTGTGGAGTTTTCTTTTGTAAAAAAGTTTGGTGACATTTCAGTCTATACATGTGCATCTTTTTTCTCCTCTAATATAATTAGTGGTACTATCCACACGATAAAAATCAGATATTTTATGTAATAGAAGAGAGATTGACCGAGAGTCACTCAAATAAAGTGTATTAGGTCCATTTTCTTTCTCTCTCTTAAGTCACAGAATGTAAACCAGAGAATAAAGTGCTGAACTTGTCTTCAAATACGTCAACGCTGACCTCGTAAGAATCAACCCGAACTTTCGATCAAGCTATCGAGGGTGGAAGTAGTTAGAGCGGAGGTATCCTCATCTTCTTTGGGAATAGGCTCATCTAATCTTGAGTTGAGATTCAAGAGGATGTTTAAAAGTAGAAGACCTAGTCATCAGAACTAGACTCAAAGGCAACATGCAGTGAAGATTATTGTAATGACATGAAATTTGGGACCCAAAAGAGACCTAAATTTCACATTGTCACCCACGACTTTGAAAAGTCAGAAGGATTATAAACAATCTAGAGAGATGAACAAGAGTAAAATATTAAAACAAACAATAAAATAACATGCTACCAAATTATAACTCAAGTACACACTTGAAGGGGCACACCCCGAGAAGGTACCATATGATACTATAGATGTTGCCCTCGCAAGTTCACTCGTTAAAAGGGTAGAGGAATGAGTCTCACAAAGAAGAAGGCTTCATAGGTGAAGAGACGTGATTTAAGTGTGCCTCCCAAGAGGTATTGTCCCCATACTTAGGGTTTTGTCCTTTAAAAGGGCCCTCTTGGGAGAAGAGGTGAGACTCTTGCTGATAATCTGTAGCACCCCGGAAAATTTAATAAGTAAAAAATTCGAATAAATGGAAATAAATAATTTTCACAATATCGGAGTATTTAAAACATACGTATCATTATCGTATATGCTAAAACACATCAGAAATTCCGTAAAAATTATAAATCAACCCCAAATATTATTACTAAATGTTTCACAAAGGAATTTGTGCCAAGAAAAACCAGATTAGCCAAGTTTAAAGTGTTTCGCGACTTATTATCGTAATTCATGAATAAGTCAGAAAATCATTATCACAAGTACTTGGATGAGTCAGAAAATTAAATAAAAATCATAAACGGACTTCAAATAATATCCTCTAATGACCCATCAAGAAATTTGGTTCAATAAAAATCATTTAGGCTAGGTTTAAGAGTTAAGGTGACTGATTATCCAAATTAGGAAACAAGTCAGAAAACCGTTAACACGGAAGCACGACGCAACCAAAAGTTAAATAAAAGTGTTGGAGAGACTTCTAACATTATATATTAATGACCCAATAGCATAATTGGGCCAATGGACCACATATGACCCAAAAATCAAATAAAGCTATAAAATGCAGGGGAAATTCGTAACTCTAAATAGGCTGAAATTAGAAAGAGGCAATTTGAGTTAAATTGGGATCCAATCATGCATTCTTGGCAACCCAAATTCGTGTCTAACTATGGGGGGAGGTTTCCTAAAGCCTCACACACTCTAAGGGAGGAAGAAATCCTCAAAAATAGGAAACTAACCTGTCAAAACCGCAACTGGGCTTTCCTAGTCATAGTAGGACGCTTAAAACACCATGGTTGCTTAAATACTCTTCACCAAACCTTAGGAACGAGTTCTAAAACTTTCTAGGGTCGTGTGGGGGAGTTCTTGGCAGCTGGGGAAGCAGGAGATCCCCACACCAAGCCGTTCTTCTTCCCCGTTGTGTCTGCTGCGACCTGCACAGACAGTCATCTTGAAGTCGACCAAAGGTAGGTCAAACCTAAACCAAACCTTGCAAGACTTATACCCCTGGAAAGAGGGTCAAGTCTACGTTCTAACCCAAGTAGAATGCCCAAATTCCATGCAGTATACACGGAGCAGTAAGCGTTCTCCTCCAAGTGGTCTGAACTCAGGTTTTCTGGAAAAATGAGACTTCTTCAACCTATAAGGTAGGTTTTCTCGGACCAAACCTTAACATATCCTATACCAATGTGTAGAGCATCAAGTTAACTTTCATTTCCCACTATTTCATTGTTTTCCATTTAGTACATCATGAGTTATAGGCGTTTTGCCAAAGTCGCGCCTGTCAGGGTCCTTTCCTGTTCATGTCGATTTATCATACATCTTGAGGTTGTTTAAAATTATTTAAAATCATAGTTCGCACCTATTTCATGTTCCCTACAACTTTTATGTTGAGACTTTTGTCTAAACATCATTAGTTAGAGAGTTATAAGTGTCGTAAGAAAGCCGCTACAGGAAATTGTGTTTTTGGGTTGCACTTCCTTTTTCGTTCTTCATGTTTTTTTCATGAGATTCGAGATCGAATTAGATCAAACCACCAACATCAAAGTTCTTCTACTAGATGTTGTTGACAATTTTCATGTTGAAAGTTTTATCCCAAAAGCACTAGATTAGGAGTTATAAGCCGTATAAGTTCCCTATATCAACCCAGTCCATTATGAGTCGAACTGGGTGTATTTGGCAACCCAAAACCCCTCTCCAGAAGGGACGTATCGTTCAGTCGCATTCAGAACGCGACTGGTTTCGTGTCGCGACCTGGCCTCTGCGCAGTTCTCGCTTAAATGGCTATAACTTTTTCTATAGACCTCGGATTGACGCGCCGTTTTTTTTGTTGGATTCCTTATTCAAAGGGCTTCAGTGTGGTGTATTCATGTGTCAGATTTGCATTTGAAATTAGTGAGTTATGACTCTAGACGTGGAAGGGTTGGGACTACATCTATTTCCTAAAAGGCATATGTTCCGGTTTCTGTCATTTTACGCCACTCTTCATATGTGTGAGTTTTGAACTATTATAGAAAGGTTCTACAAGGTATTATCATGCTAACCCGAGGTCAGTTTAACATGGTTTCCAGTGTGTAAATTGCATATCTTGTGTCTGAGCATTACATGATGTCTTTTAATGGCTTAAAAGTGATTAACACATTTAAAATCTATAATTACATGAACGATATTCTAATTGCTCTCCTAATGAGGTGATCATTCATGCAACTTATGATTTACTCTTCTTACTATTCTAGATTGACTAAAATGATAATTTTGTTGCCATAAAAATCTTGCAAACCATGATTTGTTAAAGTGCATAGTTTCATGTCATGCCATCATTTTAAGTGCTTTCTGTGAGTTGAGACCGATCCTTTGTAAATTGAGACACGTGTACATCCCTACACACTTACACGTCTAGGCAGCCTTTTCTTGGGAATTTGAAAACTCTCTACCGGTCATTCCGAATCGGTAGACTAGTGACCTTTTCTCCAAGGCCTTCGTAAATCTCCTCTGACCATGGATTCCCACATGGCCGACGAGTTAGTTGTACCATTGAAGTTCCCTGGAGATAGCTTGCACTTCCTTTCTCTTCTTGATCTCGTGAGTGTGACTTACATACTAGACTAAAGCCGTTAATGTAAAGATTGAACGAAAGTATAAATCGTACCATTATGCTGCCGAATTTATCTCTTGACCATTGTTCTCATGAAATCATGTTCAATTTAATTATTACTTCTTCTCATCATCATCATGAACATGACATTACACATGCTTACTTATTGAAACTCTCATTGACCATTATTAATGACTGTGGGTATCTACATTTAAAAATTTACATGAGATGCTGACAGGGCACGGTGTGTGTCCAAGGGCTCCAATCTAGCCCCAATGACGGCGAGTCATAGATATACTGTTAACCATGGGGTATAATGATTACTGCCGTTGCATCTGCGCTGGGAGTACTTTCTTGCTTGTTGAATGATAGATACAAATACCATATACACGTGTCCTGGTGTACATTCTTGATGGATCTTTTCTCGGTATACATTAGTGTCTACGTGCCGGATTAGTGTTACTTGATCGTGCTCGTACATTCTTGCTTGCTTGCTTGCATGATATGGCCATCCTACATTTAATGCAATTAGTGATATCTTGCGTTCTTGACATTAATTGAAATCTTGCGTGCTTGTACAAAGTGATCTATTGCTAGTTCCAACTCGTTATATTGTTCTAGATCTTGCTCTATCACGATCACTCTCTCTCTAGCTCATATCATGCAACACGTTTTAATGAGTTTTATTCGTATATGCATATCATGACATTCATCGTGCTTACCTAGTCCTAAATTGCTAATCACTTATATCATTGCCCGCACATTGAGATATAAATCTTACTGGGCTAGTTTGCTCATCCCCTACCTTTTACCCAATCTAGGTGACTATGAAGTTCAAGAGGAAGAGCAAGTCGAGGATGGGAATACGTCCGAGTGATGAACGTTCTAATTATGAGTCTATCTATAGTTAGTTATTTTGAGTGTTAGAACAATGTAGTAGGAAGTGAGGTATTATGTACTTTGCTTTTATTGAGTCTTAGTCCTGTAATAGTTTTCATTTTTAATACAATTGAATACAATTTATATTGAGTTCAACATTTGGGCCCTATTGTGATGTGGTGTTGATACACATTTAGTGCGTGCTAGCTAGAGGCTTATTTGCCGACTGTTCACGTCTCGAATTATCGACTCGAATTTTTCGAACTAATATCCTCTGCGTAATTCTCGGGACGTGACAGTTTAGTGGTATCAGAGCCTAGGAATACCAATAGATATATGTCTCAGGAATAGGAGATACCTATGGAACCTAGGTCATGGAAATTAATACAGTACCTGGTGAGAATGGGTAGAGACTGGGAATATGTTAGCAAGAATTAAAACACTCCTACCCATTGACTCTGATAATGTATCTAGAGACATTAATTGGTTTCCATCCTTTCCTCAGGAACCCACATAACTCCTACACTCAATTGCAATGGCCCGCAACCTGTGGCAAGTTATGCAAGACACTGTGGCTGGTCTGACCCAAGTATTACAAAATGTAGTACAGGCTGGAAATCAGGCTACCGCTGCAAGGAATGGAGCCGGTGATCTGTACCAAAATTTTAGGATTTTAAAACCCTCCTCGTTTCTTTGGATTCTTGACCTAGACGAAGCAGAGAATTGGCAGGAAGAAATAGATAGGATCTTCTAAGTAATGCAATGCACCAATAGGAGAAAGTGGTACTGGCCACTTTTCAATTTACCAAGGATGCCCGAGCATGGTGGAAGGCCACCTCAGCCCACCTGCCAAATGTAGCTGAACTAGAGTGGGCCGGATTCCTGGAGATATTCCGGGGAAAGTATTTCTTGAGAGAGTCAAGGAGAACAAGGCAGCGGAGTTTGCCGCACTAAAATAGAAAGGATGTCCGTGGCTGAGTATGAGGCTCAGTTCGCACGACTGGCTGTGTACGCCCACATCTGGTGGGCACGGAAAGACTAAAGGCCAATCGGTTCATGGATGGGCTCAGGCCCATGTTCATTGAAAGGCTCGGACCACACAACATTCAAACCTACACTGAGATGGTCCAAAGAGCTCAACTGGTAGAATATATTATGGTTAAGGTGGAAGGCATGAGAGGAAAGGACATCTCAAAGCCGACCTTTACAAAAAGGGGAGCAGTCGATACAACTGGAACTTTCCCCAATAACAATAATAACGATAACAAAAGGCCAACCACGGGGAAGGACTATAGCATGGAGAAAAAGATCAAAGTAGAAGAAACAACGACGGTTGAATATTGTAAATTTTGCAACAAGCCTGGGCATCAAGCGGACAAGTGCTGGAAGAAGGCCTGGGCTTGCCTGCGATGCGGGAGTCACGAACATCGTATACCGAACTGTCCTATGTTAAAAGACCAAGTTGGAAGGAACCAAGGAGTGGTAAAGCGTCAAGGACGCGTGAATGCAATAATGCAAGCGAAGCTTCCGGAAGGAGGTATATTTGTTAAACCCCTAGACTGATCTTATGATGTTTTCTTATTGGTACACTTCTAAGTGGGGGAGGTCATTAAGGAGAAATTGAAAAGGAATAATCTAGTAGCGACACCATAGTTCATCTGGAGGATTAAGATGGAGTTATAACAACCGTGGAAGGGAAAACAGGAGTGGAAGAACCAAATGAATAGTACGGGTGGCCATAGGTGTAAATGTTGGACTAGCATCCACGATGTGGAAACAAGTTATAAGACGTAAATCCGAAACGAGCTCAAGAATCATAACTATCAAAAGCTAATAAATGATCTATGAATTTGAGGACCAAATTCTCTTAAGTGGGGAGATGTAGCACCCCAAAAAATTTAATAAGTAAAAATTCGAATAAATGGAAATAAATAATTTCCACAATATCGGAGTATTTAAAACATACGTATCATTATCGTATGTGCTAAAACACATCAAAAATTCCGTAAATATATAAATCAACCCTAAATATTATTACTAAATGTTTCACAAAGAAATTTGTGCCAAGAAAAACCAGATTAGCCAAGTTTAAAGTGTTTCGCGACTTATTATCGTAATTCATGAATAAGTCGGAAAATCATTATCACACGTACTTGGATGAGTCAGAAAATTAAATAAAAATCATAAACGGACTTCAAATAATATCCTTTAATGACCCATCAAGAAATTTGGTTCAATAAAAATCATTTAGGCTAGGTTTAAGAGTTAAGGTGACCGATTATCCAAATTAGGAACAAGTCGGAAAACCGTTAACACGGAAGCACGACGCAACCAAAAATAAATAAAAGTGTTGGAGAGACTTCTAACATTATATATTAATGACCCAATATTATATTGGGCCAATGGACCACATATGGCCAAAAATCAAATAAAGCTATAAAATGCAGGGGAAATTCGTAACTCTAAATAGCCTGAAATTAGAAAGAGGCAATTTGAGTTAAATTGGGATGCAATCATGCATTCTTGGCAACCCAAATTCGTGCATAACTATGGGGGGAGGTTTTCTAAAGCCTCACACACTCTAAGGGAGGAAGAAATCCTCAAAAATAGGAAACTAACCTATCAAAACCGCAACTGGGCTTTCCTAGTCATAGTAGGACGCCTAAAAACACCATGGTTGCTTAAATACTCTTCACCAAACCTTAGGAACGAGTTCTAAAACTTTCTAGGGTCGTGTGGGGAGTTCTTGGCAGCTGGGGAAGCAAGAGATCCCCACACCAAGCCGTTCTTCTTCCCCATTGTGTCTGCTGCGACCTGCACAGACAGTCATCTTGAAGTCGACCAAAGGTAGGTCAAACCTAAACCAAACCTTGCAAGGTTTATACCCCTAGAAAGAGGGTCACTTCTACGTTCTAACCCAAGTGGAATGCCCAAATTCCATGCAGTATACACGGAGCAATAAGCGTTCTCCTCCAAGTGGTCTGAACTCAAGTTTTCTGGAAAAATGAGACTTCTTTAACCCATAAGGTAGGTTTTCTCGGGCCAAACCTTAACATATCCTATACCAATGTGTAGAGCATCAAGTTAACTTTCATTTCCCACTGATTTCATCGTTTTCCATTTAGTACATCATGAGTTATAGGCGTTTTGCCAAAGTCGCGCCTGTCAGGGTCCTTTCCTATTCAAGTCAATTTATCATACATCTTGAGGTGTTTAAAATTATTTAAAAATCATAATTCGCACCTATTTCATGTTCCCTACAACTTTATGTTGACACTTTTGTCTAAACGTCATTAGTTAGAGAGTTATAAGTGTCGTAAGAAAGCCGCTACAGGAAATTGCGTTTTTGGGTTGCACTTCCTTTTTCGTTCTTCATGTTTTTTCATGAGATTTGAGATCGAATTAGATCAAACCACCAACATCAAAGTTCTTCTACTAGATGTTGTTGACGATTTTCATGTTGAAAGTTTTATCCCAAAAGCACTAGATTAGGAGTTATAAGCCATATAAGTTCCCTATATCAACCCAGTCCAAGTATGAGTCGAACTGGGTGTATTTGGCAACCCATAACCCCTCTCCAGAAGGCGACGTATCGTCCTGTCGCATTCAGAACGCGACTGGTTTCTTGTCGCGACCTGGCTTCTGCGCAGTGCTCGCTTAAATGGCTGTAACTTTTTCTATAGACCTCGGATTGACGCGCCGTTTTTTTTGTTGGATTCCTTATTCAAATGGCTTCAATGTGGTATATTCATGTGTCAGATTTGCATTTGAAATTAGTGAGTTATAACTCTAGACGTGGAAGGGTTGGGACTACATCTACTTCCTAAAAGGTATATGTTCCAGTTTCTGTTGTTTTACGCCACTCTTCATATGTGTGAGTTTTGAACTATTATAGAAAGGTTCTACAAGGTATTATCATGCTAACCCGAGGTCAGTTTAACATGGTTTCCAGTGTGTAAATTGCATATCTTGTGTCTGAACATTACATGATGTCTTTTAATGGCTTAAAAGTGATTAACACATTTAAAATCTATAATTACATGAACGATATTCTAATTGCTCTCCTAATGACGTGATCATTCATGCAACTTATGATTTACTCTTCTTACTATTCTAGCTTGACTAAAATGATAATTTTGTTGCATAAAAATCTTGCAAACCATGATTTGTTAAAGTGCATAGTTTCATGTCATGCCATCATTTAAGTGCTTTCCGTGAGTTGAGACCGATGCTTTGTGAATTGAGACACGCGTACATCCCTACACACTTACACGTCTAGGCAGCCTTTTCTTGGGAATTTGGAAACTCTCTACCGGTCATTCCGAATCGGTAGACTAGTTACCTTTTCTCCAAGGCCTCCGTAAATCTGCTCTGACCATGGATTCCCACATGGCCGACGAGTTGGTTGTACCATTGATGTTCCCTGGAGATAGCGTGCACTTCCTTTCTCTCTTGATCTCGTGAGTGTGACTTACAAACTAGACTAAAGCCATTAATGTAAAGATTGAACAAAAGTATAAATCGTACCGTTATGCTGCCGAATTTATCTCTTGACCATTGTTCTCATGAAATCATGTTCAATTTAATTATTACTTCTTCTCATCATCATCATGAACATGACATTACACATGCTTACTTATTGAAACTCTCATTGGCCATTATTAATGACGGGGAGTATCTACATTTAAAAATTTACATGAGATGCTGACAGGGCACGGTGTGTCCAAGGGCTCCAATCTAGCCCCAATGACGACGAGTCATAGATATACTGTTAACCATGGGGTATAATGATTACTGGCGTTGCAACTGCGCTGAGAGTACTTTCTTGCTTGTTGAATGATAGATACAAATACCATATACACGTGTCCTTGTGTACATTCTTGATGGATATTTTCTCGGTGTACATTAGTGTCTACGTGCTGGATTAGTGTTACTTGATCGTGCTCGTACATTCTTGCTTGCTTGCTTGCGTGATATGGCCATCCTGCATTTAATGCAATTAGTGATATCTTGCGTTCTTGACATCAATTGAAATCTTGCGTGCTTGTACATAGTGATCTATTGCTAGTTCCAACTCGTTATATTGTTCTAGATCTTGCTCTATCATGATCACTCTCTCTCTAGCTCATATCATGCAACATGTTTTAATGAGTTTTATTCGTACATGCATATCATGACATTCATCGTGCTTACCTAGTCCTAAATTGCTAATCACTTATATCATTGTCCGCACATTGAGATAAAATCTATTGGGCTAGTTTGCTCATCCCCTGCTTTTACCCAATCTAGGTGACTATGAAGTTCAAGAGGAAGAGCAAGTCGAGGATGGGAATGCGTCCGAGTGATGAGCGTTCCAATTATGAGTCTATCTATAGTTAGTTATTTGAGTGTTAGAACAATGTAGTAGGAAGTGAGGTATTATGTACTTTCACTTTTATTGAGTCTTAGTCCTGTAATAGTTTTCATTTTTAATACAATTGAATACAATTTATATTGAGTTCAACATTTGGGCCCTATTGTGATGTGGTGTTGATACACATTTAGTGCGTGCTAGCTAGAGGCTTATTTGTCGACTATTCACGTCTCGAATTATCGACTCGAATTTTTCGAACTAATATCCGCTGCGTAATTCTCGGGACGTGACATAATCACACACTTGTTCTCACTATCTTTCAATGTGGGACTAAAGAATACCTCTACACAAAAATGTGGTGGTATTTTCCTGTTTGGACCGGAGCCAAATGGGCCTCCACTAAGAGATGAAGAGAGATGATCGTCGGTGCGGACTGTAGCCTGCAAAGACTAGAACAGGATCAGGGGGGCCCAGTTGAAGAACCGGGGGGAACCCTCTGATGCCTAAGTCAGTTGACTATAGAAAGGCTTGAAGAAGAAGGGTTCACTGGTGTGTGCCTCATGTGGAGGTGTGTAGATGGCTAGAGTTGCGTACCTTTGCATGGGAATCACCTGTGCCTTTTATAGGCGAAGGTTCTGAAGAGGTTGTGTAACGATACAGTCGTTCGGATCCGGGTTTATCGGATCTACGTGTGATGCTCTTGACCAAGAGATGGTCAGTGGGCTGTTTTCATGGTTTGTGTACACAGGGTGAGCAGTGTGGGCCGAATTTGCCAGCCCATTAGCACTGCTGGTTCACCGCTTTGAATCGCGGCAGGGGCAGGTGACGCGATTTGAACGCGTTGGCCTTGCCGGACGTGATTCAGTGAATCGCCTCTGTGACATGTGGCACAGGTTCCTGTATGGCGTCGAATAGGGGGGACGCGTTTAAAAGGTTTAAACGCGGCTTCTACCCTGGACGCGATTTCGATCTGAGTTTTAAGTGCATCGTTTCAGCCAGACAGAGCAGAGGAGGCTCTGTCTGGCACAGGGGAAGATGCTGTGGCTTTTCCAACGAGGATTTCCGGTGATTTCGGCTTCCGGTGGCTTGTGCGGCGCGGGAACCACGCGAGGACGATGCTCGGACTGTGGGCGTGCCGTCGGTGAGGAGGTTTTGGCGTTCTTCAGCTTCTTCCAGCTGGTAGGGAAACTTCCTACCTTGGTTTAATGGATTTAAAGCATGAATGGATTGGGGATTATGGGATGGATCATGTATGGGTAGTTTGTCTTGTTAGATTTAATCTATTATGTTTCTAATGGATTGAATGATGTGATTGTTGTGAGATGTCCCGTGGGGAGGAGTGGGTTCGGTCTGTGAGTTGAGCTCACAGACGAACTAGAATCGCGTTGGGTGTCCCTGCCGCGATTCAGTAAACGCGTCGCATCATGACGACGCGTTCTGCTTTCCGTTGAGTTTGTTAGGTCGGTTGACTGGTCGCAACCTTGTGGTCTGGCGCGTCAATGTTAAACGCGGTGACAAGGTCGGACGCGTCTTGGATGTTGACCGAGGGTTTGACTGGCTTGAGTCTGGTGGTGTCGTGTCGGGCTGACGTGACCTGGTCACGGTCCTTGGCCCTGTCGCGACAAGGTTTGGAATGGCGTCCAAACCATGCGACGCGATTCAAGTGGCGGCATCTGTGTTGGACACATTTCAGGTTCTATGGTAGTTTTGTAGTGGTTGGGCAATGAAGGTTTGGTGTAGACCTAGCCCGGGTTTATGTTGTTCCTTAAAGGTAAATATAATGTTTATTGTGATAAGTAAGTCTATGTATTAACATAAGTGCTTAATGGTTAATGTGTGAAGTGTAATGTGTGGTTAGGGTGGTCATGGGATGACCCCATTAATGAATAGTTGTGTGTAAGCTGGCTTGAGGGTCACAAGGTGACCGATGATAAGCCATTCCTTACACTTGTGTACCGTGTGTTGTACATAAAGGTCGTGTAAGTATATATATTGTGGTTTGTGTGCTTACCGAGTCTGGTGGTCCAGTGCCTAATTCAGAATACCTCTCTAGTCGGTTACCCTAGCACCAGGTGCTTAGGGCTTGTCCTGGTACGTGTGTACCATCAGGGTCTGAGTCGACTTCTTGGACACCCTCCTCTTGTGCTTGAGTAGTACGTCTGACTGAGGGGAAAGACGACTAGGGGCAGCGAATTGTGTTTGTGGGTGTGCAGTCACTTGTAGCGCACTCATGGTTGAGGGGCAGACACCAGTAGACGTACTGGTCCTCAGCTAGTCCTGTTCCAGTGCCTCACTTTAGGGTTCTCGGCCAGAGTCCATAAAGGTGTCAGGCTTGGGCCTGCAGGGTGTGTAACTGATAGCCCACGAATGCGTCGTTAAACACGTGACTAACAATCTCAAAATTATTGGCCTACACTAAATATTTTGACAATAGTTAAGTGGTGAGAGCCGAGTCGAATCCACAGGGAAAAAAAGATTTTAGAGTTGAAAACCTTGAGTTTTTAGTTAAGAAAATAGCGTGGTGATATTAAAACTAAGTTGCGTTAAATAAATCTAAGCTAAACTAAATAAATAAACAGAGAGATATTAAGAGAGAGAGAGAGAGAAAGACTATTACGAATGGAAGAGAGTAAGAAAGTACCTAGTGACCGATTAACTAAACAAGATATTCTAAATCTCTTAACACAAGCATATCCACACTAAAATAAATCTAAAGAGACAAGAAGGTGAAGAGAGAAGGTAGAAAGAGGAGAATAGAAGAGAGAGAGACGGAGGGTACAAATAGTGAACAAAATAAGTAACAAACTTTATTTAAATAAAAGAAATAATGTGCATCTAACATACAACTTTAATTAAAGAGAGAATAAGGGAAAACAAGAGAAACGAGAGAGAGAGAAAGCAAGAAGAGAGAGAGGAGAGAGAAAAGAGAGAGAAAATGAGAGGAGAGAGAGAGCGCGAGAAAGAGAGAGAGAGCGCGAGAGAGAGAGACACGAGAGAGAGAGAGAGACGCGCGAGAGAGAGGAGAGAGAGAAGAGAGAAATGAGAGAGGGATAGAGGAGAGAGAGAGGCGGCGCGTGAGAGAGAGAGAGGAGAGAGGCGTGAGAGTGGCCCACGTTGCATGCATGCAATGTGGGTAGGGCGCGGGCGGCTCGAGCCAGGCGGCTGGGCGGCAGGGTCACGGGCACGCGGGCGTAGCGGGGCTGGCGCGTGGGCGAAGCGGGGCTGGCGCCTGGGCGCGGGCGGGGCCAGGCGGGGGCAACCGCGGGCGGGGCCGCGTGTAGGCTGGGCGCGGCCGGGTGCGACTGCGGCGGGCCTGGCGGTGCGGGCTGGCGGGCGCCTGGGTGCGCGCCGGGAGTGGTGCTGTTGCTGCTCGCTGCTGTCGGGAGCGGGAGAGAGAGAAGAGAAGGGGAAGAAGAGGAGAGGAAGAAGAAGAAGAGAAAGAAGAAGAGAAGGAGAGGAGGGGACTTGTGCGCAGGAAGGAGAGGAGGGGTCTGCGCAAAAGAGAAAGAGAGAGAGAGAAAAAAAGTAGGAAAAAGAATCATAGCAAGAGAGAGAGGGGAGAGGTTTATAAAGTGGTAGAGAAAGAGAGGAAGGGGGAGAGAGGAAAGGAAAGAGAGATTTTAGAAAATAAGGGAGAATATTTTTAAAAGTGAAAAAGTGTTTAAAAAATAGAGGGGGAATATTTTAATAGAATCTCTCTTTATTTTCTTGCTTCACTCCAATCCATTAGCCCATTAAGCACTTCATAGAATGGCCCATTAACTGCAAATACAACATAAAATTAAATTTAATCAATTATCGTCCATGATAATAGAAATCTTATAAATTTATCAAGTGTAGTCATTGAAATGGCATGATTATTCATGATAATTATGATATTATCACATCCCCCAACTTACTCATTACTAGTCCCTTAGCAATGCACACAAGTGAATAATTGGGACTAACAGGAACTCAAACATCATTTTTCATGTCAAGAAAGCAGAGATGAGACTGATCAACACTAAGTATTTTCAGTTCTAGTAGCAAGTGTCAAAGATAAACATGTCAGTTCATGTATTAGGCAGTTTCCTCAAGATACACTTGAAATTATCATTTCCTTCGTGAATGTACTTGTGACATAAAGCATTACTCAGATAGTGCATGGGCTTTTTACCTATTACTTAGAGATGATATCAACTCTACACTCCTTAAATCCAATCCTCGAATTACAGGTAGCTTTCACTCTGCCTTTTCTGTCTCTTCATTTCATTCATTCCATTTTATTTTGTTTTTTTCAACTTGGATATCCTTTCACGTTGACGCGAACTTCTACACTTCTTGAGGTGCCGAAGCCCGATTACTAAGCTAGGGATTTCCTTCTTCATTTTGTCATTCATTTTTCTTTTCTTTTTTTCATAAATTGCAGGCAGGTAGCTTTTTCCCCACGATTAGTTTCAATAAGAGTGTAGAATGTCAATCCTCAATATCAGTATTGGGTAAAACTTTCATCACCCTTATGAATGACACTTATTCATCATGTAATTCATGTGTGTAGAAAATTTCAAATGTAGTTTGAGAAAAATGCTAAGAACATAACTACAAAATTCATCTTCTAACGTACCACTAGCACAAGTATATACTTAGAGTAAAATCATTCTAGAATGAGGTATTCTTTCATGAAAAAAATGATACATGAAGTATAATGTTTGGGATGTTTAGCAGGGTTTTAAAATTTGAAAGATTTTCACAATTTTCCCTCCCCCAACTTGAATGACATTGTCCTCAATGGCAAACAGATAATAAGACCATCAAAAGTTAGGAAAGGAGAGATACAACCTGATGGAAGCATTTTGCTCACTTCATTCATCAAGGATAATGGGCCTCCAAATACCTAAGACACAAAATAATAATAAAAAATCAATAGAAATTAATTTTCCTAAAAATATTGGGTTGCCTTCCAACAAGCGCTAAGTTTAATGTCTTCAGCCAGACTCATGGAGGTAACATGCTCACTTAACACCCCCAATCAATTGACGCCAAATTGTAAGGCATCACCAGCCATGGTAGCCCAAGTGATCCAAACGTACCTTGCATATCAGTAAGTGATAGAGAAATTGAGGAATTCAGGATCATATCTTCAATTAAGAAATTTTTATTTGTACACTTAAGATCTTTATATGTGTTGAACACTTCAATTCGGACCTTAATTTTTTCCAAATTCTTTTCTTCAACCTCGATTTTAGGATTCATATTCATATTGTTAGGTGAGAAAGGGTTTGTGGTATCATGGATCCTTGGAGATTCCACCATGTGCTAGTGTCAAGGAGACCATAATTGTTGGGAATTGGATGTGTAGGCTCTTTAACACAAATATTTTCATCAATTCCAAGTGGATTTGACCAGTTGGCTAATTGCATAATTTCAAATTGACTTTAGCTTTGCCATGTCAAGGATGGGTGTTAGACCACATCATCCCCTAAATCATGAAAGTCCCCATAGAGTTACTGTCAGGCAAAATTTTCAACTCTTCCCTATCCAAGTAGAATGGTTTATGAACTTGACTCCATTCCATCTCCAAACTCATATTTCTTTATCCCTCCTTGGGTTAAGGTACATCAGACCTAGGAAGGGCAAGAAATAAAGTTTATCATCATCTAGCTTGTCCATTTCCTCTTGTTCTCCCTCCACTAGAGTTCAACTAACTCCTAGAGTATCTTCACAGGTGACATCATGGCTGGGCGCTCTTGGGCAGTCAAATTCAAGTTGGGTAAAAATCATGATGATTTGTAGTACTAACCATCTCTTGATGACTTATTAAAATTACAGTCAGTTTGCCAAGTGGACATGTCCATAATCCATTGGCTGTGAAGTTTCAAGTGAAAGTTGTGGGTCAAATTGCTGATCAAAATCATTGATATTGATTTTCATAATGTCAATGATTGAGTTGGTAATGAATATTTGCCTCTTCTGATTCCTATAAATTGATCAATTAGAAGGTCAGTTTTGGTAAAAGATTTTTCCAATTCTTGTTGTTGGTGGGCGAATGTTTGCTCAAAGACTTGTTGAGCATCATAGATCTTTTCTATAGATTGCCCAAATGATCATCCAAATAGGCCTGATGGGGGGGAGAAGTATAAATGGAATGCGGATCTGCATGTTGTCCCCCATCATGGCCTTGATCATGATATTATTTTGAAATTGGACCCAAGGATGAAAGCTGTTGTTAGGAGGACTTTGGGCTTGGGCCATAATCGTTGATCGCTCTGTATCAAATGTGGCATTATCTTCCAAGTGGTTGGAAAGGTGTACCTTGGGAGCATTTGATAAACATACATGCAGATCAGTACTAAAGAACCTTCATTGAACCATGAGATTTTAGCACCAAGAAAGGGTCCTTGAATTTCCCCTTGGGATCTGATAAAGCAAACTCAATTCTGTAGGAGGGAAATATTGTTCATCTTTTGGGTAAGGAGTTGCGGTGGAAGGCCATTGAAAATATTGTGTTTTGCTTGGGTGAAAGATGACCCATTATGGAACAAATTAGTATGGTGGGCCTGATCTGGGTATAAAATGTGAGAGTTGAGCCACCCCAGGGGATGTACTTTCATAGTGGGCTGACAAGAATTGTGTATTTTCAAAGTAGGCTGGGTCACATTGAATGAGAGATGAAAATTGGTTTGGCCATGACCTATATAATGTGCTGGGTTGGCCCACATATGATTGTGATGGGAAAGATGAGACTTTTTTTTTCTCTTTTTTTTATTTTTTATTTTTTTTAGTTTTTTTAGTAGAGACAATAAGTTGCAAATAATTAACCTAAATGACCTAGGGATCTGGGATCTAAAAGCAAGCTTTCTCACAAAGGACTTAAACCCAACCTAAGTCCACTAAATGTATGCCACTGGCCAGGTAAGAGGTGGGGTAGTGGGAGGCTCCCCCTACTTCGTAGGGACCTAATTAGAAACCACTTTCCCACTGAGGCATTTGCCACTTAACCTCTAGCCTTGGACACCAGTTTCCAAAACATGGTAGTGGGCTTAGGTGGCCCAAATCTCAGTGTGAACCTAGGTTCAATGTCTACTGCCTTTTATTAAGAGTTGGAATGCAACAAGATGCAGGAAGAATTGTGGTTTGTGGGGCGAAGGAAGGGTGATCAATCCCCACCTTATCTTGTTAAGGAAACTTGTGACGGCCCTCATTATACCGGTACGGTTATACCAACTCACGTCGGTATAGCAAGGAGTCCTCACAGTGGGACATTACCCAAACGATACATACAGGAGATACACGCGAATATACAACAGAGTAGCGGAAGTAAAAGACCATTGTCTCCATTCATTCATCATCCACATTAAACATACATGCAATTCGTGATTAACATAAAAGAATAAAGGTCCACATAATTTAAAATTGCTGAAATAGAACCACAAATGTCCACATTCATACATCCTTTTCATAATATCTAGTACAATGTTCAAATTACATACTTATGAAATACACAAATCTCAAAGAAACTCCAAAGCTAGTCTCCGCGCTCAGAGTCGTCTCCACCGTCTCCTCCAACGGTGTCGTGTCACCAACATACCTGTACGCCGATGTAAGGAGTGAGTCCAAGGACTCAGCAAGCAAAACTCTTCATAACATACACGTACAAGTCCTAGTGGTTTCTCATGCACATTTACAATTTGCAACACATGGCATGCTAGTCAATTCAAGTTTCAAACCTATCATGAAAGTTTTAAAATTTATACATGGATCATGTTTTCAGATTTCTAAGAATAAAATTCACTACATCCATTGCTCTCTATTCAATTTTACTCATGAAACTTTAATCTTTAAAGAGCTAAGACATGAGAGCTACCAACATGAACATTTTACTACATGAAAGGGGAACACAACTAGCATGGATTTCACATGTCCTTAAGTACTTACAAAACCCTTTTCACATGCTTTAGGTTGCTGATTCCACATGGTTTAACGGCTGTAAACCTATACATGAAAGCTACAATATTGCATAAAAATATAATGTGATCAAACAATCATGCTATCTTGTACCCGTTTCACCAATTATCCCTAACATGGATTCTAGACATCTTTGCACATAATAACATGATGATAATAACATAAATTCACTGATTTCACATGATTTCAGATTTGTTCACATGGTTTTCAATAACATATTTTCACATCTTTAGTTTCACATTTCTTTGCACAAGTTTCCTCTTTCACATGGTTCACTTTACACATACACATTCACATTGTCACTTACACATTTACACATGGACACATACACATTACACATTTCACATTACACATTTTAGGTGCCGTGACACATAGTCCAAACCACCAAAGAAAGACATATACACATCACATTACACATAGACGCCATCTGGGCATTCCAATGGCGACTCTTGGACTGCGCAGACCGGGAGAACAAGCTCTACCCTAACCAGTGGTACTTGTCCACCTCTAGGATTTCCCCCTAATGCCCTTAGGGTCACTTACACTTTGAACTTTCTCAGGGGGACTTTTCCCTGATACAGCTCACTGCCCTCTACGGAAGCAGTGTCACATTGGCACAGTTACACATTTACACATTTACCGTTTTACACATGGTTTTACACTTCACACTTTTCATCACATTCACTCTCTCACTCAATGAATATCTCTGTTTTCTAACATGGTACTACAGAATTTTAGGAGTTTAACACACAGGAATTTCACTAATCAAGTTGGTTTTTGACAATAACTAATCACATCACGATAATATACGTAGATTATCATATTTCACATAAAAATACATAACGTTGTTTACGATCCAAATGACCTGAAATTTTAACCACATGCTGTTTTCAGGTTCAAGATCATACACTCAAATTTTCAAAATTTCTGAGGTAAATATATTTACAGAAAATCAAATACCTATTTTTGCATGTCATTCACAACTTAAGTTAACATGGAGTTTAACACATCTTGCAATTTGCCACTTACTGTTTGAACAGAGGCTACTAATATATACATAATTTGGGGAATACAAAATTACCCTAAATCATACATCTATAGATCAATCACCACAAACCATTTTCGCATGTCTTTCTATTTACGAACCGAATTTATTTGCATCTCATGCAAGCATGGACAATTTACCAAAATTGGGCATACATCTACTGAGCTACTAATCTCCATGATCTGATAAAACCAAGACATTCAGACTAATCCTACTCATGGAACATGGATTGGCAAGATTCTTATCAAGTCATGCTTACAAGTTTAAGGGATACAATTTTTCCTACATTCACCATCACCACACCATAATCCACACACCACAATTGACTATATACATAGAGTATAGGATTACCATATATCCTCATCACGGAAACCATACCGAAATTAATGTAAAGGAAGGGCAGAACAGTTCACTGTTCTGTCCAGAGGAACTTGGCGGCAGTCTCTGGCCGCTGACTAGGGTCGCGCATGGCCGATGGACGCCAAGCATAATATAGGCGTCTAGGGACCTTGCCGTCGATGCAGGTCTGTGCAGAAACACAGACCCGACCTCTCAAGATTTGGTGAATGGGAGGGTCTAGGACTTGAGGGAAAATGTACAAAAATTGCAAAACCAAACCTAGACTCATACGGGGACATCATGGATAGGTCACTTGCCTTTTAAAAATTCCTCCAAAGGATCTAGGGCTCGGTGAAGCTCTCCTTGGGCTGTCCCAAGAAGTGCAGAAAACCCTCCAAATGATCTCTCCTCCGGGTTCTTGAGCGAGACCACAGCAAGCGAGGTCGGGGAAGCCTTCCTCGTCAGTCCATCAACCTTCTTGAAGCAATGGGATGCCGGATCAAGCTCAGGGGGTCGGATTTTGGGTACTAAGTGGGTTTTCTCACAGTTTTTCCATAGGTTTTTTTCTTCCTCTTTTCTCTTCTTGCAAGGGTGGAAAGAGGCTGGGGAAAGGAGCTCCGGTTTTAGACCTAAGGAGAGACCCTTCTCCCACTCCCTGGGTGATATGACAGCCCTCAGAGCCGTTGGGAGAACCCCCAATGGCTGGGCTTTCTTGTTCAGAAGCTTGCAGCTCTGCGCAATGCAGGCCAGAGAGATTGGCGTCATATCACTGGACGCCAGGATGAGTGTTGGCGTCCATGTCTGGACGCTGACACCAGCTAAACGGCCTGGGGTTGACGCCAAGATGGCCTTCGGCCAGAACTCTGAAATATAGAAAACCATGCATACCATGCATATATACATGCAATATGTATACAGTATTATATCCATACTATCACATTTCAATACATGCATTATTTATATTAATAAAATCACATGCACACGTACTCGTACTAATTAATACGTACGTAAATATGTACATACATACACAAGCACAAATATACACACAATAAATACAAATAATGCGATGGAAAATTCGAGGGCCTTACACCCTTCCCCCTTAAAGAAACTTCGTCCTCGAAGTTAGAACGTCACTACTCAAACAAAGGGGATATTTCTTCTTCATCGATCCTCAAGCTCCCACGTAGCCCTCACGTAAGAAGTTCCGCCATAGAACTTTCACCGACGCAATACTCTTGTTCCGGAGATGCTGAACCTTCGGTCAAGAATGGCTACTGGTTGCTCGACGTATGAAAGATCTGGCTGGATCTCCACTGGCTCATGACTAAATGGATCTCGGACATACTTCCTGAGCATAGATACGTGGAATACCAGTGAACGCTAGCCAAAGCTGGGGTAATGCTAGCTCATACGCCATGCTGCCCAAACGCTGAGAATCTCATATGGGCCAATGAATCTAGGGCTTAGCTTGCTATGCCTGCCAAATCTGACAACTCCACGAGTAGGCGATATCTTCAAGAAGACATGATCGCCAACTCGAACTCCAAATCCTTCTTCTGTTGTCGGCATAACTCTTCTGCCTATCCTGTGCCGCAACAAGCCTTTTCCTGATAAGCTGAATCTTATCCGAAGTTTCCTGAACTAACTCCAGTCCGATCAACTGCCTATCACCAGTCTCCTCCCAACATAAAGGAGATCTGCAGGGCCTACCATACAACGCCTCGAATGGAGCCATACCAATACTAGCATGAAAGCTGTTGTTGTATGCGAACTCCACAAGAGGTAAATGACGCTCCCAATCATCCTTCCAATCCAGAACACACGCTCTCAACATATCCTCGAGCGTCTGGATAGTCTCTCGGACTGTCCATCGGTCTGGGGATGAAACGCCGAACTGAGCTTAAGCTCGAACCTAACGCATCCTGAAGACCCTTCCACAAATCTCGAAGTAAATCTCGAATCTCAATCCGAAATGATCGACTTCGGCACACCATGCAATCTAATGATACCGCTAACATACAATCTAGCTAAACTCTCTACTGACTGCTTCTTCTTCATAGGCAAGAAATGAGCAGTCTTCGAGAATCTATCTACAACTACCCAAATCGAGTCATTGCCCCTTTAGATCGAGGCAAACCCGATACGAAATCCATAGTGACAGCTTCCCACTTCCACACTGGGATATCCATCCTCTGCATAAGGCCGGATGGTCGCTGCCGCTCGGCTTTCACTTGCTGACATACTAGACATCTAGACACATAATCCGCAACATCCTTCTTCATGCCGGACCACCAAAGGATCTCTTCAGGTCTTGATACATCTTAGTGTTACCCGGATGAATAGAGAATCGCGATCTATGAGCCTCCGCTAACACATGCTCACGGACATCTACTACATCGGGGACACAAACACGGTGCTGAAATCTAATCACACCGTCCTCATCACGAGCAATGCCCGCCTTACCCACTAATTCTAACAATCTAGGTCGGCTTTCTGCTGCTCAATCACCTCATCCAAGACTGAGGATCTAAGGGATAGCTGAGCTACAAAAGCCTGACACAACGATGGCTCTAACTCGGTCATAGAGCACGCTGCATCCTCCAACATCTTCCAATCCTGCTGGAGCGAAGACCTCTTTCTACTAAGAGCATCTGCTATGACATTCGCCTTCCAGGGTGATACTGAAGGTCGAAGTCATAGTCCTTCAAGAACTCAATCCATCTTCTCTGCCTCAGGTTTAATTCCTTTTGGGAGAAAGATACTTCAAGCTCTTGTGGTCGGTAAACACCTCAAATCTGACACCATAAAGATAGTGCCTCCAGATCTTTAGTGCATGAACCACTGCTGCGAGCTCCAAATCATGAGTCGGATAGTTCCTCTCATGCTCCTCAACTGACGAGAAGCATAAGCCACTACCCTTTCTGCTGCATGAGCACACAGCCTAAACCAATCCGAGACGCATCCGTATAGATGGCAAAGCCCTCTAGACCACTAGGCAATACCAATACCGGAGCAGAAGTAAGCTTAGCCTTCAATAGCTGAAAGCTACGCTCACATGCCTCAGACCACACGAACTTCTCACCCTTTCTGGTCAGCTTTGTCAAAGGGGCGGCGATGGATGAGAAACCCTCAATGAATCGCCGATAGTAACCAGCTAACCCAAGGAAACTACGAATCTCCGAAGGGGTCCTGGAATCTCCCAATCCATAACTGCCTGGACCTTTGCTGGATCAACTGCAACACCAGCCCCGGAGATAACATGCCCGAGAAAGTGAACCTCGCGCAACCAGAACTCGCACTTGCTGAACTTCGCATACAGCTTGTGCTCACGGAGAACCTCTAAGACTAACCTCAAATGCTGACGATGTGTGCCTCATCCGGAGAATAGACCAACACGTCATCAATAAACACTATGACAAAGCTATCTAAATACAGACTAAACACCCGTTCATGAGATCCATGAACGCTGCAGGGGCGTTGGTCAATCCGAAAGGAAGGACCAAAAACTCATAATGTCCATAACGGGTTCTAAATGCCGTCTTGGACACATCCTCACTCCGAATTCTCAACTGATGATAACCAGATCGCAAGTCAATCTTGGAAAAGACTGATGCTTCTCGCAACTGGTCAAACATCATCAATCCGAGGTAAGGGATACCTGTTCTTCACAGTCACTTGGTTCAATTTCCTATATCAATACACAACCTAAGTGACCCGTCTTTCTCTTGACGAATAATACAGGTGCGCCCCAAGGGGAAACACTAGGGCGAATGAATCCCTTATCGAGCAATTCTTGCAATTGCTTCCTCAACTCGGCAATTCTGCAGGGGCCATCCGATATGGGGCCTTCGAGATAGGAGAGGTGCCTGGAAGCAACTCTATAGTGAACTCTATCTCCCTATCCGGTGGCAATCCAGACAAGTCATCGGAAAGACATCTGGAAATCCTGCACCACATCGATCTCTGCAAGAGTCAGTGACGAACTAGCATCGGGTACTAGCATAACGCTGGCAAGAAATGCGTCACAACCCTTGTTCACCATGCGCATCGCCTTCATGGCAGAGATAACTAACTTTCCCGCTAAGTTCTTTGGCAAGGGATGAGAGAACTCGTCCTCACCAGGAATGCGGAAAACAATCTTCTTCCTACGACAATCCACTAACGCATAGTGCTCCTCTAGCCAATCCAGACCAAGAAGCAATCATAGTCCTTCATCTTTAGCAAGAAGAAACACCCATCTAGGAATCTATCCTCAATGCACACAGGTAACGACGGAATGCACTTCCTAGTCGATACCGTACCCGCAGGGTGTGCACAGACAAAGGACCTCTAACTCCTCAGACTCTATGCCTGACTCTAGGGCTAACTGCCTAGCGAACCGCTCGGAAATGAACGAGTGAGTAGCACCCGTATCAAACAAACCCGAGCGTGCACACCGAAAAGCAAAACCGTACCTTCGGTGACATGCTCCGCCTGCTCGGCGTCCTCACGAGCTAAAGCAAACACTCGAGCTGGGGCTCGAGGCCTTCCTGGTCTTCCTGTAGCTGGCGCGGCTGCCGCTACTACTGGTGCTGGCGCTCCACGCTGAGCTCCCTGCTGAAGTCTTGGGCACTCTTTGATCTTGTGGTCGCTGCTCCACACTTTAAGCATCTACCGCTACTAACCAGCACTCGGACCCACCATGTGTCTTCCCACAATGGGGACACTCTTTCTTCGCACCGGGGAACATACAGAAGGTACCTGAGAGTTGTGACTGTCATTGGTTTCTGCGGTGTCTGGTACACCGCTTTCTTCTTATCCTGCCGCTGGAATGTCGCTGCCGGCCTCTTCTGCGAAGCCTTCTTCTCCTCCAGATATTGCTCCATTTCTCCCTCCTATCTTCAGGCAGCGCTGAGGGCCTCGTCTAGCATGCGGTGGTCAAACGCCACGAGTCTCGTCCACAGTGATGGCTTGAGTCCCATCACGAACTTCTTCATCTTCCTGCGCTCATCCTCTACGATATGCGGTGCATATTTAGAAAGTTCAGAAAACCTTGCCTCGTATTCCAGGACGGTCATTGATCCTTGCGTCAGGGAGAGGAATTCTTGCTCCATCTTGTCCTGGATATGCTCTGGGACGAACTTGGCTCGAAAGAGCCTCACGAACGCATCCCACGCCACATCTACTGCTCCGTCCTCAAAGCGTGTACGTAGTAGGGAGGACCACCATACATCAGCTCTCTTCTGCAATACACCTTCATAAGCACCAACTAACAAATTCTAACTTGACACTAACATACAAGCATAAACTAAAGCATACCTGTAGCATGTAGGTGGCTAATGTCACCTTATCCTCATCAGGACACCTGATAGCTCGGAAGATTTTCTCTGTCTCCCTCATCCAGCTTTCTGCCATTAGCGGATCACTCTCCCCCTTAAAGAGGGTGGGGTCATCCTCTTGAATCGCTCCATGATGGAAGGTCCACCATGGTCCTGAGCTGGGCCTGAGCCTGCTACATTAAACAATAACAATATACAATAACACAATATCATGCAATTTAAATAGCAAGCTACTAGTTGTTTCATTATTCTACCTGGGCCTCCAACTGGCCTGGAGTGCTGCCTGGGTATGAGCCTGCGTCTGCATGGCTTGCACCAGACCTTGCATGAATACTCCATAGTAGTCCACTGGCGGTGTTAGGGAAGCACAGGACCCTGTGGGCCGGGGCCTGCTGCTCCGCCCGCTCCTCACGCCTCTGCTCGTCGTCGCGAGCTGGCACACCTCCACGTCGTCCACGGGAAGCCATGGCTGTAATAAAATTCAGCCACTATTAGAGCTAGGTTACTAAGTTTCTAACCATTTTCTTATCTATCTTTCACTTCTTATTAGTGTTTTCTACACATGTGGACATACTTAGCATGCAATAGGGATGATGACTTAGGTATATTCATGTGTAATCTCAACCGGTGTCTCTGATACCAATCTCTGTGACGGCCCTCATTATACCGGTACGGTTATACCAACCCACGTCGGTATAGCAAGAGTCCTCACAGTGGGACATTTACCCAAACGATACATACAGCTGAGATACACGCGAAATATACAGAGTAGCGGAAGTAAAAGACCATTGTCTCCATTCATTCATCATCTGCATTAACCATACATGCAATTCGTGATTAACATAAAAGAACTAAAGTCCACATAATTTAAATTGCTGAAATAGAACCACAAATTGTCCACATTCATACATCCTTTTCATATACTCTAGTACAATGTTCAAATTACATACTTATGAAATACACAAATCTCAAGAAACTCCAACTAGCTCCTCTCGCGCTCGGAGTCCGTCTCCACCGTCTCCTCCAACGGTGTCGTGTCACCAACTATACCTGTACGCCAAGCAAGGAGTGAGTCCAAGGACTCAGCAAGCAACACTAATCATAACATACACGTACAAGTCCTAGTGGTTTCTACATGCACATTTACAATTTGCACACTGGCATGCTAGTCAATTCAAGTTTCAACCTATCATGAAAGTTTTACAATTTTATACAGGATCATGTTTTCAGATTTCTAAGAATAATTTCACCTATCACATGCTCTCTATCAATTTACTCATGAAACTTTAATCTTTAAAGAGCTAGACATGAGAGCTACCAACATGAACATTTTACATACATGAAAGGGGAACACAAATAGCATGGATTTCACATGTCCTTAAGTACTTACAACCCTTTTCACATGCTTTAGGTTGCTGATTCCACATGGTTTAACGGCTGTAAACCTATGCATGAAAGCTACAATATTGCATAAAACATATCATGTGATCAACAATCATGCTATCTTGTACCTGTTTTCACCAATTATCCCTAACATGGATTCTAGACATCTTTGCACATAATAACATGATGATAAAACATAAATTCACTGATTTCACATGATTTCAGATTTGTCTCATATGGTTTTCAATAACATATTTTCACATCTTTAGTTTCACATTTTCTTTGCACAAGTTTCCTCTTTCACATGGTTCACTTTACACATACACATTCACATTGTCACTTACACATTTACACATGACACATACACATTACACATTTCACATTACACATTTTAGGTGCCGTGACACATAGTCCAAACCACCAAAGAAGGACATATACACATCACATTACCATAGACGCCATCTAGTCATTCCAATGGCGACTCTTGCCTGCGCGACCGGAGAACAAGTCTCCACCCTAACCAGTGGTACTTGTCCACCTCCAGGATTTCCCCCTAATGCCCTTAGGGTCACTTACACTTGAACTTTCTTAGGGGACTTTTCCCTGATACAGCTCCACTGCCTCTACGGTAAGTAGTGTCACATTGGCACAGTTACACATTTACACTTTACCGTTTTACACATGGTTTACACTTCACACTTTTCATCACATTCACTCTCTCACCACATGAATATCTCTGTTTTTCCTAACATGGTACTACAGAATTTCAGGAGTTTAACACCAGGAATTTCATAATCAAGTTGGTTTTTGACAATAACATCACATCACGATAATATACGTAGATTATCATATTTCACATAAAAACAAACTTTTTGTTTACTGATCAAATGACCTGAACTTTTAACCACATGCTGTTTTCGGTTCAAGATCATACACTCAAATTTTCAGATTTTTCGGAGCTAATATAATTCACAAAACAATACCTATTTTTGCATGTCATTCACAACTTAAGTTAACATGGAGTTTAACACATCTTGCAATTTGCACTTACTGTTTGAACAGAGGCTACT
The DNA here is from genome assembly GCA_014218235.1 of Colocasia esculenta. Classification (NCBI taxonomy): domain Eukaryota; kingdom Viridiplantae; phylum Streptophyta; class Magnoliopsida; order Alismatales; family Araceae; genus Colocasia; species Colocasia esculenta. The sequence goes on along the minus strand of CM024757.1, from coordinate 25,455,395 downwards.
AATATATACATAATTTGGGGGATACAAAATTACCCTAAATCATACATCTATAGATCAATCACCAAACCATTTTCGCATGTCTTTCTATTTACCGAACCGAATTTATTTGCATCTCATGCAAGCATGGACAATTTACCAAATTGGGCATACATCTACTGAGCTACTAATCTCCATGATCTGATAAACCAAGACATTCAGACTAATCTACTCATGGAACATAGATTGGCAAGATTCTTATCAAGTCATGCTTACAAGTTTAAGGGATACAATTTTTCCTACATTCACCATCACACACCATATTCATCCACACACCACAATTGACTATATACATAGAGTATAGGTTACCATATATCCTCATCACGGAAACCATACCGAATTAATGTAAAGGAAGGGAAACAGTTCACTGTTCTGTCCAGAGGAACTTGGCGGCAGTCTCTGGCCGCTGACTCAGGGTCAGCGGCATGCCGATGGACGCCAAGCTAATATAGGCGTCCAGGGACCTTGCCGTCGATGCAGGTCTGTGCAGAAACACAGACCCACCTCTCAAGATTTGGTGAAGGGAGGTCTAGGACTCGAGGGAAAATGTACAAAAATTGCAAAACCAACCTAGACTCATACGGGGACATCATGGATAGGTCACTTGCCTTTAAAAATTCCTCCAAGGATCTAGGGCTCGGTGAAGCTCTCCTTGGGCTGTCCCAAGAAGTGCAGAAACTCCCTCCAAATGATTCTCTCCTCCGGGTTCTTAGCGAGATCCACAGCAAGCCGGGTCGGGGAAGCCTTCTCATCAGTCCAGCAACCTTCTTGAAGCAATGGGATGCCGAATCAAGCTCCAGGGGGGTGCTAAGTGGGTTTTTTCTCACAGTTTTTCTCCTAGGTTTTTTTCTTCCTCTTTTTCTCCTCTTGCAGGGTGGAAGAGGCTGGGGAAAGGAGCTCCGGTTTTAGACCTAAGGAGAGACCCTTCTCCCACTCCTTGGTGATATGACGCCCTCAGAGCCGTTGGGGAGAACCCCCAATGGCTGGGCTTTCTTGTTTCAGAAGCTTGCAGCTCTGCTGCGCATGCAGGCCAGAGAGATTGGCGTCCATATCACTGGACGCCAGGATGAGTGTTGGCGTCCATGTCTGGACGCTGACACCAGCTAAACGGCCTGGGGTTGACGCCAAGATGGCCTTCGGCCAGAACTCTGAAATATACAGAAAACCATGCATACCGTGCATATATACATGCAATATGTATACAGCATTATATCCATACTATCACATTTCAATACATGTGTTATTTATTTTATATAACACATGCACACGTACTCGTACTAATTAATACGTACGTAAATATGTACATACATACACAAGCACAAATATCACACATAAATACAAATAATGCGACGGAAATTCGAGGGCCTTACAAAACTGCCCTTAAAATATTTTAGAAATGATGTGCACACCACAAAATCAAGCAGGGGTTCTATGCAAGCATGGCAATACATGATCATGATTTTTAAGAATTTGAGATTCTCACCTTGCCTCCCGCAATCTTCGACAAGAAAGGAAACATTTCAAAAAAATAAATTACCTAAAGATGAAATCTAAATGATACATGTCCTAAAGATGGAAGGTTTCTAATCTTGACATGACATCTTTTATTGGATTTACATGATGAGTTTTTTTATTTTTTTATTAATTGTCTAAACTGGCAACTAAGAAAAGGAAACTCAATCAAGAGGGTTTTTAAAGGTACTTACCTCCAACGCAATCCCTCGTTCTTTTGGAAATTAACACAAATAGAAAGAGTGAGAGAGAGAGGAAACTCACCTCACTTACCTTTTTTTCTGATTTTTTTCTTGCAATTTTGGGTGTTTTTCCAAAACAAACTTTTTACCTACAGATTTTCGCTTTCAGCGACGGTTTCTGACAGATTCTTTAATTTTGCAATTTTCAGATTTTTCAGATTTTTTATTCAAACCTACAAAAAGAAAGAAAAATGTTAGCATGAATATATACAAAAGAAAAAACAAGATTATCAAAACTAAAAATCTAATTCCCTGGCAACGGCGCCAAAATTGAAGCCCACGAATGCGTCGTTAAATACGTAACTAACAATCTCAAAAAAAATCTAATTCCCTGGCAACGGCGCCAAAAATTGATAGCCCACGAATGCGTCGTTAAATACGTAACTAACAATCTCAAAATATCGGCCTACACTAAATATTTTGGCAATAGTAAGTGGTGAGAGCCGAGTCGAATCCACGGGGAAAAAAAGATTTAGAGTTGAAACCTTTAGTTTTAGTTAGGAAAATAGCGTGGTGATATTAAAACTAAGTTGCGTTAAATAAATCTAAGCTAAACTAAATAAATAAAGAGAGAGATATTAAGAGAGAGAGAGGAGAAAGACTATTACGAATGGAAGAGAGTAAGAAGTACCTAGTGACTGATTAACTAAACAAGATATTCTAAATCTCTTAACACAAGCATATCCACACTAAATAAATCTAAAGAGACAAGAAGGTGAGAAAAAGAAGGTAGAAAGAGGAGAATAGAAGAGAGAGAGACGGAGGGTACAAATAGTGAACAAAATAACTAACAAAGTTTATTTAAATAAAAGAAATATGTGCATCTAACATACAACTTTAATTAAAGAGAGAATAAGAGAAAACAAGAGAAACGAGAGAGAGAAAGTAAGAAGAGAGAGAGGAGAGAGAAAAGAGAGAGAAAAGAGAGGAGAGAGAGAGCGTGAGAAAGAGAGAGAGAGCGCGCGAGAGAGAGAGACGCGAGAGAAAGAGAGAGACGCGAGAGAGAGAAAGGAGAGAGAGAAGAGAGAAACGAGAGAGGGATAGAGGAGAGAGAGAGGCGGCGCGTGAGAGAGAGAGAGGAGAGAGGCGCGAGAGCGGCCCACGTTGCATGCATGCAACATGGGTAGGAGCGGGCGGTAGGGTCGCTGGCACGTGGGCGAATCGGGCTGGCGCCTGGGCGCGGGCGGGCCAGGCGGGGGCAACTGCGGGCAGGGCCGTGTGCAGGCTGGGCGCGGCGGGTGCGACCACGGCGGGCCTGGCGGTGCGGGCCGGCGGGCGCCTGGGCGCGGTGCTGCTGCTGCTTGCTGCTGTCCGGAGCCGGGAGAGAGAGAAGATAAGGGGAAGAAGAGGAGAGGAAGAAGAGAAGAGAAAGAAGAAGAGAAGGAGAGAGGGGACTTGTGCACAGGAAGGATAGGAGGGGGCTGCGCAAAAGAGAAGAGAGAGAGAGAGAAAAGTAGGAAAAAGAATCATAGCAAGAGAGAGAGGGGAGAGGTTATAAAGTGGTAGAGAAGAGAGGAAGGGGGGAGAGGAAAGGAAAGAGAGATTTTTAGAAAATAAGGGAGAAGTTTTAAAAGTGAGAAAGTGTTTAAAAAATAGAGGGAGATATTTTAATAGAATCTCTCTTTTATTTTCTCTAGCTTCACTCCAATCCATTAGCCATTAAGCACTTCATAGAATGGACATTAACTTGCAAATACAACATAAAATTGAATTTAATCAATTATCGTCCATGATAATAGAAATCTTATGAATTTATCAAGTGTTAGTCATTGAAATGGCATGATTATTCATGATAATTATGAATTATCAGTGACCTACAGGATGTGGTGGTTAGTTAGTCTCCACTGTTCTTGGTTTGTCGTGGAGTGGCAGTTGGACCTTCAGTTCGTGACTGCGAGACTAAGAGGTAGTTCTTGTGCTTTGTTGTCCGGGTTGGATACTGGCGTCATGAACCAGTAGTCCGTTCCCGAGTGGTGGCGTCGTCTCTGTACCGACTCATGTTTGACCACTGATTGTAGGTTGTGTGTGAACCGCTGGTTAAGGTTATAACCGTGAAACCGTTAATCATTGTGGTGTGCCCTGAAGGTGGCACAATTATGTGGTTCAGTGTTGTACCTCGTGGTAGCAGGTACATGTACCCCTCGTGGTAGAGTTGAGTTGTGGTGCGTGAGTCCGACCCCAGCTGGTGTTGAGGTGAGACCGTGCATACTGTGGAGGTCCTGTGGCGCGACTCTCCACGTGTTTAATAGATTGGTTTCCGATTACGATGTAGTTTATGGGTGTTGGCTGGTTGTTGCCAATCCGGATGCTTCGTGTGAAGTGGTTAGCCTGTGAGACCGTAGCCTAGGTAGGGTGTTTGTCGGTAAGGCTTGTGGTCCAGGTGTTTAAGTTAAAGGGTGGATATAGTACCCCATAAAATCTATTAATTAAAAATTATGGATAAATTGAAAATTTATCTATAATAAATTCAATTAGTTAAAAAAAAGATATGCATCATTATTGCATGTGTATAACCATATAAAAATTTCATAAATTAGTAGTTGTACTTTAAATAATGTTCTCTAATGACCATCATGAAATTTAGGCAAAGAAAAATCATTTGACTTTGTGTTAAGAATTTATGCGACTTATTAGCATAATTAAAGAATAAGTCGGAGAACCCATTATCTTATGAGCTTAAGTGGATTATAAATTAAAATAAATATATGAGTAGACTTTAAATAATATGGGATGATAACCCATTATGATATTTGGACCAATGGACAATCTTGGCCATGAATAAATTCTCTAATAAAAGGATAATTAAAAATCATTAAGCAAGTAAGTACATGGGTTGTACAATTAGGCCCATTTGAGTTATTGGACGAAGAGTAAGAACCCAAATGATGAAGATTAGAAAATTGACATAAATAATATTAAATCAAATTAAAATAAGAAATTAAGTGAATAAGTGAGATAAATAGATTTAAACTAGAATAAAGGGTAAATAAATAGAAATAAATCAATACCCATTAAGTTAAATTAGTAATGGGTTTTACTAATGGTCCTAACATGACTTGTTGGGCCCAAATATGAAGAGCCCATCATGAGATGGGAGATAATTAAGCCAAATTCGGAGTTAATTAATATATAAATTAAATAAGGGTAAGATAAATACTAAAATAGGTTGTAAATATCCTAAAAGGAGTCCTAAGCTCATCCTAACCCATTACCCACGAAGTTTGACCTCTCATCTATCCTATTAGGTGGGATAATGTAAGAAATAGGGAGATAATAGTGGAAATTCGGAGTTTGAAGAGGGAAGAAGTGTTTTAAGATTTTAGGACTCTTACACAAGCTATACACACCCCAATTCGGTCCTAACACCCCATAGATCGTTGCTGGAGCTCTAGGAGACGAGGGGAAAGGCTGAAAAACGAAGGAGCAAGGAGAAGGAAGCTTGGACAAAGGAGATTTCATCTCGTTTTTCATCAAAAACCTAGGATTTTCTTATCAGCAAGAAAATGTAGGCAATCTCTCAAGCTAAATTCGTGTAAAATTTACCCTAGGTAGAATTCATGATCCCTTGTAAAAGTCCTCTGGTTTTGCTCTATTTTGATCTCCCATGAGGGAGAATTAATTCTTTGAAGTCCTGTCATATCCATGTACCCGAACCTTCATACTTTCTTTCAAACCCTGTGTATACTTGATTCCATGCCATGAGAAAATTCTCATAAATAGTACATCATGTTAGCTTTCAAACGCCCTTTGTTTCCCTAATTTTCATCATGTATCCATCGCTAATTAATTCATTGAACCTTGACTATGTATGTTTAGGTCACCGAAATGTAACCTAATCAAAGCATGCCTAAACCTTGTTTATTTTCAAATTAAATGTTGATAGATCTATGTGTCTACTTTCGTTTAAAACTAGTTTCATGATTTTTGGATCACCGTGCGATTTTATATTGAATTTAGAATTACACTATATCAAGAAGGATCAACTCTGGAAAAAAATAAAGGGGCTGGACCCCTTTCTGATATCGCGGCGGCCCGACCCGCCGCGATACCAGGAGGGTCGCGGCCGGCATACAGGTCGCATTAGAAACGCGGCAGCTTGTGCTGTCGCGATTTCCAGCCAAACCGGGCCAGGCTAGGCCCGTTTTGCTGTTGCGCTGGGCTGCGTCACGTTAACGCCACTGTCGCGCCTAGCCTACCCTTCGTGACTTATCGACGGGCAACCCCGTCGCGTCTTCAGGTTTCGGCCAGCACTCTATTTGCTTATATACCCCTGCTTAAATTGCTTTTAGCCACTGTTAATTATAATTGAACACTGTTATAACCTTTCGACCCGATAAACCATTAATGGGCAATAATTATATAGTTTCCATTAATTAAAAGCCTAATGCACAATTTATCTTACTCTCATGATCTCTTTACACGTTCATGCACTAAAGATTATTTATTGCCATTTGACCCTATTAAATTACTCACTAATATATCTAGTAATTAAGTAAAATTAATTACCTAATTTCCCTATTATTTAAATGAACATGTCTTCGTTTAATCGCGTGCTTTGTATACTGTTATCGCGTCCTCTGCCTTCGAGCATGGAGGCAAGACGGACAATGTTTCGTTACACATTTTCTCTTGACTTGGACTACCTCTCCATCGGGAATACTCTCGATAGGGCCAGGGACACCTTGTCAAGGCCTCCGTAAATCTTATTGGCTTTGGCGCACGTACATGGCCGATGAGCTGGTTGTACCCTTTAAACCCATTACACTCCTAGGGATCAGTACGATCCAAACGGCCTTAGTGAGATCTCTCTTATCTTGTAATCACATCGGACCACCTGGCTCGTGTACACAACATGACAAGTGGGATGGATGTGACTTCTACCAGACTGCCGGTGCCTGACCTGGTGCCGTGCAACTATTACTATCGTAGTTTATCGTTGTTTTATGATTATACCCCTATCTCATCTACTATCCTTGTACTCTCATCTATTCGCATTCACTCTACTATCTTGTCTATTCATCTAGTACTCTCTTGAGACTCTTGAGCTGTTGTGGCTCCTATTGCTTGTACTATACATGACTGCCTAGCGCCATAATATGGGTCTGATGACCCTACTGACTCGAATGCATACTGTGCAGGGCACGGAGAGTGTCCGAGGGGCTCCAATCTAGTCCTGGGGGTAGAGAGCCACCCGAAAATACCTGCAGGGGCTATTGACAGTGTTCTGCATTGCACCGGTTCTAACTATACTATATTGGCTAGACATCTGACTATTATACTATTAGTCTGAGGAGTTCAGACGTACTGTGATATTACTGTGTTATCACAGACTGTTATACTATTAGTCTGAGGAGTTCAGACGTGCTGTGCTATTACTGTGCTACCACCGACTGTTATTGAACGACTACTGTCCTAGAAGTGACTACTACCGTATTCTATAGTGCACCATTGTGCACCTTATACTCTATCTCGTCCTAGTTTTGCAATAATATTATGGAATGTTATATCGTTCCCTTGTTATCATCATTATCTTGACTATCATGTACTATTACTCTCTTGACTATACATGATCTTCTCTCTAGTAACCTACTTTACAGGGACATAATCACTTAAAGCATGCTTGTTTTACACGAGATATTAAGTCCTACTGAGCGTTACCGCTCACCCTTCGTTATTTGTTATTGTGTTTTCAGGTAAGTCAGGTGATGACCTTGCACACATCAACGGGATTGGACTGGAGTGATGAGTGACCTGGAGTCATAGCGACAAAATGTCCTTAGTATCTTAGATTTTAGATAGATATTTGTTTAGTTATCTTTTTCCATGTAATGAGGTCTTTGAGCCCTATGTTTTGGCTCTGCATTAGTGGTTGTAATAGTTTAGATGAATTATCAATAAAATGATGAGTTTTATTACAATTATTGTTCATTAGTTGCTCTGATATTTTGAATGTATGCGCAATTTATGTTACCATACACGTTATTCATGCCTCCCTGATTTATTCCGCTGCTAAATTAGCAGGGCATGACAGTTGGTATCATAGCCTAGGATGTCCTTAATTAGATATTTGAAGTCTAGGATGTTCTAGGTGAACTGTCCTGACACGTGTCTAAGTCAACCACCATACCTATGTGAGAATTGGGTAGAACCATGGTTAAGATCTGAATACATTTATCTATAAATATGTATCAACTTGGTAATACTTTAGCACCCAAAGTCTAAAAACAAATAAATTAAATGTTACTGCTCGCACGAGATTAGTGGAGATGGCTGGTGAGCGTGCACAAATGCGGGACTTGCAAAGGACCGTACAGGGGTTAACTCAAGCCCTTAACAACGTGATTCAAGTAGGAGCAAGAAATGGGGCAGGAGATTTATACGGAAACTTCCAACGAATGAATCCCCCTACGTTTAATGAACTCCAGATCCCGATGCAGCTGAAAATTGGGTGAAGGCAATAGAATGGATCTTAGAGTTATGCAATGTTCAGAGTAGGAGAAATTCTTTTGGCAACCTTCCAATTGGACCGCGAGCTAGAGCTTGGTGGGAAGCTGCCAGTCGACAATTACCCAACAACAACATAGATGGGATGAATTTTAGAACTCTTCAACACAAATATTTTTCTGAAAGGATTCGTGAGATGAAGGCAAATGAATTCACCAATTTAAAACAACGAATGATGTTGTAGCAGAATATGAAGCACAATTTGAAAGACTAGCACAATATGCACCACATTTGGTGAGTACGGAAAAGATGAAGCAAAGAGATTCTTAGAAAGGTTGAGACCTGTGTTCTGGGAAAAGTTGGCTCCACTAGACATTGTGTAGTATATTCAGACATGGTATCGAGAGCTCAAATAGTTGAGGACACCATGGGACTTCTTGAAAAGATCCATAAGAAGAAGGTGTTGAAAAGGGAACTGCTACCCATTCTCATGATAATAAAGGAAGAATACAGTAGATAGCAAGAGATGAAAGGGGAAGTGAAGCAGAAGAATTCTGTAAATTTGTAAAAAGCTAGGCATCAGATTGATAACTGTTAGAAGAAATTAGGTAGATGCTTGCGTTGTAGAAATCAACAACATCGAGACATCAACTGTCCAGTAAAGAAGAACCAAACTCTACGCCAAGGACGCTTACAAGCCCTTGTGGATATAAATCATGCCAATCAAAGGGGACAAGGTACCATCATTAAACCCTTAGTTTGAAGTTCATATTATTTTCTAGATAGCAAAGCCCTAAGTGGGGGAGATGATGGAATGAGATATTCAGAATATGATTGGTAGTCGTATAATATCATATGAATTTTGGGACCAAATTTTATTTAAGTGGGGGAGGATGTAGTACCCAAAAAATTTATTAATTAAAAATTATGAATAAATTAAAATTTTATCTATTAATAAATTCAATTAGTTAAAAAGGTACGCATCATTATTGCATGCATATAAACCCATATAAAAATTTCATAAAATTAGTAGTTGTACTTTAAATAATGTTCTCTAATGACCCATCATGAAATTTGGGCATAGAAAAATCATTTGGACTTAGTTTAAGAATTTATGCGACTTATTAGCATAATTAAGGAATAAGTCGGAGAACCCATTATCTTATGAGCTAAAGTGGATTATAAATTAAAATAAATATATGAGTAGGCTTTAAATAATATGGGAGGATAACCCATTATGATATTTGGACCAATGGACAATCTTGGCCCATGAATAAATTCTCTAATAAAAGGATAATTAAAAATTCATTAAGCAAGTAAGTACATGGGTTGTACAATTAAGCCCATTTGAGTTATTGGGCGAAGAGTAAGAACCCAAATGATGAAGATTAGAAATATTGGCATAAATAATATTAAATCAAATTAAAATAAGAAATTAAGTGAATAAGTGAGATAAATAGATTTAAATTAGAATAAAGGGTAAATAAATAGAAATAAATCAATACCCATTAAGTTAAATTAGTAATGAGTTTTACTAATGGTCCTAACATGACTTGTTGGGCCCAAATATGAAGAGCCCATCATGAGATGAGAGATAATTAAGTCAAATTCGGAGTTAATTAATACATAAATTAAATAAGGATAAGATAAATACTAAAATAGGTTGTAAATATCCTAAAAAGAGTCCTAAGCTCATCCTAACCCATTACCCATGAAGTTTGACTTCTCATCTATCCTATTAGGTGGGATAATGCAAGAAATAGGGAGATAATAGTGGAAATTCGGAGTTTGAAGAGGGAAGAAGAGTTTTAAGATTTTAGGACTCTTACACAAGCTATACACACCCCAATTTGGCCCTAACACCCCATAGATCATTGCAGAAGCTCTAGGAGACGAGGGGAAAGGCTGAAGAACGAAGGAGCAAGGAGAAGGAAGCTTGGACAAAGGGGATTTCATCTCGTTCTTCATTAAAACCCTAGGATTTCCTTATTAGCAAGAAAAGGTAGGCAATCTCTCAAGCTAAATTCATGTAAAATTTAACCTAGGTAGACTTCATGATCCCTTGTAAAAGCCCTCTAGTTTCGCTCTATTTCGATCTCCCATGAGGGAGAATTAATTCGTTCAAGTCCTGTCATATCCATGTACCTAAACCTTCATACTTTCTTTCCAACTCTGTGTATGCTTGATTCCATACCATGAGAAAATTCTCATAAATAGTACATCATGTTAGCTTTCAAACGCCCCTAGTTTCCCTAATTTTCATTATGTATCCATTGTTAATTAATTCATTGAACCTTGACTACGCATAGTTTGGTCACCAAAATGTAACCTAATTAAAGCATGCCTAAACCTTGTTTATTTTCAGATGAATCATGCATGCTGATAGATCTATGTGTCTACTTTTGTTTAAGACTAGTTTCATGATTTTGGATCACCGTGCGATTTTATATTGAATTTAGAAGTATCCTATATCAAGAAGGATCAACTCTGGAAAAAATAAAAGGGTCGGACCCCTTTCTGATATCGTGGCGGCCCAACCCGCAGCGATAGCAGGAGGGTCGCGGCCGGCATACAGGTCGCGTTAGAAACGTGGCGGCCTATGCCGCCATGATTTCCAGCCTGAACCGGGCTAGGTCGGCCGGTTCGGCTGTTGCGCCTGGGCCGCCCGTCGTCACCTGAATCGCGATGGGTATCCCCGTCGCGTTAATGCCACTGTCGCGCCTAGCCTACCCGTCGTGACTTAATCGCGATGAGCAACCCCGTCGCGTCTTCAGGTTTTCGGCTAGCACCCTATTTAGCTTATATAGTCCTGCTTAAATTACTATTTAGCCACTATTTAATTATAATTGAACACTGTTATTAACCTTTCGACCCGATAAACCATTAATGGGTAATAATTTTATAGTTTCCATTAATTAAAAGCCTAATGCATGATTTATCTTACTCTCATGATCTCTTACACGTGCACGCACTAAACATTGTTTATTGCCATTTGACCCTATTAAATTACTCAATAATGTATCTAGTAATTAAGTGAAATTAATTACCTAATTTCCCTATTATTTAAATGACACATGTCTTTGTTTTAATCACGTGCTTTGTATACCGTTATCGCGTCCCTCTGCCTTCGAGCACTCGAGGCAAGACGGACAATGTTTCGTTACACACTTTCTCTTGACTTGGACCACCTCTCCATCGGGAATACTCTCGACTGGGCTAGGGACTCCTTGTCAAGGCCTCTGTAAGTCTTCTTGGCTTTAGCGCACGTCCATTGCTGACGAGCTGGTTGTACCCTTTAAACCCATTACACTCCTAGGGATCAGTACGATCCAAACGTCCTTAGTGAGATCTTTCTTATCTTGTGATCACCCCGGACCACCTGGCTCGTGTACACAGCACGGCTAGTAGGATGGATGTGACTTCTACGAGACTGTCAGTGCCTGACCTGGTGCCGTGCAACTATCACTATCGTGGTTTATTGTTGTTTTATGATTATACCCCTATCTCATCTACTATCCTTGTACTCTCATCTATTCACGTTCACTCTACTATCTTGTCTATTCATCTAGTACTCTCTTGAGACTCTTGAGCTGTTGTGGCTCCTATTGCTTGTACTATACATGACTGTCTAGCGCTATAATATGGGTCTGGTGACCCTACTGACTCGAATGCATACTGTGCAGGGCACGGAGAGTGTCTGAGGGGCTCCAATCTAGTTCTGGGGGCAGAGAGCCACTCGAAAATACCTGCAGGGGCTATTGACGGTGTTCTGCATTGCACTGGTTCTGACTATACTATATTGGCTAGACATCTGACTATTATACTATTAGTCTGAGGAGTTCAGACGTACTGTGATATTACTGTGCTATCACAAGACTGTTATACTATTAGTCTGAGAAGTTCAGACGTACTGTGCTATTACTGTGCTAGCACCGACTGCTATTGAAGGGCTACTGTCCTAAAAGTGACTAATGTCGTATTCTACTAGTGCACCATTGTGCAACCTTATACGCTATCTCGTTACACGCTATCTCACTACACGCTATTGTTGCCCAGTTGATGAGCCTAGAGGGGGGGGGGGGTGAATGGGTCTTTAAATTAGTCTAGAAGATACCTATAACTAAAAATATTCACATAAACATTCTTCGAAGTAGGTTAGTGACTGTTAGTTTAAATAACACACAAAGAAGACAATCACACAACACAAGGATTATCCTGGTTCGGACCTCCTTTCCTTAGGAGTCCTACATCCAGTCCCTGAGCAACAACTCAGGATTTCACTAACTAGGGTACAGTCCCCCTAAGGACGCTACAACACCCAGCTCAACTGGTCTTCCTTCACACCCGAAGGGAACAACACCCTGGATACCACACCAGGTCTTCCTTCACAACCGAAGGGAACAACACTCTGGATACCACACCAGGTCTTCCTTCACAACCGAAGGGAACAACACCCTGGATACCACACCAGATCTTCCTTCACAACGAAGGGAACAACACAAAGAGAGTGAATGAAATTCAAGTCCCTAGATCAAGCTTTTGACAAGCAAGGATCTGAAGCAACTAGAACTGAGAGGAAGCGATTTAAGCTAAGCACTCTCTCAGAACTACACAGGCTCTCTCAAGATTTTCACAAATTAGTGGAGAGCAAAAGAGCAAAAGCTAAGCAGAATGAAGTTATTGGCTCTGGACTTTCTTCCGAAGAATTTGAATGCTTGAATACGCGATCTTGTTTTCTTCTGTTCTTCTGACTTGTATTTATATCTTCAATTTGAAATCTGGACGTTGAAGTGTCCGTTGTCTCTCTTTTGAGTAGTCGTTAGACTGAATGACATCTGGAGTCTTGGAAGCTTCCAATCATAGTCTTTTGATCACTTGAGCACGCAAAGAGATGAGATTTTCAGAGATATTCGTTGGCTTCTATTTTATTTAGCGTTGTACCATAAAGCTAGATCAAAGGTCTGCACAAATGTCAAACTCAAATAGCAGATAGCTAAGCTGTCTCTGATGTCAATCAACATCAGTAGCAATAGACATGAAAATAGTAATGCCAAATAGCTTAAATCTAAAGGACGTTATCAGAGTAGGCACGATAAAGGATGATATGGTCTGCATGCATATAGAGATACGTTCAGATCTCATAAATGCAAAAACGTCAGAGAGATGCATACGTGGTCTTTGACTAGTCAACAAAGATAAGATGAATAAGATATCAAGATATGAAATCGATGGCTATATGACTTATGAAATCGTTATGAATAAGTCAAGTTGACCAAGTCGTTATGAGATAGAAGATATATCATGAATACTTAATGAATCGTTGCACAAAGCAAATCGTTGTGTCTCTAAAGTAATCAATGTGAAACACTTAACAAATCATTATATAATGCAAATCGTTGTGTTTCTAAAGAAATCGTTATGAAACACTTATAGAATCGTTACGGCGAGCAAGTCGTTGCAAGTTCTAAAGAAATCGTTATGAATACTTATAGAATTGTTACGGCGAGCAAGTCGTTGCGAGTTCTAAAGAAATCGTTATAAATACTTATAGAATCGTTACAGCGAGCAAGTCGTTGTGAGTTCTAAAGAAATCATTATGAATACTTATAGAATCGTTACGGCGAGCAAGTCGTTGCGAGTTCTAAGGAAATCGTTACGGTCACTTATAGAGTCGTTGTGACGAGCAAGTCGTTACGGGCTCTAAAAAAATCGTTACGGTAACTTATAGAGTCGTTGTGACGAGCAAGTCGTTACGGGCTCTAAAGAAATCATTACGGTCACTTATAGAGTCGTTGTGACGAGCAAGTCGTTACAGGCTCTAAAGAAATCATTACGGTAACTTATAGAGTCGTTGTGACGAGCAAGTCGTTTCGGGCTCTAAAGAAATCGTTACGATCACTTATAGAGTCGTTGTGACGAGCAAGTCGTTACGGGCTCTAAAGAAATCGTTGCGATCACTTATAGAATCGTTATGGCATCGACTTGTTTGAAACAACATGACTTTTCAGTCTTATAAGGAAATCGTTATGAACTTCAACAAAATCGATATGGACTTAGATAAATATCATGTTGAAAAGATTAAAGCTTCAGAGAAGTAATGCATACCTTTAGGCTTGTTTGACCTTGGTATTTTTCCTGTACTTAAGACTTGTGAAATATTCATTAGATATAAATGATAAACTCTTGTTTCGTTTTGTTAATCATCAAAATAAATAAAATATATATATGTAATTAATTAAATTACATGGGGACAGACTGATCATCAATCTTCCCTTTTTGGTGATGACAAAACTGAACAATAAGCATGGATAAAAAATATCTAAAATTAGTCTGAAGATATGACAAGCTTGATGATCAGTTTGTCCCCATGAAATTTTAATTAATTACATATATATACATATTTTGATGATTAACAAACAAACAAGAGTTTATCAATTATATCTAATGAATATTTCATAAGTCTTAAGTATAGAAAAATACCAAGGTCAAACAAGTCAATAAAGGTATGCATTACTTCTCTGAAGCTTTAATCTTTTCAACATGATATTTCTCTAAGTCCATATCGATTTCTGTTGAAGATCATAACAATTTCCTTATAAGACTGAAAAGTCATGTTGTTTCAAACAAATCGATGTCGTAACGATTCTATAAGTGATCGCAACGATTTCCTTATAAGACTGAAAAGTCATGTTGTTTCAAACAAGTCGATGTCACAACGACTCTATAAGTTACCGTAATGATTTCTTTAGAGCCCGTAACAACTTGCTCGTCACAACGACTCTATAACTATTCATAACGATTTCTTTAAAGCTCATAACGACTTGTCTGTCTCGCAACGACTCTATAAGTGACCATAACGATTTCCTTAGAACCCGTAACAACTTGCTCGCCGTAACGATTCTATAAGTATTCACAACGATTTCTTTAGAAAGCGCAACGACTTTCTTGTTGTAACGATTTCATAAGTTACCGTAACGACTTCTTTAGAACTCGCAACGACTTGCTCGCCGTAACGATTCTATAAGTATCATAACGATTTCTTTAGAAAGTGCAACGACTTGCTTGTTGTAACAATTTCATAAGTTACCTTAACGACTTCTTTAGAACTCGCAACGACTTGCTCGCCGTAACGATTCTATAAGTATTCACAACGATTTCTTTAGAAAGCGCAACGACTTGCTTGTTGTAACGATTTCATAAGTTACCGTAACGACTTTTTTAGAACTTGCAACGACTTGCTCGCCGTAACGATTCTATAAGTATTCATAACGTTTTCTTTAGAAAGCGCAACGACTTGCTTGTTGTAACGACTTCATAAGTTACCATAACGATTTCTTTAGAACTCGCAACGACTTGCTTATTGTAACGACTTCATAAGTTACCATAACGATTTCTTTAGAGTTCATAACGACTTGATAAGTGTTCATAACGATTTGCTCTCTATAATGACTTGTTAGTATTCATAACGACTTCATAAGTCATATAACCATGGATTTCATATCTTGATATCGTATTCATCTTAAAAGCGTTGACTAGTCAAAGTCCACGTAGACATCTCTGACACTTTTGTATTTATGAGATCTGAACGTATCTCTGCATGCATGCAGACTATATCATCCTTTATCGTGCCTACTCTGATTACGTCTTTTAGACTTAAGCTACTTGGCATTACTATTTTCATGTCTATTGCTACTGACGTTGACTGACATCAGAGACAGCTTAGCTGTCTGCTATTTGAGATTGTCATTTGTGCAGACCTCTGAACTAGCTTCATGGTACAACGTTAAACAAAATAGAAGCCAACGGACATTTCTGAAGATCTCATCTCTTTGCGTGCTCAAGTGATCAAAAGACTGTGACTGGAAGCTTCCAAGACTCTAGATGTCATTCAGTCTAATGACTACTCAAAAGAGAGACAACGGACACTTCAACGTCTATATTTCAAATTGAAGATACAGATTCAAGTCAGAAGAACAGAAGAAAAGAGATATCGCATATTCAAGCATTCAAATTCTTCTGAAGAAAGTCCAGAGCCAAGAACCGTCATTCCACTTAGCTTTTGCTCTTTTGCTCTCCACTAGTTTGTGAAAATCTTGAGAGAGCCTGTATAGTTCTGAGAGTGTGACTTGTTTAAAATCTCTTTGCTCTCAGTTCTAGTTGCTTCAGATCCTTGCTTATCAAAAGCTTGATCTAGGGCTTGAAAGTCATTCATTCTTCTTATGTTATTCCCTTTGGGTGTGAAGGAAGACCTGGTGGTATCCAGGGTGTTGTTCCCTTCGGGTGTGAAGGAAGACCTGGTGGTATCCAGGGTGTTGTTCCCTTCGTGTGTGAAGGAAGACCAGCTGAGCTGGGTGTTGTAGCCTCCTTAGGGGGACTGTTCCCTAGTTAGTGAAATCCTGAGTTGTTGCTCAGGGACTGGATGTAGGACTCCTAAGAAAAGGAGGTCGAACCAGGATAATCCTTGTGTTGTGTGACTGTCTTCTTTGTGTGATTGTTATTTAAACTAACTGTCACTAACCTATTTCGAAGAACGTTTGTGTGATTGTTTTGAGTTACATATCTTCTAGATTAATTTTTAAAGACCCATTCACCCCCCCTCTGGGCTCGTCAACTGGGCAACAAGTGGTATCAGAGCTAGTCTCTTCGACAAAGAAAGGATCCAACGATCTGAAGAGCAAAATCCATGGCAGCCCAAGGTAACTTTGAAGGTCAGTCCGTCAACCGACCCCCTCTCTTGATGGTGAAGATTATCCTTACTGGAAGACCAGAATGGAATACTTTTACAAGGACACGACTATCAAATTTGGTCCATAGTAGAAGAAGGTGATCTGTTAGTCACAAATGAGAAAGCACAATGGACAGATGATGACAGGAAGAAGATTTCCCTGAATTGCAAAGCAAAGAGCATCCTATGCTGTGCTCTAAGTAAGAAGGAATTCAACAGAGTTTCAGCCTACAAATCCTCAATGGAAATGTGGGAAAAGCTCAGGATTACTTATGAAGGCACAGACAAAGTGAAGGAAACAAGAATCGATATTCTTGTCACTCAATATGAAAGATTTCAGATGCAATCAAGTGAGTTCATAACTCAAATGTTCAGTCGGTTCTCTGACATCACAAATGGACTGGCTAGCCTGGGGAAAGTCTATGAGATGGGAGATATGGTAAGAAAGATACTTAGATCCTTACCGTCCTCATGGACTCCAAAAGTCACAGCAATAGAAGAAGCTAATGACCTGAAGAGAATGTCTGTAGAAAAGCTCATTGGGTCCCTCATGGCCCATGAGATCAATATGGAAAGGCTAGGAGAGTCTCTAGCAGAAAGAAGCACTCCAACGCCTTAAAAGCTGAAGAAGATTCACCAGATGCAAGCTCAGCTGAAAGCGAAAGTGATGCAGACAGCGAGAATGAGGAAGCTATGTTATCTAGAAAGTTACAGCGAATTTTGGCTAAAAAGAAGAAATCTCAATCTGGTAGAAGGTATTTCAAAAAGAATAAGGAATTCAAGAAGCCAGACGGAAAAGAAATAAAGAAAGGAGAACCCATCTGCTATGAATGTAAGAAGCCAGGACACATTAAGACTGAGTGTCCTAAGTTAAAGAAGCCAGAGTTCAGGAAGAAGGACAGTTCCAAGAAGTTTAGAAAGTACAAAAAGAAAGCAATGGCAGCAGCATGGGAAAACAGTAGCGACTCAGATAGTGAGTCAAGCTCCTGCAGTGATGAAGAAAAAGCCAACTTGGCCTTCATGGCAAATACTGAAGAAAAGGTAACTTCTGACTCCTCTTTTGATTCATGCAATGGTTCAGACTCCGATAGTTTAGAAGAGGCTTTCAACGAACTTTATGAAAAATATAAAGAAGTAACCAAATTATTAAAAGTAAGTAAGAAAAACATAGTCTGTGTAGAAAATACAAACACAGATATAAAATCAGAAAATGAACAATTAGAAAGTCAAATAACTGAACTTAAACGAAAAGAAATGAACTGTTATGTGAAGACCTAAAAGCTAAGAATGAACAAATAAACTAAACTAGAAAAACAGGAAAGTACAGAATGAACAAAAGCACACTAGAAAAATTTACTAATGGTAAAAACTCTCTAATATTAAAAGGAGCTAGGAGATCAGGTAAGAAGAAAAATGGGTTAGGATATACACCCCCAGATAATGAAGAAACCATAGTCTATCCTAAAACATATCCAACACCAAAATTTGTACCCGAACAAGATGTAGCATACAAAGCTGATTTCAAATACATAGAAAAAGTGACTAAGTTATCCTGCTGTAGTCACTGCAATAAGTTAGGACATATTATAACTACATGCCCAACAAGACATAAAAAATGGATATTAAAAGGTAAAATTAATGATACTAACCAATCAGGACCCAAAAGAATTTGGGTACCTAAAGCTTGATGTTTTTATTTCAGGTTAACCCTCGAGCATCCAAATGGTATTTGGATAGTGGGTGCTCAAGACACATGACAGGAAACCAGAAGTTGTTCTCTCATCTCCAAGCTGAAGATGGAACAGTTACTTATGGAGATAATGGGAAAGGAACTGTGATAGGCAGTGGCTCTGTGAATAACAAAGGAAAAACAGTCATAGAAGATGTTCTACTAGTCAAGGGATTGAAGCACAATCTCATCAGCATTAGCCAGCTGTGCGACAGAGGCCATCAGATCAAGTTTCAAGAGTCAAAGTGCAGCATACTGAAGGATGGAACAGTCATCTTTGAAGCTAATAGAGAAAAGAATTTGTATGTGCTCTATCTTGAAGAACTCAAGGTTCAAAATGTTTGCCTGGCAGCAAATAAAGATAAATCCACAGAATTATGGCACAGACGACTTGGACATTGCAGCATAGATGGCATGAGAAAATTGCTAAAGAAGAATCTTGTGAAAGTCTACCTAAGGTTAGTACAAAATTGGAGGGTGTATGTAAACTTGTGCTAAGGGAAAGCACACCAAAGTCTCCTTCAAGTCAAAGACGATGGTGACCACCTCAAAACCCTTGGAGCTCCTTCATATGGATCTATTTGGGCCAATGAGGACTACCAGTCTTGGAGGAAAGAATTTCGGATTTGTCATAGTTGATGACTACTCAAGATTCACATGGGTATCATTCCTAGAACATAAAGATGACACTTTTGAAAGTTTCGTCAGCTTCAGTAAGAAAGTTCAGAAAGATCAGAAGTTCAGCATTGTGTCTATCAGATCAGATCATGGTGGTGAATTTCAAAATGAAAATTTTGCTAGATTTTGTGATGATCAGGGAATTGAGCATAATTTCTCAGCACCAAGGACACCTCAACAAAATGGCATTGCTGAGAGGAAGAACAGAACCCTATTGGATATGGTAAGAACTATGCTCTCAGAATATGATCTGCCAAGATACTTTTGGGCTGAAGCAGTCAATACAACAAGCTACATTATCAACCGAGTAATGATCAGGCCAATCCTGAAGAAGACTGCATATGAACTATTCAAAGGGAAGAAGCCAAAGATCAGCCACTTCAGGACTTTTGGGTGCCCTTGCTTCATTCACAACAATGGAAAAAGGGACATTGGTAAGTTGGATGCCAAATCAGATGAAGGCATCTTCATGGGGTACACGTCTAAACCCAAAGGCTATAGAGTATTTAATAAAGTACCTTGTTGATTGAACAATCTGTGCACATTTTTTTTGATGAAAAACCCTTCCTTGAGAAAGGAAGTAGATAGTGACGATGATGATGCAGAAGAACTATCCAAAAAACTAAAAATGCATCAATTGAGGACAAGGATGATCCACCTCTGGAAGAATTACAACAAGAAGAAGTTACTCATGAAAACCTTCCAAAGGAGTGGAGATACAAGAAAGATCACCCACTTGAGAATATCATTGGTGATCCATCCATAGGGGTAAGAACAAGAGGTAATGTTATTCCTTGTGATTACCTAGCTTTATTTCTCAGATAGAGCCTAGGACAGTCAATAAAGCTCTTTCTGATGAATCTTGGATAGTAGCCATGCAAGATGAATTAAATCAATTCAAGAGAAACCAAGTATGGTCACTTGTTCCTAGACCATCAGACCATCCAGTCATTGGCACCAAATGGGTTCAGAAATAAACTGGATGAAACTGGTGCAATCTTAAGAAACAAGGCCAGATTGGTAGCTCAAGGCTATTCTCAAGAGGAAGGCATAGATTTTGATGAAACCTATGCACCTGTAGCTAGACTTGAGTCCATTAGAATATTACTTGCATATGCATCTGCTTTGAACTTGACACTATTTCAAATGGATGTTAAATCTGCCTTCTTAAATGGTTTCATAAAAGAGGAAGTTTATGTGGAACAACCTCCAGGCTTTGATGACACAGAATTTCCTAATCATGTTTTCAAACTTCACAAGGCATTATATGGTTTAAAGCAAGCACCTAGAGCCTGGTATGAAAGGCTTAGCTCTTTTCTTCTAAATCATGGTTTCAGTAGAGGTCAGGTAGATAGTACTCTTTTTATAAAGTCAAAAGTCAAACACATCCTATTAGTTCAAATCTATGTAGATGATATCATTTTTGGTTCTACTGATGAGTCTCTTTGCAAGTATTTTGAAAAGTTAATGCAGGGAGAATTTGAAATGAGTATGATGGGAGAACTCAACTATTTCCTTGGACTTCAAATCAAACAAGGAAAGGAAGGAATTCACATCAGTCAAGCAAAGTACACAAAAGAACTCTTGAAGAAATTTGGATTCGAAAATACCAAGCCACTGTCGACACCAATGAGTACATCAATAAGAATGGACAGTGACAAAGATGGTAAGAAAGTAGATCAAAAGATCTACAGAGGTATGATAGGTTCACTCCTTTATCTAATAGCTAGTAGACCTGATATTTTATTTAGTGTATGCATGTGTGCTAGATATCAAGCAGATCCTAAAGAATCACATTTAATTTCTGTGAAAAGAATATTTAGATATTTAGCAAGATCTCATGACTTAGGTCTATGGTATCCAAAACATTGTGAAATTAGCCTAGTAGGTTACTCTGATGCTGACTATGCTGGATGCAAATTAGATAGAAAGAGCACCAGTGGTGGTTGTCAGTTCCTTGCAGGGTGTTTGATATCTTGGTCCTCAAAGAAACAAAATTCAGTAGCACTCTCTACAGCTGAAGCTGAGTACGTGGCTGCTGGAAGTTGCTACACACAACTCTTATGGATAAAGCAACAACTTGAGGACTTTGGATTAAATATCAAATCAATCTCGTTGCTGTGTGACAACACCAGTGCCATTAATCTCACCAAGAATCCAGTCTAGCACTCAAGGACCAAACATATTGAGGTTAGATATCATTTTATTCGTGATCATGTTGCAAATGGAAATATTGAAATATCCTTTATTGATACAAATGGCCAATTAGCAGACATTTTCACAAAAGCCTTACCTGAAGAGAGATTTACATCTCTTAGAAGGGAATTAGGCATGTACAATTTGTGATAAAAGTTTGCTTACAAGTGGGACATTAAATTTTAGAATTAAAGTAATTTTTCCCTCCATGGCGATAAGCAAAAGAAATTCAAATTGTATTGTTGTAACCGCTCTCTCATTGAAGTCCGTTTGAATAGTCAAAACCTTTTGTCGTCCACCGTTTGGCGCCTCCTTCCACGCAAAATTTCGATGACAGAACGATTCGTATCTCATCGTCTACCTTTTCCCCTCTTTATCCTGTCGCTTGATTCCTTCTCCTCACCTTCCGTCTCCACCCTCCGTTGCCTTTCCCACCTGAATCTATGGCCGCACCGTTATCGCCGGCAGTTTGGGTGGCTACAGCGCCGAGTTCCTCACTCCTGAGCAGCAGGAGAGATTTACTTTTGTGAAGACAAAGCTCTGTGGCAATAAAGAAGTAGATGTCGCTAATCTGAGGAAAAGTGGAATGAGCAGCGTAGTAGATTTGATCAATCAGATGCAGTGGACAGAATTTCCACCTTTTCAGAGGTCAGTTATCCGGACTTGGTAAAAGCCTTCTTCGTGTGTATGAGAACAGAGGAAGATGGGTCTCTAGTTTCTTCAGTAAAGGGAAACATGATTAGGATAGACCCTGAGTTGCTGAAAATTTGTTCAATGTAAAGACTTCCGGATTTAGTGGGGTTCACACCATGGACGCCCAAGTGAATGGTTTGGGAATTATCGGGCCAGGATTCAAGCTGAGGGACGGCAAGATCGATATAAATCAACTATCCACCTTCAACTGTCTTCTCCATTTTATTGTCTGTCAAATCTTAGTTCCCAGAAGTGCAACTTTTTCATCTTGCACAAAGGCCGATTCGGACATGATGTACTGGGCCATTCAGAATAAGGAGATAAATATGGCCGCAGTGATAATGGAAAGAATGAAGTTTGCAAGAGATCAGATTTGGGACACCAAGAGTAAGTTCAATGTGTCCCTGCCTTATGCCCACCTACTTACCAAGATCTTCAAACACTTCGGTGTTGATCTTTTTGGGGTAGTTGTAGAGAAAATGGGCCAAGCAATCAGGTCCAGGAACCTGAAGAAGAGTGGCTTCTCTGTGGAAAGTGGTGTCTGGTTCAAGGCTTCAGTTGCTGAAGGCGAAGCCATCATTAACGACACCTCAGTTGTTCATCAGGAGATGGGATCAGCGGATATGATTCCAGAATTGCCAGTGGAGTCAATTTCAGCTCCAGCAGTTGGAGCAGCAGAATCTTCAGGCCCCTCATTATAGAAGTTCAGTCTGAAAGTGCAATAGAAGAAAGAAAGAGCGTCTGTAGAAGCTTCAGGATTTCCAGAAGAATCAGTTCAAATTTTTGCAGAAAGGAGAATTGAAGATCTTCTCCTAGAGGACATTATTCCAGTTGAGGACCCACTTCCCTTAACTGTAGTTGCATCTATTCTGGCAGACATCATTGATTCGATTCCTTTTATCTCAAGTGCTCCAGAAACAACAAGTGTGGCAGAGTTGCAGAAGAGACTGTGGCATCAGGCCACATTGATGAACCAATGGAAGATGTTCAAGTAGAGGTAGAGCACCCAGCTGCCCAAGGTGACTCTGTGATGGAATCTGCTCCCATTCAGGGGGAGCAAGTATCAGATGAAGAAGATGCTCCTATTGAGGGGGAGCTATCAAAAGAAGGTTCAGTAGACGCAACTCCAGGTGTTGATCAGGATGAAAAGCATGGAGATTCTCCAAATTTGGATGACAGAGAAGGGGAGACTGCAAGCTCTTCGAGCTCAGATGATGATCAACCTCCTCCAGCAAAGGAAGGCAAGAAGAAAGGAAAAAAGTTGCCTCTGGAGTTCCTCTCCTGGCTGATTCTCCGTTTGAGAGCAAGTCAAGCAGAAAATTGTCATAAACTTGAAGCCAGTGATTGAAAGGCTGAATGTTCAAGGTGAGCTATTATGTACTCTCCAGTCAGATGTAAACTCTATATTTCTGAGCCAAGCTTCAGCCAACAAAGAATTGGGACAAATCAGAAATGCTATGAATGGTTTAACAAGGAAATGAGCAGCATGAAAGGCATGCTCTCAGATATTATCAAGGAAGTTGGAGCTCAAGCTCCTCCTCCTCCAGAAGCAGCAGCAACACCAGAAGCAGCACCAGAAGCAGCAGCAGCACCAAAAGAGGTAGAGCCAACAGGGCCAGCTGATCAGGTTGAAGGGCCAACAGGGCCATCTGAGCAAGGATCAGGGCCATCAGGGCCATTGGAGAGTGAGTCTGTGCAGATAGAGGCAGAAGAGTTCTTGGCACCCAAGCCCCCAGCTCCCTCTTCCCCCTCACACACCTATTCCTCCAACTCCACCATCAGCTCCTACAGCACCTCCTGCTCCTCAAACATTCAAGAAGCCTCAATCTAGACCAATTTCTTCTCCTACACCATTTCAGTCCACCATTCCTTCTCCTTCCCTATACTTGAGGCCCCTCCAGCATCCTCAGCTGGAACATCCTCCTCCTCTCTGGTCCCTCCCTTGGACCAGCTGATGATCTCCAAACTACTTCACACTCTTTCTTCATCTACTCCTCCACCATCTTTCATCACTATCATACCTGAACAAGCTCAACTCAACTCTCCCTTTATTGAAAAGATAAAGGATGAATTTGAGGAAGGGAACCTCAGGTCTGTGTTGAAAGTGGGAGAACATATTCACAGGGCAGATCCTCTAGTCCTGCCCCCAAGAAGAGGAAACTTACTTCTACTTCTTCCTCTTCCTCTGAACCCAAATACCCACCTTTGTGGTTTTCTCTCACAGTGGATAACAAACATAACCCACTGTATAGGGAATACCTTTCCAAAGTTGTTTTTGCCACCATCATAACCTTCCCTTTCAAAACCTTACAGATCATTTGAACACCATTCTACCCTATACTTCTCTTTCAAAATCGAAAAGTCCAAAATCTTCTCTCTTACTCACTCCAAATCTGAAGAGCAGTGGGGCAAAGGTCACAAGGATCTTCTCAAGAAGTTCACTCTTGCCAAATCTGCCAGATTTCCTCCAAGGGACCACTCCTTGACCCTATCTGATCGAGTGGTTCAGGATGTATCACCAAGAACTCTGGGCACCCTACATTCAATCGGAAATAAAAATGATCAGGCATTTCATGCTATTCAACAACTACAGATATATTCATAGACTTCCAGAAGTTCAGCTCTGTCAGTTCAGGAAGGCCATTTCAGCTTTGACTCCAGATATCTCTCAATCTTCAGATATTCAGGTAGATTTTGCTACCCTTCAAATACCTGAGGAGATAGCCCTTCCTCAAATTCACTTTCTAGTTATGGAATCCTCTGTAGGATCCATCATCTTTGAGCATTTGCCAGAGTCTTGGGCAGAATTAAAGTGCAAAAAGGCTACCTGGTTTCCTTTACTAGATTCCTATTTAGGGAATATCACCAGGGCCATGTAAGTGCTGAAGTTCTCTCCCCTATTCTGTCTGAATGTGATAGGCTCACATCTTCTCAATGGTCCAAGTTCTACCCCCTGTCAGCTCAGCAGCTGTTTGCACTCAATGAAGCTCAGGCCAGGGAAGGCAAACCAGCTATTTCTCCAGCCACTTTCCTAGATATGAACTCCATTAATCTTGTTGATGACCCCTTCAAGGTCTGGGAGGAAAGATACAAAGTGTATGTGGCTATGCACAAAGCTCTCAGAGATAACCACAACCACAACCCTGTCACCATGGACCAATTCCTCACCTGTGCCAGCTTTGGCACTCGTCGTTTTCTCAAGATGAACATGGACAAGAATGCTTATGCTGATCTTCTCTATCAGCACCTAGATCTTCATCTCAAATGGATGGATTCCACCATGGGACCATCTTACTCTGTGTCTTTTGGAGTTTTTAAAAATCTTTTTGAAGAGTAGGAAGTTCAGGCATGGGAAACCATCTCCCATTTTGCCTCTCTGTTGTCTCCTGCCTTCTATTTACCTGTACCTCCATAGTAAATGACCATGACCTTCTGTGTATTCTCTATTTCTCTTTCTCTCTCTTTCTTTGTCGAAGTTTATCTTTTTGCTTAATGACAAAAAGGGGGAGAAAATACTTAGCATGTCTGAAATTTTAAAATTTTGCTTAGAAACTTAACATATCATCTCTTTACAACAAATTTCAGATACTTTTATCCATGCTTATTGTTCAGTTTTGTCATCCCAAAAAGGGGGAGATTGATGATCAGTCTGTCCCCATGCAATTTTAATTAATTACATATATATATACATATTTGATGATTAACAAAACCAAACAAGAGTTATCAATTATATCTAATGAATATTTCATAAGTCTTAAGTACAGGAAAAATACCAAGGTCAAACAAGTCAATAAAGGTATGCATTACTTCTCTGAAACTTTAATCTTTTCAAATGATATTTCTCTAAGTCCATATCGATTTCTGGTGAAGATCATAACGATTTCCTTTAAGACTGAAAAGTTGTCACGGACCGGGGTACTTATGCCCATTAAGGCTCCATATCCAGATCCGCCTCCCGCGAACGCACCGAAGTGTCGCAAGGGAGATTCTCAAACACGAGTCTAGTAGAGTACAAAAAGAAAAACCACAAGAATATAAGACACAAGAAAGTACATGTGCTCATATCTGTTCACAAATTGTACAACTATCCCATACATTAATACATGTGCAATTAAAAGAGTACAACTACCTGGGGCATACCCGAGGGAGCACAGCTCACACAAGCTAACTACTACACAACTGCTGGTGGTACTAGTCTGACACAACGCCACTGCAAGTCAAACACTCGGCAAGCCCTGAAAAGAACTGTAGGGGAGTGAGCCTCAACAAGTCACTGGCTCAGTAGGGGCTACCAAGCAACACTGTAACCACAGGCACCTCGACCCCAATGGTCTCACTGGCAACAACAATAGCCAACTATTTCATGCTCACATCATTACAATAAATACAATTAAACATGCTTATGATAATAAACATAACGTCCTCAGAAGAAAAGTAGGACTACAGGACTAACATAAAATCATTAGTTAGCCCAACTACTAAAGTGCCTAAACCACAGTCTCATTGGCACACTGCTACAACAACGGGTTGTCTAAACTATAAGCCACACAGGCAAGTCACTACCCAGGCTACAAGTTCACAGGCGAACCTCAAACACTTGAGTAATAGGACTGCTAACAAAGAGCTGGTCCTTTATACTCCAAACCACTTTACAACAGAACTACTCAAACGTAATGGAACTGGCTAACACGAAGCCAATCCATAACACACTAAAGCTATATTGGAATCATACCCAAGAAGAGTAAAACTCAAACTGTGGAAGGTCTCACACGGCCTCCACGGAACATAGCTTAACTAAACCACAATATGCCTAGGCCATAAGCCTCATCGGCAAATTACCCACAAAGGTAACATAATTAATAATCACAAACTAATCCACAATAAATATAAACAAAGATCTACTTAAAACAGATAAGATACAACAAGTGGCAGGTCAAACCACCAGACCTCCTCAATACACAAGTACCCGAAAAGGTTGGTACACAATGTACCATCATAAATCTACAAAGTAACCCACGAAAGAAACATGTACCTACTACTCTGAGGTACCACAACACAAACACCCGAACAAGGGTACAGTAGGTGATAAACACCACACTGAACCATAATTTATATACCTTAAATTAGGCACAATATTACAGGTGAAACCTTAATCGACGAGTCACACAAACCACAACTGAGTCACAACTGTGCCAACACCAGGGCACATCTCGAACAAGTCAAACCTCGACCACGAGTCCACAAACTCACAAACCACAGTCACTGGCAAAGCACGAGTCAGAAAGAACGACGCCACCACACGGGAACGGACTACTGGCTCATCAGGCCAATATCCAACGGACAACACAACACAAGAACTACCTCTCAGCCTCGCAGTCACAGACGAAAGGTCCAACTGCCGCTCCACTAGGAAGAAGTCAAACAACTGTGGAGACAACCAACACCACACCTGCAGACACACAACTGCAGGCCCATGCCTGGCACCTCTAGAGTCTCTGGCCGGAGCACTCTAAAGTGAGGCACTGGAAAACAGGACTAGCTGGGGACCAGTGTCAACTACTGGTGTCCGTACCCCCAACTACGAGTGCGCTACAAGCGACAAAAGAACAAACTCTGGGAAGTCGCATTCCCACTGCCGTCTTTCCCTCAGCCGGACGTACAACTCAAACTCAGGAGTGAGGGTGTCCAGGAAGACGACACAGACCTCGACGGTACAACACAAGTACCGGGACAAAACCCCGAGCACAACAAACACACGTGCCTGGCTCACAAAGAACCTGGGGTACCCGACTAGAGAGGCATTCCGGAATAGGCGCCGGGCCACCACACTCGGCTAGCACAAACCACGATACTTACACATATAACCTTTACTTATAATTCACAATATACAAGTGTTAGGATTAGCTTAACATCGGTCACCGTGTGACCCCAAAGCTATCCCACACCAAACACATACCTGAACCACTAACTTGCCTATCATTGGTCATCTTGTAACCTCCAAGCTAATTAACTCACACTAACACATATATAAATCACGATAGCCAATCATATTTGGCCTATCATCGGTCATAAGATGACCTTCGTAACAACACACCATTTACTTACTTCATAAATCCATATAATATTATTCGAAAGACAACAACGGACCAGGGCTAGGTCGGTATGGACCTTCACTGCCCAAACACCACAAAGTCATGGCTAGGCTCACACAGGAACCTCACTGCCCAGTTACTACGACAAATCATAAGAATTACATTACAACAAAGTGTGTAGTAAACACACACTCAAACCACGTAGGCAATACGTGTATATTACACCCTGGCGGTGTACCACACGTCTTCCACGTAAACCGCATGCCCAACATATGGACAACACACTCCAAGAGTGCCACGGGTGCCAACGTACCACACATACCACGAAAAGCGATTACGTACATCACACATCATTCATGTAAAACTTGCCCATTACATGAGCAGTATGCTCCAAGAGCATAACAAGTGCACTGGCTACACCGGTCATGCCATGCACACACAAACACGTAATATTCATAATCAGAAAAGCTACGTAAACCACATTGCATGAATACATGCACAAGTTGGCGGCAACATCGACTGCCGCTTATAAGAAGTAAACGGCAAGCGATCTAGCCGTTTATATCCCGGCTGGTGATCTTGGCGACAAGAGATCTTGACGCCAAGTTCTCCGGCCTTAAACCCTGCAGAAACCCTAATCCAGCTCTACAGGTTTTCCAACCATTAAAATTACAAGAAAATGTACTGAAACGGTTCTTTAAACATGCTTGAACCCAAAACAATCCAACACAGCATGCTTCGTTCACTAAATTACTCAAACCACCCATTAACCCCACATGGTGCAACTTAATCCGAAAATACGATAAAAATGCTGGTTCAAGTGATTAAGTCATGTTTTAATGTTTCTAACAAGCTAACAGGGCTCGACCCCTACCTCAGAAACGCAATTAAACTCCCGAAGAACCTCGAATCACGCCGAAACCCGAGAAACGTCCCACGAACACCGCGCTCCAATCCGTCATTCCCCGCCCGATCTGTCGCTACCACGCGCACCACGGCCTTCCCACGAGCTCCCGCCGACCGTCAAAACTCGCGAAGAAGCTCAAGGGTGAAGGTGGGGGAAGAGGAAGGGAGAGAGGAGAAAGAACAGGGCTCGGTTCTGCCATAAAAACACAGGCATACCAGGTTAACGTCAACCCTTTGGCCGTTTAACCAGACCGCCACAACTAGACGTCCACAAAGCTCGACGCCAAGTTCAACAAACTCTACGTCCCATCGATGGACGCTAACACCATGTTAACGGCACACCACTGCCGCCAACACACAATCGACGTCACCCACCTGGACGCCAACACACTGTGTGCAACAAGCTGAACACCAACACGGACCCAAACCAACCCGGTAAGGATCTAGTAAGAAACACACAACACTAATGGGCCTCATATTGGCCACCAAACCCGCTAAACCTGGATCCACGGGGATCCGGAAAACGCGCGACGTTACATTATTATCACCTAAAAACAAATGTCGTCCTCGACATATAAAACAAATCATAATAAACCAAATTATCACCTAAAAACAAATAAAGCCAAACACAGAACAAGTAGGATACTCTTTCTCTGTTTTAGCCTTTCAATTCATCTCATAATTACTCTGTTTTGCCATTCCATTGCCTTTCTTTACTTTTCAATTGTAGGCGATTCTACCTTGCCAATGGCGCTTTATCTCCTTGGACTGAACCTGCTTCCACAATTTCTGGGCTGTGTTTGCAATATTTCTTTCGAGACCGCTTTATCTTTCTCAAATATCTTACACTGTAATATTCTTTCATGCCATAATCTTTCCAAATTATTAAACTTTCCGGTGCCATTTCCTTTTTCTATTTATCACTGCCAACTATTATCCTGCCTCATCTGCATTTACATTCGCAACTGACACCTCTTCAAAGAAAACCAATCACCATCTTTGAATTTCCTGCTCTTTCATATTATTCTGCTCATACCGCTTAAAGCCAATTTCTGATTAAAAAAAAATCATAATAAACTCTGTTCCTTTATTCCACTGCGCAAAACTTTACACTTTCTTCTTATCTCAGCAAAGCTTGAACAATTTATGAATATTAAATCTTTCTTGCTTCTGCTTCCGCTGCGCTACTCTGATCACTCTGAACACTTTTGCAAAATATTCCACAATTTTTGTTTACAATATTACTTTCAATTGCTTTTTTTTTCTGACTTCAACTACTTCTCAAATCATCCCATTCAATTAATTCCTGCTGAAGAAATTACTGCAATTTCTGATCTGCCAAATCACTATTGACATATTGCGCTTTTCATATATCTTTCTTGCTTTACTGACATTCTCTAGCTAATCTCATAGCTTTGTTGCATAAACTTTCCAAATACTCTTTAATTAATTATTCTTGCTCCTACACGAAATTCTGGATAACAATTTCCTTTCTACTCAATTAAATCATTTCTTTGCACCAATATGCAAACTTTAACCGACATTTTCTGACTCATCTGATTTGTTCACTTCATCATTTTCTAAATTCTTCCTTTCTCTAATCCATATCTTTTCTTTATCTAAACTACCAATCATCAACTAAATATTCCTCTTGTGTAATTTTCACAGATTCTTATTGCACATTAATCCTTATCTTCTCTCTTTCTTTATTCAACTGATCATTTCTATACTTATTTATACAAATCTTCATATCACACTAGCTTCCTGCTATCATCATATTTCATAACAATACTTTTCTCAAATTCTGACCTCAGATATCTATCTGCCATAAATCACTGCTCTTATATGTACTGATACCTCTTTTAAAGCTGGTATGCCTTTCTTGATCATATCAAACTCTTCATAACACTAATTACATTCTTATACACATTGTTTCTTAATATCATCTGACTCAAGTCTCTAATGCCACAATACCTCTACTGAGGTTCTCAACTGCAACTTATCACACAAACTGACCTGTTCCTTATCACCTTGTTACCACGCACCTGTCTCTGCCAACTTTCTATCTCATTATAACTTATTTACTGAATTCCATAGCCAATCTTGCTGATCTCTTCAATTCCTTTAATTGCAAATCTTTAATAACCAAACTGATTTATCACAGAAATACTCTATACTTGTCTCTGCTAACTTTACACTTTATTAACATATCTCAAAGCACTACTTTACCTTTCTTCTCTAATCTCTGCAACTGAAAACTTTTAAATACAATACTTTAACTGCTTTAGCTGCACTAGTGCCAGAATGCTACCACACAACTTATGCCACTATTCACATTATGGCACAGCAACTGCTCTCAACTGCCAATTTAACAAACAAAAACACACAGTTTACATGCCAAAAGCAAACGTAAAAACTACTTTATATCACACGAAACCACAGACTTACTACCAGCAGTGGACATTAATCCATGTATTGGGACATTATACTTTCAATGTCTTTTCATATTCTAACTGGACATTGCTCTGATACCAACTGTGACGGACCGGGGTACTTATGCCCATTAAGGCTCCATATCCAGATTCGCCTCCGCGAACGCACCGAAGTGTCGCAAGGGATATCTCACACACGAGTCCAGTAAGAGTACAAAAAGACAAACCACAAGAATATAAGACACAAGAAAGTACATATGCTCATATCTGTTCACAAATTGTACAACTGTCCCATTACATTAATACATGTCCAATTAAAAGAGTACAACTACCTGGGGCATACCCCGAGGGAGCACAGGCTCACAACAAGCTAACTACTACACAACTGCTGGTGGTACTAGTCTGACACAACGTCACTGCAAGTCAAACACTCGGCAAGCCCTGAAAAGGACTGTAGGGGAGTGAGCCTCAACAAGTCACTGGCTCAGTAGGGGCTACCCAAAGCAACACTGTAACCACAGGCACCTCGACCCAATGGGTCTCACTGACAACAACAATAGCCAAACCATTTCATGCTCACATCATTACAATAAATAACAATTAAACATGCTTATGATAATAAACATAACGTCCTCAGAAGAAAAGTAGGACTACAGGACTAACATAAAATCATTAGTTAGCCCAACTACTAAAGTGCCTAAACCACAGTCTCATTGGCACACTGCTACAACAACGGGTTGTCTAAACTATAAGCCACACAGGCAAGTCACTGCCCAGGCTACAAGCTTCACAGGCGAACCTCAAACACTTGAGTAATAGGACTGCTAACAAAGAGCTGGTCCTTTATACTCCAAACCACTTTACAACAGAACTACTCAAACGTAATGGAACTGGCTAACACGAAGCCAATCCATAACACACTAAAGCTATAATTGGAATCATACCCAAGAAGAGTAAAACTCAAACTGTGGAAGGTCTCACACGGCCTCCACGGAACATAGCTTAACTAAACCACAATATGCCTAGGCCATAAGCCTCATCGGCAAATTACCCACAAAGGTAACATAATTAATAATCACAAACTAATCCACAATAAAATATAAACAAAGATCTACTTAAAACAGATAAGATACAACAAGTGGCAGGTCAAACCACCAGACCTCCTCAATACACAAGTACCCGAAAAGGTTGGTACACAATGTACCATCACAAAACTACAAAGTAACCCACGAAAGAAACATGTACCTACTACTCTGAGGTACCACAACACAAACACCCGAACAAGGGTACCAGTAGGTGATAAACACCACACTGAACCATAATTATATCATACCTTAAATTAGGCACAATATTACAGGTGAAACCTTAATCGACGAGTCACACAAACCACAACTGAGTCACAACTGTGCCAACACCAGGGCACATCTCGAACAAGTCAAACCTCGACCACAAGTCACAAACTCACAAACCACAGTCACTGGCAAAGCACGAGTCAGAAAGAACGACGCCACCACACGGGAACGGACTACTGGCTCATCAGGCCAATATCCAACCCGGACAACACAACACAAGAACTACCTCTTAGCCTCGCAGTCACGGACGAAAGGTCCAACTGCCGCTCCACTAGGAAGAAGTCAAACAACTGTGGAGACTAACCAACACCACACCTGCAGACACACAACTGCAGGCCCATGCCTGGCACCTCTAGAGTCTCTGGCCGGAGCACTCTAAAGTGAGGCACTGGAAAACAGGACTAGCTGGGGACCAGTGTCGACTACTGGTGTCCGTACCCCCAACTACGAGCGCCCTACAAGCGACAAAAGAACAAACTCTGGGAAGTCGCTGCCCCACTGTCGTCTTTCCCTCAGCCGGACGTACAACTCAAACTCAGGAGTGAGGGTGTCCAGGAAGACGACACAGACCTCGACGGTACAACACAAGTACCGGGACAAAACCCCGAGCACAACAAACACACGTGCCTGGCTCACAAAGAACCTGGGGTACCCGACTAGAGAGGCATTCCGGAATAGGCGCCGGACCACCACACTCGGCTAGCACAAACCACGATACTTACACATATAACCTTTACTTATAATTCACAATATACAAGTGTTAGGATTAGCTTAACATCGGTCACCATGTGACCCCAAAGCTATCCCACACCAACACATACCTGAACCACTAACTTGCCTATCATTGGTCATCTTGTAACCTCCAAGCTAATTAACTCACACTAACACATATATAAATCACGATAGCCAATCATATTTGGCCTATCATCGGTCATAAGATGACCTTCGTAACAACACACCATTTACTTACTTCATAAATCCATATAATATTATTTGAAAGACAACAACGGACCAGGGCTAGGTCGGTATGGACCTTCACTGCCCAAACACCACAAAGTCATGGCTAGGCTCACACAGGAACCTCACTGCCCAGTTACTACGACAAATCATAAGAATTACATTACAACAAAGTGTGTAGTAAACACACACTCAAACCACGTAGGCAATACGTGTATATTACACCCTGGACGGTGTACCACACGTCTTCCATGTAAACCACATGCCCAACATATGGACAACGCACTCCAAGAGTGCCACGGGTGCCAACGTACCACACATACCACGAAAAGCGATTACGTACATCACACACCATTCATGTAAAACTTGCCCATTACATGAGCAGTATGCTCCAAGAGCATAACAAGTGCACTGGCTCACACCGGTCATTGCCATGCACACACAAACACGTAATATCATAATCAGAAAAGCTACGTAAACCACATTGCATGAATACATGCACAAGTTGGCGGCACCATCGACTGCCGCTTATAAGAAGTGAACGGCAAGCGATCTAGCCGTTTATATCCCGGCTGGTGATCTTGGCGACAAGAGATCTTGACGCCAAGTTCTCCGGCCTTAAACCCTGCAGAAACCCTAATCCAGCTCTACAGGTTTTCCAACCGTTAAAATTACAAGAAAATGTACTGAAACGGTTCTTTAAACATGCTTGAACCCAAAACAATCCAACACAGCATGCTTCGTTCACTAAATTACTCAAACCACCCATTAACCCCACATGGTGCAACTTAATCCGAAAATACGATAAAAATGCTGGTTCAAGTGATTAAGTCATGTTTTAATGTTTCTAACAAGCTAACAGGGCTCGACCCCTACCTCAGAAACGCAATTAAACTCCCGAAGAACCTCGAATCACGCCGAAACCTGAGAAACGTCCCACGAACACCGGGCTCCAATCCGTCATTCCCCGCCCAATCTGCCGCTACCACGCGCACCACGGCCTTCCCACGAGCTCCTGCCGACCGTCAAAACTCGCGAAGAAGCTCAAGGGTGAAGGTGGGGGAAGAGGAAGGGAGAGAGAGGAGAAAGAACAGGGCTCGGTTCTGCCATAAAAACACAGGCATGCCAGGTTAACGTCAACCCTTTGGCCGTTTAACCAGACCGCCACAACTAGACGTCCACAAAGCTCGACGCCAAGTTCAACAAACTCGACGTCCACATCGATGGACGCTAACACCATGTTAACGGCACACCACTGCCGCCAACACACAATCGACGTCACCCACCTGGACGCCAACACACTGTGTGCAGCAAGCTGAACACCAACACGGACCCAAACCAAACCCGGTAAGGATCTAGTAAGAAACACACAACACTAATGGGCCTCATATTGGCCACCAAACCCGCTAAACCTGGATCCACGGGGATCCGGAAAACGCGCGACGTTACAAAAGTTATGTTGTTTCAAACAAATCGATGTCGTAACGATTCTATAAGTGATCGCAACGATTTCCTTATAAGATTGAAAAGTCATGTTGTTTCAAACAAGTCGATGTCACAACGACTCTATAAGTTACCGTAACGATTTCTTTAGAGCCCGTAACGACTTTCTCGTCACAACGACTCTATAAGTATTCATAATGATTTCTTTAGAGCTCGTAACGACTTGTCTGTCGCAACGACTCTATAAGTGACCATAACGATTTCCTTAGAACCCGTAACGACTTGCTCGCCGTAACGATTCTATAAGTATTCACAACAATTTCTTTAGAAAGCGCAACGACCTGCTTGTTGTAACAATTTCATAAGTTACCGTAACGACTTCTTTAGAACTCGCAACGACTTGCTCGTCGTAACGATTCTATAAGTATTCATAACGATTTCTTTAGAAAGCGCAACGACTTGCTTGTTGTAACGATTTCATAAGTTACCTTAACGACTTCTTTAGAACTCGCAACGACTTGCTCGCCGTAACGATTCTATAAGTATTCACAACGATTTCTTTAGAAAGCGCAACGACTTGCTTGTTGTAACGATTTCATAAGTTACCGTAACGACTTCTTTAGAACTCGCAACGACTTGCTCGCCGTAACGATTCTATAAGTATTCATAACGATTTCTTTAGAAAGCGCAACGACTTGCTTGTTGTAACGACTTCATAAGTTACCATAATGATTTCTTTAGAACTCGCAACGACTTGCTTGTTGTAACGACTTCATAAGTTACCATAATGATTTCTTTAGAGTTCATAACGACTTGATAAGTGTTCATAACGATTTGCTCTCTATAATGACTTGTTAGTATTCATAACGACTTCATAAGTCATATAACCATGGATTCCATATCTTGATATCTTATTCATCTTAAAAGCGTTGACTAGTCAAAGTCCACATAGACATCTTTGACGCTTTTGTATTTATGAGATCTGAACGTATCTCTACATGCATGCAGACTATATCATCCTTTATCGTGCCTACTCTGATTACGTCTTTTAGACTTAAGCTACTTGGCATTACTATTTTCATGTCTATTGCTACTGACGTTGACTGACATCAGAGATAGCTTAGCTGTCTGCTATTTGAGATTGTCATTTGTGCAGACCTCTGAACTAGCTTCATGGTACAACGTTAAACAAAATAGAAGCCAACGGATATTTCTGAAGATCTCATCTCTTTGCGTGCTCAAGTGATCAAAAGACTGTGACTGGAAGCTTCCAAGACTCTAGATGTCATTCAGTCTAACGACTACTCAAAAGAGAGACAACAGACACTTCAACGTCTAGATTTCAAATTGAAGATATAAATTCAAGTCAGAAGAACAGAAGAAAAGAGATATCGCGTATTCAAGCATTCAAATTCTTCTGAAGAAAGTCCAGAGCCAAGAACCGTCATTCCACTTAGCTTTTGCTCTTTTGCGCTCCACTAGTTTGTGAAAATCTTGAGAGAGCCTGTATAGTTCTGAGAGTGTGACTTGTCTAAAATCTCTTTGCTCTCAGTTCTAGTTGCTTCAGATCCTTGCTTATCAAAAGCTTGATCTAGGGGCTTGAAAGTCATTCATTCTTCTCTGTGTTATTCCCTTTGGGTGTGAAGGAAGACCTAGTGGTATCCAGGGTGTTGTTCCCTTCGGATGTGAAGGAAGACCTGGTGGTATCCAGGGTGTTGTTCCCTTCGTGTGTGAAGGAAGACCAGCTGAGCTGGGTGTTGTAGCGTCCTTAGGGGGACTGTTCCCTAGTTAGTGAAATCCTGAGTTGTTGCTCAGGGACTGGACATAGGACTCCTAAGGAAAGGAGGTCCGAACCAGGATAATCCTTGTGTTGTGTGACCGTCTTCTTTGTGTGATTGTTATTTAAACTAACTGTCACTAACCTATTTCGAAGAACGTTTGTGTGATTGTTTTGAGTTACATGTATCTTCTAGATTAATTTTTAAAGACCCATTCACCCACCCTCTGGGCTCTTCAACTGGGCAACAAAGCTAATTTTTTTTTAAAAGAACTGTATGTATTTCAGACATGGTAATTTTCTTTTAAAAGAAATGTTTGTATTTCAGACATGCTAATTTTCTCCCCCTTTTTGTCATTGAGCAAAAAGACAATCTTCGACAAAGAAAGAAGAGAGAAAGAGAATAGGATTATACAAGGAAGGTCATTTCATTAACTTTGTGGAGGTACAGGTAAATAGAAGGCAGGAGACAGAAGGGAGGCAAAATAGGAGATGGTTTCCCATGCCTGTGCTTCCTGCTCTTCAAAATGAGTTTTGAAGACTCCAAAAGATACCGTGTAGGATGATCCCATAGTGGAAGCCATCCTTTTGAGATGAAGATCTGGGTGCTGATAGAGGAGATCAGCATATGCATTTTTGTCCATGTTCATCTAGAGAAATCGACGAGTCCCAAAGTTGGCACAGGTGAGGAATTGGTCCATGGTGACAGGATAGTGGTTGTGGTTATCTCTGAGAGCTTTGTGCATAGCCACATACACTTTGTATCTTTCCTCCCAGACCTTGAAGGGGTCATCAACAAGATGAATGGAGTTCATATCTAGGAAAGTAGCTGGAGAAATGGCTGGCTTGCCTTCTCTGGCTTGAGCTTCATTGATTTCAAACAGCTGCTGAGCTGACAGCGGGTAGAACTTGGACCATTCAGAAGATGTCAGCCTTTCACATTCAGACAGAATAGGAGCTAGAACTTCAGTACTTACATGCCCCTGGTGATATTCCTTGAATAGGAATCTAGAAAAAGCAACCAGGCATCCTTTCTGTACTTTAATTCTGCCCATTACTCTGGCAAAACGTTCAAAGATGATGGATCCTACAGAGGACTCCATAACTAGAAAGTGAATTTGAGGAAGGGCTATCTCTTCAGGTACTTGGAGGGTAGCAAAATCTACCTGAACATATGAAGTTTGAGAGATATCCGGAGTCAGAGCTGAAATGACCTTTCTAAACTGACAGAGCTGAACCTCTTCTGCAACTCTGCCACTGGTTTCTGGAGCACTAGAGATGAAGGGAATCGAATCAATGATGTCTGAAAGAATAGATGCAACGACAGTTGAGGGTAGTGGGTCCTCAACTGAAATAATATCCTCTGGGAGAATATCCTCAATTCTCCTTTCTGCAAATTTACAACTAATTCTTCTAGAAATTATGAAGTTGGTGTTGATACTCTTTCTTCTTCTACTGCAATTTCAGACTGAACTTCTGCTAAAGAGGGGCCTGAAGATTCTGCTACTCCAACTACTGGCACTAAAACTGACTCCATTGGCAATTCTGGAATCATATCCGCTGATCCCATCTCCTGATGAACAACTGAGGTGTCGTCGATGATGGCTTCGCCTTCAGCAACTGAAGCCTTGAACCAGACACCATTTTCTACAGAGAAGCCACTCTTCTTTAGGTTCCTGGACCTGATTACTTGCCCATTTTCTCTACAACTTCCCCAGAAAGATCAACACCAAAGTATTTAAAGATCTTGGTAAGTAGGTGGGCATATGGCAGGGACGTATTTAACTTACTCTTGGTGTCCCAAATCTGATCTCTGGCAAATTTCATTCTTTCCATCATCACTGCGGCCATATTTATCTCCTTATTTTGAATGGCCCAGTACATCATGTCTGAGTCGGCCTTTGTGCAAGAAGAAAATGTTGCACTTTTGGGAACTAAGATTTGACAGACAATAAAATGAAGGAGGTGGTTGAATGCAGATAGTTGATTTATATCAAGCTTGCCGTCCCTTAGCTTGAAGCCCGGCCCTACAATTCCCAAACCTTTCACTTGGGCGTCCACGGTGTGAACCCCACTAAATCTGGAAGTCTTCACATCAAACAACATCTTCAGCAACTCAGGGTCTATTCTAATCATGGTTCCCTTCACTGAAGAAACTAGGGACCCATCTTCCTCTGTTGTCATACACACGAAGAAAGCCTTTACCAAGTCCGGATAACTGACCTCTGAAAAGGTGGTAACTCCTGTCCACTGCATATGATTAATCAAATCTACCACACTGCTCATTCCATTTTTCTTCAGATTAGCAACATCGACTTCTTTATCCCCACAGAGCTTCGTCTTTACAAAGGTAAACCTCTCCTGCTGCTCAGGAGTGAGAAACTCGGCGCTATAGCCACCCAAACTGCCAGCAATGACTGGTGCGGCCATGGATTCAGGTGGGAAAGTCTCTGGAGGGTTGAAACGGAAGGAGAAGAGAAGGAATCCTCAAGAAATTTTGCTGGAAGGAGGAGGAAGGTTCAAACTTGCAGAAGGTTGAGATATGAGTTGTTCGGGCATCGGCTCATGCGATAGGATGAAAAGGGGAAAATGTAGACGATGAGATACGAATCGTTCTGTCATTTATTTTATGAATAAATTAATGCGTTGTGGAAAGTGAGGCGCCAAAGGGCGGCAGATGAAGACAAGAGAGTTTGACTATTCAAACCGACTTCAATGAGAGAGCAGTTACAAAGGATAATTTGAATCTCTTTTGCTTAAAGCCATGGAGGGAAAAATTACTTAATTCTGAAATTTAATGTGCCAGTTGTAAACAAAAACTTTTTCAAAAATTGTGCATGCCTAATTCCCTTCTAAGAGATGTGAATCTCTCCTCGGGTAAGGCTTTTGTGAAAATGTCTGCTAACTGACCATTTGTATCAATAAAAGATATTTCAATATTACCATTTGCTACATGATCACGAATAAAATGATATCTAACCTCAATATGCTTGGTCCTTGAATATTGAACTGGATTCTTGGTGAGATTTATGGCACTGGTGTTGTCGCACAACAGTGGGATGGATTTGATGTTTAATCCGAAATCTTCAAGTTGTTGCTTTATCCATAAGAGTTGTGTACAGCAATTTCCAGCAGCTACATATTCAGCTTCAGCAGTAGATAGTGCTACTGAATTTTGTTTCTTTGAAGACCAAGATATTAAACATCCTGCAAGAAATTGACAACCACCACTGGTGCTTTTTCTATCTAATTTGCATCCAGCATAGTCAGCATCAGAGTAACCTACTAAGTTAATTTCACAATGTTTTGGATACCATAGACGTAAGTCATGAGATCTTTCTAAATATCTAAATATTCTTTTCACAGAAATTAAATGTGATTCTTTAGGATCTGCCTGATACCTATCACACATGCATACACTAAATAAAATATCAGGTCTACTAGCTGTTAAATAAAGGAGTGAACCTATCATACCTCTGTAGATCTTTTGATCTACTTTCTTACCATCTTTGTCACTGTCCATCCTTGTTGATGTACTCATTGGTGTTGACAGTGGCTTGGTATTTTGAATCCAAATTTCTTCAAGAGTTCTTTTGTGTACTTTGCTTGACAGATGTGAGTTCCTTCCTTTCCTTGTTTGATTTGTAGTCCAAGGAAGTAGTTAAGTTCTCCCATCATGCTCATTTCAAATTCTCCCTGCATCAACTTTTCAAAGTACTTGCAAAGGGATTCATCAGTAGACCCAAAAATAATATCATCAACATAAATTTGAACTAGTAGGATGTGTTTGACCTTTGACTTTATGAAAAGAGTACTATCTACTTGACCTCTACTGAAACCATGGTTTAAAAGAAAAGAACTAAGCCTTTCATACCAGGCCCTAGGTGCTTGTTTTAAACCATATAAAGCCTTGTGAAGTTTAAAAACATGATTAGGAAATTCTGTGTCATCAAAACCTGGGGGTTGTTCCACATAAACTTCCTCTTTTATAAAACCATTTAAAAATGCAGATTTAACATCCATTTGAAATAATGTTAGATTCAAAGCAGATGCATATGCAAGTAATATTCTAATGGCCTCAAGTCTAGCTACAGGTGCATAGGTTTCATCAAAATCTATGCCTTCCTCTTGAGAATAGCCTTGAGCTACCAATCTGGCCTTGTTTCTTAAGATTGCACCAGTTTTATCCAGTTTATTTCTGAACACCCATTTGGTGCCAATGACTGGATGGTCTGATGGTCTAGGAACAAGTGACCATACTTGGTTTCTCTTGAATTGATTTAATTCATCTTGCATGGCTACTATCCAAGATTCATCAGAAAGAGCTTCATTGACTGTCCTAGGCTCTATTTGAGAAACAAAGGCTAGGTAATCACAAGGAATAACATTACCTCTTGTTCTTACCCCTATGGATGGATCACCAATAATATTCTCAAGTGGGTGATCTTTCTTGTATCTCCACTCCTTTGGAAGATTTTCATGAGTAAGTTCTTCTTGTTGAAGGTCTTCCAGAGGTGGATCATCATTGTCCTCAATTGATGAGTCTTTTAGTTTCTTGGACAGTTCATTTGTTTCCTCATTATCACTATCTACTTCCTTTCTCAAAGAAGGGTCAGTTTCATCAAAAATAATATGTACAGACTGTTCAATCAATAAAGTACGTTTGTTAAATACTCTATAGCCTTTGGGTTTAGAGGTGTACCCCATAAAGATGCCTTCATCTGATTTGGCATCCAACTTACCAATGTCCCTTTTTCCATTGTTGTGAATGAAGCAAGGACATCCAAAAGTCCTGAAGTGGCTGATCTTTGGTTTCTTCCCTTTGAATAGTTCATATGCAGTCTTCTTCAGGATTGGCCTGATCATTACTCGGTTGATAATGTAGCTTGCTGTGTTGACTGCTTCAACCCAAAAATATCTTGGCAGATCATATTCTGAGAGCATAGTTCTTGCCATATCCAATAGGGTTCTGTTCTTCCTCTCAGCAATACCATTTTGTTGTGGTGTTCTTGGTGCTGAGAAATTATGCTCAATTCCCTGATCATCACAGAATCTAGCAAACTTTTCATTCTGAAATTCACCACCATGATCTGATTGGATAGACACAATGCTGAACTTTTGATCTTTCTGAACTTTCTTACTGAAGCTGACGAAGTTTTCAAAGGTGTCATTTTTATGCTCTAGGAATGATACCCATGTGAATCTTGAGTAGTCATCAACTATGACAAATCCAAAATTCTTTCCTCCAAGACTGGTAGTCCTCATTGGCCCAAATAGATCTATATGAAGGAGCTCTAAGGGTTTTGAGGTGGTCACCACCGTCTTTGACTTGAAGGAGCCTTTGGTGTGCTTTCCCTTAGCACAAGGTTTACATACACCATCCAATTTTGTACTAACTTTAGGTAGACCTTCCACAAGATTCTTCTTCAGCAGTTTTCTCATGCCATCTATGCTGCAATGTCCTAGCCGTCTGTGCCATAATTCAGTAGATTTTTCTTTATTTGCTGCCAGACAGACATTCTAAACCTTGAGTTCTTCAAGATAGAGCACATACAAATTCTTTTCTCTATTAGCTTCAAAGATGACTGCTCCATCCTTCAGTATGCTGCACTTCGACTCTTGAAACTTGATCTGGTGGCCTCTGTCACACAGCTGGCTGATGCTAATGAGATTGTGCTTCAATCCCTTGACTAATAACACATCTTCTATGACTGTTTTTCCTTTGTTATTCACAGAGCCACTGCCTATCACGGTTCCTTTCCATTATCTCCATAAGTGACTATTCCTTCTTTAGCTTGGAGATGAGAGAATAACTCTGGTTTCCTGACATGTGCCTTGAGCACCCGCTATCCAAATACCATTTGGATGCTCGAGAGATGTCCTGAAATAAAAACATCAAGTTTTAGGTACCCAAATTCTTTTGGGTCCTGATGGGTTAGTATCATTTATTTTGCCTTTTATTATCCATTTCTTATGTCTTGTTGGGCATGTTGTTATGATATGTCCTAACTTGTTGCAGTGACTACAGCAGGATAATTTGGTTACT
Organism: Colocasia esculenta; assembly: GCA_014218235.1. Lineage (NCBI taxonomy): Eukaryota > Viridiplantae > Streptophyta > Magnoliopsida > Alismatales > Araceae > Colocasia > Colocasia esculenta. The sequence continues at coordinate 25,412,135 of CM024757.1, read as the reverse complement.
TTTTCTATATATCTGAAATCAGCTTTGTATGCGATATCTTGTTCAGGTACAAATTTTGGTGTTGGATATGTTTTAGGATAAATTATGGTTTCTTCATTATCTGGGGGTGTATATCCTAATCCATTTTTCTTCTTATCTGATTTCTAGCACCTCTTAATATGAGGGAGTTTTTACCATTAGTGAATTTTTCTAATGTGCTAGATAACTGTATATTTTCTTCTGTTAATGTTTTGATTTCAGTTTTCAGTTCGTCTGAACTTACTTGTTTCTCTAATTTAGTTATTTGTTCATTCTTAGCTTTTAGGTCTTCACATAACAGTTCATTTCTTCTTTTAAGTTCATTTATTTGACTTTCTAATTGTTTATTTTCTGATTTTAGATCTGAGTTTGTATTTTCTATACAAACTATGTTTTCTTGCTTACTTTTAATAATTTTGTTACTTCTTTATATTTTTCATATAGTTCGTTGATAGCCACTTTAAACTATCGGAATCTGAATCATTGCATGAATCAAAAGAGGAGTCAGAAGTTACCTTATCTTCAGTATTTACCATGAAGGTCAAATTGACTTTTTCTTCATCACTGCAGGAACTTGACTCACTGTCTGAGTCGCTACTGTTTTTCCATGCTACTGTCATCACCTTCTTCTTGTGCTTTCTGAACTTCTTGGAACTGTCCTTCCTGAACTCCGGCTTCTTTAATTTTGGACACTCAGTTTTAATGTGTCCTGGCTTCTTACATTCATAGCAGATGGGTTCTCCTTTCTTTATTTCTTTTCCATCTAGCTTCTTGAATTCCTTGTTCCTTTTGAAGTGCCTTCTACCAGATTGGAATTTCTTCTTCTTAGCCAAAATTCACTGTAATTTTCTAGATAGCATAGCTTCCTCATTCTCGCTGTCTGCATCACTTTCACTTTCAGCTGAACCTGCTTCTGTTGAATCTTCTTCAGCTTTTAAGGCGTTGGAGTGCTTCTTTCTACTAGAGGACTCTCCTAGCCTTTCCATGTTGATCTCATGGGCCATGAGGGACCCAATGAGCTTCTCTACTGACATTCTCTTCAGGTCATTAGCTTCTTCTATAGCTGTGACCTTTGGTGTCCACGAGGATGGCAAGGATCTGAGAATTTTCCTTACCATATCTGCAATCTCATAAGTCTTCCCTAGACTGGCTAAACCATTGGTGATGTCGGTGAATCGACTAAACATTTGGTTATGGATTCACCTGACTGCATCTGAAATCTCTCATACTGAGTGACAAGAATGTCGATTCTTGTCTCTTTTACCTTGTCTATGCCTTCATATGTGATCCTGAGCTTTTCCCACATTTCCATTGAGGATTTACAGGCTGAAACTCTATTGAATTCCTTCTTACTTAGAGCACAGCATATGATGCTCTTTGCTTTACAATTCAGGGAAATCTTCTTCCTGTCATCATCTGTCCATTGTGCTTTCTCATTTGTGACTACCAGATCACCTTCTTCCACTATGGACCAAATTTGATAGTTGTGGCCTTGTAGAAAGTATTCCATTCTGGTCTTCCAATAAGGATAATCTTCACCATCAAAGAGAGGGGGTCGGTTTACAGACTGACCTTCAAAGTTACCTTGGGCTGCCATGGATCTTTACTCTTCAGATCGTTGGATCCTTTTTCTTTGTCGAAGAGACTCGCTCTGAAAGCACTTGTTGCTCAGTTGACGAGCCCAGAGGGCGGGGGTGAATGGGTCTTTAAAAATTAGTCTAGAACATACCTGTAACTAAAAACATTCACACAAATATTCTTCGAAGTAGGTTAGTGACTGTTAGTTTAAATATCAAACACACAAAGAAGACAATCATACAACATAAGGATTATCCTAGTTCGGACCTCCTTTCCTTAGGAGTCCTACGTCCAGTCCCTGAGCAACAACTCAGGATTTCACTAACTAGGGTACAGTCCCCCTAAGGACGCTACAACACCCAGCTCAGCTGGTCTTCCTTCACACCCGAAGGGAACAACACCCTGGATACCACACCAGGTCTTCCTTCACAACCGAAGGGAACAACACCCTGGATACCACACCAGGTCTTCCTTCACAATCGAAGGGAACAACACAAAGAGAGTGAATGAAATTCAAGCCCCTAGATCAAGCTTTTGACAAGCAAGGATCTGAAGCAACTAGAACTGAGAGGAAGAGATTTAAGCTAAGCACTCTCTCAGAACTACACAGGCTCTCTCAAGATTTTCACAAACTAGTGGAGAGCAAAAGAGCAAAAGCTAAGCAGAATGAAGTTCATGGCTCTGGACTTTCTTCCGAAGAATTTGAATGCTTGAATATGCGATCTTGTTTTCTTCTGTTCTTCTGACTTGTATTTATATCTTCAATTTGAAATCTGAACGTTGAAGTGTCCGTTGTCTCTCTTTTGAGTAGTCGTTAGACTGAATGACATCTGGAGTCTTGGAAGCTTCCAGTCACAGTCTTTTAATGATCACTTGAGCACGCAAAGAGATGAGATTTTCAGAGATATTCGTTGGCTTCTATTTTGTTTAGCGTTGTACCATGAAGCTAGATCAGAGGTCTGCACAAATGTCAAACTCAAATAGCAGACAGCTAAGCTGTCTCTGATGTCAGTCAACATCAGTAGCAATAGACATGAAAATAGTAATACCAAATAGCTTAAATCTAAAGGACGTTATCAGAGTAGGCAGGATAAAGGATGATATGGTCTGCATGCATGCAGAGATACGTTCAGATCTCATAAATGCAAAAACGTCAGAGAGATGCATACATGGTCTTTGACCAGTCAACAAAGATAAGCTGAATAAGATATCAAGATATGAAATCGATGGCTATATGACTTATGAAATCGTTATGAATAAGTCAGGTTGACCAAGTCGTTATGAGACAGAAGATATATCATGAATACTTAATATATCGTTGCATAAAGCAAATCGTTGTGTCTCTGAAGAAATCGATGTGAAACACTTAACAAATCGTTATATAATGCAAATCGTTGTGTTACTAAAGAAATCGTTATGAAACACTTATAGAATCGTTACGGCGAGCAAGTCGTTGCGAGTTCTAAAAAAATCGTTATGAATACTTATAGAATCGTTACGGCGAGCAAGTCATTGCGAGTTCTAAAGAAATCGTTATAAATACTTATAGAATCGTTACGGTGAGCAAGTCGTTGCGAGTTCTAAAGAAATCGTTATGAATACTTATAGAATCGTTACGGCGAGCAAGTCGTTGCGAGTTCTAAAGAAATCGTTACGGTCACTTATAGAGTCGTTGTGACAAGCAAGTCGTTACGGGCTCTAAAGAAATCGTTACGGTAACTTATAGAGTCGTTGTGACGAGCAAGTCATTACGGGCTCTAACGAAATCGTTACGGTCACTTATAGAGTCGTTGTGATGAGCAAGTCGTTACAAGCTCTAAAGAAATCGTTACGGTAACTTATAGAGTCGTTGTGACGAGCAAGTCGTTACAGGCTCTAAAGAAATCGTTACGGTCACTTATAGAGTCATTGTGACGAGCAAGTCGTTACGGGCTCTAAAGAAATCGTTGCGATCGCTTATAGAATCGTTATGGCATCGACTTGTTTGAAACAACATGACTTTTCAGTCTTATAAGGAAATCGTTATGAACTTCAACAAAAATCGATATGGACTTAGAGAAATATCATGTTGAAAAGATTAAAGCTTTAGAAAAGTAATGCATACCTTTATTGGCTTGTTTGACCTTGGTATTTTTCCTGTACTTAAGACTTGTGAAATATTCATTAGATATAAATGATAAACTCTTGTTTGGTTTTGTTAATCATCAAAAAATATATATATGTAATTAATTAAAATTACATGGGGACAGACTGGTCATCAGCTATATCGTTACATGGTCATTTTCTTATCATCCTAATTTGCAATAATCTTGTGGAATGTTATATCGTTCCCTTGTTATCATTATTATCTTAACTATCATGTACTATTACTCTCTTGACTATACATGATCGTTCTCTCTAGTTAACCTGCTTTACAAGACATTAATCACTTAATGCATGCTTGTTTACACGAGATATTAAGTCCTATTGAGCGTTACTGCTCACCCTTCGTTATTTGTTATTGTGTTTTCAGGTAAGTCAATGATGACCTTACACACATCAACGGGATTGGACTGGAGTGATGAGTGACCTGGAGTCATAGCGACGAAATGTCCTTAGTACCTTAGATTTTAGATAGATATTTGTTTATAGGGTGTTTGGGAACAATTTAAAAATAGAACTATTTCTACCTAAAAAATTATGTTGTATTCATTTTAATTTAAAATTGAAAAAATGTGACGTTATATGTTTGGAAAAAATATCAAAACTTTTAAAATTAATATTGATGTGTTTGGGGGGTGAAGGGCGTGAGGGGCGGGTGGGGGCGGGGGTCGGTGGGGGTTCTGGGGCAAGGGGCCTGGGGCGCAGGGCGGAGGCAAGAGGGGGGGGGCTGGGGGCACAGGGGAGGGCGGGTGGGGCTGGGCGGATGGCTGGGGTGAGGGCGAGGGGTTCCAGGGCGGGGGGGGGGGGGGCTGGGGTGTAGGGGAGGGCGGGTGGGGCTGGGCGGACGGCGGGGGCGGGAAGGGGGGGGTGGGGTGAGGGCGGGGGGTTCTGGGGCGGGGGGGCGTAGGGGCGCAGGGGAGGGGAGGAGCGTAGGGAGGAAGAGGGGGGGAGGGGGGAAGCGCAGGGCAGGGGGGAAGAGGGGGCGGTGGGGGGAGGGGAGGAGGAGGGGGCGATGTGGGTGGGGGTGGGGGGGAGGGGTTAGTTGAGAGAAGAGTTTGTGCTTTTGTTTTAAAAACTGGTTCATCCTTGTTTTTATTTTGAGAGAGATTTACATTAGATAAAAGTTGTTCTCTAAAATTTAAAATTGTTTACCAAACATGTCATTATATTTGTCCTCTTTCTTTTTTAAATTTAAGAGAGAAAATTGAGAAAAAAGTGCAACCAAACACCCTATTAGTTATCTTTTTTCATGTAATGAAGTCTTTAAGCCCTATGTTTTGGCTCTGAATTAGTGGTTGTAATAGTTTATATGAATTATCAATAAAATGATGAGTTTTATTGCAATTATTGTTCATTAGTTGCTCTGATATTTGCGAATATATGCGCAATTTATGTTTTCATACACGTTGTTCATGCCTCCCTGATTTATTATGCTGCTAAATTAGCGGGGCATGACAGTGGACTAGCAATGTTAAGCTAGTCTTGTGTTTCCTTTTACTTTTCAAGGATCGGGGTTTAGCCGGAGTGTTTATGATTGGTTGTAGTTTAGCATGCCTATGTGTGCATGTTATGCTCCGGCTACCGGTGTTCCCAGTGAGACCCTACAGGGTTGAGGTCTCTTGTGTTGTTGTGTTTTACTGTAGGAGGTCCCTACTGAGCCAGTGACTTGTTGAGACTCACTCCCTTATAGCTTGTTTCAGGTGTTGGTCGTCTTTGGCGTGGTTTATGCAGGAGTAGTGCACACTTGTATCACCAGCAGTAGAATAGTAGAGTCATTTGAGCTTGTGCTCCCTCGGGGTATGCCCCAGGTAGTTGTACTCTTTAATTGGACATGTAATATTGTAATTGTAAACTATTGTACATTGTGGTTTATAGTTATATACACTTGTACTTTCCTATATTATATATTGTAATTGTGGTCTTTTATATTCATACTGGACACGTGTTAGTGATATCCCTTGCGAGACTTAAGTCCGATCGCGGGAGATGGATCTGGATATGGACCCTTATTGGGTATAAATGTCTAGGGCCGTTACAGTTGGTATCAGAGCAATGGTCCAGTTAAAATATGAAAAGACATTGAAGGTACAATGTCCTAATACATGAATTAATGTCCACTGCTGGTAGTAAGTCTGCGATTTTGTGTAGTGTCAAGTGGTTTTTGGTGTGAGTTTTTGACCCGTAGATCGTGTGTTTCTGCTTGTTAAGCTGACACGTGTTGGCAGTGGTTGAGAAACAGTGTAGGTTGTGGTGAAAATTGTGTGGTTTACTACTAGTGTGCTAGTTTGCAATAAAAGAACAACTGTTTAAAGATTTTTAGTTATAGAAATTGAAGAGTTTCGAGAATTTAGATATGGAAATCGGTAAGGATGTTATAGTAAGAACCAGAGTTGGCAGAGATAGGTAAGAGGTAATAGTGGGATAGTATGGTAAAGAAACAGTGCTATTGACGTGGAATAGTTTGTGTTACGATTGTTGCATGTCTAGACTATGGTCAAGAACTTTGGTAGAGGTAGTTAAGTAATGAAAGGTGCAGTAAGAGCAACATTGTAATGTGGAACAGTACCTGTTTACCTAAGAAATTGTGATTAAGGAATTCAGTAAGGATAACCGTTGTATCTAAGATCTTTGCTAGCTAACCAGTATTAAAGAGTGGCTTGAATGAATCATGTGATAAGGTACTGGTAAGCAGAGGATCAGAGATAGCAAAAGGTTGAGAGTATATTGTAATTAGAAATAGATAAGCCAAAGAGTTTGAGAATTTGGCTATTATGAATTGAAATGGTGATAGAAATTAGAGTTAGAAATTTATGTAGGTTTGTGCCGAGGTGATCACCTGAGTAAAGAGAAAGTAAAGAAAGATTTGTGTACAACCAGTTTTTCTGAGAATTTCAAAAAGGAAATAAGTTAGTTGAAAAGAAGATACAAAATATCAAGCTAAGTGGACTAGTAGGGCAGATTGTGAAAGGAATTTAAGTAAAGATTTGAATGGAAAGAATATTAGCGGATATGCTGTAGTAGTGGTATTTCAGCATTTGAGAATAAAGCAGTAATGCGGAATAGAGAAAGTAGGCAGAGCAGATTACTGTACTAAAAAAAATCGATTACAGGTTTTGACTTTGACGGCATTTGAATGAAAGATGACTGGATATTAGTGAGAATTGCAGTGTAACTGACATAGTGAGCCTTGCCAGATAGCAGAGTGGCTAGAGAAAAGTTCGTAGAAATGATATCGAGGGTCGTGCAATTGGCAGGATAGATCAAATTGAGTGTTAGTGACCAAAGAAAGAAAGAGTACAGCGGATTATGAAGCAAATGCGATCAGATAACTCAGCAGATATTTAGCAAGAGTTGTGTGCCAGTGCCCAGAAAGTGATTCAGTTGAGCAGAAAGTGTACTTTTATGAAAGTATTCCAGAAATTGAAATGAGAGCAAAGGCAGAACAGTTAAAGGGTTATCTTGAAATGTTGTGAATATAATGTGATCTATCAGCCAGAGAATTTGATTTAAAGTAAGAAAGAGATATGAAGGGCTAGATATGTCAATAGCAGTGTGGCAAAACTCAGAAATTTTAGATGATAGCACGACCAGAATGAAATGTTAGAGGAAGCAGTTCAGAAATTCAAGTTCCTTCTTCTAGTAATTATATGATTGAGTAAGATGGATTTAGAAATGAGAAAAACTAGAATTGAGTTCAGCCGGAACTAGTGTAACAGCATAGATGGGAACAGAGTTTATGAAAGATTGTGCTGAGTGGTTAGCATGATCAGAGTAGCGCAGCGGAAGCGTAGTGGGGCTATACCCCAGAGGTTCATTTGTTTGGAAGAAAATTTCAGATTTTACATAGTTAGGCAAAAGGTCGAGAAAATTTGGGCAAAGTAAATTAAAGAAATGTGAAGCGGAACAGCATGAAAAGGCAAGAAAGTCAGAAATGACAGTAAGTTTCTCGTCTAAACTTAGCAGTTAAATGTATAAAGATAGAATAAAGAAAGATAAAGCAAAGAACAACAGGCAATGATAAACAGAAATGAAATGGCACTGTAAAATTTGAGAATTAAAAGAGATTATGGTATGGTAAAGCATCACAGAGGAGCAGGGTTTAGTAAATGATTTGAGGAAGTAAAGCGGCCCAGAAAAGGAATGTTGCAAGCACAATCAAGAAAGTGTGGAAATAGGTTGAGTCCAAGGAGATAAAGTGCCAACAGCAAGATGGAATTGGTTACAGCCAGAAAGTAAAGAAAGAAAGGATCAGATTAACTGGATAGAGCAAGTAAGGAAAAGAAATAAAGAGAAAGAAAGAACATAGTGGTTATGAAAGAGAAAGGTAAAGCAGGAAAGGTATGAAAATGAGCAGATCAAAGTAGTCCGTATGCAGTGATTTGAAAGGCAAGAACAGAGAATGTATCCTTCTTGATCTGTTTACGGCTTTGTTCCTTTTTAGGTGTTAGTCGGATCTACAGTGGTTTCGCCCTAAATGTCGAGGACGACATTTCTTTTTAGGTGTTAGTAATGTAACGATACGGTCGTTCGGATCCAGGTTTATCGGGTCTACGTGTGATGCTCTTGACCAAGAGATGGTCAGTGGGCTGTTTTTATGGTTTGTGTACACAGGGTAAGCAATGTGGGCCGGATTTGCCAGCCCATTAGCACTACTGGTTCACTGCTTTGAATCGCGGCAGGGGCAGGTGACGCGATTTGAATGCGTCGCCCTCGCCAGACGCGATTCGATGAACCGCCTCTGTGACACGTGGCGCAGGTTCCAGTATGGCATTGGACAGGGGGGACGCGTTTAAAAGGTTTAAACGCGGCTTCTTCCCTAGACGCGATTTCGATCTGAGTTTTAAGTGCATCGTTTCGGCCAGACAGAGCAGAGGAGGCTCTGTCCGGCGTAGGGGAAGATGTTATGGCTTCTCCGGCGAGGATTTTCAGCGATTTCGGCTTCCGGTGGCTCGTGCGGCGCGGGAACCGCGCGAGGACGATGCTCGGAGCATGGGCGTGCCGTCGGCGAGGAGGTTTTGGCATTCTTCAGCTTGTTCCAACTGGTAGGGAGACTTCCTACCTTGGTTTAATGGATTTAAAGCATGAATGGATTGGGGATTATGGGATGGATCATGTATGGGTGGTTTGTCTTGTTAGATTTAAATTGTTATGTTTTTAATTGATTGAATGATGTGATTGTTGTGAGATTTCCCGTGGGGAGGAGTGGGTTCGGTTTGTGAGTTGAGCTCACAGACGAACTGGAATCGTGTTGGGTGTCCCCGCCGCGATTCAGTAAACGCGTCGCATCGCGACGACGCGTTCTGCTTTCCGTTGAGTTTGTTAGGTCTGTTGACTGGTTGCGACCTTATGGTCTGGCGCGTTAATGTTAAACACGGCGACAAGGTCGGACGCATTTGGGATGTTGACTGAGGGTTTGACTGGCATGAGTCTGGTGGCGTCGTGTCGGGCTGACGCGACCTGGTCACGGTCCTTGGCCCTGTCGCGACAAGGTTTGGAATGGCATCCAAACCATGCGACACAATTCAAGTGGCGGCGTCTGTGTTGGATGCATTTCAGGTTCTGTGGTAGTTTTGTAATGGTTGGGCAATGAAGGTCTAGTGTAGACCTAGCCTGGGTTTGTGTTGTTCCTTAAAAGTTAATATAATGTTTATTGTGATAAGTACATCTATGTATTAACATAAGTGCTTAATGGTTAATGTGTGAAGTGTAATGTGTGGTTAGGGTGGTCATGGGATGACCCCATTAATGAATAGTTGTGTGTAAGATGGCTTGAGGGTCACAGGGTGACCGATGATAAGCCATTCCTTACACTTGTGTATCGTGTGTTACACATAAAGGTCGTGTAAGTATATATATCGTGGTTTGTGTGCTTATCGAGTCTGGTGGTCTGGCGCCTAATCCGGAATACCTCTCTAGTCGGTTACCCTAGCACCGGGTACTTAGGGCTTGTCCCGGTACATGTGTACCGTCAGGGTCTGAGTCGTCTTCCTGGACACCCCCCTCTTGTGCTTGAGTAGTACGTCTGGCTAAGGGGAAAGATGACTAGGGGCAGCGACTTGTGTTTGTGGGTGTGCAGTCGCTTGTAGCGCACTCGTGGTTGAGGGGCGGACACCAGTAGACGTACTAGTCCTCAGCTAGTCCTGTTCCAGTGCCTCACTTTAGGATTCTCGGCTGGAGTCCCTAAAGGTGTCAGGCTTGGGCCTGCGGGGTGTGTGACCTGTAGGTTGTGGTGGTTAGTTAGTCTCCACTGTTCTTGGTTTTTCGTGGAGCGCAGCTGGACCTTCCGTCTGGGAGTGCGAGACTAAGAGGTAGTTCTTGTGTTTTGTTGTCCAGGTTGGATACTGGCGTCATGAACCAGTAGTTCGTTCCCGAGTGGTGGCATCATCTCCGTACCGACTCGTGTTTGACCACTGATTGTAGGTTGTGTGTGAACCGCTGGTTAAGTTTATAACCGTGAAACTATTAACCATTGTGGTGTGCCCTGGAGGTGGCACAGTTCTATGGTTCAGTGTTGTACCTTGTGGTAGCAGGTACATGTACCCCTCGTGGTAGAATTGAGTTGTGGTACGTGAGTCCGACCCCAGCTGGTGTTGAGGTGAGACCGTGCGTACTGTGGAGGTCCTGTGGCGTGACTCTCCATGTGTTTAATAGATTGGTTTCCGATTACGATGTATTTTATGGGTGTTGTCTGGTTGTCGCTAATCTCCGATGCTTCGTGTGAAGTGGTTAGCCTGTGAGACCGTAGCCTAGGCAGTGTGTTTGCCGATGAGGCTTGTGGTCGAGGTGTTTTAGTTAAAGGGTGGATGTAGTACCCCATAAAATCCATTAATTAAAAATTATAGATAAACTAAAATTTTATCTATTAATAAATTCAATTAGTTAAAAAAGATACACATCATTATTGCATGTGTATAAACCCATATAAAAATTTCATAAAATTAGTAGTTGTACTTTAATTAATGTTCTCTAATGACCCATCATGAAATTTGGGCAAAGAACAATCATTTGGACTTAATTTAAGAATTTATGCGACTTATTAGCATAATTAAGGAATAAGTCGGAGAACCCATTATCTTATGAGCTAAAATGGATTATAAATTAAATAAATGTGTGAGTAGACTTTAAATAATATGGATAACCTATTATGATATTTGGACCAATGGACAATCTTGGCCCATGAATAAATTCCCTAATAAAGGGATAATAAAAATTCATTAAGCAAGTAAGTACATGGGTTGTACAATTAGGCCTATTTAGTTATTGGGCCAAGAGTAAGAACCCAATGATGAAGATTAGAAATATTGACATAAATAATATTAATCAAATAAAATAAGAAATTAAGTGAATAAGTGAGATAAATAGATTTAAATTAGAATAAAGGGTAAATAGAAATAAATCAATACCCATTAAGTAAATTAGTAATGGGTTTTACTAATGGTCCTAACATGACTTGTTGGCCCAAATATGAAGAGCCGGTCATGAGATGGGAGATAATTAAGCCAAATTCGGAGTTAATTAATACATAAATTAAATAACGGGTAAATAAATACTAAAAGGTTGTAAATATCCTAAATGGAGTCCTAAGCTCATCCTAACCCCTTACCCACGAAATTTGACCTCTCATCCTACTATTAGGTGGGATAATGCAAGAAATGGGAGATAATAGTGAAAATTCAGAGTTTGAAGAGGACGAAGAGTTTTAAGATTTTAGGACTCTTACACAAGCATACACACCCCAATTCGGCCCTAACACCCCCTAGATCGTTGTTGGAGCTCTAGGAGATGAGGGGAAAGGCTGAAGAACGAAGGAGCAAGGAGAATGAAGGTTGGACATAGGGGATTTCATCTCGTTCTTCATCAAAACCCTAGGATTTTCTTATCAGTAAGAAAAGGTAGGCAATCTCTTAAGCTAAATTTGTATAAAATTTACCCTAGGTAGACTTCATGATCCCTTGTAAAAGCTCTCTAGTTTCACTCTATTTTGATCTCCCATGATGGAGAATTAATTCCTTGAAGTCCTGTCATATCCATATACCCGAACCTTCATACTCGCTTTCAAACCCCGTGTATACTTGATTCCATGCCATGAAAAAATTATCATAAATACTACATCATGTTAGCTTTTAAATGCCCCTAGTTTTCCTAATTTTCATTATGTATCTATCATTAATTAATTTGTTGAACCTTGACTGCACATGTTTAGGTCACTGAAATGTAACGTAATCAAAGCATGCCTAAACCTTGTTTATTTTGAAATTAATCATGTTGACAGATCTATGTGTCTACTTTCGTTTAAAACTAGTTTCATGATTTTTGGGTCACCATGCGATTTTATATTGAATTTAGAAGTACCCTGTATCAAGAAGGATCAACTCTGGAAAAAAATAAAAGGGTCGGACCCCATTCTGATATCGCGACGGCCCAACCCGCCGCGATACCAGGAGGATCACGGCCGGCATACAGGTCGTGTTAGAAATGCGGCGGCCTATGCTGCCGTAATTTCCAACCTGAACTGGGCCAGGCCGGCTGGTTCAGCTATTGCGCCTGTGCCGCACGTCGCGTTAACGCCACTGTCATGCCTAGCCTACCCGTCGCGACTTAATCGATGGGCAACCCCGTCGCGTCTTTAGGTTTTCGACCAACAGCCTATTTTGCTTATATACCCCTACTTAAATTTCTATTTAGCCACTGTCTAATTATAATTAAACATTGTTATTAACCTTTCGACCTGATAAACCATTAATGGGTAATAATTATATAGTTTCCATTAATTAAAAGCCTAATGCACGATTTATCTTACTCTCATGATCTCTTTATATGTGCACGCACTAACATTGTTTATTGCAATTTAACCTTATTAAATTACTCAATAATGTATCTGGTAATTAAGTGAAATTAATTACCTAATTTCCCTATTATTTAAATGACACATGTCTTCGTTTTAATCGCGTGCTGTAAGACCTGATTTCCCGGCTTCTATCCGGTGTCGTGGGATGACTGGCCACTGACGCGTCCAGGCTGGGTGATGCGTTCGTGTCGCGTCGGGGTGCCCGACGCAACAGTCATCCGTGTCGCAGCGAGCTTGTGGGTCGCATGTTGGTCGCGCCCTAGTTCTCCGTCGTGTCTTGCTGTCGCACCCAGTCAACGGGCAGCGACAATGTTTTGCCTATTAGGGTGGCAGGTGTGTCAGTACGGCTTGTCGCGTTGTCACGGCACCCTTGTAGGGTGCGTTCTTGTCGCGGTCCGTTGACCCGTCGCGTTATGGTCCGTAACGCGACAGGGCGGTCCGTCGCGTTCTGGTTGCCGAAGGTTAAAAGCCTTGGCCAACGATCCCCCCCTCTCTCCTTCTTTCCTCTCCCTCTCCCACCGGTGGTGCTCCGCCTCCCCCTCTCCCCTTCGTGTGTTTCAGGCGAGGAGGAGGGCCGTGCGTGGTGCTGTGGCGTCGTGGACCTTGCGTGGAGCGAGGAGGAGGTGGTCGTGCATCGTGAAGGCCCTTCGTGGGTTCGGTTCTTCGTAACCGGTAGGGATTGCTTGTGCCCTTCCCAATCCGGGTGGATTGGGAGCCCCTCGAGGTTTATAGATAGCTTTACTGCTTTCCCCATGCTCCCCTCCCCCTTGTGTTGTGTTTGGATGGTTTGTGGGCGGCCTGGGATTGAGGATCCCGTTGGTCTGCCTCCCTCCTGGTGTCGCGACGGCTCGGCACGCCGCGACATCAGAGGAGGCGTCGGCCTGCTTGGGTGTGACCTTATCGCGACGCGGTTGGCGGTCACGATAAGGCTGTCGCGCCGCGCTTCCCGGTCGTGACAGGATTGTTGTCGCGGTTGTTTCTGCCCGGTCGCAACAGGGCTGTAGCGGTGCCCTTCCCCGTCGCGATGGTGTCGCGATGGCCTTGGGGGTCGCGACAGTACCTGTGTTTCCTCAGATGTTTCCATGGGCTCGTTGTGTGTCAGCGTGTGCCCCAGGGCAGGCTTTGCCCTTAGGACCTTCTGGTAGAGAACATGGCTGGTTGCCTCCCTGCGTTCAGTGACCGAAGGTGACACCTTCGTGGCCGTCTCCTAGCAGCGGTGCCAGGAGGAGCGTGTCTGCCTAATAATCGATTGACCGGCGGTCAATCGATTATTAGTAGAGCGATGGGTTTTCGTACTGTCCGGTGGTGTTCCAGGTTCTAGCCGTTCGTGTGTGCCTTGGTTGGCCGACGGCCCCTTTTGAGGGTTCGTGTGTGCCTTGTCGTGTGTTACAAGCGAGCAGTTCGGCGTGGTTTTGTTGTGTTGCCCCGCCTATTCGCCCGGTGCTTGGCACTTGAGGGCTTGTCCAGTTCAGAGGTTGTCTCTGTTTCCTGGGACCCCCGTCCTCGGGAGCCTGTTGAGGGAGTACTCCGGGCTACGAGCGTGCTCGAGTTGGCAGCCCACGTGAGTGGACTCTGGAGCTGAGGGGAAAATGAGGTTTGGACAGTGGCGCTGAGTCGTTTATAGAGCTCTCTTGTCTAGGTCTGGGACGCCGAGGGGTTCAGAGTGCTTTCCTGGCGCAGACCAGATAGTCCCTTGTCTCACTGCCTCTCTCTGCGTTGGTTCTGGAGCCACGTAGTGGTGTCAGGCGTGACGCCGCAGCTTGGCCAGGCTGCGGTGTTGCCTTTGTTGTGTGTTTCTGTGGTGGCTCTGTCTCACCCTTGTGCAGGGTGGAGGTAAGAGCTAGGATAGTGAGCAAAGCGTACAGACTGTGGTCCCCCTCTTGGCTGCTAGCGGCGATTGCTTGGTTGCTGTTGTTGTGACGGTGTTTTCCTCACTACATTTCCGAGTGTTCCTCGTTGCCCTAGCTTGCACGGTGGTTTTAGCCTGGCTGTGCTTAGCTCCCGTGGGCGTCGTTGGTCTGGCCTTGGGCAGACCCGTGCTTCTGGTGGTTCCCGCTTCGGTGTTCTCTCGGTTCCGTGGTCCCATTCTTGGGTGCCAGCCCGTGATGGCACCGGCGTGTGTAGCTTCCCTACCTGGTGGTGTGTCTGGGGTCCGGGGTGGTTCTACTTGTGGGCCCTCGACCTTGTAGAGGTCTGAGGTGGCCGTGCTTGCGGTGAGAAATCGTTCTCACTTGGTTGTTCTGTGGTCTCGGCAGGTGTGCTGAGCATTGCTTCCGCTTTGTGCCCGACTCCGTTGGTTTCTGCGGGAGTCGTGTGTATGCCACGACCTTGGTTGGTGGTCGTGGCATTGTACTGTTCTCTTCCACTGCTTAGTAGTACCATGCTGTAGTTGTTCCTCGCTTTACAGCTTTCTAGTGTAGTTTCCTATTTTTGGAGTTCCGGCTGCTCTGGCCGGTGAGGGACTGGTAATCCCTACTGAACCTTATTCGTGAGGCTCACCCCCCCCTACTTCTTTCAGCTAGGGGCTCGTCATCGCGGGAGCTCGGTGTCGGACGGGTTGCAGAGGCGGCTGTGGCGCCGTGTGTTTGTCAGCAGCAGTGAGAGCGAGCGTTGTGAGCTCTTATAGCCTGAGTGAGCTGAGAGCTGTGTTTTACAAGTCCTCGGGGTATGCCCCTTAAGGACTGCACATTTCTTCTTGTACCTGTGCTTTTGCTTGGGATGCGTTGTATAACCCTTTTGTATAATGTACAGATTATTATAGTTATTTGAACTCAGTACATATCTCACTAGACTTTTTCATATAACCCTTCTGGGTTTTCAGATCCGTGGGTGGCGGCGCGACCCTCGGGGTCCCCGGCGAGGGGTCCGAGAGGTCGGGTCGTTACAGTTGGTATCAGAGCGAGGGTCTACTGAGATTTGTAAGGAGTTAATAAATATAGCTGTCCCAAAGGAAGGTACTAGTGCGCTGCTGACACCGTCCGACTAGTGTTAGGCTTGTGCTTTCAAATGTTTTGCAGGTGTGCGGCTTCCCTGCATGATTCGTGCGCGTGTTGTAGGTTGCAGTTGTTGCTGTACTGCGTGCGTGGCGAGTGTGGTCGCTCGGCGTGTTCGTGCCGTAGCGGCGCAGTTGGCGCTGGACTCGCTGGCAGTGGTCTTCCTTGTGTGGAGGACGCTTGCGATCCAGTCCAGGTGCGGTGCTCCTGGTCGTCTTCGGCGCATTTGAGCATGTGTTCGTCGCGAAGGCTGAGAGAGCCTGCGTGTTGTGTGGCCTTTACCGGTGCTGGGTTGTTGCCTGTGGAACCTGTGGAAGGTGTCTCTGCCTTGTTGGCTACCCCTTTGTTGTTGGGGTGTGTGTTGTCGTTGTTGCGTGTTTGGCCTCGTGTGCCTGTGCGCCGTTGTGCGATGTGCTCGGGACGCCGAGCTAAGCAGGTGCTTTGTGTGCCATGTTGCACCGCTAGTTGAGCGCTGCGACATTTATCTGTGGTCGTTGTCATCCTGGCGCTGACTGGTTGTGAGCTCTGTTGAGGTGCTCCCGGAGTTCTTCTCTGTTGGTTTTGGCGGGAGTGAGGTTTCTCCAGAACTGTGTTGTGCTCATTTCTGGTTGCTGTTGCGTTGCCCTCTAGGCTGAGGTGCATCACTTGGTTGCCCTGTGTTCTGGTGGAGGTTTCCCAGAACTATTTGTTGTTGTCCGGGTGAGTGTTTCTCTTAGGACTATTTCGCGCTCGTTTCTGCTGTTGCCTTGCCTGGCGCGTTCTGGCGAGTTTTTCCAGAACGGTGCCTTGGTGGTTCTGGTGGAGGTTCTCCCAGGACTGGCTTGCGTTACTTCTACAGTTCTGTTGGTTGTAGTGTTCTCTCTGATGGTCCGTATTGTTTGGATCGTGCATTCTGGTGAAGGTTCTTCCCAGGATCTCCCTTTGTCGCTTCTGGCAGAGGTTCTTCCCAGGAGTGCTCTGTGTTCGTTTCGGGCCACCGTTGTGTTGCCCCTGTGATTTGAAGTGTGTCATTTGGTTGGGCTGCGTTCTTGTGAGGTTCTCCCCAGAGCTGCTTCGCATTATTCCGGTTGTCTCTGCTCTCTCTCTCTTTGTAGAGATGAGCTGACGTTGTTGCCAGTTGGACTGTCTGCGTTACAGTCTGCATGGGCGTTGCCGTTCAAGGCGTCGTGCGCTTGGCCGTGCATCTGGCTGTTGCGTTGTCCAGCTTATCTCGTCGTTCATTTCCAAGTTTTCTCGACCGTGCTGGCAGACTTTGTGTGTCCCCGTGGCTCGAGTGGTCTGCTTTGTTCTTGTGCCCGACATGCTCTTGCAGATGGTGGTCTGGTGAGTGTCGTGGTGCTCGGCTGGCGGTGCTTCGTATCGAAGTGTCAGTCTCGCATTGTGGTTTTGCCTCTCGCATGTGGAAGAGACTCGTGCGCGTCTCCTTCCTCTGTTTTTCGTCGGTTGCTCGGGGTGGTGGTGCTCCACTATGGTGTTGTGTTGCCGGGGTGCGCATAGTTGCAACCTTCTGGTGGAGTCACCTTCCCTGGAGTTGTTTTTGGGTCGAGTTTTTTGCTCCCCTCGTGCCGTTGTTTCTGTATGGCACTGTTGGTCGGTGGACCTGTTTGTGCCATTTTTCGTCGTAATGGTTTCTCGCTACCTGCCAGGCTCAATTCGGGGCATTAGTCCCTGTTGGTTTGGTGCGAGGTAGCATTGTTTTCTTGTTGGGCTGCTCGTGTGAGCGTTATTCCGCTATGCATTGGTTTTTCGTGATTGGCTTGCTCGTGCAAGCATTGTTCCATTGTATGCTCGGTGGTGCCTTGGCTTGTGCCTTGGAGGCTTTTCTTGCCGTCGTTTTTGTGTTTGGCCTCTCTATCAGTCGTGATAGAGGTGGTGCTTCTTGCTCTTGCGCACCAGGGAGTTGTTGCGGTTTTCACTCGTTGTGTGGCAGAGTCAGTGCTCCGTGTTTTCTGTTCTTCTTGGAGCGTACATGGTTGTCGCACTCTTGAAGTAGAAGTATTTGCTTTCCGTGTGCTTCCATTGTGGGTCTCTGGCAGAGAGTCCCCTTCGGTGGGGCCCGTGTCGTCTCGGGCCGTTGGTGCCGCAGTGTGTCCTGCGCCTTGAGCATTTTCTCCGATGCTTCGTGTTTTGTGCCTCAAGGGCTGGGGCCGACGTGGCCTGTTGCGCTCTTTCAAGCTTGCGGTTCTGGGCGTATGGCTTTTGGTAGGCCTCCTGTGGAGAGTCCTTCCTGTTAGCCGTAGTGTTGCTTTGGCCACTGGTGCACCTGGGTTGCACTTTGTTTACTTTTGGTGTTTGTGGTAGCACCGTGTGCTCGTGCTCGAGCGTTTCAGTTTTATGCTGTCTGGAGCCCTGGTGCATTGTGTTGTACCCTGGTTAGCTCCCGGTGCTTGTGATAGCACCTTGTGTTGTGACGTGTGTCTGTTCATGTGCTTCGTGCGTTGTTTCACGAGTTTGCTCGGTGTTGGAGGATTCGAGTTTTCCACCTCTGGGACACGTGTGCTAGCCTGAGTCTTCTGGTCGTACCGTCAACCGCTGTGGGGTGGCTGCTTTGCCTTGTCTAGGTAGCCCTATCGGTGGTATGCCAGACTTTGGTCGTGACCTGTGTCCAGGTTTCCCCTCTCGCTTTTGGAGCGAGTGTGTTCAGTTGTGGTACCCTGCTTCGGTCTGGGTCTCTCTGAGGTCGACATGTTGCCCTCGACCTCTACGGTTGTTTTGCTTCCTGTGTGGTTGTGTGTGGCATTGGTGAGTCTAGAAGCCGATGGCGGAGTCTCCTATCGGTTCGTCCGGTGACAGTGAGGTCTATCGGCTTGCTAGTACTCGACCATGTGGTTTGTCGACGTTGGGAGGTGTCCGGCTCTGGCTTGACCTCAAACGTCTTCCGTGTTTCCATCACCGTGTGCCACGTTGTGGAGCATGTGACTCCTAGTTTTTGTGGCTTCCGCGTGCATTTGGTATCCTTGTCGGACCACGAGGAAGGTCTGGGTGAGACCTAGTGGTGACAGTGGATGCCGCTTTTGCGTGTTAGAGGGTTCTTCGCATGCGTTTGCTATCCCTGTTGGACCGCAAGGAAGGTCTGGGTGAGACTTAGCGGTGACAGTGGACGTTGTTTCATGTGTTGAGATTCTCCGCGAGTGTGTCCTCGCTCTAGTTTGTGTCTCTCACGCGATACTCGGTCGAGTGTGACCGATGCTAGCTGCGGCTCTGGCGTGAGACCATTTTTCTCGAGTGTTTGTTCGACTCTCAGGTGTTTTCCCTTGTGGTTTCGGCACGATGTACTCCCGTCAGGTTTCGCTGGCAACGGAGTGCGTTGCTGACTGGTGTTTCTCGTGTTGCTGCCGGCAACTGCGCTCTCTGTCGGGTTTTTGCTGGCGACAGAGTGGGTTTTGCTGGCGTTGGTTCACCATAGTGAGGTCTGTTGGTGACTGCAACTGTGAGGATTTCGGTGGCGTTTTCTGCTGTTCGGGTCGGACTTGGCGTCGCTCGGCACGTGGGGTTGTTCGTTTCCGTTTGGGCGCCCCACGTGTGCCTGGAGTGAGCTGTTGGTTTTTAGCTTGTGCTCCACCCGTTTTAGAGCCCGTTGTGCGAGCTGTTGGTTTTTCCGGCTTTGTGTGCTCGCGCGTGCTTTGCGATGCGGTTGTTGCCACTGTAGACACCCGGTTTTGACTAATGGGTTGAACCACATTTCTTGTTGTCTTAATGGGCCCCTATTTGATCACTCACCTTGAGCCCATCATTTGCCTTGTTTTGAGCCCTTTAAGCCATTAAAATGCCTTGAAATCCCGAAATTTATCACTTAAGAGAGTCCTTGGGGCATAATAACTCTTGTCTTATCATGTAGTTGGCTGATAATTCTCAAATAATCCGATTTATTGTCGCGATGCCTCGTGGCGCCGCGTCTCTAGTTGCGACAGTTCGGGCGGTCGCGACAGCCCATGCATTATCCATGCACGTGGGCAATGCTGTCATGTCCTCCCGTGCCGTCGCATCTTAGTCGCGACCCTACGATACGTCGCGACAATGACCAAATCCTCTGGCCTCCATAACTACCCCCTATTTATCCTCCTTTTAACTCAACTTAATCCTAAGGATTATCCCTACCCCTTGGGGCGGGATCCTAGCCTTAGGGACTCTCCTAAGGTTGCTAAGGACTCTCAATCCGATTTTATAAGGCTTTATCTCCCATTATGATTTTTAAAACCATTTTTGAAGAGATAATGTGAATATTCTCATCCCAAGCTCTTTATAAGCACGGCCTCTCCTCAAGGACGAGGAGAGCCTCATTACCACCCCGAAGGGCTGCCGAAATTTCCTCTCACCCATACTTAGCACCACAGCCACCCATTTTACCATTTTCCCTTCACATTCCACTCCCTAAAGCCACTATTTCACCATTAACGGAACACGGAATGTGAAGAGGGCGACTCCGACGATCTCCTGGATCTCTTGCACATCCTTGGAGTCATACCTATGCTAGGGAGTCGCCCAATGGGGCTCAGTTTCTTCTTCCTCCCATTCTCCTATTTCTATATGCATTTTTTTGTGTTATTTTAGAATAGAGCACATTCCATATTCATCCACGTTTTTTTTCCCACACCTATAGGAAAACCACCCCAGGTGCGTTCCCACCATGATTCTCCACTGTCTTGCATCTTTTGAATAGATACTATGCTTCACGTATTCTAATAGGGCATTTTTTTGTGATTTTCTTTGGTTGGCAGGCAAGCAGGTGAAATCTACGAGAAGCTCTGGTTCTCCGGCCGGCTGGAGGACGAGAAGAAGGTCCTTACCTTATTTCTCCCGCATTCAGAGAACGCGACGGCCGAGGGTGACGCGACAATAGACGCATCGACGAAAGCTGACGCGACATCAGTCTATCGCGGCGCCCATGGCGACCGCGACACCAGGTCTATTTCTGTTCTCTCTCCTTTTCCTAGTTTAAGTCAGCCATTATCTCATTTTCATTCTTAGGCGACTTGCTAGGTGGCGATCACATCCTATTTTCTATGCTTATAGTTTTAGTATCCATGTTTGTGTCGAGGGGGGTACAATCCCTGTGATTACACCTTTTGGCGATCACGGTGGGACCTTCACTGCCACCCTCATAGATTTTTCTGACTATTTGCTTGCCATGCTTTCTTGGTGTTTGTCACTATAGTGCCCTGTTGGTGTTTTGTTCTTTGTTTACTGCGCATTTCCCTGCTCTGTCATTGTCGCGACTGATCGCGTTGACGCGACCTTGTCGCGACGCAATGGGGGGACGCGTTATGAGTCAGCGTTATGAGTCAGTGTTTGTTATACACCATGTCCTCTCTATCCAATGCCCATGAGAGCATGCATCTTTGTTACATTGCCTAGATCATGTTTGCTCGTGCCTCTGTCTGTTAGTATCCTGTCAAGGTTCGGGTTTTCCGTTTAGTTTTATTTGTAAGTTTTCAGTTCCTATCGCAGCAGCAAGAGAGGATGTGAACATGTCGCGGCTTGGCCAAACGTCGCGTTATCAGGTTTGCTTTGTATGTTACTGTTTTATCGATGAATCGGTTTTTGTCTGCTTCCTGACTCATGTTGTATCATTATAGAGTCTTTTAGTGTTTCTTAGTTTTGTAGGATAGTCTGTTTGAGTTGGGTTGGTGACTCACTGTGTTTTCGGGCCTCTGTCATTATCGCGGCAGCCCGCGCTGTCGCGATAGGGTAGCGGTGTACCTGACCGTCGCGACTCTACCCGAGGACTTGTTTTGTCGCCCTGTTTGCTTCTTATCTTCATTCTTGCATACATTTGGGGCATTTAGTCCCTTGCATACGCTGCTCATCCCATTTGATCAGGTTCCCCCTTGGTTGAGTGAGTCCTCTCACCTACGAGCACTCGTAGGCTGACTCGGGCCCACCTTCCGAGGACCTCCGTAAGTCCCCGTGGCCGTACGCACGTTGCGGTTCGCCGGGCTGGTTGTACCCGTTGTACCCTTAGTTTGAGCCATCCTCGTGTGTGAGTGTACACCACCCTTAGCCATACCGGAGCACTTGAGTCCATTCCTATCAGGGACCGCATGACCGAGTGACATCTCTTTAATCAATTCATTTAAAAGGTCAAGTTCAAACCTTAAGAAATTTGCGTTTTAAGCATGATAACTTGAGTGCTTTGACCCCCCTCCTCATCTCTGTCTTTCTTGTCGTGATAGAGTTTAGGTGTGTCGGTATCACCTTCCCCAAATTGGTTGGAGGGTGTATGCATCATTGTTTAGGGAGATCGAGTCAGTCCCCTCCGATCTTTGTGCTTTATCATAATCCCCTCTTCGACATGGACCAATTCCGGGTCCTTGCCGACGATGCCCTCCCCCTCGGGTTGCTCGAGGAGGTAGCCCAACCTTCCATAGCCACTCTCCCGGGGCATATCCATCCTCCCTCTATCACCGGGATCCGATCACGTCCCGCTTCTCCTACTGGGGTGATGACCCCCATTCTCAATTCAGTCAGCTTTTTCCTCACCTCACTCTGGACCAAGTCCGAGAGTTCATAGCTGCTGCCAAAGGGAAACAACCTTTATCTCTCTGGGGTCAAAATTCAGCCCGACCGGCAGATTCCTCTGCCCACGTCGCTTCAGCTCCCCACCTTTCTTTGTCCGGGGCAGATCCTACACCTCTCCGTCCTCGGGCCATTCATTTTTCAGAACCGGGCTACCTTCCCCCACGAGATGTTCAGCCTCGATCCCCCCCAACTACATACTATACGGCCGAACCAGCTCCCCTCCCTCGCGAGAGGTCTCATTCCTTTGAGCAGCCACGCTCCCTTGTCTCTACGCATCAAGTCCAATCTCCTTCCGATTTCTTTGCGGAGTGGACAAGCATGAAGAAGGAGCTTCATGACCTCCAGAGACAGATTGATCCTCAGAAGGTAGCCGACATCGCCCTCCCATCCTTCCAATACCTCCGGGTGCCTCCCCAGTCCGAGCTACCTGTGTATCGTCGATACTCTGGGGTAGGGGACCCCTATGTTCATCTGAAGGATTTTGTCTATGAATCAGCACCACACAAATATGACCGCCATCTCATGGCATACCTGTTCAGAAAATCATTAGATGGTCCAGCCTTAGAGTGGTTCTATTCATTGCCTCCCGAGGAAGCCGAGGACTTCCAAATCGTCCAAGAAAGGTTTCTGCAGCAATTCCAGATCGGGTGGGACCCGAATACTCTTTTGTGGATTTAGTAGCTGAAAAGATGAAGCCAGAAGAGGATTTCTCCACCTATGCTGACCGGTGGCGCTCCTTGGCCGCCAAGGTCCGTTGCCCAATGCCTGAGGAGGAAAAGGTAAAGCTGTTGATCTCCAATGCCACACCAACCTACCGAGCTATTTTGGCCATGAACGACATTTCTACCATGCACCAACTATATAGTCGAGCCCGTTTCATTCAAACCCAACTCAAGGACTCGCCTATACATTCCATGTTTGAGACCCCCAAGGCCCGTTATGCCAAGAAGCCGCAAGGCCTAGTCACCGAGGGGATCCAGACCAATGAACAAGTAGGTGCCGTTAGCAATCCCCAAGGCCCAGTAGGTAGGTCTCCCTATACCCAGCAAACCCAACAGTCTTGGAACAACAACAACAATAGGCAGCCACCTCCCCAAGGACAAAATCCTCCTCGATCAGCGCCAATACTCCCAGGTCCCTCCACCTCAAAATGGCTATGCCCCCAGGAAGCCCAATGAACCCAAGAGAGCCCAATACCCTCCATTGCCCGAGTCTCTAGCTGATGTCTTTGCAGCCCTCATGTCACTAAATGCCCTAAGACTCCCTCCTGAGAAGGCAAATTGGAATATGGCGGCCGATCAAACAAAGTACTGCGTCTATCATCGTCATCCGGGCCACAATGTGTCCGATTGCTTCCAATTCCGGGACATGATATATGATCTCCATAAGTAGAACCAGATTGATTGGGCAGAGATGAAGAGATTGATCCAAACTTTGAGGGACCAGCAGGGCCAGAGGCAACAGCAGCAACAACAGAGGCGACAGTAGCCGCAGCAACAACAACAACAGCAACAGCAACAACAACAGCAGTACCAACCCTTCCAGCAGCAATACCAACAACAGCAGCAGCCGCAGCAGCCGGCGAATGATCTAGGCATAATCCGTAATCCCATGCCGCAACATCAGCCTGCTTCGAACCCTCAACCAGCTCCACCATCTCCTCCACCTGCGCATGTTAACCCCGTCATCCACCATCCACCACCAGAAGCCTAGTGGGTCTTCGATGACGACCATGAGGTAGGCCAGCTTCTGGTTATTTCTCACGTCACGCCCACTGCTCCCGCACCTACATCCACCATGCCTCCCTCCCTCACACCCCACGTTGCCACCATCACCTCACCATCCTATTCCCCTGTCATGTCGCCCATCATTCCTCCACCCAACAACGTCCCTTTCTCCCTACACCAGCACCATTACTAGCCAAGCCTTCTATCCTTGACACCACTACCCCTCCACTCCACCATAATCTTGCCCTCCGGAGTGGGCGAATGTTCCATCGGATGTACCCTAATGCATCCGTTCCTATGCCAGGTCAACCAAGCCAACAAACCAACAATCAGCAGCAACAAGATACAGAAGAGATTGATCCGTCACCGGGAACCCAATATGATATCCTGAAGCACCTTGATCAGACCCCCGCCAAGATTTCCATATTAGAGCTCATTAAGAGATCACAGACTCACCAGGATGCTCTCAGGGCCTTTTTGCAAAGAGTCATGGTCAGCGAAGACATGAATCCGGACAACCTACCCTCAGTGCTCTCAATAGTGAACAGAGGACCCACCATTACCTTTTCTGACGGTGAGTTGGCTGCCCCCGAAGCCAGAAAAATGCCCTTATGTGTGACACTCACCATAAACAAAGTGGCCGTCCATGCAGCTCTAGTGGACACAGAAGCCTCTATTAATGTATGTCCACTAAGCACTCTTAGAGCATGCAATATATCAGAACGTCAACCGTAGCCCACGCCTACCACCATCGCCGCGTATGACAATTCGCGATGTGCCTGCCATGGGGTCATCACTTTGCAAGCAGAATTGGGCCCTCTCGTCATGTCTGTGGAATTCTATGTATTGAACATTGATCACACCTACAAGGCCAGCTTAGGGCGCCCATGGATTGAGTCATTAGGGGCAGTGCCATCTACAGCACATCAGTGTCTGAAGTTCCCCTTCCAAGGGCGGATAGTCAAGGTAAAAAGTGTGATGACAACACATACAGTGGAAGCCGTTGAGAGAGTGTTGCCGTCGGTATGGCCATCCAATAAGCCCATCATCTCGCTGCTTGATGTCAACTACACTTGGGCCTATACATTCTCTTCTAACCGCCCAATTGTGTCTCCACCTGTAGTGGCAATCAGGAAAGGCATGAACACAAATGCAAAAGGGTGGGACATCATGTTCAGGCTGGGATATCAGTCAGGAAGAGGTCTAGGTGCCCACCTCCAGGGGCGAACCAAGACCGTGGCCAGCACCAAGAAATTCACAAAGCATGGCCTTGGGTACTCAGAGTGGGCCGTTTTCTCATCTCCGTCACAATCGGACCATGGCCCACTCACCTGGTCCTTGTATGAGCACTTTGTCAAGGGGCCCATCCAGCCCAGATATAACACCACAATGGAAGTACCCAGATCAGCTTATCGAGCTTTAGAGGAACAGTGGCCCAACAAAAAGAAGAGAGTCGAGGAAGATACTGAGGATCCGGATCAAGATGATGTTGTCTCATCAGTTAGTCTGTTGTTTGAAAAATCAGAAGCTGAGGAAGAAGAGCCAGAATTAGAAGACCTTATTTCTACGGTCAATCGGATGTTCAGCAAAGAAGATGTGCCGCAAGTGGCAGCGCTATCCACATCAGCAACCACCACCAGGCGACAGTTGCCTGGATTTGGTGAGGACAGTCAGTTGGATCATTCACCCCTGCTTATACAGAAGCTCTGGCCAGGGTTCTCCCGGCCTCCTACTCATTTTGTTTCGTCCATACTCAATTTTAATGTTAGTTTCATTCCTTTGCCTCTCCCCTTCATTGTCCAAATCTCACCCACCGCCGTTGAGGCGTTCATTCGTCCTTCACCCCGCTTCATCATTTTCTTTAATGGTTTGATCCTGTCTTTTTTTCCCCGAAGCCATTTAATCTAATGTAATTCCTTTTTATTCAAAAAAATCAAAAACAAATAAAAAATCAAAAATCAAAACAAAAATATATATATAGAAAATTCAAAATTCAAAAAAAATAAAAAAAAAATAATAACAAAAAATTAAATTCAAAGAAGTGTGTGTCTTCCTGCTTCCGACGGCGATCCCCGTCACCCCCCTCCTGCTCCTGCTTCCGACGGCGATCCCCATCACCCCCCTCCTGCTCCTGCTTCCGACGGCGATCCCCGTCACCTCCCTTCTGCTCCTGCTCTCGACGGCGATCCCCGTCACCCCTCTCCTCTCCGCTCTCGACGGCGATCCTCGTCACATCTGCTCCCCAGCGGCCATCGTCGTCCTTCTTTCGCTCTATTCGTGCCTTCTCCTAGCGGTCAGACATGGCCATTTCAGGCGATTCGGGTGAGGGGCCTTCTGCTCCCCTACACCCCGATGCTATTGCCGGCACCCTGAGCTCGGGTGGCCCGCTTCCTCCTCCAGTCCCATCGGGGGACCTCCGCGGCCCTGCCGCACCCTTTGTTTTCCTTTCAAATAAACCTCTGGACGCTTCTCCAGAGCCTCCTGTAAATGTCAAATCTAGCTTAAGTTCAGGGGTAGTTTCTAGTAAGTCCCCGTCCCCGTCTAGGAAAAGGAAGGGTAGTGGCATACCCCGTAGATATCTCTTAGACTTAGTTCAAAGGTGTGGCGCTCTTCTAGCTGTGGAAGAGTTCGTCAAAGAAGCAGTGGCTTTGAACTTAGAGGAGATGCCGATAGAGGAAGGGCTAGACGATGGCTTTGGGATATACGAAATTGTAGCCGAAGAGGACCCATTAGATGAGAATGATGGTGAGATAGAGGATGCTGCTGAGGCGTATGCTAGTGGTATGAGGAGATTCGATGAACCTACCTCAGCAGTCGATGAACCCACTAAAGAGGTAAACGTGGGAACTGAAGAGGACCCCAGGCTTTTGACCATAGCTTCCGGCCTCCCTCCCGAAGAAGAAGAAGAACTCATAGAGATGTTGAGGGAGTTCAAGGATTCATTTGCCTGGTCCTACGATGACATGCCCGGCATTGACCCCGATTTGGTAGAACATAGGTTGATCTTAAAGCCAGGGGCAGTTGCCGTCAAGCAAAAGCTAAGGAGATTCCTCCCCCACATTGCTTTCAAGATGAAAGAGGAAATTGATAAACTACACAAAGCTAAGTTCATCCGTGTAGTCCTCTATCCTTTGTGGGTGGCAAACATTGTCCCGGTGATGAAGAAGGACGGAAGAGTGCGTATCTGCATAGACTTCTGGGACTTGAATAAGGCATGTCCTAAGGATGATTTCCCCTTACCTCATTTAGATGTCTTGATCGATAATACAGCAGGGTTCGAAACTCTATCATTCATGGATGGATATTCCGGTTACAACCAAATTCATCTAGCCCCGGAGGATCAAGAGAAGACCTCCTTCACCACCCCATGGGGAACATATTGCTATGTGGTTATGCCGTTTGAACTAAAGAATGACGGCGCCACTTATCAAAGATCAATGTTAGCTATCTTCCACGACATGATACATATTGATGTTGAGGTTTACGTGGATGATATTGTGGTGAAGTCGAGAACTCGAAGAGAACATTCCTCCGTGCTTGCCAAAGTCTTCCGTCGCGCACAAGAGTATCAATTGAAGATGAATCCAAAGAAGTGCGTGTTTGGAGTTTCCTCAGGAAAGTTGCTAGGCTTCATAGTTAGTAAACGGGATATTCAGATAGACCCGCACAAGGCCAAGGCAATCAACGAGATGCCTCCTCCCAAGAACATATCCGAGCTTCGAGGTTTGATTGGTCGGCTACAGTTCATAAGGAGATTTATATCTCAGCACTCTCAAAGATGTCGTCCCTTCTACGAACTGTTGAGAGGAGGAGTTAATTTTGAGTGGAACGATAAGTGCCAAGAGGCCTTCGATGAGCTCAAAAGTTATCTTATGAATCCGCCCGTGCTTCAGGCGCCTAGCCCTGGGAAACCCTTAATCCTATATCTGTCAACAATTGAGGACTCCCTAGGAGCTGTCCTTGCTCAGCATGACGAATCCGATAAAGAAAGGGCAGTCTACTACCTAACTAGGCTCTTCAATCCTTCCGAGCTCAAACTCACCACAATGGAGAAAACCTGTGCAGCACTAGTCTGGGTGGTGCAGAAATTGAAGCACTACTTCCTAGCTCATAAGGTGAGTTTGATTTCTAGAATGGATCCTATTAGGTATCTCCTGAAAAAGCCAGTCCTCGCCGACAGATTGGCACGCTGGCAAAGTTTCCTCTCTCAGTTTGATATCTCCTTTATCGTTCAGAAAGCCATAAAAGGGTATGCCATTGCTGAGCACCTTGCTCACCTCCCTCTTCCTCATAGTGATACTGTTCAAGAGGAATTCCCCGATGAAAACCTATCACTTGTCTCTCATGATCCCTTCTGGTCGCTCCACTTCGATGGAGCTCTCAATTCTAGGGGACGGGGCATAGGTGCAGTCTTGCTCACCCCAGAAGGGATCACCATTCCTTTGGCTTATCAACTCCAGTTCTACGCCACCAATAATATCTTCGAGTATGAGGCTCTCCTAGCCGGTCTTAAGCTTGCCTACCTCCTAGGCGCGCGTCACCTCAAGATCATAGGAGATTCTCAGCTCGTTCTTCGGCAAGTCCTCTCTACCTATCGCACTCGTGACCCCAAACTCAAACCTTATCAAGATCTGGTCACACTCCTAGCCAAGCAATTCAGTCAACTCATCTACATTCATACTCCTCGCTCTCAGAACATTCTGGCTGATGCTCTAGCATCGTTAGCTTCATCTCTCTCCTTCCCTCTCAGCCGTAGTGCAGAGACTATCACTGTTCAGAGGTTAGAAGCTCCCTCAACTCAGGATCCTTGGTTCTCAAACCTTAGGAGCTCCCTAGTTCTGAAGGCAGAGAAGAAAGAAGCGAAGGAGTTGTTGCTAGTTGAATTAGGAGAATTGATGAAAGAAGAGAGGCCGTGGTACCATGAGATTGAGCAATTTTGCAGAGACGGTACCCTCTCGAAGAAGCTGAAGCAGAAGATAGGCAAGCTATCCGTAGAGCGGCATTAAAGTATACCCTCGTGGGTGAAGTTCTTTACAGACGCGCTCTAAATGGCATGCTCCTTAGATGTGTGGCCGATGAAGAGGCTTGGAAGATAGTGGAAGGATCCCACTCCGGTGAATGCGGAGGGCATATGAACGGTCAGATGTTAGCCAAAAAGATCCTTAGGCAGGGCTACTACTGGCCGACCCTAGAAGAGGACTGTGCCGCCTACGTTCGTAGGTATGTCAGATGCCAAATCCATGCCGATAAAATTCATGCTCTGTCTTCCTCTTTGCATCCACTATCTTCTCCTTGGCCTTTCTCCATGTGGGCCTTTGATATCATCGGGCCCCTTGGTGATCCTAATGCTCAGATAAAACAAAAATCCTTCTCCTCACTACTACTGAGTATTTCACCAAGTGGGCCGAAGCAGAAGCATTTGCAAAAATCAAAGGTTCGACTGTGTGTAGATTCATCATGAAGAACATCATTGTGCGGTTTGGAGTACCAGGCAGCCTCGTCACCGACAACGAACCGCAGTTCATATCCCAAGAGCTTCAAGACCTATGTAAGAGGTTCAATATTTCCTTGCATCATTCGTCTCCTTATTATCCACAGGGCAACGGCCAGGCCGAAGCCACAAATAAAACACTTTTGAAAATTCTGAAGAAAACTTGTGAGTCTAATAAATTCGCTGACTGGCCGGAAAAGCTAATTGAGGCTTTGTGGGCCTACCGCACCTCCATCCGCACACCCACGGGGCAAAC
The DNA here is from genome assembly GCA_014218235.1 of Colocasia esculenta. Lineage (NCBI taxonomy): Eukaryota > Viridiplantae > Streptophyta > Magnoliopsida > Alismatales > Araceae > Colocasia > Colocasia esculenta. The sequence goes on along the minus strand of CM024757.1, from coordinate 25,382,563 downwards.
TCCTTTCTCACTTACATATGGAATGGAAGCGGTATGTCCACACGAGATCCTCATCCCTTCGCTAAGAATTCAGTTGGACAAAGAACTAAATCCCGATGAATATCGGGAGGCGTTGCTTGTCATCATAGGGATTGTACCCCCCCCTCGACACAAACATGGATGCTAAGACTAATAGCATGGAAACATAGATGTGATCGCCACCTAGCAAGTCGCATCAGAATGAAAATGAGATGATGGCTGACTTAACTAGGAAAAGGAGAGAGAACAGGAACAGACCTAGTGTCGCGGTCGCCATGGGCGCCGCGATAGACTGATGTCGCGTCAGCTTATGTCGACGCGTCTCTGGTCACGTCACCTTCGGCCGTCGCGTTCTCTGAATGCGGGAGAAATAAGATAAGGACCTTCTTCTCGTCCTCCAGCCGGCCGGAGAACCAGAGCTCCTCGTAGATCTTACCTGCCTGCCTGCCAACCAAAGAAAATCACAAAGAAACGCCCTATTAGAATTCGTTAAGCGTAGTACCTATTCTAAAGATGGAAGAAAATAGGGAATCATGGTGGGAACGCACCTAGGGTGGTTTTAAACCCCTATGGGTGTAGGAAAACGTGGGTGAATAGTGGATGTGCTCTATCTAAAATAACATAACAAAATGCATGTAGAAATGGGGGAAAGAGAGGAAAGAAGAAATGAGCCCCATTGGGGCGACTCCCTGGCGTGGGTATAGCTCCAAGGATGTGCAAGGACTCCAGGAGATCGTCGGGGTCGCCCTCTTCACGTTCCGCGCTCCGTTAATGGTGAAAAGAGTGGCTTCGTAGAGTGGAGTGTGAAGGAAAAATGGCAAAATGAAAGGCTGTGGTGCTAAGTATGGATGAGAGGAAATTTCGGCAGCCCTTCGGGGTGGTAATTGAGGCTCTCCTCGTCCTTGAGGAGGGGCCCTTGCTTATATAGAGCTTGGAGTGAGAATAATTGATATTATCTCTTCAAAATGGATCAGAAATTAAGATGGGAGATAAAAGCCTATCAAAATCGGATGGAGAGTCCTTAGGGATCCTCACAAGAGTCCCTAGGGCCGAAATCTCGCCCCAAGGGGCAGAGATAATCCCTAGGATTAAGTTACATTGATAGGAGGATAAATAGGGGGTAGTTATGGAGGCCAGAAGATTCGGTCAATGTCGCGACATATCGTAAGACCGCGACTCAGAAACGCGACGGTGCGGGTAGACGCGACGGCATTACCCACGTGCATGGATAATGCATGGGCTGTCGCGGCTGCCAGAACTGTCGCGACTAGAGACTCGGCGCCACGAGGCGTCGCGACAATAAATCCACATTATTTGACAATTATCAGCCAACTACATGATAAGACAAGAGTTATTATGCCCCAAGGACTCTCTCAAGTGATAAATTGCAGGATTGCAAGGCATTTAGTGGGCTCAAGGTGAGTAACCAATTAGGGGCGCACTAAGACAACAAGAAAAGTGGTTCAACCCATTAGTCAAAACCGGGTGTCTACAGATTGCCCCTCCTTGGCTTCCTCTTTGCAGGGGAGCGAAACAAAAGTGGAGTGCAGATGTCATGAAGTGACGGCGGAATGGAGATGACGAGGAGTGGACTGAAAAGTGGAGGCCAAGGTAAAGAGACACCCGATCTTAACTAACAGGAAATTGGAATCTTCGTGAAAGCCCCGAGTTGGTTGTTCGGGTAGAATGCAAAGAAGAGCACAAGTTTGGACGAGAGGAGAAAAGAAAAGGACGATCAACCCCTCGATTGAGAGGTACCCTAGCCGATTGGCCTGTAGGTTTCGTTTTGGAAGGACATGTGCGTGCCAGGCAGGTAACTCATGACTCTGTCTTGGGAGCGGTTCGCAACCAAAACGGATCAAAGGAGTAGGATGAATAATTGGATAAGGAATCCAGACAGGGAAATTCTTGTCAATCTGACGGGAACAACTCACTCGGAGGCAAACCTTCCGATTCAGAGTCGAATTGGATTTCTTATTTGGAATTTGAAGGATGATTGGGAACTCAACAAGAGCTCATCAATGGTCAAGAATGAGTCAAGAAAGCTCAAAGTCCTACATGATGCATGCTGGGCTAAAGTAAAAGAAATCATCAAAGCGAATGCAAAGGAAATGAGAAAATAGAAAATATATCAAGGATAATATCGCTAAGTCAAATAAGAACGGGTCAAGAGACTACCCACAACCGCGGTGTAGGCCTGAATCTATCGTCCCCGTGCTTAACTAACTCAACGGCCTATCCAACGATTAACAATGTGTACCTAGATTATCATTGTTTTTGGTAAAGGGGAACTCAAATCCCAGAACACATTGAGAACTAGCCGGTCCTTGAAAAGATATAATAGATAGAATACCATATAGTAATGCGAGGAATAGGGACAGAAATACAATACATGACTTACCTGTGACGAAATCTCTTGATTTTCTAAATTTTTGATTTGATTTATTTTTTTTATTTTTTTTAAATTTTTGATAAGAAACAAACACAATGAAATAACAAACACAACAAGATCAAACAACATATATACACAGCTCAGAGATGAAAACAACCCCTCGGGTAGAGAGGCGACATCCGGGATGACCGCGACAATGTCGCGGCGCAGCGCCCTGTCGCGACATGGTCGCGTCAGATCGCGGCGTCGCGACTCGGACAGAGCTCGAAAAGACCAGAAAACCGGAGTTCACCCTTATCCTAAGACACCTAGACCAACACTAGGACTCCTAAACCTCTTCTAATCTTATCCTAACACCTAGTTTCGGGATTAGAGTGGGTTTCTAACTCTTAGGACTTCATAAATAGAGGGTTGGGGGTGTTAATCCCGCAGCTAACCCCTGGCATTCTCTGCTCTTCAAGTTCAAGCTCTCTTCTCCTCTCTTGCAACCATGAAGAGGAATTATTCGGCTTTTGCAGAAGATATCCCCCCTACTCCGGCCCAAAAGCTGCTAGGGAGACGTACGCCGATCTGAAGCAACTCTCCGCTATCCCGGGGCACATCTACACGCGCCCGGAGCTCCAAGTAAGTGGCCTTTCCTTCCTGAGATTCTGAACTTTCTGCACTGTTCTGTTTTGCTCTGTTTTGCTCTTCTCTTTTCTCCTCTTTTCCCTCCGTTCTTCATGTCTCTTCTTCTATCTCAGATCCTCCCTGGCCAACGGAGATTCTCAAAGATGCCATGGCTGGTACCCATGCTCGAGCTACTGCCGCCCACGTCTATTGGTCACTTGAAGGAGTGGGGCTGTCCACTGTCTTCGTGCTAGCCAGGAACTACTACAAGTTAGTGCATGTGTGGGAGAGCGTCACAGCCATGGTGGAGTTATGGCACCCACAGACCAACTCGTTCATCTTTCTAAATTTGAAGCAACAATCCTTCTGGAAGAGTTGGAGATCATGCTTGGCCTTCCACGATATCAAAGGGGCGAAGAATTGGCAATTTCCTACACCGTGGAGCAGATCAATTCATGGAGCATCTTGGCATATATTACCACGAAGAAAAATGATCTCTACTCCATGACTAGTGGTATGCACGTCCATCTTCTTCCAATTGCTCAGTGGATTACTTCCCAGTGTAAACGGAAGACCACGAACTACACCGCCATCGCCAAGGCAGCCACCATATGCATTTGCGGCGTCATACTTTTCCCGGAATCTGACGGTGCCATCTCCTTTGGCAATCTTAGCATCATTGATTCTATCTCCAAAGGTATGAAATTGGGCAAGCCGTCTTGGGTTTTCTATATGCTGGCCTGACCTTTGCAGCACTCGGGGGTCCTTTCTATGGATCGGTCATCGCCCTCGAGCTATGGATGGGGATGCATTTTCAATTCTGAATGGCGGAGAACCCGAACACAGAATGCAAGACAATGCTGAACCACCCGCTGGCATACGTGGGCGGACGACTTCACATGAGCACTCGGGCTTGGTGCAAAACGACTCAAGTGAAGGGCATACAAGCATGGCGCCAATACCTCCGAAGTCTGGCCGTGGCGGATTTTGACATGCACCCTCGATTCATGCACGGCCGGACAATCCACCTTCCTCAACGTGCTGGGCTTGCCTTGAGGCTGCTGGGCAACGGGGCGCTAGTTTCCTACAACCCGGACCGCTGCCACCTCCAATGCGGTGCGGCCCGGACAGTGGTTCCGCTTCTCTCGCACTTCCCGCCTATTCAAGAGAGGAAAAGAGGCGATGCACAGGACGAGCGCAACATGCGTAGCGCCGTCGTCCACTGGGAGGGATGTGCGATGAGCGTGATTCAAGCCGAGGTGGAGGAAGACGACGAAGTGGCCAAAGAATATGTTGAAGCTTTGAAGAAACTTCAGCCAGTAGGAGGGAACAAATGATTTGATTTGATTTGATGTGTAAGCCAGATGGTAGTTAGGAAAAGATTTGAAAGCATTGTCTGCTTGTTTAGAATGAATTAGAGCATGTAACAGACTTTATATTTGAATGAAATAGAATGAATTTCTGCAAACGCAAGGGTTCTGTTGATGACGCGGCCACCCCGGGTTTCGCCTTAATGTCGCGGCTAAGCGTTGCGTTGCGACTTTGTCGCGGCAGCCAAGAGGATCGCGACATGAACGCGACCGCCCGCAGCGACACGTCATGAACCGATTGATTCAAAAACAAATGGCCCCCTTCCTTCTTCCTTTCCGGTTTTTCAAAACCCCAAGCTTCCGAATCCCCGAACCTTCTCCAACCCTTTCTTGCACTTCGACCTCCTTGCTAGCTAGACAACCCACTCCAAGGCAACCCCATTGCAATGGAAGGAGGAAAAGAGATCGGCGAAGGCTCATCGCGAAGGAAACGTCAAGCGAAGCGTCGGAGCTCACGACGACGAGTGGAGGAGCCTCCGGTCGAGGGAGAGGTGCCCGAGGTCGGGATGGAAGAGGAGGAGGATGAGAAGGTGGCTCCGGTTGTGAATGTGGAGGAGGAGCGGAAGAGGCAGGCCAAGGCCATGAAATCGGTAAGTAACTCACCTTAAAACCTTGAATGATAGTAGAATAGAGGTAGACGGAGCCCCTGGAGGGCGAATGTAGGGCGAAACGCCCAAGAAAAGTAGGATCAAACAAAGAGGGCTCCAGCCGGTTTGGTTCTGAGAACGCGTCAACACGACCTGCCGTGACATGGTGTCGCGGCAGGGTGGGGCGTCGCGACATTGTCGCGACGTCTAGGATAGACGCGACCTTGTCGCAACCTAAGAAGGTGACGCGATAAGGTCGCGGTATCCCACACCGACGCGACAAGGTCGTGGCTGCCATAGCTGTCGCGACTTTGCCCGAACATAAATAAAAGCCTGAATTAAATTTGAATGAATCTTGCAGGGTGAAATGAGGGCTCGCGTGTCATGAACACTGGTGCTAGCTGCTTTCCTAGCCTTCCCCCCTTTTCAGCGAGAGCAGATAGAGGAGATGGGGTTTGGGGAGATTTTTAGGATTGAGAGAATGAGGGTGGATCCGGCCCTTACACAGGCCCTGCGGAGCAGGTGGGACACAGAGGCGAGTGCCTTTGCATTCCCATGGGGGCATATGATCCCCAGCTTGGAGGATGTGAGCCGGATCACAGGGCTCAGAGTCTATGGGCGGGTAGTGAGCGGCTACACCTACCCCTGTTATCACGACCTAGCCGAGCACCTCCTAGACCTCCCAGTAGAGCGCAGGTCCTCCCTAGTGCCTAGGGTAGCATTGCAGGAGAGTCTGGGCTTGTACGAGGCGGGAAGAACGCAGGGGAGAGTGAGGATGAGTACCTGGCGAGGCTAGCTAGGGTCAGCCGGAGGGAGCTTGCGAGCGAGCCTGGGCCGCAGGCGGACTTGGACTTGCGCCGCTTTCTCGTTCTCTTTCTTGGTAGACTCTTGTTTGCCACGAGAGGTGACGCAGTCCACTGCCGCTTTCTGCCCTTGTTGGAGGACCTAGGTGAGGTAGGGGGGGTATGCTTGGGGAGCAGCCTTTCTAGCGCACCAGTTTGACGGTTTGAGCGCCTCCGAGCGGCAGACGTCTACGAGCGGCTTCTACCCCTTCCTTCAGGTACACCTTCTCTTCTGACTCTTTTGGATTTAAACTTCATTTTGCTTAAACTGCCAACTGATTTGTCTTTCACTTTGCAGGTTTGGGCCTATCTACACCTCCCGACCCTGGGGAGAGGGGATCTCACACGGCCGGGCCTCGTGCCTATTGCACGCCGTTGGGACTCTCGCCGAGACACCCGCCATCTGGTTGATCAGCTGGAGCGCTTACAGGAGGCCATTGACAGCTACCCTTATCTGGATGTAAGTACCCTCAATTTTCGCTTTGCTTAAACTATCTGCTTGATTCAATTGCCTAATGACTGACTAGATTCGTTCCTTCTTTGCAGGTGGTTTGGCAGCCATATCTGGGGGAGGGTGATGAGGGACAGCCTTGGTTAGCGCCGGCCCGCCCCTACTTCGGTAGGTCGGTGTGGTTGCATGCGCTAAACCTTGTGCTACCTCTGAACCTATTCTTGACCCAGCGCTCCCTGGGCCTCAGGCAGAGTGTCGTGGAGTTCCCCGTCCGGGACCGCTTTCGCCGGCCGGTCGGAGCATTCGGGGACTTCACGACACGACAGACTGGCGGGAGCGGGCGCGCGAGCAGATCGAGAACTGGGAGCGCAAGGCAAGGCGGTCAGATCAGACGCGATACTGACGATGCCTACCTCCAGGCGTACGCCTTGAAGTACGGAGGAAAGGTATACAAGAGCGCCCGACACCAGGTACAACTGCTAAACCATAGCTTAGAGAACTTGGATTTATGGATTAGAACTGATGATTTGGAAATGCATTGCAGGTGGATGTGACTGGTGAGATCGCATCGCTCCGAAGACTTGCTCCACTCGGCGGTGCAGGATCTTGGAGGCAGCTCAGAGGCAGTCAGCAGAGCTGGTAAGTACCTTGTTCAATTTTGGCCATTGATTTAACTCAGGCAGAATTTTTGAAACTGACATGTCTTTTGCGTGCAGCGGAGTGAGCTGGAGAGAGTGAGGGGTACCGGAGCAGGCGGTGCTTCCTCCTCTCGGAGCGCGGGGGGCTCTCCAACGCTCATGGAGGCTCGACTGACAGGGGCGGTGTTGAGAACCGAGGAGGCTCAGAGGCACTTGGAGGAGCGGGTAAGTTCATTTAAAGGCTTGAGTTGATCATTTCCAAATGGTGCTGAATGATCGTTTGTTGTGCAGGAGAGAGACTTGGAGCTCGCTCATGAGCACGCTATGGGGTTGCAGAGCGAGAAGGATCGGTTCCGGGGAGAGGTCCAGACTACCCGGAGCGAGAGGGATCAGCTGCGCATCCGGGCGGAGGCAGCTGAGGCACAAGTGGCGGAGATGGCGAGGGAGCTGGCGATGCTGCGAGTGCAGAGGCCGCCCGGAGACCAGGAGGAGGTCACCCGACTGCGTGCGGAGCTGTTGGCCCAGCAGACACTGGCGCGGGGCCTTCAGCAGATCGTGACAGACATAGGCCGTTCACGTAGTCGGAACCGGAGCGGCGCGAGCGTCAGCAGGGCGACCGGTGCCTCCGTCGACAGTATTTAGCAGGTTCCTCCTGCAGGCGGAGGAACGGGGAGGAGGAGAGGCACCGTCAGGGCGAGGGTAGCGCCCATGATGGCAGAGGGGGTGGCGAGATGCTACCACCTCCGGATAAGCGAGAGGGATCCGGGGAGAGTGGCGGTGGACAGTGAGGAGACTTGTGAGCCACCTCCCCTTTATCTATGTACACACTGTTCATATCTTAGTGTAGTCATTTATTTTTCATGTCAATATTTGTGATAAATGAATGGTTTGATTGACACGAGTGAGAGGCGAGTTTCAAACAAGCGAGAGAGACAGAGAGTTCCGAGTGTGACGTTGTACTCTGCTTTTTGAATCACTTGCTCCTGCACACACTTAAAAGAACAAGTCAGATCTGTTCTTAGGCTCAGCCCCTTGCGCTAAAATGATAAAAAACTAACTCCGTAATTTGTCAAGGGGCCGAGCCTTATTGAATAGGCGAAAAGACAACGAAAATAAAGCATGCTAAAGAAAAGCAATATGTACACGCATTTTTATTAAAAAAACATATTTTTTTGGATTTTTGAAATTTTTTATTTTTTTTTGTTTTGGGGATCTTTTGATTTTTTTGGATTTTAGATTTTTTATTTTTGATTTTTGGGTTTTGGGGATCTTTTGATTTTTTTTGGATTTTTGATTTTTTTTCTTTTGATAACAACACTTCTTAATCTTGAGCGATTAACCCTGAGCCTTACCTCTATCTCACTTTGGCGAGTAAGATTTATGTGCAACGCATATTCATCTTAGGTTTGCTAAGATTTCTTGCCCCTGAGATATCAATGTTCCAACACAGACCAAGTGTAGGGATTCTTTGGTTATTTTAGGAAGAATAGGAAAATATAAATGTGATAAGACTTAATCTCGGGGTAGGGGTTACTGACTTGTAAAACTTGCAACACGTATGCCATATGTAAGATTCATCTGTTGTCCAGGGACTTTAGGGCCACAGTATTTTCTTCTTTGATTGGGGCATGCGTGCGATCGGGCTCAAGGGCGTCCCGCGGGGAACTGTACTGCCACTCTTTAACATGCCCCTTCGTTTTATCATTTTGCCACTTTATTTCTGTGCTAAATGCTTCTCTTAGAATTGACCGTCCCTCTTTGAGACTTCAAGCACATGATTTACACTTGTTGCAGCTTTACAGGCTAGCCTTCCCCTTGCCCCTAGACCTTGTCTGAGTAGGGAGAGAATTGACCTTTACTTCCCTGAGCGAGGGCTAAGCGAGAACACCACAAATGAAGAGGCAATGACTTGAGGTCACCGTGCTGAGTATGCGATTGCGCATAAATATTATTCCTCCAATAGGAGAGGGAGCGAGACACTTGGCAAATGGCTACCTGTCAATTGGTGTTGTTATCAAAAGACTGATTATCAGGGGTAGAATCGTTTAAGATATAATCCATTCCATGGATGAGAGAGTTCATCGCCATCGGCAATCACTAGCCTATATGCGTTCCCCGGGTACACTTCTTTAATGACGTATAGCCCTTCCCAGTTCGCAGACAATTTTGACCTTGGACCTCCAGATTTTATGAAAATACGCTTCAAAACCATGTCTCCCTCTTGAAATTTACGCTCAATCACTTTCTTTTGAAAAGATCTTGAGAGTCTATTTTGATATGAAAGCACATGATCAGCTGCAGCTAGACGCCGTTCGTCTAAGAGCTCTAGTTGTGTAAGTAACGCCTCCCGATGTTCATCGGGATTAAGTTCTTTGTCCAATTGAATTCTTAGCGAAGGGATGAGGATCTCGTGTGGACATACCGCTTCCATTCCGTACGTAAGTGAGAAAGGAGTTTGCCCCGTGGGCGTGCGGATGGAGGTGCGGTAGGCCCACAGAGCCTCAATTAGCTTTTCTGGCCAGTCAGCGAATTTATTAGACTCACAAGTTTTCTTCAGAATTTTCAAAAGTGTTTTATTTGTAGCTTCGGCCTGGCCGTTGCCCTGTGGATAATAAGGAGACGAATGATGCAAAGAAATATTGAACTTCTTACAGAGATCTTGAAGGTCTTGTGATATGAACTGGGGTCCATTGTCGGTGACGAGGCTGCCAGGTACTCCAAACCGCGCAATGATGTTCTTCATGATGAATCTGCACACAGTCGAACCTTTGATTTCTGCAAATGCTTCTGCTTCGGCCCATTTGGTGAAATACTCAGTAGCAGTGAGGATGAAGGATTTTTGTTTTATCTGAGCATTATGATCACCAAGGGGCCCGATGATATCAAAGGCCCACATAGAGAAAGGCCAAGGAGAAGATAGCGGATGCAAAGAGGAAGAGGGAGCATGAATTTTATCGGCATGGATTTGGCATTTGACACACCTACGAACGTAGGCGGCGCAGTCCTCTTCTAAGGTTGGCCAGTAGTAGCCCTGCCTAAGGATCTTCTTGGCTAACATTTGACCATTCACATGTCCTTCGCATTCACCAGAGTGGGATCCTTCCACTATTTTCCAAGCCTCTCCATCTGTCACACATCTGAGGAGCATTCCATTTAGAGCACGTCTGTAAAGAACTTCACCCACGAGGGTATACTTTAATGCTGCTCTATGGATAGCTCACCTATCTTCTGCTTCAGCTTCTTCTGGGAGGGTACCGTCTCTGCAAAATTGCTCAATCTCATGGTACCACGGCCTCTCTTCTTCCATCAATTCTCCTAATTCAACAAGCAACAACTCCTTCGCTTCTTTCTTCTCTGCCTTCAACACTAGGGAGCTCCTAAGGTTTGAGAACCAAGGATCCTGAGTTGAGGGAGCTTCTAACCTCTGAACAGTGATAGTCTCTGCACTACGGCTGAGAGGGAAGGAGAGAGACGAAGCTAACGATGCCAGAGCATCGGCCAGGATGTTCTGAGAGCGAGGAGTATGAATGTAGATGAGTTGACGGAATTGCTTGGCGAGGAGCGTGACCAGATCTTGATATGGCTTGAGCTTGGGTCACGGGCGCGATAGGTAGAAAGGACTTGCCGAAGGACGAGCTGAGAATCTCCTATGATCTTGAGGTGACGTGCGCCTAAGAGGTAGGCGAGCTTTAGACCGGCTAGGAGAGCCTCATACTCGGAGATATTGTTGGTGGCGTAGAACTGGAGTTGATAAGCCAAAGGAATGGTGATCCCTTCTGGGGTGAGCAAGACAGCACCTATGCCCCGTCCCCTAGAATTGAGAGCTCCGTCGAAGTGGAGCGACCAGAAGGGATCGCGAGAAACAAGTGATAGGTTTTCATCGGGGAATTCCTCTTGAACCGTATCACTATGAGGAAGAGGGAGGTGAGCAAGGTGCTCAGCAATGGCATACCCTTTTATGGCTTTCTGAACAATAAAGGAGATATCAAACTGGGAGAGGAAACTTTGCCAGCGTGCCAATCTGTCGGCGAGGACTGGCTTTTCCAGGAGATATCTAATAGGATCCATTCTAGAAATCAAACTCACCCTATGAGCTAGGAAGTAGTGCTTCAATTTCTGCACCACCCAGACTAGCGCTGCACAGGTTTTCTCCATTGTGGTGAGTTTGAGCTCAGAAGGATTGAAGAGCCTAGATAGGTAGTAGACTGCCCTTTCTTTGCCGGATTCATCATGCTGAGCAAGGACAGCTCCTAGGGAGTCCTCATTGTTGACAGATATAGGATTAAGGGTTCCCAGGGATAGGCGCCTGAAGCACGGGCGGATTCATAAGATAACTTTTGAGCTCATCGAAGGCTCTTGGCATTTATCATTCCATTCAAAATTAACTCCTCCTCTCAACAGTTCAGAAAGGTCGGTATCTTTGAGAGTGCTGAGATATGAATCTTCTTATGAACTGCAGCCGACCGATCAAGCCTCGAAGCTCCGATATGCTCTTGGGAGGAGGCATCTCGTTGATTGCCTTGGCCTTGTGCGGGTCTATCTGAATCCCCCGTTTGCTTACTATGAAGCCTAGCAACTTTCCTGAGGAGACTCCAAACACGCACTTCTTTGGATTCATCTTCAATTGATACTCTTGTGCGCGACGGAAGACTTTGGCAAGCACGGAGGAATGCTCTCTTCGAGTCCGCGACTTCACCACGATATCATCCACGTAAACCTCAACATCAATATGAATCATGTCGTGGAAGATAGCTAACATTGCTCTTTGATAAGTGGCGCCGGCATTCTTTAGCCCAAACGGCATGACCACATAGCAATATGTTCCCCATGGGGTGGTGAAGGAGGTCTTTTCTTGATCCTCCGGGGCTAGACGAATTTGGTTGTAGCCGGAATACCCATCCATAAAAGATAGAGTTTCGAACCCTGCTGTATTATCAATCAAGACATCTAAATGAGGTAAGGGGAAATCATCTTTAGGACATGCCTTATTCAAGTCCCGGAAATCTATGTAGATACGCACTCTTCCGTCCTTTTTCATGACCGGGACGATGTTCGCCACCCACAAAGGATAGAGGACTACACGGATGAACTTGGCTTTGTGTAGCTTATCAATCTCCTCTTTCATCTTTAAAGCAATGTGGGGGAGGAATCTCCTTAGCTTCTGTTTGACGGCAACTGCCCCTGGCTTTAAGATTAATCTATGTTCTACCAAATCAGGTCAATGCCGGGCATGTCATCGTAGGACCAGGCAAACGAATCCTTGAACTCCCTCAACATCTCTATGAGCGCTTCTTCTTCTTCAGGAGGGAGACCAGAAGCTATGGTTAAGAGCCTGGGGTCCTCTTCAGTTCCCACGTTTACCTCCTTAGTAGGTTCATCGACTGCTGAGGTAGGTTCATCGAATCTCCTCATACCACTAGCATACGCCTCAGCAGCATCCTCCATCTCACCATCATTCTCATCTAATGGGTCTTCTTCGGCTATGATTTCATAAATCCCAAAGCCATCGTCTAGCCCTTCCTCTATCGGCATCTCCTCTAAGTTCAAAACCACTGCTTCTTTGACGAACTCTTCAACAGCTAGAAGAGCGCCACACCTTTGACTAAGTCTAAGAGATATCTGCGGGGTATGCCACTACCCTTCTTTTTCCTAGACGGGACGGGGACTTACTAGAAACTCCCCCAACTAAGCTAGATTCGATATTTACAGGAGGCTCTGGAGACGCGTCCAGAGATTTATTGGAAAGGAAACAAAGGGGGCGGCAGAGCCGCAAAGATCCTCCGATGAGGCTGGAGGGGAAGGCGGGCCACCCGAGCTCAGGGTGCCAGCAATAGCATCGGGGTGTAGGGGAGCAGAAGGCCCCTCACCCAAGTCACCCGAAATGGCCATGTCTGACCACCAGGCAAAAGCACGAATGGAGCGAAAGGAAGGACGACGATGGCCGCCGGGGGCAGACGTGACGGGGATCGCCGTCGAGAGCAGGGAAGAGGGAGGTGACGGGGATCGCCGTCGGGAGTGAGCAGGAGGGAGGTGACGGGATCGCCGCCGGAGCAGAGCAGGAGGGAGGTGACGGGGATCGCCGTCGGGAGCAGGAGCAGAGGGAGGTGACGGGGATCGCCGTCGGGAGTAGGAGCAGGAGGGAGGTGATGGGGATCGCCGTCGGGAGCAGGAGCAAGAGGGAGGTGACGGGGATCGCCGTCGGGAGCAGGAGGCACACACATTTTTTTTTTGAATAAAAGGAATTACATTAGATTAAATGGCTTCGGGAAAAGGACAGGACTGATCCTTAAAGAATGATGAAGGGGTGAAGGACGAATGAACGCCTCAATGGCGTCGATGAGATTTGAACAATGAAGGGGAGAGAGAAAGGAATGAACCACATTGAAATTGGGTATGGATGAAAAAGATAAATAGGAGGCCAGGAGAACCCTGGCCAGAGCTCCTGTATAAGCAGAGGTGAATGATCCAACTGATTTTCCTCACCGAATCCAGGCAACTGTCGCCTGGTGGTGGTTGCTGATGTTGATAGTGCTGCGACTTGCGGCACATTTTCTTCGCTAAATATCCGATTGACCGCAGAAATAGGTCTTCCAATTCTGGCTCTTCTTCCTCACTTCTGACTTTTCAAACAATAGCTAACTGATGAGACAACATCCTCTTGATCCGGATCTTCAGTATCTTCCTCGGCTCTCTTCTTTTTGTTGGGCCGCTGTTCCTCCAAAGCTTGATAGGCCGATCTGGGTACTTCCGTTTGGTGTTATATCCGGGCTGGATGGGCCCTCTTGACGAAGTGCTCATACAGGACCAGGTGAGTGGACATGGTCTGATTGTGACGGAGATGAGAAAACTGCCACTCTGAGTACCCAAGCCGTGCTTCGTGAATTTCTTGGTGCTGGTCACGGTCTTGGTTCGCCCCTGGAGGTGGGCACCTAGACCTCTTCCTGACTGATATCAGCCTGAACATGATGTCCCATCCTTTTGCATTTGCATCCACACCTCTTCTGACTGCCATTACAGGTGGAGACACAATTGGGCGGTTAGAAGAGAATGTATAGGCCCAAGTGTAGTTGACATCGAGCACCGAGATAATGGGCTTATTGATGGCCATACCGACGGGAGCACTCTCTCAACGGCTTCCACGTATGTGTTTGTCGTCGCACTTTTTACCTTTGACTATTCGCCCTTGAAGGGGAATTTCAGACACTGATGTGTGTAGATGGCACTGCCCCTAATGATTCAATCCATGGGCGCCCTAAGATGGCCTTGTAGGGTATGATCAATGTTCATACATAGAATTCCACGACATGACGAGAGGACCCAATTCTGCTGCAAAGATGAACTCCATGGCAGGCACGTCGCGAATTGTCAATGCAGCGATAGTGGTAGCGTGGGCTGCAATTGACGTTCTGATATGTTGCATGCTCTAAGAGTGCTTAGTGGGCATACATTAATAGAGGCTCCCTGTGTCCACTAGAGCTGCATCGACGGCCACTTTTTTTTATGGTGAGTATCACACATAAGGGCATTTTCCTGGCTTCGGGGCAGCCAACTCACCATCAGAAAAGGAATGGTGGGTCCTTGTTCACTATTGAGAGCCTGAGGGTAGGTTGTCTGGATTCATGTCTTCGCTGACCATGACTCTTTGCAAAAAGGCCCTGAGAGCATC